>CM046875.1:118950339-120150339 GCA_025667525.1 Glebionis coronaria | reverse complement strand
TTGTATGAATGTTAAGCCGATTTAATATACCTTTTTGAAGATCTTGAAGTTTGTTTCACAGAAAATAGAAGATTTTGTTTGTGTTTGTTGAGTTTGTGAGAGTGTATGTTAATGGCGGGCAAAGGAAAAGATAAACAGTAGAATGAAGGAAGGAAGAAACGGGGGGTGAGTGGTTGACTAGGTCGAATTTTCACAAGTTTGACATATTGTCAAATTTAACCCCACAACTTTTCTTCTTTCTTCAATCAAAATTCTTTTGTTTTCCAAGTTTTAATTCTTGTCATTTTTGACCCTATCTTATGTTAAATTCCCGAGCCTTAGTGATTAACCTATCTTAACACACGCACAAATCTATTCACGACAAACTTATGAGCAACAACAAGACAAGTGCCAAAGCTATCCAACCATTTAACCATTGAGCTACTTGAGTTTCCTCGAAAATTTTGAAGATCTTTTTGATGTCAAAGATGATTTAACATTTTCTCCCCCTTAAACGATGACCCGTTTTCTATTTAAAGAGCTGTAGTCATTGTTTAACGAGGCACATGATGATGAAAAACATTTTCCAATTGATGTTTTGAAAAGATCGATTCGCTGGCGGCGACAAGATTTCTCTTATCTTGACAAAATAATGCACTGAGACGTACACTAATTCGTGTTAGACCAAGTTGTAAAGTAAACTTGATCCCTTTGCATGATTTGGCTTGTAAATCATGCCTGAGAAAATTAATTCCCGTTGTGAGCCAACGTTTTCCAAGGAAATACGTGACTTTAATACGAAAACCGGGTTGCAGTCAGAAATAACTACAAGCCATTATGAGCATGTTTTAAAAAATGTACAACTTTTATACGGACTCTATTTATGGCGCCGTGTCAATATTGATCGACATTTCTAAAGCCGTAAATATTACCGTACTAAAAGACATGCCCGATTTAAAAACGAAAAATATTTTTGGTTTTTCTTGATTTTATAATTTTTTTGGTTTTTCTAGGTTTTATATTTTTTATGGATTTTCTTGGTTTTATATTTTTGTATTTTTCTTTTTGTGGTTTTATATATGTACGATAATATACATGATCACGAACAAAGGATACTCTGAATAGTTTACCACCACTATTCAGCTGATTCTTCTGCCAACTCTTTGAGAGTCGCTGGAGTGAATGATTTCATGCCAAGCTTGTCGATCAAAAACTCGATTCGTTCTCGATCTAAGGCTTTGGTGAACATATCCGCCAGCTGGTACTCAGTAGGGACAAAATACAGCTCGATCACTCCGTTCTCCACCTGCTCTTTAATGAAATGGTAGCGAATGTCTATGTGCTTGGCCCGGGAGTGTTGAACATAGTTGCAGCAAAGGGCAATGGCGCTCTTGTTGTCACAATACATCAGGATTTTGTTGAATCCCAAACCGTAGTCAGTTAATTGTGATCTCATCCAAAGGACTTGAGCACAACAACCAGACATGGCGATGTATTCAGCCTCCATGCTAGAAATTGCAGCGCTTTTCTGCCTTTTTGAAGACCAACTGATCAATCTATCTCCAAGGAGTTGCACAGATCCAGAAGTGCTACGCCTCGTGTCTTGACATCCAGCATGATCGGCATCTGCGTATGATATTAGAGCAATAGAGGAATCTTTCGGATACCATAGACCATGATGAAGTGTTCCTTTTAGATACCGAAAGATCCTTTTAACAACATGTAGGTGCTTTTCGGTAGGCCGAGCCTGATACCGGGCACACATGCATACGACAAATTGCAAATCAGGCCTGCTAGCAGTCAGATAGAGAAGGGTGCCGATCATCCCACGGTAAAGTTTTGGATCGATAATAGTCCTATTCCTATCTTCATCTAACTTGGATTTCTCCACCATTGGAGTGTCCACAGGGTCACAATTATCAAAGTTATATTTCTTTAACGATTCTAGAGCATATTTGGATTGATTAATAAAGATGCCTCTGGGATTCTGAGAAATCTGTAACCCTAAGAAAAATGAAAATTTTCCCATCATTGACATCTGAAAGCGTGTGGACATTATCTTCTCAAAGCGTTTAGACAATTCTATGTTAGAGGCAGCAAATATTATATCATCAACATAAATTTGTACCAGAATCATGTCGTTGTCCTCCTTGAGAGTGAATAGAGTGGGGTCCACCTTGCCTTTGGAGAAGCCTTCCGAAATGAGATATGTTGAGAGGAGATCATACCACGCGCGTGGAGCTTGTTTCAACCCATAAAGAGCCTTCTTAAGCTTGTACACATGATTAGGAAACTCCGTGCTAACGAACCCATCCGGCTGACTAACATAGACTTCTTCCCTTAGTTCACCGTTCAAAAATGCCGTCTTCACATCCATTTGATAGACGATCATGTTCATATGAGCAGCATACGCAAGGAATAGTCTAATCGCCTCCAATCTTGCCACAGGAGCAAAAGATTCTTCAAAGTCTATACCCAAGGCTTGTTTATATCCTCTAGCAACCAATCTAGCCTTATTCTTCAATACTGCACCCATCTCATCGAGTTTAACCTTATAAACCCATAACAAAGTAAGGATGTTAACCTTGTTAGGGAGAGGAACTAATTCCCATACTTCAAGTCGTTGGAATTCATTTAGTTCCTCCTGCATGGCCTCAATCCAAGATGATTGAGTCATAGCCTGTTGCCAATTTTTAGGTTCAACTTCGGAGAGAAATGCATCAAAGTAGCAATAGAGTGCACTCTCTTGTAATTGATGGCGTGTAGAGACTGGTCGATTGGGATTACCAATGACATTCCTAATTGGGTGATCTTTTGTCCATTTGGTGCTATGTTTTTCAATCCTAGGTGGTCTGGAGTGAACAATAGAAGGAGCTTCTTCTGAGGTGGACGCGGCTGAAGGGTTTTCAGGTATCGCTACACCAAAGAAAGGAAGCTCTTGCAGGTGAGCATATTCCAAATCGTGATCAATAGATTCCTCTTCCACATCATTAGGCACAAGTAGGGGTGACGATTCAGGTGTAGTTTGAGAATCACTTGGTGAAGGTGCATCCGGTTCAATGTTAGTTGAAGATGCATTTGATAAAGCTTCATTAGCAGGAGCAATGACTTCAGGGATTGGAGCTATCACTACAGGTGCTGGAGCTTCATCATTTGGGGGATCAAAGAATTCATCAAACAACGGTTGAAACAGTTTATCCCACTCGGGCCTTGTTGGTGGTAAAAATGATGTAGAAGTAGGATTATTGGGAACTAATCCGGAACTAATAGCACCGGTTCCCATCTCATGAAGCGCGGGTTCAGAGCTGCGTTGCTCAGAAGCCATCGCTGTCAGCTCATCGAAATCTGCGTCCATAGTTTCTACGATCTTACCAAGACGACGATTGTAAATTCGGTATGCTTTCTTGGACGGTGAGTAACCAATGAAAATACCTATATCGGCTTTCGGTTGAAGCTTTCCCAAGTTCTCACTATTAATGTTTGGATAACAAAGAGCACCAAACATATGAAAAAATGAAACATCGGGTTTACGGTCATGTAGAAGCTCATAAGGTGTTTTTCCATGGCGTTTCCGAATGATAGAACGGTTTTGGGTGAAACATGTAGTAGATATAGCTTCTGCCCACAAGAACAATGGAGCGTTCGCATAAATAAGCATAGTCCTAGCAGCTTCCATAAGCGTACGATTCCGTCTTTCAACGACACCGTTTTGTTGTGGAGTACGTGCAGCGGATGTTTCATGTGAGATACCAACTCCTTCATAGTAATCACAAAGAGTCTAGTTTACGAACTCTGTTCCATTGTCTGTACGAATACGGCGGACAGTAGTATTCAAACGTACCTGAATAAATTTCAGAAAAGTGATGATAGCCTTCGGTGCTTCATCCTTTGTACGTAGAAATCTAACCCATGTAAACCTGGAGAAATCATCCACAATAACCAAAATGAATTTCTTACCGCTCACACTTTCAGTTCTCATTGGCCCACAAAGATCCATATGCAAAAGATGAAGTTTTTCTTGATTGGTGTCTTCAGCTTTGGGCTTGTATGATTTCTTGGTACTTTTCCCCCTTGAACACGCGGAACATAAATGGTCCTTGTGAAATTTGAGCTTTGGAAGACCACGAACTAATTCGTTTTTAGCCAGATGATTAATAGCATCAAAGTTAAGATGAGATAATCTGCGATGCCATAACCATGACTTGGTCTTAGATGCTTTAGAGAGAAGACATACTGGAGAAGCGGCCATCATGTCTTGTAGGGACAACGTATAAAGATTTGCACCACGAGATCCCTTCAACAAGTCTTTTCCTTCCAAGTTGCGGATGAAACAAGTGTGTTGTCGAAAAGCAACCTCTAGGTTGGAATCACAAAACTGTCCTACTGAAAATAAGTTATGACCAAGACCTTCTACATAGTATACCCTTGAAATCGTAACGTTTCCAATCTGATATTCACCATACCCCATAAATTTTGCTATATGATCATTACCGAATTTAACCATACCAAGAAACTTGCTGACGAAATTTCGGAGCATCGAGCGATCTCCGGTCATATGCTTTGAACAACCGGAGTCCAAATACCAGAGGATGATTTGGACCACCTGAAAATATCACCAGACGAGGACAATGTAGAGGTATCGGAATCTGAATATTCCTTGTTATTAGCAGGTACAGATTTAATAATCTTAGATTTGCTAACTTTAGGTTTCTTAGATTTCCTAGCCTTCTTCTTCCTAGTTGGTGGTGTAGATTCTAGTTGGCTTAAATCCTGTGGTATTTCTTCACTGATAGGCACTATAGTGGGGGCTGACCTAATTAAAGGGCGCTGTTTCCATACTTTAGTGCTAGTGTGCCTAATTAAAGGACGCTCAGACCTAACCTCAATGGATGCATTCCTAGTTAAAGGGCACATTTTTCCATCTAATGTAAAGGTCCTACCAGTGGGACGCCATTGCCAGCCAACTTGGGCACGAGTTCTACCAGTTGGCTTCCATTCAAGACCATTCCTAATGGCATTCATTTCATTCACATGATCAATAAGACACAAATCATGACGTTGGGAAAACATACATTCATTACAATTCCAACAATTCAAATTAGAATTCACGAATGGTTTAGGCTTCTGCACAGGCGCAGAGCTTTTAGTCTTAACATGATTCTTTTTATTTAAAACTGAACTAACATTCCTATGGTGAGCTTCTACGTTCTTCTTGTTGGTACTACTAGTGGAGGGCTTGATCTTATCTTTCTTGAGTGGCGATCCTTTAGCCTTAGTAGACTCTTTTACTCCTGTAGAAGGCAAAGTGGGAACATTAGCAACAGATTTTAAAGGTGCCTTACTTGATGGTGCCAATGACGGTTTTGCTCCTGGGGTCTTATTGAATGGAGTTACAGCAATGGGCCTATTAGTAAGTAGTGCAGAACCTGGTTTACCTATGTATTGCAAATATGCTAAGCAATATTGAACTCGCTTAATATATTCATGAGCCGAATAATAGTAGCTACTTGAGGGATCTAAGGCATAAAGATCGTCTAAAATATCCCTAACAAGATCTACATGCTTAATGGCATTCCTCATATAATCATCGTAGGTAACCGGGTTTCTCTTATGAAGCGGGTTCTTATAAAGCACTACTGACTTGGTTGTTGGAGCACTAGTGGACGGTGCAGAGTCGGTAGCTAAGTTATCAACAACTTCTTGTCGGGTGAGAAGAAGTGTCTCCTTTAACTCGGCCAAAACCATGTTTTTGTCAATGAGCAGGATGTTTAAGTCAGAGATTTCCTCACACTTTTGGTTCAGTTGTTCAACATAAGATTGTTGCTGTGCCGCATTAAAAGCGAAGCGTTCTTCTAGTGAACCATAAAGAGCGGATAGTCCCTGTCTTGTCTGATCCATCTCCCCTAGAACAGACGAAAGTCTAATTTCTAAGACCTGGTTTTTAGACTCTGCAGCCTTTAGTTCCAATTTTAGTGTTTCATTTGATGACACATCTCTCTTCAATCTCATAATCTCTTCCTCTAATGCCTTAACTATTGCAATCATCTTGTCACTCGTCTCAACACCGTTTTCACAACTATTTGTTATCAAAAGATCCTCATTTTGAGTTTGTTGTTTCAGTTCTAAAGATATACAATGTTTTTCTAGTTGATTAAAGCGTTTTGAAAGTAAATTATAAGAATCTTTTAGCTTTAAAAACTCAGCGTTAGATTCGTGACAAGAATGATTATCTACCTCATTTACAGTATCAGCAACATTTACAGAGAGATCACAAACATCATCACATATATTCACAGCATCACAATTAATCATAGCGGATGTAAGCTCATTCGAATAATTAACATTTACAGTAGTAAGCACATCACACGAGATTACTTCGGACAAGAATCGGTCATATTCGGATAAAATCTTTTCTTTTTCAATTAGTTGTAGTTCGTAAGCGGTGTCCATTTCATAAAACACTTTTTGAACTTCTCCAATTTCAAACTCAAGATTTTCCTTAAGAGATGTAAAACTTCCTTTTAGACTTTCGACAAACGGATTGATCTCATTTTTAAACACCTCGTTCATGTGTTCGAAAGCCCATTCTCTGGCGTTTAGGCCATTTGAAGTCGTACATTCCAAAATGACCTTGTCAAAATTAGTAAAGTATTGATTAATCTCTTGCAAATTTAACCATACAGTGCTAACAGGTGGAAGATCCTTTGGAATTTCCTTAGGACCTTCCATGTTGACAAATGTAGGAAATGTACTAGGGTTTTCTTCATTCAACATGTAGGTTGGTGCTGTAATGAGATCTTTGTCCATATGGAATCGAATTCTAAAATCCGTTTTTGCAAGCTCTTTATTCATTTTAAAATAATCACACTCGGGATATTTTGCAGAATTGTATGACCGATCCTCATCAACTAGATCCTTACTAGTTCGATCATCGAAAATAACAATCGGGTCTAAGACCAATCCTAATTGGGTTGCATTATAAAGTCTTGGACTATGTCTTAAAGCTTGTTTTGCATACCTTGGGTTAGGGGGAAGGCCTTTTTGACGTGATAAGTTAAATTCTCTAAACGAAGCATCAAATAAGTGCACTAGTTGAGAAGCAGCGTATTGTCTTAAAAGCAAGTAATCTAGACTTCTAATCTTATTAGCAGCATTAATCTCCATTTCATTCTTCTTAGACTCGAGTAATTCAAAATCCGTTTGAAGTTTTTGAAAATTAGTGACCACTAACTCCTTTTCTTTAAGTTCATTAGAAAGATTTGTTCTTAAGTTTTCAATTTCTTGCAAGTGACCTATTTGTTTGTTTCGAAAGTGATCATATTCGGGATTAGTTAGAACACTAGACGAAGGCACTAATTCCAAAGTTTGAACTTTCTCGTTGCTTAAGGCAAGCTCATCAGACAAATTCTTATTCTTAGCTAGGGTTTCTAAAAGTGCAGCATTCATTTGGCTAAGTAATGTAGCAGGAACCATGACCAAATCTTGTTGAGCAGGAGTATGCGTATTCGAAATGGCTCCCGGTTGTGATTCACTCAAAATATGGGGACTCACATTGATATTACTATCATTGATTGTCTCCTCATTTGAAAGACTCACCACCGAAGACTCATTCGAATCAGCACTCTCTTGCACAACTTGATGTGGTTGAATACTAACATCAGTGGTATTATCAGTGGTATTAATAAGTACCTCAGATCTCTTTTCTGGCCCTAAGCTGGAAATAGTTGCCATGAGAGCAGCCTTTGCAGATTGGAATTCATCACAGTCTGAGTCATACGCATCGATATCATCTGCTTGGTATGCTGCATTCTGTGTGGTGACAGTGTCTTGTTCAGCAATCCCTGGATCAGCAAGAAATGCAAGCTCCTCTTCATCAAGTTCCCTTCCGTGTGCCTGAGCATTCACCAGATAAATCTTTTCTGCAAACCATTGACCATCCCTTCTCCTCTTGGGTTTCTTGCAATCCCTGGACATGTGACCTTCTTCCTTGCAGTTGTAGCATGTAATCATTCTCAACTTGCCTGTGGAAGTAGCCCGTGGAGGAGTGTTGACCATTGGAGCAGGATTGACCGTGCGAGCATTGGTAGTTGATGTAGTAGGTCTCCCCTGATATGGTTGAATAGGTTGAACCATTACCCTGCCATTCTCAATAGTAGCTTGTTGACGAGAATTGGATGAATTCCTCAACTGATTGTTGGTTGAAGCTGATCCCCTAAATCCTCGTTTGCTTAAAGTCCTTGTGAGATAAGCAGACATAGTGGTTAACACTTCAACTGGGTCAACTCCTTGTTTGAATACAGGAATGGGGACTTCCTCATCATCACAATACATTGCTTGATCTTGTTGAGCTGCATAATCACTAGAAGGAATACTCATGTGATCAGAGTAGCTTGATGGATATGCTGCATTCTCTTGATAAGAAGAATATGAAGGCTGAGCATAAGGTGCAATGTTTGCTGGGTGAAGTTGTGAAGCATACTGTGGTGAAGGTGCATTAAACCGATATTGTTGCTGATGTGAGGTGGGTGGTTGCGGTAGAATCGAGTATTGGGGGAAGGTTGGTGTCATGTAAGGTGATGGATGATAGGCTTGATGTCCCAAGATATAAGGTGTGTTGTTGTGTGACAAGCTTGGTTGATTCGCCATCAAAGCTAAGGAATCAGGATACATACCTCGAGGCGAACGGTGCATGATCACATGTTTCTCATGCTGCTGAAGAAAAGCATAGATTTGATCCAAATTGCACTTATGCAAATCCCGGGTTAACTTAACATCGGTAATATACTCACCCCATTCAGCTTGAGGTAAAGTATTCAAAAACTTGGTGTTAACCTGGAATGGAGCAATCACGAGATTGTATACATTCAGATCATTCATTAGAGTAGTAAATCTGAAGTAGTAGTCTTGTAGCGTTTCCCCTGGGCTGTACGTGAATCTATCAAACAGATCATACAACTGACATTCCCTTTCCTGTTTGGTAAGAGACGTACCTTGTAGCAACACCTTTAGACGTTCCCATAAATCCTTGGCAACCGTATATTGACTTACCATGCGATAAATATCATGCGGAAGAGCTTGGAGAAGAGTCTGTAGAGCCTTTTCATCAGCATTAGCAATGAGTTGTTGTGCCGGTGTGAGTTCTTCATATTCTCTTGGTCGAGTCACGTTATTCGCCACAATGGTACCATAGTCGAGTGGACCATTCAAAATCGATTTGACCATAAGCCTTCCGTATGTTGGTTTGCCCTTCAGGTATTGCATCATGCGGCCCTGCCATGCCTCAAACACCTCTTTAATAAGCATCGGTGGACGACTATCAGTTCCCGTTATGATTGAGATATCCGTAAGAGATGTCATTTGAGGCATTAATGAACTCGGATTCATTGTGATCACTTAAGAGACTCAAAGATTATCGGTTGATCGAGCAGTGAAGAAAGGTTGAGAATTTGTGTTGTGTTGGTTGAAATCAAAATTAAATCCACTAAAGATCGTCGAAAAAACTCAAATACCCCTTGAACTTGCTTATACGGAATAACCCTAACTCAGAATAAATCCTATTCGGAATAATCCCTATTCGGAATATCCATATGCTGAAAAACCCTTATACAGAATAACCCTATGCGGAATAACCCTATTCTGAAAATACCCTATTCGGAATAGACCCTATGCTGAATAAACCTTATGCGGAAAAATCCTTATGCGGAATAATTCTTCAATTCGGAATGATCGGCTATTCGGAAAGTTCGGCTATTCGGAAAGTTCAGCTATTCGGAAAATCTTTGTTATTCGGAAAATCTTTGCTATTCGGAAAGAATTTGCTATTCGGAAAATTTCTTCTATGCGGAAAGTCTATTCGGAAAAAACCTGCTATTCGGAAAACTTTCCTATTCGGAATGTCTATTCGGAATAATCTGGGAATATCAGTTCGAGACTCAGACCAGCACTTTTCAATCCGATTTTTTGATCAAAACCACAAAAAGTTTTATGATTTTTACCAAAATAAGCTAAACCCAATCCTTATCAATTAATCCCAATAACAAAAACACCAAAAACAACAAGATTCAAGATTGATTTTTTCTAAAGATCACTAATTGATTCAAAAACTAAAAAAGCAACAAAATCCCTACCTTAAATCACCCCATGGCTCTGATACCAAATGTAGAATCTTGATAACCTATGAATCTATGAAGTGGGTTGAAGTTTTCTAGAGAGAGAAATTAGAGAGAGAAAGTGAGAGAGAAACTATGTGTTTATTTCATTCAAATGAGTAATGTCAAAAACAACAACCAACCCCTTTCCATGGTGGAAAGGGGTATTTATACTTCCAAGCCTAATGTGGACTTGGGCCGGCCCATGACAAGCCCATGGACCGGTTCTTACTTAACTAAATAAGTAACTATTAACTATCTGTTAACTACGAGCTATTACAACATAAATAATATTGTGGAGTGACCGATACTTCTAATATACGTAAAAACGTATTTCTAACACATCAAGAGTCTCTTAATCAAGCCTCCTCTTCACTTTGATTATGAGATCTCCAACAAGCCACCACCACCACCCTCCGCTATTACCTTGTCTTTCATATAAGCATTGGTTGCTTATCCACAAGACACCAAATTCAAGCAAATCTTAGAATTCTAGAATAACTAGGATTAGATTTATGCTTTTGGCTTGTTTCTTTTTCCATACTTCTTTGTATGATGTTCTTTTAGTAACCTATCTTGGATCTTTGTCTTTGTGTTTTCTTCTCTTTTAATTTTTTTTGTGACCTATTGCTATATATTGTTGGTTGTTTCTTTTGTTCAACTAACCCTTCTATGTAGCTTGTCACCATATCTCGATTCCTCGGTGCCCCAAGCTAGGGGGAGTAAGCACCAAGGGGGAGTCTTTGCAAAGTCCGTTTCTTCAACACCGGCTTACGCAACCTTTTTGCTTCGACAAAGGGGGAGAAATGAATAAACTCGTCTTCGAAAATCTTGTTTTTGTGTGATTGAGTTTATGTATTGTCGGAATCAAAAAGGGGGAGATTGTTAATGCAATAATGACTAAAAACGTTACTTGCATTTTTCGGTCTCGCTTAGTTTTGATTACGACAATATGTAAAAACAAGCATTTACGAAAACAACGAAAAACGAATTCTTGAGTTCAAGTATTTTTCATTTTACCCATTTTCACTTAAGGTATGGATAAACAAGTACTAACCTTAATCAAGTGATCAAGTGATTTAATCTTTTCTTAAAACTCACTTTTTATTAAATGTGACAAGTTTTTATTAAACTTTCTTTTTAAGAAAATGTTTTATTAAATTAATTATTTGAAAATTGAAAATGGCATATTCTTATTTGGTTAAGAATATCCTTTCAGGATATTTTTTATATCCAGATAAGACCTCCACCACTAAAGGACAAAAAGGAGCGGAGTCTAGTCCGGCGGTACCTTAGCGCCTAGGCGGTACCTTATCGATAAGGTACCGCGGGCTAAGATAAGGTACCGCGGGCAGATATAGCCGTTGACTCCTTTGTCCTATAAATAGTGGACCATTCTCAGCTTTTCACCTCACCTCTTTTGCACATTTATTTCCAAATTCAAACCCCTTCTTTAATCACTCAAATATTTGATCATTTGTTTGATTATTACTTGTTTAAGAAGTGAATCTTGTTCTTCAATCCCTTCCTCTCCAAGTGCAAAGAGAAGAAAACTATCCTAGTGAAGTGTTGAGTCCACCACCAAAGATCCATTGAAGATCTAATTTTATACACTTGTAGTTGTGTCATAGTTGTGAAGATCCAAGTAGTTGTGTCTATTTGGAAGTTGTGTATGTACTAAGTATAGTTGTGTAGATTGGTCCTAGCTACGATTAGGGCTCGACTTTTAGCTTAGAGTCGGAAATTGGTTAAGCGACGTGTACGGTTTTCTCCACCATAAGGAGGTTGTTGTGTAGTGAACTCTCGAGTAAGGAGTACTCGAGGAGTGGAGTAGGAACGAGGAGTGAGCTTCGTTGCCGAACCACTATAAATCCTTGGTGTTCGGTTTGATCTTTCTTTACCCTTAACTCTTTACATTCTTTATTCTTTATGCATATACATGTGTTAGTACTAGATTAGTTACACTATCATTCTTTATTCTTTGTGGATATATTTTTGTTAATATTAGTTTAGTTACACTATCATTGTTCATATTGTGCATAAGAAGATTTCACATATTTCCTCAAGCCTAAGTTTTTGAAAAAGGATTTTTGGAAACCACATTTTAACAAGTAAATATAAGAAACTATTCAACCCCCCTTCTAGTTTCTACACAACTCATTCCAAACACTAGAAGTATTTTCAGAATAAACCAAACTCATATAAACATCTTGAGAGACAGAATTCATAATCCAAGTTAAAACCATAACATTGCATCTATCCCATTGAGCAGATAACACACTACGACTAGCATAAGTTTCCTTAAGACAAGTTCCATTTATAAAGCCAATTTTATTTTTAGCTTGAAGAGAAAGTTTCATAGCATTATTCCACATTCTATAATTAGCAGTACCAAGAAGGTTGAAAGGAATCAAAGTAGAGGTGCTACTGTTACTATTTTGCACATGTAAAGGATCACCAGCATCAAGACTACTAATCAAAATAGGTTCAGCAACAACTCCCCATGTGTTAACAAGAGAATTAGAGGGCCCAACAACACTCATGATGAAATAAAGCACACAACAAACAAACAAAAAGCAGAGCAAATAACACAACCAGCACATCAGAGCACAGACAAACAACAAATAAAGAGAACAGAGCAATCAATACGAGTAAAATACAAGAAACAAGCACAGAAAGAGGGTTACCAGTAATGCTAGCAGTGAACTGGGATTGGCCAGAGCAGGTATCCACACCAGTCAAGCTGGAGAGTCAAGGAGTTAACGGAATCCGTTTGTACTCACTAAGTAGCAACAGTAACCCAAATAGAACAAGGAGATAGCAAGATGGAAGAAGGAGAAGATTTACAGTACTTTCAAAGCAAGCAATACCACCACTCAATCTCTAGATTCACTTAGTCTAGAGGATGAGTGAACCAAGAACCAGACCCCCCCCCCCCCCCAAAAAAAAAAATTAGGGTTTCAAGACCCTAATTTTTATCACACCAACGGATCACCAAGACAGACAATGGCACCACCAAGATGATCAACGACATCGTTTATATAAGCTCCTAAGATACCAAGGAGCAAAGATCCCAAAAAAATAAAATTAGGGTTCAAAACCCTAATCCTATTTTTGCAAGTAAATCTCCGACACCACCAGAAAGATCAGCGGCAACACCCAGATAAGCCTCCAAACACCAAGGACCTGAAAATCCCCAATAATTAAAATTAAGGTTTCAAAAACCCTAATTTAAAATTTTCAAGAAATCAACGGCAACTTAGATAAAAGCTTTCAGAACACGAGAATCACCAAAAATAAAGACTAGGAAGCAAATCCCCGAAAAACAAAATTAGGGTTTCACAAACCCTAATCCTATAATGATAGATCTGACCACAAATAACCAGAGAGAGTAAAATCAGAGCTAAGATCTAAGGTTTATAGCTCTGATACCATGTTAAAACATGGAAAACAAAGTAATAGACCAGATCTTATCACCCAACCAACATCCCTTTGGTGATTTATTAATAAAGAATCCAAAACAGAAATAAAAGACAAAGATCAGTCCATAAACGGATGCTAATCAAACAAATACAAAAGAGATAGATTGAGATCGTCCCAACTAGGTTGATCCGATCTCCCTCACTACATAAACACTCACACTCAACCTAATCTAAACAAGATGAAGATCCTCCTATACTACAAGCCACATGCTGCTGCTAACTAGAAAGAGAAAGCACACACTTATATGTGTGTGTATATGAGTGATAAATGAAACCCAAGCACAGAGCTAGGGTAATAAGCATCAACAAAGCCCATGGGCCAGATACAAGGCTTCCAACGGTAAGTCCATAAAAGCCCAACACAAGGGCAAATAGCAATAATAGTACCTGCACATATGAAACAACACAAAACAAGCACAAATATAACAAAAGTGATAAGTTTGAAAAGTCAACACCATTTTTTTCGCTCGATGTCCCTCGCGATTTTAATTCCTGCGTCCGTCACTATGTATATATATAAAACTTAACCCAACACAAATTTTTAACTGTAGCGAATATGAAATGATAAAAAAGTTTCGTTTGTTTTAAAGAAAAAAATGTTAAATTTCGTTTTTAAAAAGGGAAAAAAAATCGTAACACAGTCATTAAACCAAATCAATTCGAGTCAACGAAAAACCGTAAATTAATTCGGTTCTCAAACACGTAAAAACTCAAATATATCCGATCGTTCTTCTAACCAGTTTTTATTCAATCGGTTGAACCGACCGGATCGAACCTAATTTTTATGCATTGATGACAACCAGCTGATGTTCGAAAAAAAAATGACAACCAGCTGATGCTCGAAAAAAAAATGACAACCAGCTGAGAGCCTTATCAGTATCAGTTTGGTGTCCACATATTTCTCACTCACACACTAAAAGTCAAAAGCCAAAACATACAAACACACACATCCTTTTGTTTTTTCATTTTTGTGAATATCAAAAGAAAATCATTCATGGCTGATCCCTTTACTTCGGCTCTTGTGAGTGATTTAGTAGGGAGATTCACATCTGCAGCTATCCAAGAGGTTGGGTTGCTTTGGGGCCTTGAAAATGATCTTTTAGCTCTCAACAACACTTTCAGACAGATCCAAGGTGTACTTTATGATGCTGAGAAGAAGCAAACAACCCAAAAGGACGTGGAAGAATGGCTCAAGACTCTCAAATCTGCCTCTTTGGAGGTGGAAAACGTGCTCGACGAGGCCAAAACTGAAGCTATGATACGAAACCTACACAACAGTATCAAACATAAGGCAAGAACCTTCTTTTCCTCCCAACATAATCCACTTGTGGTCAAAACTAGGATTGCTCATAGAGTTAAGAACATACGAAAAAAGTTGGAAGTCATTAATGCTAATAGATCCCAGTTTCAGTTTACTCCCACTATGATAAGAGAAGATGTCGCGGGAACTGCTAGTGAAATTTCGAACAGGGAAACTAGCTCGCTTGTAAACTTGTCCAAGATCTATGGAAGGGATGAAGAGAAGAAGATGATGGTTGATAAGATTTGTAACCAAGATATAGGCATCACACATGACGATGATGATGTTCGAGTCTATGCTATATGGGGCATGGGTGGCATCGGAAAAACCACACTCGCTCAATATGTCTACAACCATGAAACGGTCAAGACACATTTCGAATTAATGTTTTGGGTCTATGTCTCTGACGTATTTGATGTCAAAAGTATAATAAAGTCAATATGTGGGTCGTCGGAAGATGCACAGTTAGATGCGATGCAAACACGCCTTCAAAACAAGTTACAAGATAAGAAATTCTTTATTGTTATGGATGACGTATGGATCGATAACAAAGACATGGAAAAATGGGACGAGTTATGTAAAGCATTTAGTTGCGGAGCAAAAGGCAGCACCGTTATGGTAACGACACGGAAGGAAGATACTGCCCAAATGATGGCTAAGATTCCTGAGTTGCAGCATAATGTGGCAGTTTTATCAAAAGAGGAGTCGTGGTCGCTATTCAAGATGCTTGCGTTCCCAGGCGGTAGAGAGGGTGAAAACGTAAGGGAGCTGGAGCTTGTAGGAAGGGAGATAGTTGAGAAATGCAAAGGTTTGCCTCTAGCGGTGAAGACTTTGGGTAGCTTAATGTCGGCAAAAAAAAAGGTGAATGAGTGGAAGCTTGTAAACGACAAGTTCGTGTCGGAGATGCAAGACAATGGCATCTTAACCGCTTTGAGGTTAAGCTACGATAATTTGCTTCCACATTTGAGACGATGTTTCGCTTATTGTTGTATATTTTCAAAAGGGGAGGAATTGAGTAAGGATTCATTAATAGAGTTGTGGATCGCAAATGGATTTATTCCATCTAAAGGAGATGTGAGCTTGTATGTGCTTGGTGAGGAAATTTTTAGCTGTTTGGTCCGGAGGTCGTTTTTCCAAGATGTCATCGAGGAGGATATAGACACAGGTGAGATATGCAAAATGCATGATTTAATGCATGATCTCGCACGATATGTAATGAGAGATGACTGTGCAGTTTTAGAACAGGGTAAGGAGTTGATAATCCCGGATGAGGTTCTTCATCTCAGTTTATCAACTGAGACGTTTCATATTGTGATTCAGGATCTGGAAAAGCTAAGATCATCAAGTGAGGAGTTTCATATTCTGATTCAGGATTTGGAAAAGCTAAGATCCTTACGATCAATATATATCTCTCTTCGATTCTGGCAAAGAATCGATACACGAATCTTCAACCAAGTTTCTCTACGGGTGTTGTACTTGAAGGGAGTTATAAGCTCGACCTTGCCTGAATCAATTTGCAAGCTAATACACCTGAGATACTTAAAAATAGAAAAATCGGATATAGAAATTCTACCAGAGAGTATTATCTATCTCCAAAATCTGCAAGTTCTAATTATAGAATCGTGCATATTTTTTCGTATGTTGCCTAAAGGTTTGAGGTACATGAGGAACCTTCTACGTATAGACACCTGTAACTGCCCTAATCTCCAGCATATGCCTGTTGGAATAGAGGAACTAACCAACCTTGAAAGGCTTTCAGAATTTGTTGTAGGTTATAGTGATGGGGCCCGAATAGGGGAATTGGGAAATCTAAATCGTCTTGGGTGGGATTTAATGTTAACAGAACTTGAAAATGTTGGAGGTTTAAGAGATGCTAAAAGTGCCAATTTGAAAGACAAAACAAACCTGAGGTCTTTGGTGTTACACTGGTGGCTGATTAGATCAGAAACATGTGATCCAGAGGAGGTTCTTGAGGGATTGGAACCAAATTCGGGTCTCCAAAAGTTTACTATATCGGGTTACAAAGGAAAGGTTATTTCTCCGAGTTGGATGGTCAGATTAGTCAATTTGACTAGTATTATGTTCAGTTGTATTGAAAAGTGTGAAGAACTTCCACCACTTGGGAAATTACCCAGCCTCAAAATAATCAGACTGGAAAAAATGGGGTCTTTAGAGTGTTTCCATGATGACGACAATGCTGCATTCAGCGACAAGGTTCTTTTTCCTAGTTTACAAATTCTATACATACGGAAGTGTTCGTCTTTGGTGTATTTGCCTAATAACTTCCCAAAACTGAGGTCCTTGACTATATCTTGTTGTGACGAGCTACGTTCTCTACCACACGAGATACAAAGTTTCAAGAACCTCGATCAAATTACCATTCATCGATGCAAAGTTCTATGCAAAAGTTGCAAAAAGGAGATCGGAGAAGATTGGCCTAAAATTTCTCACATTCCTCATCTCGACATTGGAGAATACTCCTTTCATTCTCCCTTTTAGTTATGGTTGTTTATCTTTAAACAAATCTAATAGAGATGTATTTATTGTTCCTTTTAGTTATTGACTCGTTTCAAATATCAAATGTTCTGTACTTCTGTATGATATCATAATAAAAATTGTTAATATGTATTTCTATATAACGCAGATAATTTGTTCACCGATCATTTTATTGTCATTTGTTTGATTTACGTAGTTCCATTTTCATCTAATCATGTATAATGGAATTTGCGAGAAGCTTATGTTCAATGATATACATTTTGTTTGTGTTTAGATCGAAGGACGAGGATGAGCATAAGAGGATAACACTACAAGAAAAACTACATTTCCTGACACACAAAAGTGTCGGGAAAAGTACAAAAATGTGTCAGTAACAATAAATTAGCTTCTCCTTCACACAAATAATAAGAGTAACGATAAATTAGCTTCTCCTTCACAAATAATAAGTGTTGACAGAAGTTGACACAGTAAAGGTATATGCTGGCAGACCTATCCTAACACTTAATGTGTCAATAAAGGCTGAAATCTTTGTTTACACAAAGTTTGTGTCAGCAATACCTAAAAATTAAAAAAAAAAATGAAAAATAAAAAAATTACAAATATAATCCCAAAAGTATCAAACAAGGTTTAAGTACCCGCGCTCCGTTGCGGCACGGTTCGTCTAAAACGTTTTATGGTAAAGAATTTTGCACAGTATTTACAATTAATGGTCTCAATTAGTCATATAAGAAGGAAGACCAAGCACTATCTTACTACTTTATAAAGGATTTAACTCTTTTCTATATTTAGTAGTCTTAATTTTTTAAGCCTTTAACATTTCCTTAATAAGAAACTAATAAGTGGTTAGTCAAATTTGTTCATCATATACACTTTTGAATAGAGTCCCTTTTGATGCATACAATTTTTTAGGAACAGATAATAATAGCCATTTAAAAGGATTTATGATTATATAGCAAAAATGCATGCGTTTTGTCAATGTTGGTCAATAACAGTCGTTAATAGTTATTAAAAAATAAAAAGATGCTTTTAATTGTGTGTTTGTAACAACTTTAAGGTTTTATATCTCATTTAAGATGATTGTATGTAACTGCCAACATTTATGAAAATCAAACCGTCTACCACCCATTTATATAGCCCATTCTTGCTCTAACATTCACACAACCCATTATAACAGTCATTTTAATTTCAAAACGATCTCTTTCTCTCTCTCTCTCTCTTAAAATACACACTTCTGCTCTCTAAAATAAAAACCCCCAGCAGCCCTACACACCAAATGGTTCCACCGTAGTTATGGTCATCTCCATCACCACTAACTGATTTTGCCGCTAACACCTCAGTGTTTTGAGCTTGGTGGTTTTAATGACATATTTTTTGTGGTTTAGGTGGTGAAGTATATGATTATACCATATTATAACAAAGTCATGTAAACAATGGTCATGAAAAAACGTTGCTCGTTACGAAATTCGTCACTTGATACCCGCCGCCGCATTGCGCGGGTACCGGCTAGTCTAAATAATACATTCACCAAAATGAAGATTCCACTCTCTTAAAACTATAGCTTTCAACTTTCTATTTACTGTTTTTGAAATTAACTAAGTCAATATGGATGGCAAAAAGGAAGGCCTTGCGCCTGCTACTCAAATGCCCCTTCCACATTTCACAATAACTTGGAATATGTTTTCAATTATTACCTCCGTCCCATATGTTAGACTTTTTGAGTCTTTCTTCGTCAACTTTGACCTTAAATATATTTATTTGTGTTATTTAATATTTTATGCATAATACATGAATGGATAAAGTTTTAAATGTGTTTTTCATCCATATGATTTTCATCAATTACTATATAACACGAACACAAATATTTAAGGTCAAACTTAACAAAGAAAGACTCAAAAAGTCAAAAGTGGACAATAAAATACTGAAAGAGCATTACAGAAACATACACTTATATATACAGTTACAGTCCCTATATTCAGAACAAAAGGATATTGTACTTTGTGAACTAATGTTTGTAAGTTTGCAAGTACTTCAAATAAGCATTTCCAGTGTACTTAATTAAAAGTGTTTACCACATTCATAAATTACGCACTCATAACCCAACACATCAAGCGACTGACCTGATTGCTTGATTTTCCCAACAAACTGCCTGATACTATCAAATGATGAAAGGTCTAAATGCATCGGTGTATAATTCTCTTTCTCCATTTCTCATGATTCTGCAGCTCTTTCCGCCTTTAAAAAGTCTTCGCATGCCATAGTCACAGTGCTATTTTCTGCTTTCTGCTAGAGATGTTATTATCGCAATACCCTTTTCTTGATGTTTTCTTTCCATCCGTTGATGCACAGTTTGCAGTAGGAGTTGCAGAAAAAGAGCTGAGTGGGAATAGAATAACTAAACTTCTACGCCTGCACATTGTATTTCACATATGGTTATTGTGACTTTCATTTGTTTCTTCGATTTAGCTTTGCCCTAAAATTTCTACGTAAACAATTCCAATCCAACTGGAGGAAATGGATCAAGGTGGTACCTTTCAATCTTAGGCGTGCGGAACTTATATTGCCTGCTCATAGAAGTTTGCACTTGTTACATGAGCACCGATTTTCTAGGCAGCCTGCATTCCATATAGATAAACACGCGTTATTGACAAAATAAGTTAAAGACATGTTTTACTTCAATTTATATGATCAAATCAGTTTGGACCATGTAACATCAATACAATAGTGATTCAACATGGAAGTGCATCTCATGAAATAATATATCTTTCTACATGATGTCACCGACCTCCTCTTGACAGCGTCTAGTGCAATATCCTAGTTTCAAACAATAAAAACACACAAACCAAAAAGCATCATCCATCATTTAAAAAGAAAAGAGGATTCCAAGTTTTGGTGTATGTACATCAACAAATAATTTTGAGTTGGTTTTGCCTTAAAAAATACTCCAACCAAGGGAATTAAACGGGAAAATATTAAGCACCGGAACTCTGAAACAAAGATGGACTCTAAATTGGCATTAAGCAACAAAAGAAGACCCCGCATAAAATCATCTATATGATTATAGTTACAATTGTGTATTTACAATTTTTAGGATCATCTTATATGTGCATGTATCTTGTTGAGTTAAAACTTCTTTTGAGCCGATTGCTTAATAATTTAAATCATCTTTTGTCTACATAAGGCGGACCTTTAGAAATACAGCCCCAAATATAGGTTGACTCAATGTGATCGACGTCGAAGTACCGGTCAAAAATAAACCTAATTACCTTATATTAGATAGGGTAAATGGGTATCGATCCACGAGGACTATGTGGTTTTAGTTTAAGTTTTGAGGTGATCACTGATCAATAAAGGTTTTGGTTTTGAAATCTGACAACTAAAATACTTTTGATAATAAAAATGCGGATTAAAAATTAAAATAATTATTAAGCTAATAATAAAGCTAGAAAAATAAAATAAAGATGTAAACAATTAAAAGAAAAATGTAATCCCTTCCAGCTCCTAATATTTATGGTTGATCACACTAATGGATTATTGAAACTTTTTAGAACCGATTACAAAGATTATTTTGACTTAATATGAATGAATTAATGTTGGCATTTATTATGTTTATCAACGACTTACAATAATAAATCTTATATTAATCCAACCAATAATTATGTTTTAATAATTTATTTAGGTACAACTTATGTTTATTATACGACCATCTTTTTTTTTTAACTAAATAAAATAAGTATGAATCGTTAACTAACAATAAATTGCCTAATACAAATAATTAAACATAATTTTAAATCAATAAAAATAATTTATAAATAAATCATAAATCAATGTAATAAAAATATGATAATCCAAAAGTAATGATCAAACCATAAATAAAGTTACCAGAAGGAATTACAACAAAATTAGCCGGACATCGCGAGGTACCCGAGCCACGATCTACTATTCATAGCTTCTTTTTTTTTTCTTTGCTATTTACTGTCGAACTCCTTTTCTTTTTTAATGATGTGTTGACTAAAAGAATATAGTCACCTTTTTTTTTAATGATATGTGGCTCCTTCCTTTTTGATAATCGACTCCACAAGCTAACTTGTCTTCTTATGTTTTTTTTTTCTTGGCTTTAATGATCGACTGTGTGAGTTATGCGGCCTCCACCACAACCTTTTTTTTTCTTTTGAAATTTGGATCACTTGCAATCACTTCTTATTGTTTTAATTGGCTGTCCCAATCGGCCAACTTTCTTTTCTTTTGTGAATTGTAACTTGCGGCGCCTTGAATTCCTTCCGTCGGTAATGGGTTTTGGGCCATTGGGTCCAAGTGGGCCAAAAATATATTTTTTTTTATTTTTTTTTTTAAATCCTTTTGACATATAATAACTTTGGCCCAATAAAAATTAACCCAACACTAATAATTGCTCGAACGAAGCCCGGACAAATAAAAGATGACCGAAAATATCGCGACCCGCTCAAATCTTTTTCTTCAATATTTTTTCTTCATTAATCGGCGCTCACAATGTCTTTTCTCCAAAAAATTAATTAAGCGTCCATTTTTATTCCAGTTCACTCGTAACCTACATAATCACAAAACACACTCAAAGTACATATATAACGACTAAAAATATACAATTATACTAAATTAACATGCTATGAGGTGTATGCAAAATACACCGATTAACTCCCCTCAACTTTAACTTTTACCGTCTCGTGTAAAAATAAAATAAAAATATACAAGCATGTTAATTTCATAATTTTTAATCATACTATTGAAATTTAATCAAAAAAATCACATTCAACCTAATACATTAATAACCATCCTATATGACAAATAATCCAAAAATGATTACCAGTATTTTTGTCCTTCTTAAACACTTAGCATAACCATTCCCATTAATTCCATTTACTTAATATTTCATATAATTAACCATGTGGCCAACGTACCTATTACACACCTATAATCAATATAAACATTAATCTAAAACAAGAGGTGAGAATATCGTACACCTTTTATAACGTTGGAGTTTTTATAGCATAAGAGCACATCATAAGCCATCATACTTTAGCTTACATACTTCCATTTTTTTTTTCTCATCATTTTTTTTTCTTTTCACACATTTTTTTTTTCTTTTTTTCTTTCATTTTTTTTTCACTTTTTTTTTTTTCACATCACACATAAGCTCTATCTTTTTAGCCATTCGGGACCATTTCTTATACAAGTCATCCCGAACGCTTTATACACTCCTTTTAAGATTGATATAAAGACCAATTATTCAGAAAAAATGAATATCTATCCTATAGGTGCATACTACGATACATTGGCACATGAGAACCGGTTAATTAAATCTGTTTATTTAAATGGGAACAGTTATACTTCGTGCCTACTGGTACATCACATGATGGAATTATCTACCACATAGTCTCATTATACAATGCACTAAATTAAACTAATCCTTCTAATTTCATTACAACAATACAAGGATTGAGTTATTTCACCTAAAATTGTCTCAGCTAAGTGCAATGCTATCCATCATAAAAATTGGCGTCTGACCCATGCTAACAACTAAAGTATCACCTTGCGCGGGTGACGAATCAGATAGGCAAGCCCAGCATATGACTACCACCAATAATTATGACAGTTCTCCAACTCTTTTCTAAGGCCACCGTGCGCGGGTGGCGAGCCGAATAAGATCAATTTCAAATGTCTTAACCCAACTATTACATTACTATATTTCATATTATTTATTTAAAATTTTTACTCGATCTAAGCAAAAGTAAGTAGAGGGAATTCAAACGGCGTGGTTTGATCATCTAATTATACATATGCCTAACTACATGCAAACAATCAAATCAATTTAATAACCAAATTATACAATGAAATCGGGTGCACCTGATAATTTTGGCAAAATCCTCTAGCTTGCTCCCATAAATCATCCACAAGCTAATCTTTAGAATCTGCAAACACTCAACAAACATATATGTGTAGAAGAAACTTCCACATCTAATTAGCACAAGACTCTTATAATGTGATTTAAAATTTTAAAATTTTTCAATTTTTCCCAAAAATCACATTTTAACCCATTTTGACCAAAATTTCACACAAAAACATGTAACACATGTGCCCCTCCCCTCAACTTAAAGCATTGCATTGTCCCTAATGCAAAAACTTTAAATTGAAATTTTGGTTAAAAATCAATTTGACAAACTCACATAAAAAACAAAAACCTAACTCACTTTCGTAGGAATCACGGTTGCATTTAGCATATGCAACAAGCCTTTAAACCACTCGGTAGCCCGACTGGACGAGTTTTGTCTCGTGAGGGTTTGTAGTGAACACACCCACAAAGTTCCACAAACCACGGGTTGCCTCCCGCGAAGCGCTAAGTTTACCGTCTTCAGCCAGACATAACTCGTATGAGCTATTGAGACGGTTGGATTGGTTCCAAGTAAACCACATCAACCGTTTCCATCTGATCACTTTCCAACTCAACATACGGCTTTAAACGGCGTCCATTAACTTTAAAAGGCTCTCCACCCGCCATATTTTTTATTTCAATGGCTCCGTATGGAGAGACTTGAGTCACAACGTATGGACCCGTCCATTTACTTCTCAACTTTCCAGGAAAAAGCTTAAGTCTAGCATTGAATAACCAAACTTTTTGACCAACCAAGAAGGACTTCTTGGTAATGTGTCGATCATGAAAAGCTTTGGTTTTCTCCTTATAAATCCTAGAACTCTCATAAGCATCACGTCTAATCTCATCCAATTCAGATAATTGAAATTTCCTAGAACTACCCGCTTTCTCTAAATCCAGATTAACGGTCTTAATCGCCCATTCAGCCCTATGCTCTATCTCAACCGGTAAATGACATGCCTTGCCATATACCAACTTGTACGGTGACATACCAATAGGAGTCTTAAAAGCCGTCCTATATGCCCACAATGCATCATCTAACCTCAAGGACCAATCTTTCCTATCACTACGGACGGTCTTTTCTAAAATTCGCTTAATCTCCCTATTAGATACTTCAACCTGTCCACTAGTCTGTGGGTGATAAGGGGTAGCTATCCTATGATTAACTCCATAGTGTTTCAGTAATTTTCCAAATCTAAAGTTCTTAAAGTGAGAACCCCCATCACTAATTATAGCCTTAGGAATTCCATGTCTAGCAAAGATATTTTTCTTAACAAACTTAAGAACTACACTATGGTCATTGGTTCTAGTAGCCTCAGCCTCTACCCACTTAGACACATAATCAACTGCCACTAAAATGTACACATTGCCATGGGAAGTGGGGAATGGTCCCATAAAATCAATACCCCACACGTCAAAGATCTCAACAACAAGTATGGGATTCATAGGCATTTGATCACGCCTTGAAATCCCTCCAACTTGTTGGCAACGAATACATGCTTTCACAAAAGACTGGGCATCCTTGAAGATAGTCGGCCAAAAGAAACCGCTTTGCAGGACTTTATGCCCAGTTTTCGTAGCACCAAAGTGACCACCACATGCATAAGAATGGCAATGAGCCAATATGTCCATATGCTCATGGTCAGGAACACATCTCCTAACAACTTGGTCAGCACATACCTTATATAGCTCCGGATCCTCCCAAAAATAATGCTTCAACTGAGAGAAGAAGTATTTTCTTTGTTGCTTGGACCAAAAATCCGGAAGCTTTTTAACAGCTAGATAATTAACTATATTTGCGTACCAAGGAACCTTAGAAACCTCAAATAAACTTTCATCCGGAAAGCTTTCCTTAATCACATCAGAAGGGTTGAACGGCGGAGGGATAATTCTAGACAAATGGTCGGCAACTACATTTTCTGACCCCTTTTTATCCCGAATTTCTAGATTAAATTCATGTAAAAGCAAAATCCACCTAAGCAACCTCGGTTTTGTCTCTTTCTTAGTCAACAAATGTCTTAAGGCACTATGATCTGAAAATACTATCACCTTAGAATGCCCCCAAATATAAGACCTAAACTTATCAAGAGCAAAAACCACGGCTAACAACTCTTTTTCAGTAGTAGTGTAATTCATTTGAGCTTCTAAAAAAGTCTTACTAGCATAAAAGATCACAACGGGTTTCTTATCGACCCGCTGTCCTAGAACCGCCCCAGCGGCATAATCACTCGCATCACACATGATCTCGAAAGGCTTCGACCAATCAGGTGATTGCAGAATAGGGGCTTCTACAAGCTTTTGCTTAAGCATGTTGAATGCTTTAAGACATGATTCATTAAAGTCAAAGCGTGCATCTTTTAAGAGTAGATTGCAAAGAGGCTTTGATATTGCACTAAAATCTTTAATAAATCGCCTATAGAACCCGGCATGACCAAGAAAAGAACGCACACCTTTGACTGTAGTGGGAGGAGGAAGGGTCGAAATTACTTGAACTTTGGCACGGTCAACCTCAAACCCTTTTTCAGACACAACATGCCCTAATACTATTCCCTCACGAACCATGAAATGGCTCTTCTCCCAACTAAGCACCAAATTAGTTTCGGTGCATCTTTTTAACACACTTTCAAGCTGATCAAGGCAGCTTTCAAAGGATTGACCAAAGATGGAGAAATCATCCATAAATATCTCTACAGATTCTCCAACCATGTCAGAAAAGATACTCATCATACACCGCTGAAAGGTAGCGGGTGCATTACACAGGCCAAAAGGCATTCTTCGAAATGCAAACGTCCCATATGGACACGTAAACGTAGTTTTGGCCTGGTCGTCAGGATGGATGGGTATTTGATTATAACCGGAGTACCCATCCAAGAAGCAATAGAATTTCTTACCAGAAAGCTTCTCAACTATTTGATCAATGAAAGGTAGTGGGAAGTGATCTTTAGATGTGGCATTATTCAGCTTACGGTAATCTATACAAACTCTCCACCCAGTGACTGGTCGGGTTGTGAGCTTTTCCCCATTCTCGGTTTCAACAACGGTGATTCCGGCCTTTTTAGGCACCGTTTGAGTAGGACTTACCCATTTACTATCCGAGATGGGATAGATGATACCGGCATCTAACCATTTAAGAACTTCCGTCTTCACCACCTCTTTCATATTAGGATTCAGACGCCTTTGCGCATCTCTTGCTGGCTTAATATCTGGGTCTGTAACAATTCGATGCATACATAATGAAGGGCTGATCCCTTTCAAGTCTGCAATCGTCCATCCCACTGCTGCTTTGTACTTGGAAAGCACTTTTAGAAGTGCTCCCTCCTGTGATTCAGAAAGATCAGAAGCAACAATAACGGGTAACGTATTATTAGGACCTAGAAAAGCATATTTGAGATTGGATGGCAAAGGTTTTAACTCAAGAGTTGGAGGCACCTCCAAAGACGGCTTCGTAGCCGTGTCAAAAGTAGAAGGCAAGGGCTCCAGTTTATAAGACCAAGGTGGTTTTTGATGGTCCAAAGAATTGACCAAACACTCTTGAATCTTTAGAACTTCAACAACATCAAGAATCTCCTCATTATCACCAGTTAGATATAATTCCAAAGGATCATTCTTAAGCATACGGGATGCATACTTTTGAACTTCCTCATCAATCACATCTACTTGGTAACATTCATTCATCGTAGGAGAATTCATAGAATTAAACACATTCAATCTTATCTTCTTATTACCGAAGGCAATATCCATGGCGCCAGTCCGACAATTAATCCTAGCATCTATCGTGGCTAAGAATGGGCGCCCAAGGATAATAGTTGGTTGAACATCTTTGTATTGTGACTCGGTGTCCATAACAAAGAAGTCAACTGGGTAATAGAAATCATCAACTTTCACAATTACATCCTCTAAGATACCTCTAGGAATTTTGGTAGAACGATCGGCTAAGGAAATAATGGTGTCTGTCTTACGAAGAGTTCCTAAGTCATACTTATCAACCAAACTAGCAGGAAGGATATTAATACTGGCACCAAGATCAAGGAGCGCCTTCTTAATGGCAATATTTCCGACCACCACTGAAATCAACGGTGCTCCAGGATCTTTGAATTTTGGAGGAAGGGATCTAGATAAGACTGCACTAACATGCTCAGTTAAGTCAATCTTTTTAGGCAAAGACGCCTTCAGCTTCCTCTTCTGGGTACACAAGTCCTTTAAAAACTTGGCATAAGCAGGAATTTGCTTGATAGCATCAATAAGGGGGAGATTGATTTTAACTTGCTTGAAAGTCTCCCACATATCCTCAGCGTGAGGACCCTTTTTAGCTAACCTTGCAGATGTCGATTTCTCCAAAGCCGTAGGGTAAGGTGTGCTGGACACACCACCCTCCTTAACTTCAGGAGATTCAGCAGCTTTAGGATTCGGTGTTGTTGGTTTAGGAAAATCATTCAACAAATCATTTACCAACTCAGAACCGGACTTAACATTATCAGAATCTTTACCTTCAACAATGATTTCGTCATCAGTAACGAAATCCTCGACATCAGGAGAATTTGGAATTCCCTTGTCATTGTTGTAGATTTTACCGTTTCGAAGAGATGTCACCATATTCACGTGCTCATTTCCATTTTTCTTGTGTGCGGGATTCATGGTGGGGTAGCTCGGTAGCCTTCCCTCATCTCTTTTGCTTAACTGATCCGCTAATTGACCAACTTGTCTCTCAAGAGCTGCAATAGATTTAGTAGTGGTCTCGTGTCTTTGATTAGTGACCTCAAATTTTCTATTAATCTCTTGATTGTTGGTAGACAATGAATCCATAAGCCTATCAAACTTTCGGTCAAGGTTCAAGAGACGGTTGTCATCTTGGCCTTGGCCCTGATTTGGATATTGTTGTTGTGGCCTATGATTGTAAGAATTTTGTTGGAAGTTAGATGAATCGCCACCCTCATACCTTGGTTTGTAACCATAATGTTGTTGTTGGGTATTATTAGGGCGACTGTCTTCATTTTTCCAACGGAAATTGGGGTGATTGCGCCATCCAGGATTATAACTTTCGGAGAATGGGTCATTTCGTGGACGACCACCGTAGACTCCATTTACCTCCTCATTCGGTGGCGCCCCCCAATTTTTACAATTATCGACAGAGTGACTCGGATCACCACACATTGAACACCCACTATGCGACACATTGGACACACTTGGCACACCTTTTCCTATATTTCTCAACAAAATATCAACTTTCTTACTTAACTCGCTAATTTCAGAATTTGTGCCACGTTGGTTAGACACAAAATTGGCGGAAGATGGGTGGTTGTTTCGATCCACTGAAGCTTGGGTCTTAGAACCTTTGCTTAGTTTTTCAAAAAACTCCCATTCTTCCTCCATAGGTCGCGAGAAAAACATACCCCCACTAGTGGCCATCACAAATTGTTGGTTGTTATAATCCAACCCATCATAGAAGACTTTGACAAGCTCCCATTTTGGAACATCGTGATGAGGGCATGTTCTTAATAACTCCTTAAGTCTATTAAATGCTTCATGAAACTGCTCTCCTGGGATTTGACGAAAGGATTTAATCTTATTCCTAATGGCAGCAGTCTTACTTATAGAATAAAATTCCTCAAGAAAAGCAGATTGCATTTCAGACCATGAGTTAATACTACCTGGCTCAAGAGATGAGAACCAGTCCTTAGCTTGATCTTTAAGAGAAAAAGGAAAAAGGCGAAGTCTTACCTCATCCTTAGTAATGTTATTAACCTGATGTGTGTCAGCAATTGAGAAGAATTCTCGCAGATGTGCGTATGGCTCCTCACGACCTCTAAACACTGGCAAGATTGCTATGAGGTTCGGCTGGATCTTGAAGTTACTTGTAACCCCTTTAACCGGATCCGGATAAACGATAGGCGAGGGATCCTCGAAGATCCCCGGCCTGTAATAAGAATCAACACCCCGTGGTGGAGATTCTCCTCCGCTACTACTGCCGCTAGCACTTCCGCCAGCATCTTCGTCACCTGGCATTTCAGCGAAAAGCTCTGCTAAACCTGAAAAATCAAGATTAGTAGAAAACTGTCGAAACGTCTTCCTTCTCAACCTCGCACTTTTCTCAACCTCGGGATCGTAAGCTAACGGTGATGTACGTCCCGATCTACGTGTGCGCATACACTAACCTGCACAGTCACAAGAAACAAAACAAACAAACAAAACAGAACAAAACAAGAAAAATAAAAATCTTTTTGTATTTTTGTATTTTATTAAAGAAAAATATTAACAAAAACTTAAACGAAAAGCTCACTGAGTCCCCGGCAGCGGCGCCAAAATTTGATCGACGTCGAAGTACCGGTCAAAAATAAACCTAATTACCTTATATTAGATAGGGTAAATGGGTATCGATCCACGAGGACTATGTGGTTTTAGTTTAAGTTTTGAGGTGATCACTGATCAATAAAGGTTTTGGTTTTGAAATCTGACAACTAAAATACTTTTGATAATAAAAATGCGGATTAAAAATTAAAATAATTATTAAGCTAATAATAAAGCTAGAAAAATAAAATAAAGATGTAAACAATTAAAAGAAAAATGTAATCCCTTCCAGCTCCTAATATTTATGGTTGATCACACTAATGGATTATTGAAACTTTTTAGAACCGATTACAAAGATTATTTTGACTTAATATGAATGAATTAATGTTGGCATTTATTATGTTTATCAACGACTTACAATAATAAATCTTATATTAATCCAACCAATAATTATGTTTTAATAATTTATTTAGGTACAACTTATGTTTATTATACGACCATCTTTTTTTTTAACTAAATAAAATAAGTATGAATCGTTAACTAACAATAAATTGCCTAACACAAATAATTAAACATAATTTTAAATCAATAAAAATAATTTATAAATAAATCATAAATCAATGTAATAAAAATATGATAATCCAAAAGTAATGATCAAACCATAAATAAAGTTACCAGAAGGAATTACAACAAAATTAGCCGGACATCGCGAGGTACCCGAGCCACGATCTACTATTCATAGCTTCTTTTTTTTTCTTTGTTATTTACTGTCGAACTCCTTTTCTTTTTTAATGATGTGTTGACTAAAAGAATATAGTCACCTTTTTTTTTTAATGATATGTGGCTCCTTCCTTTTTGATAATCGACTCCACAAGCTAACTTGTCTTCTTATGTTTTTTTTTTTCTTGGCTTTAATGATCGACTGTGTGAGTTATGCGGCCTCCACCACAACCTTTTTTTTTCTTTTGAAATTTGGATCACTTGCAATCACTTCTTATTGTTTTAATTGGCTGTCCCAATCGGCCAACTTTCTTTTCTTTTGTGAATTGTAACTTGCGGCGCCTTGAATTCCTTCCGTCGGTAATGGGTTTTGGGCCATTGGGTCCAAGTGGGCCAAAAATATATTTTTTTTTTATTTTTTTTTTAAATCCTTTTGACATATAATAACTTTGGCCCAATAAAAATTAACCCAACACTAATAATTGCTCGAACGAAGCCCGGACAAATAAAAGATGACCGAAAATATCGCGACCCGCTCAAATCTTTTTCTTCAATATTTTTTCTTCATTAATCGGCGCTCACAATGTCTTTTCTCCAAAAAATTAATTAAGCGTCCATTTTTATTCCACTTCACTCGTAACCTACATAATCACAAAACACACTCAAAGTACATATATAACGACTAAAAATATACAATTATACTAAATTAACATGCTATGAGGTGTATGCAAAATACACCGATTACAATGCAAATCCAAATACCCCCAAGTTATCAGCCTTGTCTGCTTTGGTCATTTGTAACCGTGACACACACTTATTAGTAATAAAACCACTCATAAGTCATAATTCTATTACTTTCTAAGAGACCCCAACAATTCCAACAAAATCACCCACAAACTTAATATAATGTAAAATCAGTAGACTTTAAAAAACATAAATAACCCATAACTAATAAATTAATAAACATTAAAAACACATACTCTACTTGTTATCATATCGCAGATCTAGAATTCAAACAACAGACTTATCTTCAGCATCTTTGTGACCTAAAATCAAAACCCATAAAAAATCATACCTGCAATCATACTCGCGGTTCTGGGAACGGTAGTTCACCTCGTTAAGATGACACTCTCCCACGATCTCGCACCCGAAGGATCAAGTGTTTTGATCAGCCAGCTTAGGTGAATTTCCTAGAAGCAGCAAGTGTTTTGATCAGCCAGCTTACAATTAAAAAAATATAAAATGAGCTTATCACCCCACCTCTATTGGCCTTATAAGAAGCATATACAAAACATTTGAATTGTTTACCAAAAAACAGGATTCCAAAGTAAGTGTTCAAAGTGGTCTTCTCCTCTATGCTTTATAAACAGCCACCATAAAATTAAAATCCAACCATTTAAACCTATGCCACCTTCTCGCAAGTCAATCCAGCCATCTCAACCAATGACAGATTTAATATATGTAAACTCATACCAATCTATCAAAAGCATCGTGAGTTGCATATTAATCACCAATAACCATATTTATATGAGTAACGAACTAGAGTTTTAAACTTACTGAAGGGATTCATGAACAGAATAACATTTTAAACGCAGTTTCGTCAAGACACTGACAGAACAACTACAAGACACTTACAGAACAACTACAAGGAAATACCTTGTTGAGAAGAAGTGTCCGTCGCTTATAATCATTAAATAATGTTTACTGCAGCATTTGTGAGTGCCTCAATTTACCATAAACAGATAAAGATTATAATATTCAGTTGAATCAAGAGGTGAAGTGTATGGATAAAGCTTGGTTTTTTCTTTCTCATTACCGTATGTCTTGAGCTTAGACTTTGGGCTAATTTCAACTCGTTCGACTCGTTCCTCTATTAGGCAATCAATCTTTTTGACCTTGTTAAGTATCAAATAGGTCCGCACGAACCTACTCGTGAGTAAGGTTTTAAAAGATCCTACTAATGGGTCTGCTACTTTGCATGTAAGATTTGACAAAAGGTTGGTTGGTATTATACCATGACTGATGTAAATCACTTGATACATATCCTAGAACATGCAATTTTATACTTTCTAGCTTCCTATGTGGCAACCTAACACAGAGGTAGTACTATTAAGATGACCTGATTACCATGGTGGAGCAACTTCATAGTGAGGATGTTATTTTTTTTTTTTGAAGTGATGCTAGCTGAGGAACTCTGATATCAATTTACACTATGAGGAACTGTGATATCAACACTGGTCAAGTAAAAGGTCGAAACATTAATAAGCAAAAGCAACACGGTTTATTAGTAAAAGGTCGAAACATTATCTGGTCGATCCATCATGCGTTCTTCAGTGACATGGTCGACCCATCATACCCTTAAAACAAACAATGCTCAAACATTTGAGCAATACCTGTTTAAACTCATCATTGGATCTATAAGCCGACTCATGTCCTCAACAACCCAAAAATGAGCTCATGAGCTTCTCCCAAAATCCAACATAACTCGTGTTTCAGTTTTGTAAATCCACCGATCAAATCAATAACAATCAATCAATAATTTAGCACCTGGTATTTTTCAAAGCTTCAACTGGCTTATACCTAAACCAAATCAAATATAAACAGAAATAATTACAATCAGGTATTGATTCTCATACTCAAAAGAAAGCTGGATTCGAAGAACCTAAACTTAACGACTTGACCAACAAATTCAGAAGCTCAAAGGACTTGGTTACCACTAATTATGCCATCTCTATCCCAGAATAGAAAATGGGTTTCTGGGTTTAGAGAGAGAAGCTGAGGTTAAATTAAATATTACATTGCTAAGATATACCAAATTTGTTCAATCTACGGATTACTTAATATTCATGGTTGATTCCTACATCTTTGTTACAGTTCCGATAACAATAGGTCGAATATAACCACTTGCCTATTTTATCAAGTTCCGTTTTCTACCTTGGTTAATATCATATCACACTTTTCTATTCCTAATTATTCATCATATTCGCATAATACAACAGATATACAATTTTCGTACATGAATCTCTAAAAAAACTGACTAAATAAGCAGTTGGAAAAGCAATCCCAAAACACCTTATTCGGGTCACTGAAATTCATTTTTAATGTAAAACAATTAAACCCCAATTCGGCAAAAACTTTAAAAAATATGTTAATGTGATAGAGACTTACTATTGGTGGCCCGAGTGAAGATGACGGTGCAAGACTCACATGTCTATCTTTTGTGGTTGTTGAGGTGATTCAATATACCACGGTGTTATAACGAAGATGAAAGATGGAACGGAAGAGATGGTCGGTGATTCAATCAGGTGTTGTATGAAAAAGAAAGAGACATTATTTTTACTACTAATATATAAGGATTTAAATATTACTCCTAGTTCAAAAAAGAAAAAATATTGCTCCGTATTATATAACGTTACTGTACATATCGTGAGTGGTCAAACAGCTCGACAAATGTTATACTCCCTTTAATCTTAAATTTATAGTCCTTTATATTATTTTTCCTTTAAATGTAAGTAATGTAATGAATTTATTATATTGCACCTAGTGGTATTAGAAATTACAAATTATGTATAAAGTTTTAATTAATTAAAGGGTAAGCGTGTTATTTTGCAAAAAAAAAAGAGAGAACATACAATAATAGTGGTGTTTTATAAACAATGTGTTTTTTATCGGACACTATTAATTTAGGACGGATGTAGTGTATATCTGTTATGGATAATTATGTATGAATACCCATGGTCATGTAGTAATTAAGGTTTATCTTAATGTTTGTCTTATAAATACTCATTATATTTATCCTCTATCAACATCAATAAAAGAACACATTTATTCTTTTCTACAACTGATTTTTTTTTTCAATTCTCTAAGGTACGTTTCTACATGGATTGGTAGATACATGCGATCAGTCTAGGTATGATCTCCTTAACTTGTATCTCCATGGTATATACGTTTGATTACTGAAGGAGTTGATTCGATTTTCATTGAAATTCAGCATCTCTTAGAGTAAACGGTGTCACGGCGAGGGCACCTCGCTGGTGCTCGCCGTGACACCCACCCCCTTCACCGCTCCCTATTCGCCATTCTTCAACGAGCTGAAAATGTAAGAATTGTGGGCCCCACCTGCAATATATCCGTTGCTAAACGATATAAGATTTTTTTTTTTATAACTTTTTTTTATAAATACTCTTCTTTTTATCTTAAAACACACACACACAACAAACACTTTCAATCAAATCTTTTCACAAAAACTTTCAAAAAAAATGAGTACCTCGTCTGATTATTCCAATCCGTCTAATCTCGAAGATATGGAAGAATACGAAATGGTGATGCAGATTAACGAAGATGAAGAAGATGAAGTTCAGCAGCATCGTAGATACATTTGGCGTGAACGTGAAGTCGAACAACGTTTAATGGAGGATTATTTTAGTCCAAATCCGAAATTTTCGGAGGAAACGTTCAGAAAACGATATCGCATGAGACGGGAACTATTTTTGGAAATAGTTGAAGGTATTGAAACTTATTGTGCAACAAATAATCCTTTACCCAAGCATTTTCACTTTTTTACTATTCGATATGATGCTACGGGTATGAAAAGTATGAGTGTCATCTTGAAATGCACATCCGCCCTTCGCCAATTGGCAAATGTAAGACCCCAGAATTTGGGTTTTTGACACGTCACCGGTTTTACTCGTATTATCACTCATCCCATAATATTCTTATCGACCACTTTTACAAGAGAGATCATAATATAGTAAATATTATATATTTACCTATATTACTTTAAAACTTGACATTTTAATCATAGAGCTATTTTCTTCTTATTTATTTTTAGACACATTTATGTGCATAAATTGTTACTAATTATATTAATTATAATTAATAATGACGATCGAAAATATTACGCATTAAAACTATATATATTAATTTTTGAACGTAAACTTTTAGTACACTTAACCGATACAAACTCGACTCAATAAAATATTTTTAACACCTTGACCATTTATTTCACATACAAAATAAATCAAACTCACTAAAATGATGTATATTACATCCAATCTAGCTTAACTTCTTTCTCCTAACCAAGCTCCATAAAACTTTCGGATAATACCATGATAGATTGGATGCAAATCTTACCTCTTATGACAAAATCTTGTACATGTACCTTATCCCCTAAACATGCCTCCTTGACCCCTCCTAAAGCTCCTAGATGTAACAAACCAAAAGGGCAAGTTCAAGTGTATCATAGATTTTCATATCTAACAAGATCTCATAAAAGATCACATAATCTAACTCAAATTGTGCCAAGATACACCTTGATCTCCCTTGTCCTCGTAACCGTGTATAACTACACTTCACAAACATAAACCTCCCATTTTCTATGTGTCTCTTGTCAATCACCAAACTCCATTCTTACTTTACAATCTCATGTATACCCACCTTGTCTCTTTTAAATATAGACATGACTTGGTTAGAGATGTTCTATATGATGTTCTAAAACGAGCTGGAATTTCTTCTAAAAAGGAGGCCCCCGTGAACTTTCTAACAGATCCACTCGAAGGGAGGTCTACCTTGCGACCAGCTGATGTGCTAGTGTTTGGGTGGGCCGGGGGCAAACATGCTTGTGTAGATCTTACTGGAGTTTCCCCTCTTGTTGGGCTTAGAGATAATGGATTTGTTGCGGGACAAGCTGCATTGAAAGCAGAAGCGAGCAAAGTTGCTAAACACGAGAAAGCATGTTTGGAGAATCAACACGTGTTCATCCCTTTTGCTTTTGATACATTTGGTTTCCTAGCACCGAAAGCGATGGAGTTTTTGAGTAGGGTTCAACGGGTTGTGCAAAGTAATGTTTCCAACTCTAAGGCACAAAACTTTATTTTTAGTAGGATTGGTTTTGCCATCCAAAAAGGGATCGCGGCGCAGCTTGTTGCCCGTTTGCCCACCATTTTATTGTAAACGTTGATATTCTGGAAAAAGTTATAAATATAAATAAAAATAAAGAATTTCATTATTTTTTACAAGTGAAACAAGTATCACATACACACACTGCCTTCCTTGTTTCCCTTGGTCGACGAATGAAAACCACAACAACAACCGTGGGGTTTTTCTTCTTGTTATTAGACGAACACCACAACAATCACCACAACTCCTTCCTTGTTCCTGGTTGAAACACAAGAAGTCCTCTTCTTGCTCACGTGGGTTACAATTGTTACACAACACCACATGTATGCCCTTTCCCCATGTTAGGTTTTGTTCGTTGACAAGCAAACCAAACCCACGCCTCGTTCCCATCGTTTGGTTCCTGTCATCACAGCATCGGCAAGGGCAAATAGCCATAAGTAGGTTATACCGTGGTGAATATCTTCAGGTTACGAGATGGAGGCATGGGTACTAAGGGTTTCGAAATTGGCTGTTGTATACATAGGATTGTCATATCGTTTGGGTTCTTTGTCACCTTGCTACAAAAGTATCTGTAAGCCATATCCACCTTTTTCTTTTAGCCTTCCATATTCATGTCAGTTTAAAAGCTTAGTATGTGCTTAGAAGGAATGTGCTTAAAAGGTGAAAATAAATCTAACATACTTGTTCTTCTTGGATTCATTACTTGATGACGGAAAAACAAACCCTAAGCCATTTTATACCGTACCATCCTATTGAAACAGAAAGAACAGAAACCATTTAACATGTTAATAAGATTTGAAAGTGAGCTAACGTAAACTTAAGCCAAATCTTAAAGCCCTCTCACAGACTATGGTCTTATGTAACTCAAAAAGGAGACCGACCGGTCTAGTTCGATCTCATTTTAGAAGGTTTTGAATACAGGCTGTTCGGGAGACCGTAGCACCTGGAATCACGTTATTTGGCCAAGCATAAAACAAGTTATACCATTTTGAAAGTTGTCAAAACCATCATGATTTAACGCATGTGATGATACATGCGTCTTTCTGTTTAAAAATAATACTTAGCTAAGTTTTTTTTATAGCATACATAGTAAACTTAACGTCTCATGCATACAAATGACGAGCTAAGCTTTGAAAAGTAGGAAGCACGAATGTCATTATAGGTTAACAGAAAGATATATGAAATAAACATGTGAAATAAACAGTGAAAACCTCAACCTTGGAGACCCATTATAGGTTAACAGAAAGATATATGAAATAAACATGTGAAATAAACAGTGAAAACCTCAACCTTGGAGACCCATTACGAGCCACCTCGAAACAAGTGCCCACAGGTCTTATGGGGGCAAAACATACCCTATAATCCCGAGATTGTAAAGCAACTTAAAACACCTAAAATGATTAAGAAACGAGCTAGTAATCACTTAACAAAACACGCCGAACATGACTTGTTTTTAATCGAAATATGTAAGTTATTTAATGTTTTAACACGACCCTTTACGTCCCATTTTTAACCCTCGAAACAACTTTTCCCCAAGTCGAGTAAACAACGAAAGTTGTAGACGGCCATGCCGTCTACACGAGCACATTTTTAGTTCAACCCAAAAGTCCCAATCGAAAACCGTTGTTGAGATCGAAAGTAACTCGATAAAACACTTTTCTTATAAAACGGGTTCACGGCCCTTATTTCGAGCATGATTTTCACCTACCAAACGAATTCGGTTTATAAAACTTAAAACACCGACTTATAGACTATTCGGCCACCTATCCAATGGAACTTTCGGCTCGCTCCACGAGCCATTACCTTGTCCGTTATTTAGTTTTGAAAATGGTAGAAGGCGTGAATAACTCAAAAACTAAACAGTAGCATGAAATGTATACGTAGCTCTTCCCATTTCATTTTCAAAGCATTATGAGACATGTATCTTTTTTTAGTAAATTAAATTTATATAATTATCAACTTAATTTATTTATTTTAAATATAATATATGAAATGTATTTAGGAGATTTGACCCATTAAATAACTCGACTAAATAAATTGGTCCGACAATAATATATTTAGTATTTCTAAATATATCCCGATTGAGCGACTACATTTTACTAAAACACTCAAACTTTCACAATTGTTAAAACCATCGATTTATTTAATAAACTTAAGCACATACTAGGGGATTAAATGCTATGTTTAATTATCATTATTCTTGTATAGTGATACGTATTTTATTTAATATAGACGGTGGATTGTTTCGAGCTATTATTTCTCCATGTCTACAATGTGCTATTATATAGTTGCCAATTAATCAGGTGAGTTCATAGCCTCGTCTTTCACAACTATTTATGTTTTTACTAACCCGCGAGGGGGAGACATGCTATAAATTGTTTTGACTATATGATTTTTATATCGCGATCGTGGGATCGTGGCCCCACACTTATACTTAATAAACTGTTGATCGAGGAAACGCAAACTGAACTGTTAGCCTTAATTACATTTGCCTATTGTAGATGAACCCGCATGACCCGTGCATCTGAAACTGTTAGAATTTTTGAATTGCCTGAGTGTTATAAATAGATCTATTTGGGATTGACCGTCCCCATCTGGGTGAGTCATGCTCATTGTGCCTAGGCCAGGACAACAGATGTTTCACATGTCAGCACTTATTATTTTTATGGGTGCCTTTTAATAAGGCGAAGGGTCCTCATTTGTCGAGGACTTAACTGTCAAGTCTCAGTTTCGGGCAATATGGGAATGTAATTACCTTATAGTATTTGGCTTTGTGCGATACTATGTTTGTGATGTTTGCGGTTCTAAACTCGACCTTTTATTATATGGTACATTAATACATGGAATATACTGATATATCTGAACTTTTTTTATCAAACCTTATGAAATACTATATGGGATATTTGAGATCCTACACTTGATTTTTATATCAAACTCTGTGCAACACTATGTAGGACAATTTACAGTCCTGAACTATGATTTTACAAAACTCTATGAATTCACCAACTTTATCTTGACTGTTTTAAGCATGTTTTTCTCAGGAAATTAAGCTGATTATTTGAGCATGGACTGAGCATCATTTAGGAGCATCATAATAATTGAGGGATCTGTTTTCACTGGGATATTTGTAACAACTGATATTTAACATTTCAACTGATCGTACTAAAACCATATTTGTATCAATTGTATTTCAAATCATGTAAATATGATCAGTGCTTTGTATGCCATTTGTTCTGTGATCCACCTACTGACACCCAATTACTATTCCGCTGCAAACCTGATTTGGGGGTGTCACAGAATGGTATCAGAGCAATGGTTATAGAGAATCAGATCCAAAATAAAATTGTTTTTCTATTTTATTAACTGAACTATAACCGAACAAAATTTTCAAAAACTTAGATTTCAAAAACTGGGTTTTTGACGGGGACATACTTAGAGAGCATTTAGCACAGAGAGCATGCATAACTATATGATTTAAATGCAATTCATTATCCTATGCATTTATATTTATGATAGTACTAGATGCTAACCATTTACGTACTTTACGTATTACGACTGTTTAATATCGTTATGAAGATATTAAAATATTAAAATGCTTAACGTATTTAATGAGACTTATAAACATGTCATGTTAGTAGGGAGCTTTATACTAAAGATGTTCCATCTCTATATCACGTTTTGACTGAGTGGTTGGGTTTACGATTTAAAGTGTCCTCGCTCCTCAAACGTTTATAGAATGGCTTCTGAAGTATGATGGCCCGAACAATGCATTATAACCACAAACAACATAATACATAACAAACCCGTGGAAATATGAAAATGGAAATCTTGGAAGATATAAATTAGATTTTATAAATCCTGGTAAATCTAAACAAATTTTTGATCTTGAAAAATCTAAATTGATTTTAGAAAATCTTGGAAAATCTTAAAAAATTAAAAATAGATTTTGGAAAATCTTGGAAAATCTAAAATAGATTTTGGAAAATCTTGGAAAATCTAAAAATAGATTTTGGAAAATCTTGTAAAATCTAAAAAGGGATTTTGGAAAATCTTGGAAAAACCTTGGAAACTTTTAAATAGATTTTTATATATCCTAGAAAAATCTAAAAGGGATTTTGAAAATCTTTTCTTGAATAATTGTATTTTGGAAGAACTTAATTAAATTTTGGAAAAATTTAAATTAGATTTTTTTTTCCTTTAGAAATCTTAATGTATCTTTGAAAGTCCTTACCATGTCTTTGGTAAACTTAACTAGACTTTTATATATCTTGGAAAAATCTAAAATTTGATTTTTTTGAGATCTTGATTAAATCCTGTTGAACTTATAAAAAACTTGTAAAAACCTAGATCTTACGTATGGACTTTAAAATTTACTTTTAAAGTAATAAACCTAGATTTCATAATGAAAACACATGGAAAAGAAATTTAGCTTGGGCTATCTGACTCATTTTAAAACTTATAATAAACTTGTGAACTTATAATAAACCCTAAACCTTAATTTTTGGGACCTCGTAAATTAAATGTAAACATAAAATAAGATTGGACTTTATCTTGAAATAATGTGAAGCTTATAATTAATATACAAACTTGTAACCAACTTGGATTTCATTTTAAACCCGAAAATAAAACATACCATAGGTTTTTACTCTCTATTTAGAGATCCATACTTAATCTTTACAAACCAGTAATAAGCTTGTAAGGTTTCATAAACTTCACACCTAGATAAATGGTTAAGTATTACTAATGGACTAGTTAAGCCCATGAAACAATAGCCCAAAACATGAATAGGCCCTATAGGCCTAATGCAATATAGTCGAACCATTAACTAAGCCCATTAGGCCATCTAATGCCTAGTAAGCCCACTTAGCAATCCTTGAATTATTAATGGACTAAAATATGTTTAGGCCCATTAGGAATCCCATTAGGCCCATTTATTATCCTATAGACCTATGTAGTAAAACTTGTAATATTAATGGATCTAAAAATGTAATTAGGCCCATTAAGAAATCCTTAGCTCACAAAAATTGTTAATGGATCTTGTAAGCTCAATAAGGGTTTGGGAAGCCCATTAGCTCTTTTGGCACATTTAATAAGCCCACTAAGTGATATTATACTTAAACAAAGTTTTTATACCAAAAATATATCTTATAAAAACTTTTGGACTAAAAATGTCAATTCATTAAACTCATGGATTAAAACCGTGACATTGAAACTTGTTTTGATAAAACAGTAATTACAAGGACTAATATTGTAAATATTTGAAAGTCTAGGGAGTAATAAATGCCATTCGTGACTTATTAAACCCTAAGGACTAAAACAGTTGAGAACCAGAAAGTGTACATCTAGTAAAACAAGGAGGGACTTGCTTTGCCAATAACCAAAACTTAAGCAAACCCTAGACCCCTTATTTCATTTAATGAATTAAAACTTGAGCGAATCCTAAACTAAATGGACTAGAACCATCATTTCCAGAAACTTGTAAACAAAGGGTTATTATTTAACTTGCGAAAACTTTGGGGACATTAAATTAAATGTAATAAAGTGTTATTACTTTTATAACTGTTCATAAAAATTATGAAATCTAATGTACGTAGATTATAAAAGTAAAATACAACAATGGTAAGTAAAATAATTTTACTTAAATGATATTATTAATAACAAATTTAAATGGAAGTTATTAATACTTGTACAACGATGTATTTAACTAAAATACAGTAACATAAATGAATTGCCTAAAAATGAGTTGGTATTATAATGAAATCCAAATAAATCCTGAAAATCTTATACTAAGATTTTTAAAATCCTCCATGATTGATTTTGTATCAAGCTTAAGCTTATACGCTAATCATTTCATATACGCTGATTATTGCTTATAATTAATTGATAACTATAAACCGGTTAGTCTATTTTGACTACTTGGAAAACTGACTGGCCACATAATAAGAACGGATTACAACAACCGTACATACTAGAATATTTAAAAATAGACTAGGGAGCATTATCCCATGTACTACATTTTATTAGATGTTTGAACTTGCTGTTATGTGTGTATATATATATATATATATATATATATATATATATATATATATATATATATATATCGTACTAGAAGGAACTATATGATACAATGCCTATACTTATGATTGTAATATATCATTATATTGTATATATGAGTTCCTTGTTTGATACGTATTCTTGCGCACGTTATCGCGCGTCAACATTTATTTTCTCTCGCTTATAATTTTGTACGTATATCTACGGAACACGACTTATTAACGACTTATACACGTTTGCTTTTAGTATTTTCACGTGGTATTATTTGGATAAGTTTGCATCTTTAAATGATGCGGTGGAACTCAAAATCAAGGTACTTATGATCCTATATTATACATATGGGACCCGAGTCTCTTGATCCTAAGTTAATGATGATTTCCTCTCAAGACGTTATGGGACGTTTAAGAGTGAAATCTTAAGCCACCGGACCAGAAGTTTATTTATAATTTCGTATTAAGATGTTATGGGACGTCTGAAGACGAAGGTTATAAGCAAACGGGCTGTAAAGTATCTTAATAATATCTATTATCTTAGATATTATATTTATTCTAAATAATAAGCCTTGCCGGAACATTTAGGTAAGGTGGGCTATGAAATCCTTATTGAAACGAATTAGGGCGCTTTTTCGTTTGAATAAAGAAATCATAGGTCACCGAATGGAGTTATAAATTTTACCTTACTTGGATGAGGACGCTTATCGATATAAATAGAAATTTATAATCACATGAGCTTAAATATATTCGACATGACTCATAATTGATGTTATTTTATTTATCCAGTTATGGAGTGTATTCCTTTTTGAATCGCGCTTTCCTCCAGTAATATCTTATCCTTAAGATAACTTATATTTGATGTCATTACATCCTCACCCAGAAACATAGGATGATTCGTGTTCATCTCTTTTAGATCAAAGCATTATGCTCTTGACTTTTGGCTTATCCTTAACCCAAATACCACTTCTGCTGCATTCGACCCCATTTGGGGGTGTCCATTTCCGCTGTATTTTAAACCCTTTTTGGGGTGCTGACTTCCGTTTCATTTGACCCCTTTGGGGTGTCACAGATAAAAATAAAGATGTTTCATCTGCCATGAGAAAATGAAACCTCAATCATTCAAGGCGACGGTAACACAGACTTTATCGACACTAGACTTAGTGTCACCTCTTGTATCGAAGCCCAGAAATACTTGGTAAGAGGATGTCTTATCTTCTAATCTCGCATTTCTCAAATCGACGAGGAAAACAAATCCAAGCATAAAATACGTGCCCAACTCACAATGGGTGTATATTGTAGGGTTATGTTTGTCACCTCCGGAAAGAGATAATTGATGTCTCATAATTTTGGACAATCTTCTTCCTCTTCGGATCCAATTAGTTCGACAATACCATTGTCTAACAAGCCTTGAAATGAATGACTTCCTCCTTTTAGAAGTCGAAATTTGTGCAAATTTTGAACCACCAACAGTAGATGCATTACCCTTTCAGCATCTCACCAGGGATGCACACTTCTTTATTCTTGGTCTCTTCTTTGATTTCCATCACTTGAAGTACTTCTTCTCTACGCAACTTATGCCCCAACTCAGCCACAAATGAAGCAGATTCCTTGCAACTTTCTACCCAATCACTATCAACAATAATCTTAGCCATTTCACTGAGTGAAGCTTTGGAGTCAAACTAATGTTTGCTTTCCACAGGCTAGAAGTATATCGTGAAGCCCACTTAAAAAAAACCAAGACTTAAAACGAACTTGTCCTATTTTATCCACTTTGTAAACTTATTAGAACTCGAATATGATTTAATGAACCTTTTACTAATTCTTTTGGGCTAAACTTGAATTTTAGAACTGTCGGGGACTTATTTTGCCATTTGTGAAACATATTATGAGCCCTAGAATATTGAGACGAGAGTTTTAAAACTTTAAGGGCTAAACGTAGACATTAACAAACTTGAAAGAATCCCTAGTTGATTTAACACGGATTAAAAACCCTAGAGATTGATTTTGCACTTTTGAAACTTATTTTGAGCCCTAAATTATTTTCATTGGAAAAACTAATTGTGCCCTAAGGGTCACATTACAAAAATAGAAGGACCAAATGTGTAAATTATCAAAATATAAAAGACAAGTTACTCTGTTTATTAGAATGTACTCATCGGAAGCATACGATCAATAACTACCTTCTAAAATATCACCTATGAGTCTAAACTTGAGTTCACAAGATCACACGTTCAAGAAGAAGTGTCCTCACTTGTTTCCTGGACGAGTAACTTCATCTTAAGCTTTGAGGACAAAGCTAAAATAACGGGTAAGTGCTGTAAAACCCCAAATTTGGGCTTTTGACACGTCACTGGTTTTACTCGTATTACCACTCATCCCATAATATTTTTATCGACTACTTTTACAAGAGAGATCATAATATAGTAAATATTATATATTTACCTATATTACTTTAAAACTTGACATTTTAATCATAGAGCTATTTTCTTCTTATTTATTTTTAGACACATTTATGTGCATAAATTGTTACTAATTATATTAATTATAATTAATAATGTCGATCGAAAATATTACGCATTAAAACTATATATATTAATTTTTGAACGTAAACTTTTAGTACACTTAACCGATACAAACTCCACCCAATAAAATATTTTTAACACCTTGACCATTTATTTCACATACAAAATAAATCAAACTCACCAAAATGATGTATATTACATCCAATCTAGCTTAACTTCTTTCTCCTAACCAAACACCATAAAACTTTCGGATAATACCATGATAGATTGGATGCAAATCTTGCCTCTTATGACAAAATCTTGTACATGTACCTTATCCCCTAAACATGCCTCCTTGACCCATCCTAAAGCTCCTAGATGTGGCAAACCAAAGGGGCAAGTTCAAGTGTACCATAGATTTTCATATCTAACAAGATCTCATAAAAGATCACATAATCTAACTCAAATTGTGCCAAGATACACCTTGATCTCCCTTGTCCTCGTAACCGTGTATAACTACACTTCACAAACATAAACCTCCCATTTTCTATGTGTCTCTTGTCAATCACCAAACTCCATTCTTACTTTACAATCTCATGTATACCCACCTTGTCTCTTTTACAAGTGAAACAAGTATCACATACACACACTGCCTTCCTTGTTTCCCTTGGTCGACGAATGAAAACCACAACAACAACCGTGGGGTTTTTCTTCTTGTTATTAGACGAACACCACAACAATCACCACAACTCCTTCCTTGTTCCTGGTTGAAACACAAGAAGTCCTCTTCTTGCTCACGTGGGTTACAATTGTTACACAACACCACATGTATGCCCTTTCCCCATGTTAGGTTTTGTTCGTTGACAAGCAAACCAAACCCACGCCTCGTTCCCATCGTTTGGTTCCTGTCATCACAGCATCGGCAAGGGCAAATAGCCATAAGTAGGTTATACCGTGGTGAATATCTTCAGGTTACGAGATGGAGGCATGGGTACTAAGGGTTTCGAAATTGGCTGTTGTATACATAGGATTGTCATATCGTTTGGGTTCTTTGTCACCTTGCTACAAAAGTATCTGTAAGCCATATCCACCTTTTTCTTTTAGCCTTCCATATTCATGTCAGTTTAAAAGCTTAGTATGTGCTTAGAAGGAATGTGCTTAAAAGGTGAAAATAAATCTAACATACTTGTTCTTCTTGGATTCATTACTTGATGACGGAAAAACAAACCCTAAGCCATTTTATACCGTACCATCCTATTGAAACAGAAAGAACAGAAACCATTTAACATGTTAATAAGATTTGAAAGTGAGCTAACGTAAACTTAAGCCAAATCTTAAAGCCCTCTCACAGACTATGGTCTTATGTAACTCAAAAAGGAGACCGACCGGTCTAGTTCGATCTCATTTTAGAAGGTTTTGAATACAGGCTGTTCGGGAGACCGTAGCACCTGGAATCACGTTATTTGGCCAAGCATAAAACAAGTTATACCATTTTGAAAGTTGTCAAAACCATCATGATTTAACGCATGTGATGATACATGCGTCTTTCTGTTTAAAAATAATACTTAGCTAAGTTTTTTTTATAGCATACATAGTAAACTTAATGTCTCATGCATACAAATGACGAGCTAAGCTTTGAAAAGTAGGAAGCAGGAATGTCATTATAGGTTAACAAAAAGATATATGAAATAAACTTGTGAAATAAACAGTGAAAACCTCAACCTTGGATACCCATTACGAGCCACCTCGAAACGAGTGCCCACAGGTCTTATGGGGGCAAAACATACCCCATAGTCCCGAGATTGTAAAGCAACTTAAAACACCTAAAATGGTTAAGAAACGAGCTAGTAATCACTTAACAAAACACGCCGAACATGACTTGTTTTTAATCGAAATATATAAGTTATTTAATGTTTCAACACGACCCTTTACGTCCCATTTTTAACCCTCGAAACAACTTTGCCCCAAGTCGAGTAAACAACAAAAGTTGTAGACGGCCATGCCGTCTACACGAGCACATTTTTAGTTCAACCCAAAAGTCCCTATCGAAAACCGTTGTTGAGATCCAAAAGTAACTCGATAAAACACTTTTCTTATAAAACGGGTTCACGGCCCTTATTTCGAGCATGATTTTCACCTACCAAACGAATTCGGTTTATAAAACTTAAAACACCGACGTATAGACTATCCGGCCACCTATCCAATGGAACTTTCGGCTCGCTCCACGAGCCATTACCTTGTCCGTTATTAGTTTTGAAAATGGTAGAAGGCGTGAATAACTCAAAAACTAAACAGTAGCATGAAATGTATACGTAGCTCTTCCCATTTCATTTTCAAAACATTGTAAAGCGTGTGTCATGTCTCACGACATGAGACATGTATCTTTTTTTTAGTAAATTAAATTTATATAATTATCAACTTAATTATTTATTTTAAATATAATATATGAAATGTATTTAGGAGATTTGACCCATTAAATGACTCGATTAAATAAATTAGGCCGGCAATAAAATATTTAGTATTTCTAAATATATCCCGATTGAACGACTATATTTTACTAAAACACTCAAACTTTCACAATTGTTAAAACCATCGATTTATTTAATAAACTCAAGCACATACTAGGGGATTAAATGCTATGTTTAATTATCATTATTCTTGTATAGTGATACGTATTTTAATTAATATAGACCGTAGATTGTTTCGAGCTATTATTTCTCCATGTCTACAATGTGCTATTATATAGTTGCCAATTAATCAGGTGAGTTCATAGTCTCGCCTTTCACAACTATTTATGTTTTTACTAACCCGCGAGGGGGAGACATGCTATAAATTGTTTTGACTATATGATTTTTATATCGTGGGATCGTGGCCCCACACTTATACTTAATAAACTGTTGATCGAGGAAACGTAAACTGAACTGTTACCCTTAATTACATTTGCCTATTGTAGATGAACCCGCATGACCCGTGCATCTGAAACTGTTAGAATTTTTGAATTGTCTGAGTGTTATAAATAGATCTATTTGGGATTGACCGTCCCCATCTGGGTGAGTCATGCTCACTGTGCCTAGGCCAGGACAACAGATGTTTCACATGTCAGCACTTATTATTTTTATGGGTGCCTTTTAATAAGGCGAAGGGTCCTCATTTGTCGAGGACTTAACTGTCAAGTCGTTTCGGGCAATATAGGAATGTAATTACCTTATAGTATTTGGCTTTGTGCGATACTATGTTTGTGATGTTTGCGGTTCTAAACTCGACCTTTTATTATCTGGTACATTAATACATGGAATATATTGATATATCTGAACTTGATTTTTATCAAACCTTATGAAATACTATATGGGATATTTGAGATCCTACACTTGATTTTTATATCAAACTCTGTGCAACACTATGTAGGACAATTTACAGTCCTGAACTATGATTTTACAAAACTCTATGAATTCACCAACTTTATGTTGACTGTTTTAAGCATGTTTTTCTCAGGAAATTAAGCTGGATTATTTGAGCATGGACTGAGCATCATTTAGGAGCATCATAATAATTGATGGATCTGTTTTCACTGGGATATTTGTAACAACTGATATTTAACATTTCAACTGATCGTACTAAAACCATATTTGTATCAATTGTATTTCAAATCATGTAAATATGATCAATGCTTTGTATGCCATTTGTTCTGTGATCCACCTACTGACACCCAATTACTATTCCGCTGCAAACCTGATTTGGGGGTGTCACAACAAACGCCACAGTGGCGGATGGGGTAGATGAGTACTTGCAAATGGGGGAACATTGTGCGCGCGATTGTCTAGACTTTTTTTGTATGTGTGTTATAGATTTGTATCAACCCGAGTTTAAGAAAGCCTAACCCAACTGACGTTCAAAGGTTGTATCGCGCACATAATACGATTCATGGGTTTCCGGGGATGCTAGGTAGCCTTGATTGTATGCATTGGGAATGGATGAATCGTCCCAAAGGGTGGCACGGGCAATTTGGGAGAGGTGATAAAAAACACCCAACCATCATTCTAGAAGTTGTTGCATCATACGATTTGTGGATTTGGCACGCATTTTTCGGGGTTGCAGGTGCGAATAATGATATTACCGTGCTGCATCATTCACCGTTGTTCGACGACCTTTTGGCTGACAACGAACCAATGGCACCATATATTGTAAACGGGCAGCAATTCGAAAGAGGGTACTACCTTACATATGGTATTTACCCTCAATGGTCATGTTTTGTTAAGTCATTCAGCCAAGCACGCGATGACAAAATCGCTCTATTTAAATAGCGTCAGGAAAGTGCCCGGAAAGATATTGAAAGGGCATTTGGTGTCCTACAAGGACGATGGCGTATAATTACTCAACCGGCGCGTGCTTGGACTGTGAACAAGCTACGCAGAATCATGTACACGTGCATCATTTTGCATAACATGATTTTGAAGAATCAAAGGTTAACGATATCCGAAGCAGCTGAAATGTACATCCCTCCTGGGAACCATTTGTTACGGTCATGGGTCGAGCGATGTGCAATCCGTCGTAGGAAACAAAGAGAACTCCGAGATAGAGAAGTACATTCAAGCCTTCAATGGAACCTCATTGAGCATCTCTGGGCACAAGAGCAACTATGAATAATCGACCGTATTTTTATTGTGCTTTTTTCCGTATTTTTTCCGTATTTTTTTTAAGTATTTGTATTTTTATTTGAAGTATTTGTAATTTTTATTTTTATGAAATGAATTTTTAGTTTGTGTGAAAAATGAAAAAAGAAATAAAATGGTGAGTGGTGGGACCCAAGTGAAGAGCAGAGAGACTAGTTGCGAGTGAGGGGGTGTTCAGTTGATTTTTTGTTTTGGTTAGTTGAGATGATGTGGCGCTGAGGTGGCACAAGTGAAGAGGGTAAACCTCTTCGTGACACCTTTTACTCTTAACTTATATCTCATAAAAATATATTTATTGTTATTATATGCTATCTAATAGTATGATGTTAATCATATGCGTCCCCATTATCTTACTTCTATGTATATGGATATTACTTATGAGATGCTAAGAGCAAAAGGTGTCACGAAGAGGTTTTACCTCTTCACTTGTGACACCTCAGCACCACATCACACCAACTAACCAAAACAAAAAACCAACTAAACACCCCCTCACTGACAACTAGTCTCTCTCCTCTTCACTTGGGTCCCACCACTCACCATTTTATTTCTTTTTTCATATTTCACACAAACTAAAAATTCATTTCATAAAAATAAAAATTACAAATACTTCAAATAAAAATACAAATGCTTAAAAAATATGGAAAAAATACGGAAAAAATACAAATACGCAGAAAAAAACATCCTAATCATCGACTGCATATTTCGCCGCGATTTTTGCCTGTTTTCTTTCGATAATCGACTTGTTCGGTTCAGGCAAATTGTCGGTTCTGGTCGAGAGAAACTCCATCTCTTTAAACTCCAATTCAGCATCGACTTTAGCTTTCTCGGCATCGGCTTTAGCTTTCTCAGCTTCGGCTCTAGCTTTCCTCGAGTAGTACATGTCTCTACCAGCATGTATTTTGTGGAGTAAAGCCTCGTTTATTTCTCCCTTTGAAGTGTTCGAACCACTACCCGTGCTGCTGCCAGTTGTTTCTGATCGAGTCTTCTTGGCAGGTCTCTGTTTGCCGGCTGGTCGAGCTCGAGGATCTGGACCGAATACGGAGGTATGATCATTTTCGTCTAGACCCTCGGGTGCGTCCCATTTTGAGTAGTTTTTAAGCACCCTCCACACATGGTCAAGCGTAAATTTTCTCCCCCTGTTACAAGCCGAAAATTCAAGTTTTGCAGCATGAATCACGTCATCTTCGTTTTGACCGCTTTTCTTGTTAAGACCTAAACTAGCGTGAAATTTTTGAACATCGGGGTGCATCCCTGACCATTTCCCGGTCAACATATTCTTGGTACGACGATTTGCGTTACGACCATTGAAATCGTCATAAATCGTGTTCCTAAATACTCTTCAGTTTGATCAGTCCCCCGATCTTTGTCTTCTGAAATGCCGACCCAACACTCGGCCAGTATGACCTCCTCAGTAGGTGTCCACCGTTGGGGTGTCGACTCCACCAAAACATCAGCTTCGTCATCGATGTCGTCTTCGTCTGCGGACAAATCAACCGCGATAGATTTTTTTGACCCCCGTTTTCCTTTACGAACTACTACTTTTTTTGTGGTGGAGGTTGCGGTGCTGGTATTTTGAATTGTGTTTCAGGGACTTGTTGACTTTGAGATGGATTAGGATTAAACTGCGATTGATTAAACTGAGATGGGTTAAATTGAGATTGTTGCAAAGCTAGTAGTTGATTATAGTAGATTTGTTGGGGTGACAAGTTTGGAAAGTATTGATGCGAAAATGGTGGGAGGGCTGCGAATTGACTGGAGCCTTAGCCGGACTGCGTCGCCGAAGAAGAGGACGCCGATTGATTCGGATCCGTGCTTTGGCTAAGAAGTTGCGAGTAGGAGAGGTAATCGTTTGGGAAGTTTGAATTTTTTTTGTGATTGTAGGTGTAAATTTGTGAATGTATTGTGCGTGTATATTGTGAATATAGTGTGTGTACATATAGGAAAATAAATAAATTAATTTTTTTTTTGTGTGTTACCGTTGTGAAACGGTATTAACATGGTGGGGCCCACACTTTTTTTCTTTTCACTTCGTTGAAACATGGCGAAGAGGACCCCCGATGTCACGGCGAGCACCGGTGAGGGTGCCACCTAGGACCGGCGGACCCCCTCGCCGTGACACCGTTTGCTCTAAGATTTGGCTTTTAATAGTCTATCTCACCAACATAATTTATCTCTTGATTTATAGATGTGATAGACCTCCCACGACTAGAGGTGGCAAATCTTGCCCATTTTGATACATATGGGTACTTTTTGCCCATTTTCAAAAAAGGATGGGACACTTTTTGCCCATTCTTTATAATGAATGGGTTAAACGGGCGCATATGTAAGAAACTAAATGGGCTTAACGGGCGCACTTGTAAAATACAAATTAGTATACTCGACGAATATTTTTTATTAAGTTTTTTATCCCGGCTTTCAAACAAGTATTTTTATTTTTTATTTGTAAGTTTTTATATGTTTTTTTCCTTTTTTTAGCTTGCGCCCGTTTAGCCCGCCCGTTTAGCCCGCCCGTTTCGCCCGTGCCCGTTTTGCCCGCGCCCGTTTAGCCCGCCGCCCGTTTAGCACGTTGCCCGTTTAGCCCGCCGCCCGTGTCCGCCCGCCCGCCCATTTTACCGCCTCTACCCACGACAAAAGGGTTTAGATAGATGCTTATCATCATTGATAAAACTTGTTTTTTTTCTTTGTTTTGAAAGTTGATTATGTTAAACATGCATAGATTTGCTAAAAGTTCCATGAGTTACTTTGTTAACTAAAAGTTCCTTGACATTAGCATATTCCACGTATCCTACGGCTTGTATTAAGAGTCCTACGGTTTTGATTTTTTTTTAACTTCGAGCAATCCCTCTTAAGATAAGTTTTTTCTTTTATTTTTATGACATATGTTATTTTGATCATACATATACATAATGATTTCATATGATTTTGTGCCTAGAAATCAGATAATAGTAATTAATTATAACATGTTGTTTGAGCTATGACTACAACAATTCAGCACTTCCCCATCGAGGTTTTCCCCAACGACAAAATGTCGCTGGGGAAAACCCACTAAACGACAAAACGAGTCCGACGTGACACCTTTCCTCTTAGAAATTTTGACCAAAGTATATCGAAACGATTCCCAGTGACATGTCGTTGGGGAAACATAGACTAAAATTTGACCAAATACTTCAACAAAAATGTAAGCGGGAGATTATCCCGCCCAGTTTTCCCCAGCGACATGTCGATGGGGAAACTTTTTTCATAGACTAATCAGAGTGATTAGTGTTAATGAACTGTTTATTCAATGTTACAAAGTTTCCCCAGCGACATGTCGCTGGGGATACTTTCAGGATTCCCTCCAAAAGATTTTCGTTAACGCGCTTTTTTACAAACGACAAACAAAATGTTTCCCCAACGACATGTCGTTAGGGATACTTCACATGCAATGTTTAATATTCTATATGTAATGTATATTTAAAATTATAATATATATAAAAAATATAGTTCTTAAAATTTAAAATACTATTTTAGCATTAAAAAAATTTATATGTCTTTTTATGATAAAAAAAAGTGAGAGAAATGGTTAAATTTTCTCGCCAATATTTTTCCGCCAATGTTTTTTCGCCAATGTCTTCCCGCCAACATTTTGCCCGCCAATGTTTTCTCGCCAAAAGTTAACATTCACTGATAATTGTTAACATTCATTGTTAATACTAATTAAAAATTGTTAACATTCATTGAGGCTTACAAACAGACACGCCTAAACATAGCTTTATTCTACACGGACACTTAAACATGCGCTTAATTAAACATGGATATTAAAACGCTTATAGACTCATAAACACGAAAACAGATACATCATAAACTAGTTAAAATGAATGTTCCACATGTCATCGTAAAGGTCGTGAAGTAGTGCAACTGAATCCACTGTGTGCCTATCGCAATGTTTGTACAACTCTACTGTACTCTCAAGTACCTTTATTATTCCACTCAAGCGCACATAGTTTGCATACGTTGAAGAGCTTGGTGAAGAAATTAGAATCGTTGAAGGTCCGGGAGAAGAGCTTGGAGTAGAAAAGCTCGTTGAAGGTCTCGAAGAAGAGCTTGGAGGCGAAAAGCTCATGGAACCTCCAAGAGAATTGATTAGTAGTTGGACACGTTCGTCTTTCCATTAAATTTTCTTGCATCCATATGAAACTGGAGGTTCAACCTGTGAACGTGGACAAGCATAGTACTGTCTACCAAAGGATTCAGTTTGCCACGATTTTTGAAGAACTACATCTCCATGTCCACACTTGCACGGAAAAGCTTCATGCTTCAACATCTTCATAATACCAATGTGTTTGTGATGATAAGTGTGTGTGTGTGTGTGTGATTTGCTGGTGGTTGTTATGATAAGGAGTGTGTGTGGTTGTCCTTTTATGGTAAAAAAAGTGAGGGAAATGGTTACCATTTTCCCGCCAGTGTTTTCCCGCCAATATTTTCCCGCTAATACATTGAACCTCTAATGTTGAACCCTATCTAATACATTGAAGCTCTAATGTTGAACCATATCTAATACATTGAACCTCTAATGATGAATCTTATCTAATACATTGAACCTCTAATGTTGAACCCTATCTAATACATTGAACCTCTAATGTTGAAACCTATCTAATACACTGAACCTCTAATGTTGAACCCTATCTAATACATTGAGCCTCTAATGTTGAACCCTATCTAATACATTAAACCTCTAATGTTGAACCCTATCTAATACATTGAACCTCTAATGTTGAACCCTATCTAATACATTGAACTTATAATGTTGAACCTATCTAATACATTGAACCTATAATGTTGAACCCTATCTAATACATTGAACCTCTAATGTTGAACCCTACCTAATACATTGAACCTCTAATGTTGAACCCTAACTAATACATTGAACCTCTAATGTTGAACCTTATCTAATACATTGAATCTCTAATATTGAACCGTATCTAATACATTGAACCTATAATGTTGAACCCTATCTAATACATTGAACCTCTAATGTTGAACCCTATCTAATACATTGAACCTCTAATGTTGAACCCTATCTAATACATTGAACCTCTAATGTTGAACCCTATCTAATACATTGAACCTCTAATGTTGAACCCTATATAATACATTGAACATCTAATGTTGAACCCTATCTAATACACTGAACCTCTAATGTTGAACCCTATCTAAGACATTGAACCTCTAATGTTGAACCCTATCTAATACATTGAACCTCTAATGTTGAACCCTATCTAATACATTGAAACTATGATGTATAACCCTATCTAACACATTGAACCTCTAATGTTGGTATTTTTGTACACTTTATTTTAGGAAAAATAAAGCGACAAAAGCGGGTAAGTATTAAGTATCACGTTTTGTGAAAAACGCGAATACTCGTCGTCGAGTTCGTTCTCGGTGGAGGTATGGTGTTTAGCCAAAATATATAGACATATTTAATCGAGCGATTACGTTATTGGAAAGACGAAAAGAAAAGAAAAAGGAGACAAATTTCGTTAAAAACGATCGAAAACGCTTAAACGTACGAACGTGAAAACGCGACCAAACGAAAAATTTCACCTAAAAAATGATTAGAAATTACTAAAAAGTCCTAAAAATCCTAACTAAGAAAAATACACAAACCAAAAATTTTGAAAACTTTTAAATTATTTTATATTAATTTTTAAAATTAAATAAAAATCCTAAAAAATAAAATAAACTAAGAAAAAGGCAAAATAAAAACTTTTTTATTTATAAACACAATATACTTTATTTAAAAACACAAAAATATTTTTTGAAAATTTTAATAAACTTTTTTCTATTTTTTAAAGCCCAAAAATGATTTAAAATGAAAATAATCTTAATAAATAAAATAATGCACTGAAAAATACAAAATCAATACTGAAAAGTCTTAAAACTAACAACAAGCGAGAGAAAAATAATCAACACCAAAAGTAAACTCACAATAAGCTGAAAACGAGTAAATAAGCTACGGCTTATTTATTGGGAGTGAGATGGAAACAGGCTTAACTCTTTTGGCTTGTGTATACTTGACAAGAAAAACCACCCAGCGCACGGTACAACCCCCAACCCTCCATCAAGAGGTCAAGGGTTCGAGCCAGGCTGGAGTGAGTTTTTATTATTATTATTTTTTTATTCCCTGGATACACATACCTACCCACAAACACAAAATCCAAACACTGAATTCGACAATCACACAGATTCACGCCACACTTGGTTCCCCTTATTTTTTTGTTGATTTCCTTTGGTTACTTAACTTGCTGTGTGTTGATGGAAAAAGGGCACCCCCACTTGCGTTTTGCAGGGGGGAAGTCAAATGAGCACAAACGCACAAATGTGACCACAATCAAAACCACGAATAACCAAAATCCAATAGCATAAAGAAACATTCAGCATATAAGCAAACGCACAATACAATCTAACAAACTAAAGGCTCCCAGATTTATCGATGTTAAATGAGCAGTGAAACGAATAGGGACACCAACAAAGCTAGACGAGTTTGTAAAATACACAAAATAACTAAAAATGAGAGGAAAAATTAATATGAGCACCAAATAACGAAAAGAGCAGAGAGTAAACTCCCGCAGCAATGACTTAGACAGAATACACCAAACATACTCTCTTTTTGGCTTCTTATACACGCAGCGAATAATAATGGAAAAAAATATCCGCAGAGACTTATGTTAATCTTGGTTCGCTGTCTACAAAGACAATTCTTGGCACCAAACTCAATCCAAATAACAACAATATACCACGAATCAAGCCTCAATTAAACTGTGATGAAGACAGTGGGCATAAACAAGCAGCAGACTAGTGGGGCTATACGGACTAGCAATTGGTGATTATGACAGTGAGTTTGTTTCTTTTGATGTGGAACCGCAGGGCACGACACACACTTACAATACCAAATCACAAGTACGTAAACACAGCCACAATGCACGAATGATGCTACAACTAAGACCTGCAATATTTTAGTAAAAACCGCCTACCCTAGACTAACAAAGTGGCGTAGAGCTAAGTTTTGGTGACAAGCTAAACAACAAGCCGACAATCAAACTCGCCAAACAACCAAAAGGCCCTAAACAACCTGCATACAATCCTATAAATACCCTAGGCTAATACCAGTCGAAATAAAATCAGAAAACGAAATTATAGACCCTACTGTTTTAGAACAGAAACAAAAGGACATAAAAGTTGCTGCTGGTATATTTTTTAGACTATAAGCCCCACAAGGCACCACAAAATTTATGGATGTTGTGGGTTCACAAGTCTAAACTTCGAATCAAGCCACGACTTTGGTTTGTGAGTGAACAGTCAAGAACATAAACACAAACCTAAGCCCCCTTTTTTTCTTGAACAAATTTTCTACCCTAAGCTTACTACGGTAGTGCAGAGCTAAGTTAGACCTTGAATGACAACATCTACCCAAGATCCCAACTGTCCTAGACACCCCCCTTAGATCTTGGATATCCAATTCTTACAAAGAAATACTTGTTTTTAAACAACTCAAACACAAAATTACCCACTGATTTGATCTCAAACAATATAAATCCATAAATTACACAAAGATTTCTCAAATCAAACACAAAAACACTCAGTTAATTGAACAACCAATTTTTAGACAGAAAAATTTAATAACAAAAAAAAGGATACTTACCTCAAAGGCATAACATCCATGCCTTTTGAGATTCGAGCTTATGTGCACGCGTGTGCACAAGCATTCTAATTTCACTGCTAAGAACAAACAAACGTTAACAGTAACAACAAATTAACCACGACTTTTCTCTTTTCACTTTCAGAAAACTTTTCACAAATTTTCTTGAAAACCTTGAGAAAGTGAAACCTTTCTTGCTGAAACTCAAACAAGACAACTTAAAAACACCACTTCAAAATTTCGAAACGGGTTAAAAACCAAGTTTTAGAAAAAAACCAACTTTTTCAAAACAAATAAAAAAGAATTACAATTTGAAAATCTAGAAACCAAATTGTGATAAGTTCGTGGAACTCAGATTATCCTTAGACAAATACCAACTTCAAAACATATAAAAAGGGAATTACATTTATCCAAAAATACCAACTTTTATTGAAATAAAAAAGGATTACAAAGTCGAAAAGAAAAATATAGAACAAGAAATTTACTAGTCCTACCGCCCTTTATATAATAGGGTCACAAGTTCTAGAATCAAAAAGAAGGTCTTAACCCTAATGTAGATGAAAATCCAGAGTTGCCCTTTTGTTTAAATTTGAGTCTTGGTCAAGAACATAGCATGTGATTCCTGCTCATGTGCCAGCTGTTTAGATGCAATCTAAAACGTTGGTGATACCTTTGGGACCAAGAAAAACTTTGTGGTCGTTGATCTTCTACTGAAACTTTGTTTGGTAGCCAAGGGGTGGGTCAGGGGACATGTGGGGAGGTCCTTGGGTGATGGTGATAGGTGAATTAGGTGTGGGGTTAGGTTTAATATACCCTTAATCAATATACTGGAAAAGACTAGGGAAAATATTGAATGATTAGGGAGATTCCAATTAGGGTTCTTGGGTTTCTACAGTAGTACACATGATCTGATATTGGGGATTTTTAATATGTTCAACGCCAGAATTAATAATAAATAATCTGTTTAAAACAGATTATGTATATTAAACGTGACTAGTGAAGTTTTGGGCTAGTTGGGTAAGGATATGGGTTGGGTTTGGGTAGATGGGTCATGTGGTGACGTGGCAGTGAAGGATTAGAGGGATAAGGTTGGATGTTTGACACTTTTGGCCCCCATGGTTCCCAAAAACATGCATATAAAGTTTATTCAGCTTTTCTTGTACATTCCTTTTGTAAGAACTTAGGCATATTTACAATTTGGTCCTCCTATCTTTCAAGCAATGATACAAGGACTAATTGTGTAGACTTGTAAGATCTTTAAGGGTTGTTTTTGTCATTTATTCATTCATCAAGGACTAGAATTGTGTAGAATGATTCTTCAGGGACTAAATGTGACAAATTATCAAAGTTGAAAGACCAAACTTGTACAATCTTCAAACTTCAAGGGCATTTTTGGAAAATCCATCATTCGGGTCCGGTTCATTGTGCGACTTCGTTTCCCGTGTTTGTTTTTGCTTGTTTCTTGTGATCTTTTGTCATTTTCTTGATATTTATACCTAAAACATACAAAAAACAAATACGAGCACATTTTATGGTATTTTATGATATATTTAACCGTTTTAAGTCTGTTTAGGACGATGAGACTATGTATAAAAGCAGTCTCATTACTCCCCCATACTAAACCATTGTCGTGCCCTCGCGCAATGCTAGAATAAAGTATCGTAGCACCTCTAAAATTCGTTTTTATGGACTTTTATTGAAACATAAACTTACTATACTACTACTACTTGCGGTTTCGACATAATGTATGATTTTCATCGCAATATGGGACGTTTAGGTTCATAGAATAAGAACACGTGAATGCTTCATTAGAAATAATTTCGTCATCCTCGATTTTCACCCAATTCCATGCCAAGCGTGTAACGAGATCATTGTCATTATAAGTTAGTAATGCCAACACTACTCATATGCCCTAATCACGTACTTAGACTCCCATAATCCTAATTGGTATCTCTTATATTTAATTTTTATCTTGAATGTTCACGAGGATACATTTTTTACTTATGCGATGATAGAGATTTAGGTCCAAAAATAGAGTCATAATGGTGTAACCAAGACCATCGAATTAATAACACCCCCTAATAGACAACGATGTCAAAAATTAAGTCATCAAGAATGATCAATAAACACAGTTTTATAACGGTTTTGAACATGAGACTTTTTACCAAGACTTTTATACGCCCCCTAACGGATGGGCCATATTATCATAGGTTTACCTCCATCTTTTATTCAACTCCGCCATGGAGCTTTTATTATGACTTCGGTCTTGCCTTGCCTTTTATTTAACCTCGCCATGAGGTGTTTATTATGGCCAAAGACGTATATCCTCACGCTAAAGAGAATTTTAGATCTTTACAGCTTCAAAGATTAAGGCTTGATTCACTTTCAATTTGGGCATAGATTTTTCGGCCTTGTGAGCTTCGAATGTTTGCTTAATTTAGGTGAGCACTTAAAATATTATTATTGGGTGAAACTTTCGGTTATTCGGGTTGCCAATACTTCAAAACCGTGACGCTGGTGATACCTTAATGTTTTCCCAATTTAATTACATGGAAGCTACTAGAAAAGACTAGAAACCAACAATCAAGACTAAACCGCTAAGCCAATACTTATTAGCAAAATATATATACAAGCGAAGGGAGAATAAGCAAACAACGAGAACACGTGAGTTTTTGAAAGAATGCGAGTACTCTACGTTTAGCATAGTAACTTATAATTAACTCTATCATTTCTCGTCCTCATTTAAGAGACTTAGCCTAATATAAGTTACGGAATCGAAGCTAAGTGCTCAACACGCACGGTCGAGTAAAAAATTACTCTTATTCTCGTCATCAGAAAATCTACATTCGTGTCTTTAAACATTTATAAAACATGAGAAAAAATTTAAAATTTGGCCATTTTAGCCTTATTTTGCTACAAAAAGATAAACTTTGGAAAGCGTGAAGGTTTGACAAGACAAGTATCTATTCACCCCCCCCCATACGAAAGTTAAACATTGTCCTCAATGTTTCGAGTCTACGGGTAGGATACCCCCATACTGGAGACGAAGTCGAATGCTTAATCTAGCATGGAAAGGGTGGAACCATTAAATCATTAGCCGTTTATGAAGTGTGCTAAAAACCTAAGGTTAGAACAATCAAGGATATATCATATGGATATCGATAAATTCTTCAAAGCAAACGATCGAGTGCTCACGTAAAACGAACACGAGAGGCTCCAATCGTGAAGATAATGATCATCTAAAAACCACAAGTCACAAACAACCACGGAACAGAGGTTGGAAGGGCACAAATCCCCTTACGTGAGCTACATTAGAAAGCGATAATTATGTACATGGATAAGCATGGGACTCCCCCACGAGGCACCTTATTTTTGATAACTGAGTCAAAAGCTCGACTCAAATCCCTATAAATGTGATCATTTAGGGTTAATCATGGTTCGGTCATTTTGGTGGGACTTACATGTAATCAAGGCCCAAAAGAAACCGTGAATAAAGGCAAAGCCTTTATACCGGGATCGAAGATCGTATCCTCACATTTAGTTGAAAATAAAACACGTAAAGCCAGAGGATACGTCTTGTAAGGAAGAAAACTCCTTACGACGTAGGTAAACTCATCATATCCTAGGGGGTGGGTTGGTTCACTTTGAAACAAAAGTAAAATTGAAAGAGAATTGTCAAAAATAGGAGTTTCAAAATTTCCCCCGGATCGAAGGCAAAAGCCTCACTAAAATACTCATTCTCATCGAGAGGCAGTCCATCGGTGAACCCCTCGAGAATGGAAACGTCACAAGTAGAAGGAGAAGTCCCAACCGTATGAGACTTCAGGTGGGTGACTAGCAAATCCGACTCATCGAGTTTAAGATCCTTAGAATCCTCACTCTTGATGTCCTCGAACGTCTCATCAAAGAGAGGATTCACGTCACCAAAAATGAAAGCGCCATCAAATTCGAATAAAGGGTTCAAAAAGATTTTTAAATAGGTATTTTGAACGTCCTCGTCGATTAGTGACTCGTCATCACTAGCGGATAAATCATCGTCATTGAAAAGAGGGTTCGAAAAAGTCGTTGATTCTCTCCCCAAAGTGTCAACGGGAGAGACATCATTACAAGAAATCGATTCACACTCACTATTGTGATTTGCCTCTTTAGAATCTTCGTGGAAAAATTCATCGAGAGCAAAATCACTTACCTCATCTTCGGAAGAAACCGTAGACTCACTTTGGATTGGAATAGGGATCTCGACACTAGGATTAGTGCCATGATTTGTCTCCCCTATACTTAGAGAGGAATCGGTTTCCGTAGTGGGTATAGGAGTAAAAGGCTCTTCATTTGAAGATTTTGCCTTAGTGGTTTCGACATCGGTGTCGAAAAACGTATCAATGTGAGCAAGGCCATCGGCGGACTTCTCACATGATAAATCCAAAATCTCACACGGTGTGGGATTAGGAGTAAAAGGCTCGTCACGAGACGTTGTAGCCTTGATGGTTTCAAATTGGTCCTTCGGAGGGATCGAATGCGGGTTCTCAAAAGGCGTAGAAATAGTAGTAACGCGTCCCTCCAGAATTAAGTTTTGATACTCTTCAAAAATAGAGGGATCAACGATTCTCCTTAAAACCTTATCAATTTCTTCTTTTTCAAAATCACTTAACGGACTATCTTCGTCAAAATTTGGTGTAGTTTGATTTTGAAAAACTTTAACAATTCCATCTTCATCAGAAAAATTAGGTTCCAAAGGTTTAACATTCATCGTTCCAACACGTGCTACGAGTTTTTCTTGTTGTTTATTTTCGAAAACATTTTCAAAAACTGTGTCCGTTGACACCCTCGTTTCCTCATCTTTGGTGCTCTTTTCAACCTCTTCAACAATTGGGTTATTATTTCTTTCCATAATTAGTTGAAAGAGCGTCTCAAGTCGTTCACATATGCGATTAGAACTTTCGTTGATGCGACTACAACACTCGTCGATGCGGCTAGAACCGAGATCATCATCAAAAACATGTTGTGGAGATGATTTGTCAAAATCGGAATTGTAACATGGATCGGGCTCATGGGAATTTTGAGGATCGAGATTGTATGGTGGGGCCTCAAAATTATCAAAATCAGAATTATCGAATGAATTGGGTTCATCATAATCCATTGGTTGGCAAGAAAAAGTATCGTGAGGCCCCCCACAATTGTCGCAAAACGGATTTTTAGAAAAATCCGGTTCAGCGTATGGATAACCACCCCCATTGTCGTAATTGTAACCCATGTCGTGTGATTCGTCAAAACTGGAAAATTGATTGTCGAAATACGTATTTTGGTTCATCGGTTGACAATAGTACCCATAGTGAGGTTCGTTTCCACAATTCTCGCACGACGGTGAGTATTGCGAAGATTGGTCAACGAAATTCGTATTTGGCTCGTGATTGTGACCATTTGGGTATTGAATTAGACACTCATCGTGCCAATGGGAAGGGATTCCACTATCGACAATGGATAAGACGTTATTCGTTAGTATACAAACAATTGGTCATATTACACGATGGACATGACCTAAATATTGCATAGTTGATATAATCTCTGCATCTTTCGCATACACACCATGGACAAGTCACGGGACCAAACTTTCGTCTCCCACAACCTAGGCAACGAAAATCCATGAAGAATTAAATTTTAGAGGGGTTGAGAAAAAGAATTTTGAAAATAGAGGGAAAAATCGAATTATCTTTTTGTGTTTTTGGTTTTTTTAATTTTTTTGGAATTTTGGTGTATTACGTAGAAATTAATCTACAAAAATTATCCACTAATCAAAGGTCTCAATTAATGAATCCAAGAAGAATGAAGGTAATTACGTGAAGTAAAAACCCTCGTCGACTTTGAAACGTTGGCGGAACGCCAAAACGTTTCGAGGTTCAATAATTAAAACTCACAAAAATAGATGTATTAATACTTGAGTGGCAAACCCTGAATCAATCGTCACTAAACCGATACGCACAAGCAAGCGGAGAAACGAGGCGGCGCGAAGCACTTAAGAGCCTTTTTCTTTATGGTGTATTTTATAACACCCGCCTTATACCCACCTTATAATTTGTATCAACTGAGATCAAATCTTTTAAGGTACCGTTTGGTTCAAGATTTTGAAATTCGAGAATTCTAAGTTCTAGTAAATTAAAATTCCTAAGAATTTAGAATTCTAAAATTTAAAATACCAAAGCCTGTTTGGTTGGCAGAAATTCATAATATTTTGAAATTAATATTTTTAGTTGAATCGATTAACGAATAAGTATATAAATTGTTTATTTAAAAGAGTAAAAATCGAATTTTCACATTTTTATAAAAAATTCAAAATTTTTTATAAAACATTTATATAAATTCTATAAATTTTATAAACAATTTATATAAATTTTATAAAAAATTCTATAATATTTATAAAAAATATTTAAATTTGATAAAAAATTTATATAAATTTAATAAAAAATTTATATAAACTTTATAAAAAATTTTAATTTTTTATAAAATATTTTTTAAAATTTTGTAAAAAGTTTTTATAAATTTTATAAAAAAATTATTTAAAGTTTTATATTATAAAATTTTTTATAAATTTTTATAAAAAGATTTATGTATAATTTATAAAAGAATTACATAAATTTTATAAAAAAATTACATAAATTTTATAAAAAATTACATAAATTTTATATAAAATTTCAATGAGTTTTATAAAAAAATTACCTAAGTTTTATAAAAAATTAAATGAATTTTATAAAAAATATTTAAAATTTATAATTTTTATAAAAAATTATAAATTTTTATAAAAAATTTATAAAAGAATTCTATAAAATTTTTATATAAATTTTATATTTGTTTTGAGTTTCAAAAAAAGCTTTTTATATAAATTTTATTTTTGCTAATTAAAAGATTAAAACCGAAAAAATAATTTTTATATGAACTTTTAAACATTATAATTTTATATAAACATAAAAACTCGAATAAAAACGTTTAGAAAAAAAGTTTATAAAAAATAATTTTCAAGGATTTTAGAATTCCTCACTTTTTGGAGTAATTCTAATATCCTTCATTTTGGCATTTCGAAGAATTTTAAATTCCTTCATTTAACATACCATTTGGGGGAAATTAAAATGTAAATATTTTGAATATCCCCCAATATCCTCCAATATACCCAACCAAACAGCACCTAAGAGTATTTATCTATTTTGCCCTTTGATTTTTGTTTGAATTCGATACAACAATAGTGACCTGAAAGCTCAACTATTGAGGTGCGATTTCTCGCGGATTTGGATAATTATTGTGTGCTAATTGTTCTACGTAAATACAATATATTATGCACAATAAAAACGAGAAAACGATTTTGTGTTAATTGAGTTCAATTTAACACTATTTATTTGTATGGCTAATAGTATAGAAAAATAAAAGGATGTATTTACGATAAAAACGTAAACACTCAAACAAACACGATAAATAAATATGGCTAAACATACCTCCCCTGCAGCGGCGCCATTTGGTGATGCGGTATTTTTCTACACTTTATTTTAGGAAAAATAAAGCGACAAAAGCGGGTAAGTATTAAGTATCACGTTTTGTGAAAAACACGAATACTCGTCGTCGAGTTCGTTCTCGGGGGAGGTATGGTGTTTAGCCAAAATATATAGACGTATTTAATCGAGTGATTACGTTAATGGAAAGACCAAAAGAAAAGAAAAAGGAGACGAATTTCGTTAAAAACGATCGAAAACACTTAAACGAACGAACGTGAAAACGCGAGCAAACGAAAAATTTCACCTAAAAAATAATTAAAAATTACTAAAAAGTCCTAAAAATCCTAACTAAGGAAAATACCCAAACCAAAAATTTTGAAAACTTTTAAATTATATTATATTAATTTTTAAAGTTAAATAAAAATCCTAAAAAATAAAATAACTAAGAAAAAGACAAAATAAAAACTTTTTTATTTGTAAACCTAATATAACTTATTTAAAAACACAAAAATATTTTTTGAAAATTTTATAAACTTTTTTCTGTTTTTTAAAGCCCAAAAATGATTTAAAATGAAAATGATCTTAATAAATAAAATAATGCACTGAAAAATACAAAATCAATACTGAAAAGTCTTAAAACTAACAACAAGCGAGAAAAAATAATCAAGACCAAAAGTAAACTCACAATAAGCTGAAAACGAGTAAATAAGCTACGACTTATTTATTGGGAGTGAGATGGAAACAGGCTTAACTCTTTTGGCTTGTGTATACTTGACAAGAAAAACCACACAGCGCACTGGTATAACCCCCAACCCTTCAGCGAGAGGTCAAGGGTTCGAGCCAGGCTGGAGTGAGTTATTATTATTATTATTATTATTATTATTATTATTATTATAGTTTTTATACCCTGGATACACAGACCTACCCACAAACAAAAAATCCAAACACTGAATTCGACAATCACACAAATTCACGCCACACTTGGTTCCCCCCCTCTTTTTTTGTTGATTTCCTTTGGTTACTTAACTTGCTGTTTGTTGATGGACAAAGGGCACCCCCACTGCGTTTTGCAGGTGGGGAGTCAAATGAGAACAAACGCATAAATGTGACTAATCAAAACCACGAATCACCAAAATCCAATAGCATAAAGGAACATTCAGCATATAAGCAAACACACAATACAATCTAACAAACTAAAGGCTCCCAAATTTATCGATGTTAAATGAGCAGTGAAACGAATAAGGACACCAACAGACCTAGACGAGTTTGTAAAATACACAAAATAAATAAAAATGAGAGGAACAAATAACTATGAGCACCAAATAACAAAAAGAGCAGAGAGTAAACTCCCACAGCAATGACATGGACAGAAAACACCAAACATACTCTCTTTTTGGCTTCTTATACACGCAGCGAATAATAATGGAAAAAAATATCAGCAGGGACTTATGTTAATCTTGGTTCACTGTATACAAATACAATTCTTGGCACCAAACTCAATCCAAATAACAACAATATACCACGAATCAAGCCTCAATTAAATTGTGATGAACACAGTGGGCATAAACAAGCAGCAGACTAGTGGGGCTATACGGACTAGCAATTGGTGGTTATGACAGTGAGTTTGTTTCTTTTGATGTGGAACCGTAGGGCACGACACAAACTTACAATACCAAATCGCAAGTACGTAAACATAGCCACAATGCACGAATCATGCTACAACTAAGACCTACAATATTTTAGTAAAAACTGACTACCCTAGACTAACAAAGTGGCGCAGAGCTAAGCTTTGGTGACTATGAGCTAAACAACAAGCCGACAATCAAACTCGCCAAACAACCAAAAGGCCCTAAACAACCTACATACAATCCTATAAATACCCTAGGCTAATACCAATCGAAATAAAATCAGAAAACGAACTTATAGACCCTACTGTTTTAGAACAGAAAACACAAGGACATAAAAGTTGGTGGTGGTATATTTTTTAGACTATAAGCCCCACAAGGCACCACAAAGTTTTTGCATGCTGTGGGTTCACAAGTCTAACTTTTAATCAAGCCACGACTTTGGTTTGTGCGCGAACAGTCAAGAACATAAACACAAACCTAAGCCCATTTTTTTTCTTGCACAAATTTTCTATCCTAAGCTCACTACGGTTGTGCATAGCTAAGTTAGACCTTGAATGACAACATCTACCCAAGATCCCAACTGTCCCAGACACTCCCTTTAGATCTTGGATATCCAATTCTTACAAAGAAATACTTGTTTTTAAACAACTCAAACACAAAATTACCCACTGATTTGATCTCAAACAATATAAATCCACAAATTACACAAAGATTTCTCAAATCAAACACAAAAACACTCAGTCAATTGAACAACCAATTTTTAGACAGAAAAATTTAATAACAAAAAAAGGATACTTACCTCAAAGGCATAAAATCCATGCCTTTAGATATTCGAGCTTATGTGCACGCGTGTGCATAAGCATTCCAATTTCTCTGCTAAGAACAAACAAACGTTAACATTAACAACAAATTAACAACAGATTTTTCTCTTTTCACTTTCAGAAAACTTTTCACATATTTTCTTGAAAACCTTGAGAAAGTGAAACCTTTCTTACTGAAACTCAAACAAGACAACTTAAAAACACCACTCAAAATTTCGAAACGGATTAAAAACCAAGTTTTAAAAAAAACCAACTTTTTCAAAACAAATAAAAAAGAATTAAAATTTGAAAATCTAGAAACCAAATTGTGATAAGTTTGTGGAACTCAGGTTATCCTTAGACAAATACCAACTTCAAAACATATAAAAATGGAATTACATTTATCCAAAAATACCAACTTTTATTGAATTAAAAAAGGATTACAAAGTCTAAAAGAAAAATCTAGAACAAGAAATTTACTAGTCCTACTGCCCTTTATATAATAGGGTCACAAGTTCTAGAATAAAAAAGAAGGTCTTAACCCTAATGTAGATGAAAATCCGAAATTGCCCTTTTGTTTAAATTTGAGTCTTGGTCAAGAACATAGCATGTGATGCCTGCTCATGTGCCAGCTGTTTAGATGCAATCTAAAACGTTGGTGATACCTTTGGGACCAAGAAAAACTTTGTGGTCGTTGATCTTCTGCTGAAACCTTTTTTTAGTAGCCAAGGGGTGGGTCTGGGGACATGTGGGGAGGTCCTTGGGTGATGGTGATAGGTGAATTAGGGGTGGGGTTAGGTTTAATATACCCTTTATCAAGATACTAGAAAAGATTAGGGGAAAATATTGAATGATTAGGGAGATGCCAATTAGGGTTCTTGGGTTTCTACAATAGTACACATGATCTGATATTGGGGATTTTTAACATGTTCAGCGCCAGAATTAATAATAAATAATGTGTTTAAAACAGATTATGTATATTAAACGTGACTAGTGAAGTTTTGGGCTAGTTGGGTAAGGATATGGGTTGGGTTTGGGTTTGGGTAGATGGGTCATGTGGTGACGTGGTAGTGAAGGATTGGAGGGATAAGGTTGGATGTTTGACACTTTTGGCCCCCATGGTTCCCAAAAACATGCATATAAAGTTTATTCAGCTTTTCTTGTACATTTCTTTTGTAAGAACTTAGGCATATTTACAATTTGGTCCTCCTATCTTTCAAGCAATGATACAAGGACTAATTGTGTAGACTTGTAAGATCTTTAAGGGTTGTTTTGTCAATTATTCATTCATCAAGGACTAGTCTTGTGTAGAATGATTCTTCAGGGACTAAATGTGACAAATCATCAAAGTTGAAGGAACAAACTTTTACAATCTTTAAACTTCAAGGGATTTTTTGGAAAATCCATCATTCGGGTCCGATTCATTGTGCGGCTTCGTTTCAGTGTTCGTTTTTGCTTGTTTCTTGTGATCTTTTGTCATTTTCTCGATATTCATACCTAAAATATACAACAAACGAATACGAGCAAATTTTATGGTATTTTATGATATATTTAACCGTTTTAAGCCCGTTTAGGACGATGAGACTATGTATACAAGCAGTCTCATCATGAACCCTATCTAATACATTAAACCTCTAATGTTGAACCCTATCTATTACATTAAACCTCTAATGTTGAACCCTATCTAATACATTGAATCTCTAATGTTGAACCCTATATAATATATTGAACCTCTAATGTTGAACCCTATCTAATACATTGAACCTATAATGTTGAACCCTACCTAATACATTGAACCTATAATGTATAACCCTACCTAATACATTGAACCTCTAATGTATAACCCTACCTAATACATTGATCCTCTAATGTATAACCCTATCTAATACATTGAACCTCTAATGTTGAACCCTACCTAATACATTGAACCTCTAATGTTGAACCCTATCTAATACATTGAACCTCTAATGTTGAACCCTATCTAATACATTGAACCTATAATGTATAACCCTATCTAACACATTGAACCTCTAATGTTGATCCCTATCTAATACATTGGACCTCTAATGTTGAACCCTATCTAATACATTGAACCTCTAATGTTGAACCCTATCTAATACATTGAACCTCTAATGTTGAACCCTATCTAATACAGTGAACCTCTAATGTTGAACCCTATCTAATACAATGAACCTATAATGTTGAACCCTATCTAATAAATTGAACCTATAATGTTGAACCCTATCTAGTACATTGTACCTCTAATGTTGAACCCTACCTAATACATTGAACCTTTAATGTTGAACCCTATCTAATACATTGAACCTATAATGTTGAACCCTAACTAATACATTGAACCTATAATATATAACCCTACCTAATACATTGAACCTCTAATGTATAACCCTACCTAATACATTGAACCTCTAATGTATAACCCTATCTAATACATTGAACCTCTAATGTTGAACCCTACCTAATACATTGAACCTCTAATGTTGAACCCTATCTAATTCATTGAACCTCTAATGTTGAACCCTATCTAATCCATTGAACCTATAATGTATAACCCTATCTAATACATTGAACCTCTAATGTTGAACCCTATCTAATACATTGAACCTCTAATGTTGAACCCTATCTAATACATTGAACCTCTAATGTTGAACCCTATCTAATTTATTGAACCTCTAATGTTGAACCCTATCTAATACATTGAACCTATAATGTTGAACCCTATCTAATATATTGAACATATAATGTTGAACTCTATCTAATACATTAAACCTCTAATGTTGAACCCAACCTAATACATTGAACCTCTAATGTTGAACCCTACCTAATACATTGAACCTCTAATGTTGAACCCTACCTAATACATTGAACCTTTAATGTTGAACCCTATCTAATACATTGAACCTATAATGTTGAACCCTATCTAATACATTGAACCTATAATGTTGAACCCTACCTAATACATTGAACCTATAATGTATAACCCTTCCTAATACATTGAACCTCTAATGTATAACCCTACCTAATACATTGAACCTCTAATGTATAACCCTATCTAATACATTGAACCTCTAATGTTGAATCCTATCTAATATATTGAACCTCTAATGTTGAACCCTATCTAATACATTGAACCTATAATGTTGAACCCTATCTAATACATTGAAACTCTAATGTTGAACCCTACCTAACATATTGAACCTCTAATGTTGAACCCTACCTAATACATTGAACCTCTAATGTTGAATCCTATCTAATACATTAAACCTCTAATGTTGAACACTATCTAATACATTGAACCTATAATGTATAACCCTATCTAATACATTGAACCTCTAATGTTGAACCCTATATAATACATTGAACCTCTAATGTTGAACCCTATCTAATACACTGAACCTCTAATGTTGAACCCTATATAATACATTGAACCGCTAATGTTGAACCCTATCTAATACATTGAACCTCTAATGTTGAACCCTATCTAATACATTGAACCTATAATGTTGAACCCTATCTAATACATTAAACCTCTAATGTTGAACCCTACCTAATACATTGAACCTCTAATATTGAACCCTACCTAATACATTGAACCTCTAATGTTGAACCTTACCTAATACATTGAACCTCTAATGTTGAACCCTGTCTAATACATTGAATCTATAATGTTAAACCCTATCTAATACATTGAACCTATAATGTTGAACCCTAACTAATACATTGAACCAATAATGTATAACCCTACCTAATACATTGAACCTTTAATGTATAACCCCACCTAATACATTGAACCTCTAATGTATAACCATATCTAATACATTGAACCTCTAATGTTGAACCCTATTTGATACATTGAACCTATAATGTTAACCCTATCTAATACATTTAACTTATAATGTTGAACCCTATCTAATACATTGAACCTCTAATGTTGAACCCTACCTAATACATTGAACCTCTAATGTTGAACCCTACCTAATACATTGAACCTCTAAATTTGAACCCTATCTAATACATTGAACCTCTAATACATTGAACTGTAACTCACACCAAACTGAACGAACCGGTTTACTCTACCTAAATGAACCGAGGAACCAAATCATTATATAAATAATAATAAAAACATTTAGTTATTATTATAAAATTTAGTTATTATTTAAAAAATTTACATTTATATAAAACTCATTATTAATAATTAACTAAAACCAAACTACTTGAATTTTCCCCAACGACATGTCGCTGAGGATACTTTCCAGAAATCCCTCCAAAAAATTTCATTAACGCGCTTCTTTCACAAAACGACAAAGTATAAGGTTTCCCCAGCGACATGTCGCTGGGGAAAGTATTGTTATCATCAGCGAACTAATATACAAGCTGGCACAAAACGACAAATGAAAAGGTTTCCCCCAGCGATGTGTCATTGGGGAAAGTTTCGTCAAAAGTTAATAAAAATCCCTAGCAACATGTCGCTGGGGAAAGTTTGACCAGTTTTATCCTCACATATACGAATCTAAAAAAACATAGTATCTTATCTCTTTCACCGATCTTCTTCTCTGCCAATCCCATACACCATCATCACCACAGCCGAGCCCGACCACCACCCATATAATTCTGTTATCACCACCACCACCACCTTCTGTCATCACCACAACTCACTACCAGATTCCGTCATCCTCCGCTACCAATCCGCCACTCTTCACCACCGATCCACAGCCAAGCCACGACCACAACCGAGCCCGACCACAACCGACCAAGCCCGCCACCAACAAGTAATGTTTTGTTTAATTTTTATTTTAGATTTACATTTTGATTTTTGATTTTCATTTTGATTTTATAATTGATATTGTAATTGATAATTAATATAATTAATGTTTTGTTTATGTTGTTGAGCCCGACTGCTACCGAGCCACGACCACAGCCGAGCCCGACCACAGCCGACCAAGCCCGCCACCACCAGTCCATCGTCCACCACCAGACCACCACCAGTGCATCGGCCAACCAAAGACGAGACCACAGCACGAGACACAGCCCCGACCACAGTCGACCACCACAAATAACAAGTATGTTTCTTTTATCATTTTGGATTCCTCAACGACATGTCGTTGGGGATTTATAAACTTGTAATTTCCGTTAAACGTAAATCCAAACACTCTTTAACTGTGTAAAACGCAAACCCAAACACTCGTTATGTTGCTTATCAGCTTATCCGAATAAGCTATTTTCAAACAGCTTATCCTGATAAGCTTATCGGAATAAGCTGTTTGAAAACAACTTATCCCGATAAGCTTATTAGAATAAGCTGTTTGAAAACAGCTTATCCTGATAAGCTTATCAGGATAAGCTGTTTGAAAACTGCTTATTTTGATAAGCTTATCAGAATAAGCTGTTTGATATAAATGTTTTATTGAATTAAACCTTAGGAATGTTTTAGGATTTTAGCGATTAATTTCAGAAAATTCCCGTCTGAAATTGATCAACCTATAGAAAACCCGTCTGAAGTTAATTTAATAGGAATTAACTTCGGAAAGTCCCCTGTTTGGGACTGCTTTTTGATTGTTTTGTCTCATTTAGGATATGAATGTGTATAACTGGTTTACTATTTGAGATGATTTCGACAGTGTTTCTCCTTTACTCCTACGAATATGTCTTTAAACACATATTTGGGGAGTTGAGGGGAAATGCTGCCAAAATTTTCTCAAATAGTAAATCGGTTATACGTATTCATATATGAGACGAAGCATCAAAGAGTGGGTTAGGATTGCCTTCCATAGTTGCACTAGGTGAACAAAACATCTAGGATTGCTTTCCATAATTGCCTTCCATGTAATAATAACTAAATATACGGATAAAACGCAGTTATGGTATTCGCTAATAAGAGTTGGATAAAAAAACCGATTGTTTCCAAAGATTTTAATGACGGTCTCACAAAGTTTGTCAATCATTGTCGGCCGTTGGTGAATGTTACGGGGAAAATTAGATGTCCATGCAAAAAATGTCGAAATGTATTATGGAAACCCATCGATTGGATTGGAAATAATATTTCTCATAACGGGTGGGACCCACTTTATACCACATGGGTCAAACACGGTGAACCAGATCCACGTGCGCCAGTGATAGATAACCTAAGAGAACCTATGATGAGTGACATGACAGCGTTACTCGATGATTTTAGCTATATTCCTTCGAATGAACCAACACAAGGAGATAATATTGGTGAGACTAGTAACCAACCGACTCAAGCCACTCGTACCGAGTTTGAAGAGTTGTATGCAAGTGCCAACGTGGCGCTGTAGTCTGGTTGTGAACATGTGTCTCGACTAGACTTTATGGCAAAATTTACCTATTTTAAGGCTAAAGGCAAAATGATAGATTCTTTATTCAATGAAATATTAGAGTTTTTCTGATATGCATTTCCCGAAGTAAAGGATTTAAGTTCACCAAACTACTATGCAATAAAGAAGACATTTAAAACGATCGGGTTAGGGTACGAGTCGATACATGCTTGTGAACACGACTGCTGCTTGTTTTAGGATGATAAAGCAAAATTGCAATTCTGTCCGGTGTGTAATACGAGTAGATGGAAAGACACTAACACACCGGGGAAGAAAGTTCCTAGGAACGTGTTGCGTTACTTTCCGATCATTCCTAGACTACAACGTTTGTACAAGTCTAGACACACTGCAAAAGACATTACTTGGCATGCTACTGGAAAGTTTGCGGAGCCTGGTAAGATGCAACAACCGGTTGATGGCGCGGCTTGGAAGAAGTTTGACTTGAAGTATCCAGAGTTTGCAGTAGATACAAGAAATATTCGACTAGGGTTGTGTGCTGATGGTTTCAATCCGTTCGGCAACCTTGGTCAGACCTACAACATGTGGTCGGTGATATTGACAACATACAATCTACCTCCTTGGTTATGTATGAAAGAAAGTAACTTTATGCTGACGTTGTTAATTCCTGGCCCCAAATCCCTGGTCAAGGACATTGATGTTTACTTGCAGCCTTTGATTAAAGACCTGGAGACTTTATGTGTAAAACCCGCATGCTTTTACCATGAATAGTACCCTTAAGATCGTACGTGCATGATTAGAACTTTCCTTTTATGGCACGTTTACGTTTCATGAACAAGAATTACAAGTATTACGTACGTGTTATAACACAATAAGTATTTATTACGTATGAACACACAATAATTATTCCAATAATAATTATAATCACGAACATACGAACATGAAATCATGAACGTAAATTAATCACGAGCTAATATTACGTATGTATATATATATTACGAACACGAATAAATATATTAAGTCACGATCGATAACTAATTAAAACACGTAAAAACACGAACATGAGAACACACTATTATTTTAGACACAAGAAAAGTACGGGTTACCCCATGTGGGGCCCCCTACCCACGGCATACAAAGAAAACATGGGCTTAGCCCATGCAAAATTAACTAACAAGGGTTAAGGGAAAAACATGTGTCATTTATCACAAAATCAAGAAAATAATTAAAACCCTAGTTTTCTCTTCTTCTCCTTTTTGGCCGCCGGGTTCAAGAAGACCAAAGGGTGTTTCAGGTTGATTTTGATCTTGGAATTCTTGAAAGGATTCATGTGTGTTCGTCCTCATTCGATTCACGTGATCGATATAACTTTTAACCTTTTCTTTTTATGTTTTGATTTATTTAATCACATAAAATCATGCTGTTTTTAATTAACTAATTAAAAACAAGTATTTTAAACATGTTCTAATCATGGGATTAAATCAAATCATGGGTTTAGGGGTGTTTTGTTTCTAGCCGACGCCTAACCGAGCCTCATAGGGGTCTCGGCTTGGCCTATCTCACACCACCGAGACCATATGGTCTCGGTATGGTGGTGGTGGTCTCACGTATTGCTCAGTATTTTAAACCAGTTTTACTAAGATATAACCGGGTTATCCAGGACTTAGTTTCTTTCGCTGTTTTATGCTTATATGCTTAGCTTATTCATGCTTTACTTGTACATCCGTGCACTGAGCGTATTGCTCAGCCATTTTCCTTTTCATGTTCCCAAAACGGCAGGTACTCAGGGACGCTCGTAGACTTTAAGCGTACGTGCATATGGACTGGAAGCTTTCTAGCCTTCTTTACTTTATGCATTTATCTATACTTTGATACTCTTTCCATGGACATTTTTAGTCCTTTCATTTACAGTACTTATGTTTGTGTGTGATGAGTTCTACTTTTGTACTACCGACGTTTGATTCCAGTATTTCCTTTTATGATCATGTAATGTTTAGACATTTATCCTTGTACGCTTTGATGACACGCCATAATCACGCGTGACATTCCATTTATCAAAATGGGGTGTTACAATTATGGTATCAGAGCCAAGGCTTCGACCTGTAGGCTCTCAAAACGTGACCTGTGATTAGTGGGTAGTCACTATGGTCTTCCTAGAACTCACAGTCGGTTTTCATGCATTCATCATTTTCATGCATACATATATATGTCATTGTCGCAGGTTTATGACTAAGTATTGGTTGGTACAGGCCTGGCCCTATTTAGTCGCATGTGTTTTATCGAAACTTTTAAATTTGGGACCGACCCATAGGCGTCCCCTCACCATGTCTTTTATTTTGGGTGAACTGACCATAGGCGTTCACTCTCGAGCATACAAAAGTTTTCATAAAACTGCATCATGCATTCATGTACTAGTTTTCCTGCATAAAATTTTTTCTCATGATTTATTGGTATAACTTTTTTTCATGTATATATTTTATGTTTTGATCAGTTTAATCATGTATTTTATGTTATACTGTCATATGGTTCTCACGCGCGAGCAGGAACAACTCAATGCAGCGATCCATGCTGCAATGCAAGCTTTGCTTTCTCAGCTGATGAACGACATCAGGGCTGAGGTTCAGGCTGCCAATAATCAGGAGCATCACCCAGCACCTCCTCCTCCTCCTCCAGTGACATTGGCAACATGGCTGGAGAGATTCAACAAGCTCCATCCTCGAGCTTTCGAGAGAACAGATAGCCCCAGTGAAGCTGAAAGCTGGTTGGCTCACATCAAGAAGATCTTCGATGCTATGGGTTATGACCCCGTCTTCAAGGCGAGGTTGGCATGTTACCGGTTCAAAGGCGATGTGTTAAATTGGTGGTTAACATTGAAGCAGTCTGAGGGAGGTGATAATTGGGTGGCTGGTTTGACATGGGCTTTGTTCAGAGATAGGGTGATGTAGCAGTTCTTTCCCAAGGCTGAGCAAGACAAGTTGAACAGGGAGTACCATGGGATCCGATAGAGAGCTGGGGAGAATAGTAACGAGTTCATGCAATGCTTTCTTTGCTTAGCTGGTTTCCTTGGTGCAGCGGCAGGTACTCCTAAAGAGCAGGCACACCACTTCAGGTGGTCTCTTCGCACATCGGTCTCAAATAACTTGGTGTGTGCTACGTTCAACACGGCAGGACAAGTGGCCGATGCGACACGTAAGCTGGAGATGTTACATGAGAGAGATGAGTTCTGGAAAGCCGAGAAACCCGACAAGAGGTAAACATTCGTATTCAGGCGGTGACCAATCCGTATTCTGTCAATATATGTCAATATTTCATCTCTTAAAATTGTATCTTCCAGGCAGAAGACTGGGGACCGGTCTCAGCCGGCTACTCAGCAGCAGCCTTATCAGCCCAAGGGAAACGGTCAGGCTAACGACCGTTCTGCTACGGATAGGCGTGGCGATAATGATAATTACCGTAACAACACTGGACACTCCAACAGCAGCAGGTCCTTATACTTACGCATTTTTTCTTATGATTTCATGTTATAACTCATAATTCTGACACATTAGCAAATCTTCTACCAGGAACCATGGAAACGGTAGGGACCAGAACCAGAGAGGTTCACAGCCTAGTAGTCCAGCTATCACTGGTATTTAATCTTACGATTATCCACATTGTCCTTTGCACCCTATTATCATGTCTCATGTATAATGTTTTATCAGGTTCTCAGCCAGCTAGAGCACCTGCTGGAGGATATACTCATCCTCTTTGCTCTACTTGCCACCGTAGGCACCCAGGGCCATGTCGCCGCGATAATGACGCATGCTTCAAGTGTGGTCTTCCTAGCCATCGCATGAAGGACTGCCGCAAGGGCGAGATGGAGGGCACATCAGGACATGCTGATACCAAGACGCCTCCTACCACTGGACGCGTCTACACGACATCTCGCGATCAGGCCAACAAGTCTACAGGTACCATCACTGGAATCTTGTATATGTATGGTCAAGCTGCATGTGTTTCTTTGATACGGGTGCTACTCACTCAGTCATTTCTACTGCCTATGCCAAGAATATTAGGATACTCCCCATGCCACTAGAGAATAGACTCAGTATTTCCACGCCTTTGAGAGACTCTGTACTTATCACCCATGTGTACAAGAGTCTTCCCCTTGAGTTTGATGATAAGGTTCGTCTTGTTTACGCACTTCCGTTGGACATGAATGACTTTGACATGATTTTGGGCATGGATTGGCTATCCAAGAATCATGCTACCATAGAATGCCATTCATATCGAGTCATCTTCGGTGATGTTAATGCACCAGAGTACATTCATAACGGGTTCGTACCCGGCAGGTCTGTACATATCATATCAACCCTGCAAGCACGTGCACTACTGTCACATGGCTGCGAGGGTTATCTAGCTACTGTTTATGACATGCATGCTGAATCCCCATCAATTCAGGATCAACCGATAGTGTCAGAATTTCAAGATGTATTTCCAGAAGAACTTCTGGGCATACCACCTGCGCGTGAAGTGGAATTCAATATCGAGCTCATCCCTGGAGCTGAGCCGATTTCCAAGGCTCCTTATCTCATGGCTCCCATAGAGTTAAAGGAACTGAAGGATCAACTGCAAGAAATTATAGAACGAGGTTTCATAAGACCGAGCGCATATCCATGGGGCGCACCGGTCTTATTTGTTAAGAAGAAGGACGACAGTATGCGTCTTTACATAGACTATCGCAAGCTCAACAAGATTACTATCAGGAATAGGTATCCACTTCTACGTATAGACGATCTGTTTGACCAACTCCAAGGGGTCAAACACTTCTCCAAGATTGATCTTAGGTCAGGCTATCATCAGCTACGGGTTAAGGAGCAGGACATCGCCAAGACTGCTTTCCGTACACGCTATGGCCACTACGAATTTGTAGTCATGCCATTCGGCCTGACCAATGCTCCAGCAGTGTTTATGGATTTGATGAACAGAATCTTCCATGAATTTCTGGACAAATTCGTCATTGTCTTCATCGATGACATCCTGATTTTCTCAAAGTCCAAGGAGGAACACGAAGACCATCTTCGTACAGTACTACAGATTCTTCGCCAGAAGCAACTGTATGCTAAATTCTCCAAGTGTGAGTTCTGGTTAGACAAGGTGGCATTCTTAGGTCACATTATATCAGCAGAAGGAATCACTATGGATCCAGCGAAGGTTGAGGCTATTACTAAGTGGCCACGGCCGACATCATCAACTGAAGTCCGCAGTTTCTTAGGCTTAGCTGGCTATTACCGTAGGTTCATGGAGAACTTTTCCCGACTAGCACTACCATTGACCAAATTGATGCAGAAAGGGGAGAAATTCGTCTAGACTGAAGAACGAGAGAAGAGCTTTGAAGACCTGAAGCAGAAGTTAGTATCTGCACCTATTCTTACTCTCCCATCTGGTACGGGTGGATTTCAGATCTACAGTGATGCATCGGGGAAGGGACTTGGTTGTGTTCTCATGCAACATGGGAAAGTGATCGCGTACGCTTCACGGCAGCTTAAGCCTTATGAGGAAAATTACCCTACGCATGACTTGGAACTTGCTGCAGTCGTGTTTGCATTGAAGATATGGAGGCACTATTTGTATGGAGAATCATGTGATATTTTCACGGACCACAAGAGCTTGAAGTATATCTTCACTCAACGTGAATTGAACATGAGACAGAGGAGATGGTTAGAGTTGTTGAAGGATTATGACATTAATCTGCAGTATCATCCCGACAAGGCGAATGTAGTAGCAGATGCACTTAGCAGGTAGTCCGGAATGATCAACGGCATTAAGATTGAGGAGGAAATCATAAGAGACTTGGAGCGACTAGACATAGAGATCATGGTACGTGGACAGCACGGTTACTGGCCTAATCTTAGAGTAGAACGCGAGTTACTCTCTAAGATCAAGGAAGCTCAGAAAGATGATGGAGAAATCTGGGCGATAATTCAGAATTTGGAGAAGCAGACATAATTCAGAGTAGATGCAGATGGTATCTTATGACAGGGCACGAGACTTTATGTTCCTGATGATCAAGAACTCCAAGAAGCCTTGTTAGCTAAAGCTCATAGCTCCCCATTCTCTATAAATCCTGGTTCGACCAAGATGTACCATGACATCAAGCAGTACTTTTGGTGGAGTGGTATGAAACAGGATGTTGCCACTTACGTCTCCAAATGTCTTACATGCCAGCAGGTTAAGATCGAGCATCAGCGATCTGGCGGTCTCCTTCAACCGTTAGATATTCCAGATTGGAAGTGGGACAAAATCACCATGGATATTGTTACTGGTCTTCCGCCAACCAAGAGGAAGCACGATGCAATTTGGGTTATCGTAGATCGACTTACTAAATCAGCTCATTTCTTACCGATCCGCAAGGAAGATTCGATCAGTACCGATACATATAGAAGAGAGATCATGAGACTCCACGGTGCTCCATCCAGCATCGTCTCAGACAGAGATCCTCGATTCACTTCCCGATTTTGGAAGAGTCTGCAGAAAGATTGGGGTACACAACTTAAGCTTAGTATGGCTTTTCATCCTCAAACAGACGGGCAGTCGGAGCGAACGATTCAGACATTAGAAGACATGTTGAGGTCATGTGCGTTGGAATAGACGGGTGATTGGGATGATTATATCCGTTTGGTGGAGTTTGCATACAACAGCAGTTGGCACGCAAGCATCAAGTGTGCTCCTTTCGAAATGTTGTATGGCAGGAAGTGTAGCGCCCCAATCTGCTGGGATCAGGTTGGTGAGCGAACACTTGAAGGACCAGAGATCATAGAGTTGACTAATGAGAGGGTCGCAGTAGCTAAGCAGAAACTTCAAGAAGCACGGTCACGTCAGAAGAGCTACACAGATAAGCATCGTAGGGACATAGACTTTAACGTAGGAGATCACGTTTTCCTTAAGGTTTCGCCGGCACGTGGTGTTAGACGTTTTGGAATTAAAGGGAAGCTCAGTCCTCGTTTCATCGGACCGTTTGATATCATTGAACGAGTCAGTGAAGTATCTTACCGTTTAGCGTTACCTCCGCAGCTTTCGCATGTACACAATGTGTTTCATGTGTCCTTACTCAGAGGGTACCAGTATCATCCCCTTCACATGGTTCAGTATCCACTGGAACAGATACATGAAGATCTCACTTTTATAGAAGAACCTAAACGAGTTCTTGACAGACAAGAACGAGTCATGAGAAGGAAGATGATTGTATTCATCAAAATCCTTTGGAGGGATCATACCGAGCGGGGAACCACTTGGGAAACAGAGGAGTCTATCCGGGCTTCTTACCCTCATTTCATATTTTGAATTCGGGTATGTTCTTCTTTCCACTTTACTTTATCTATAATTCGGGGACGAATTATTCTTTTTAGGGGGAAGAGTTGTAAAACCCGCATGCTTTTACCATGAATAGTACCCTTAAGATCGTACGTGCATGATTAGAACTTTCCTTTTATAGCACGTTTACGTTTCATGAACAAGAATTACAAGTATTACGTACGTGTTATAACACGATAAGTATTTATTACGTATGAACACACGATAATTATTCCAATAATAATTATAATCACGAACATACGAACATGAAATCATGAACGTAAATTAATCACGAGCTAATATTACGTATGTATATATATTTATTACGAACACGAATAAATATATTAAGTCACGATCGATAACTAATTAAAACACATAAAACACGAACACGAGAACACACTATTATTTTAGACACGAAAAAAGTACGGGTTACCCCATGTGGGCCCCCCTACCCGCGGCATAGAAAGAAAACATGGGCTTAGCCCATGCAAAATTAACTAACAAGGGTTAAGGAAAAAACATGTGTCATTTATCACAAAATCAAGAAAATAATTAAAACCCTAGTTTTCTCTTCTTCTCCTTTTTGGCCGTCGGGTTCAAGAACACCAAAGGGTGTTTCGGGTTGATTTTGATCTTGGAATTTTTGCAAGGATTGGTGTGTGTTCGTCCTCATTTGATTCACGTGATTGGTATAACTTTTAACATTTTCTTTTTATGTTTTGATTTATTTAATCACATAAAATCATGATGTTTTTAATTAACTAACTTAAAACAAGTATTTTAAACATGTTCTAATCACGAGGTTAAATCAAATCATGGGTTTAGGGGTGTTTTGTTTCTAGCCTACGCCTAATCGAGCCCCATAGGGGTCTCGGCTTGGCCTATCTCACACCACCGAGACCATATGGTCTCGGTATGGTGGTGGTGGTCTCACGACAGCAGCAAAAACAAGGGGAAACCCGACCTTGGTCGGGGTATGGTGATGGTTACGGGTCTGGTTCATGGGTTTTAGTCACGAGTTCGGTTCATGAATCATTTTTTTCAAGGTTTATGATTTTTACAAGTTATGTTATTTTTTTAGACTTAAATTAAATTAATTAAAAGCATGACATGATTAATTTAATTTACATAACTTAGGTTATTAATTTAATTAGTAATTTATGAATTTTAACCTAAGTATTTATTATTTAATTAGACTTTATAATTAATTAATTATTAAAAACCATGACTATAATTAATTAATTTACGTGACTTAGGTTATATTATTAATAGTTAATAATACATATTTTAACCTAAGTATTTTACCTTCATTTAATTAAAGTCATGCTATATTTAATTAAATACTTTAACCAATAGTTTATTTAATTTACATGTAATAATTAATAAACTATACTATATAATCACATGACTTAGAATAATAATCAGAAAACACTTAAGCTTATATAATTAGCTTAATTAGCCAGCTTATATCTAATTATGGAAACTTTCTATTTTTAAAAACTTATTTATTTAAGGCAACTAATCTATTTATGGAAACTTTCTATTTTTAGAAACTTATCTATTTTAAGCAGTAATTCTATTTTTGGAAACTTTATATTTTTGGAAACTTTCTATTTTTGGAAACTTTCTATTTTTGGAAACTTTCTATTTTTGGTAACATTCTATTTTTGGAAAATTTCTATTTTAGGAAACTTGCTATTTTTAGAAAGTTACTTATTATTACACAACAAGTATAATAATACATGAAATACAAGTAATACTTAATTAGAATAGACAGAATATACGTTAAACACAGTATGAAGCTTAAAACAGTAAAACATGACATGAACATATAAAACAAGCTAAGACGTGATATAAAACCAGTTACGTATTCAGTAATCAGATACTTATACACGTATGTATTTATGTAGCATTAGTGATACCGAAGTAGGACTCTCTTCCGTTCGTCTTATTCGTTCAATGGACATAAGGTACGGATTCTCCGTCCTTTCAGTATGGACATTCTTTCCTTATTAGGATTCCCCGTATGCAGCCAACTGTTTTCCCTAGTATATGTTTTATATGTTTTGATTGCTTATGTTTAATTAGAATACCTAAAGCCATATACATGCATGACCAGTTTCACCTAGTTATGGAGGTACCATAACCATAACACTGGAGGCACCAGTGTTATGACTTCCCTACTGCAGAGTGATTGCTCGTGGCGTCCCTTCAGCTTTTGGCCATATTATTATATTTATCATGTGGGACGTATGGGTGCATCCTAGTTACATGTTTTCAGCAGATTACTCAGTGTGAATGTGGTGTGTGCCTTGCATCCTTCACAAGGAGCTGATCCATCCTACCCAAAACCAGTATATTAAATCAGAGGCAGCCCCTCTAATTTGCATGACGAGGTCACCCCTCCAAGTATTCATGCACGCTGATTTTCATGACCTATATTGGCTAATGGTAAAATATGTTAAAAAGTTTTTGCAAGATAAACATAAGGCTTTTCAAACTATAAAACTAGTTTTACTAAGATATACCCGGGTTATCCAGGACAAAGATTCTTCCGCTGTTTTATGCTTATATGCTTAGATTATTCATGCTTTACTTGTACATCCGTGCACTGAGCGTATTGCTCAGTCGTTTTCCTTTTCATGTTCCCAAAATGGCAGGTACTCAGGGACGCTTGTAGACTTTAAGCGTGCGTGTATATGGACTGGAAGCTTTCTAGCCTTCTTTACTTTATGAATTTATCTATACTTTGATACTCTTTCCATGGACACTGTTTAGTCCTTTCATTTACAATACTTATGTTTGTGTGTGATGAGTTCTACTTTTGGACTACCGATGTTTGATTCCAGTATTTCCTTTTATGATCATGTAATGTTTGGACATTTATCCTTGTACGCTTTGATGACACGCCATAATCACGCGTGACATTCCATTTATCAAAATGGGGTGTTACATTATGGCACAAGGACGGTGTTGATACTACATACATTATTTCACAAAAGCAGTTCAACATGAGAGCGATGCTTTTATGGACCATAAATGATTTCTTGCTCGAAGTAGTTTGTCAGGGTAGAGTGGGCAAGGTTACTATGCATGCCCTACATGTATCCTAGAAACTCCATCTATTCCAGTCACAAGCAAAATAACTTATGTTGGCCATAGAAGATGGTTAAAGAAGCCCCATAAATGGAGGAGTTCACGTGATGACTTCAATGGCAAACCTAAACACAAAGATCGACCTAAAGAATATAACCTGCCGAATGTAATCGAGGAGAAACATTGTAAAATCCGCCTAAAATACCAAGAATATTAAATGCACGACATCACGAATTTTAACCTAAATGCTCATTATTAAATGCACCACAAGAATAATTAATGTTCGTATCCAAGTATTACGTACATTACGGTTTATTTACGTATAATAAATAATACATGATCTAGAAACACGAACCTATGCCAAGAATACTTATATACGAAGTTAATTAAAACACTAAAATGAAATGTATATTGTGCGTGTGGGTTGGGTCGCGGCTACAAAGGGGAAAACAAGAGAGATGGGCCTTGAGCCCAGTCCATTTAATTCATAAGAAAACCACAGGAGCTAATTGGTTCCTCATTTTTCAAGTTACACAAAATTAACATAAAACCCTATCAACCTTGTGGCCGCCGGCTTTTATCAAAAAAAAGGGAGACGGTTTTCAGTTTTGATCATGAAATTGGATTGGTGTTCGTGTTTGGTATTCATTTAAATCAAGGGTTCGGTAATCTATTCTTTTCTCTTCTTTTGATTCAAGGATTCAATTGTTTAAGTTTTTATCTTAAAACATGAACATGTTACATAAATTAGATCATAACCAAAACGAGTGTAGGGTATTTTCCTTGGAAACCGAGAGGCTCTAAACTCTCGGTGTGCATGGTTGTAGGGTCAGCCGCGACCACCGTGGTGTGGTGGTGTTTTGTTCCATCATCCGCAACACCAACAGCCCCAACAGGGGTGTAGTTGGCTTGGCAGTGGGTACCGGCACCAACCGGTATAAACTGTGAACCGACGGTGGCAACTGGCCATAGTCCATGGGTAATCAGGACACGATAGAGGGAACCTGGCTGTAGCCAGGGGGTGATTTGGGCGAGTAGTGGCACCGATAGAACAGTCGGTGGTTGCTGCTGGTGGTCGGACAGAAACCACAGCCGAAAGGCTGTGGTGGGTTGTGATGTTGTTCGGGTTCGGGTACAAGTTTTGACACGTGTTATGTTTATTAATTATTTTAATTAATTATCATGAACTAGTAAAATCTATTTTATTAATTAATTAGTTTAATTATTTTTTATGAACCAAGGATTTATTTAAATCATGACTGAGGTTAATTATTAAGATTAATAATCACGTTATAATTTAAGGTATTAACTAGCTTAATTTAATTAAAACATGTATTTTAATTAAATTCCATATAACGTATAGTTTAGTTAATTAACCAGTTATTTAATTAATAAGCTATAACTAGTTAATTAATGAATTGTAACCAAGACTTGTATTTTACTATTTAAACTTTAATTATTATTTTTAAGTCAGCTTATTTCTAATTATGGAAACTTTACTATTTTGGAAACTTTCTATTTTTAGAAACTTACTGTTTATGGAAACCTGCTATTTTTAGAAAGTTACTTAGTATTACAATACAAGTATTATAATACACTATTACATGAATAATACCAAACAGAACATCAGAATAACCACAGCTAAACACATTAAACAGTAAAACATGACAGAATACGTATAACAAGCTAATAACACATGAAACCAGTAAAACACATGTAATTCAGACAACTCATACACGTCCATATTTATTATGTAGTGTTATCCGTCGAGGCGGATTAGTCTTCATCGTTTACGTTAGCTTCTACTGGACATAAGGTATGGATTTCCCGTCCTTTTGTAAGGACAATCTCTTCCTTCATTAGGATTTCCTGTATGCAGCCAACTGTTTTCCCAGTAGTTACAGATTAAATGCTTATGTTTTATTAGTTACCTTAGCCAATACATGCATGACAAGTTTCACCTAGTTATGGAGGTACCATAACTATAACACTAGAGGCACTAGTGTTATGACTTCACCACGACGGAGTGATAGCTCGTGGCGTCCCTTTTCAGTTATTTGGCCATTTTATTATTATATTATCATATGGGGCGTATGGTGCATCCTAGTTACATGTTTCAGTCAGGATTTCATGGTGAATGTGGTGTGTGCCTTGCATCCTTCACAAGGAGTTGACCCCTCCTACCTACTTACCACTTAATTAGAGGCATCCCTTCTAATTTTCATGACGAGGTCACCCCTCCAAGTATTCATGCACGTTGTTTACCTCATGACCTATATTGGCTTTTGGTACATTAATTAATACAGATTTTCATAAGTAACATAAGCTATGCTTTCAAAATTAAAACCAGTTAACATGACAGACAACTAGGTTTTCCAGGACTTATTCATTTCCGCTGCCATTCATGCTTATTACTCTTTATATGCTTTCGTATTCTATGTTTTCCTTGCTTTATTGTATATCCGTGCACTGAGCGCATTGCCCAGCCTTTACTTTCTTTCCATGTCCCAAAATGGTAGGTACTTAAGGTTAGACTGGAGCATTTGGAGGACCCTCATAGGATGGGAGCTACCTTAGACTTCTTCTCCTCTTGCCTTCATATATTTATGCTTGTTTAGTCTTCCTTTAGTTCATTTATTTCATTTATGTTTTGGGCTTATGTTTAGGAACCGATGTTTGATTCCGGTTACTCCTTTGGTCATGTATGTTTATGACATATTACCTTGCATGCTTTGATGACACTCCATAATTATCATGTGACATTTCATTTATCAAAATAAGGTGTTACAATTATGGTATCGGAGCCCAAGGTTTCGACCTGTAGGCTCTAAAACTCGACCTGTGACTAGTGGGTAGTTACCAGAAGCTTCCTAAGTCAACACTCGTTATTCTACATATTGATGTTTCAGCACCTTGTTGTTTTAACTATGATGTTTTCTTCGGAATTGTTTTACTAAGATGGATTGATTAACCGTCAACCATATTTAGTTACATGTCATTGTTTTTATGCGCGATGTTTTTTTTGCGAATGTTGACTAATATGGACTGATTCACAGTAGTCCATACTTAGTGACACGTTTTCTGTTTAGTTTTAGACAATTGGTTTTCATTTATTATTTTCATGTATTCATTTCATGCATTCATATCATTGTCGCAGGAATTATGATTAAGTAATGGTTGGTACAGGACTGACCCTATTTAGTCACATGTGCTTTTATCGAAACTTTTAACTTTGGACCGACCCATTGGTGTCCACTTTGCTATGTCCTTGTTTTGGTGGACCGACCCACAGGCGTTCACCCTCGCTCATATAAAAAGTTTTATAAATTGCATCATGCATTTTAAACTGTTTCATGCATTATAAATTGTTTCATTGCTTTATACATTGTTCATGCATTTTATGTTCATCTCATATTACTTCAGACTTATCATTTATGTTGCATTGTTTGCGCTGTGAAACAATTTATAGTCGTCCACACTGTTAACTTTCAAAATTTTATTTCATTATAGTCATAACTTTTTTCACGTTCCCTCATTTATTGTTACGATTTATGTCGTCATACTATCATGGTTAACCTTGTTTTCATGCTGATGATGTTTATACTCATTAATGTAATCTTGTCCCATGTTTTTTCACGTTAATTTTGCTTCATGTTAGACACGGATGGATTGTATTTAATCATGTCTTCATGATAGCCATGGTTGGTTTTCATTGATCATGTTTTCATGCTGGCAATCATTCAATTCCATTTAATCGTGTTTTGTGCCTCTTATGCAACTAGAATTATGTCTACGCTAAATTAGCTAGGCTATTTCGTATCACTGATCATGTCAGATGGTTGATACCGTATCGGTCATCTCAGGTGTATCCCATGTGTACTCCATGTACCATGTTCCATGTTTAATCCAGGTATCATACTCCAGACATATTTCAGTTACCGCACTCCATGTGGGGTAGTAATCCATTTTCAGTCCTCTCAGATATTTTGTTTCTCACCAATGTTGTTTAAAAGATGATACCGCTCTCAGCTTGGAGACTTTACGAAACAAAGACGAAGATGATAGATTGGGGCAAACCAACTAGAATCATGGTCAACCACCAGACGTACCATTTCATTTTGTACCTTACCTTTTAAATTGTATGTCACGTGTTATACAGCGGCCTTTTCCAGCATATGAGTGGGAACCGGTACCAGCCGACCACTTAGCTGAAAAGTTACATGAATCACAATCATGATAATGACCGTCGTTTAACTAACATTCAAAGAGGTAGTGACAACTACCGTGACAGCAAGTACTCTGACAATAGCGATATAAACTCCGGTTACGGACATGGTCAGAAATACAAAGGGTTAGCAGTCCTAGCGGTCCGCCAAATTCTGGTATGATGACCTAAGATTTTAAATTTCATTGTTTCACATCTCGAGACTCATGTCAAGACATCTATCAAGACACATGTCTCACGTGTATTTTCTGAAGACACATGTCAAGACACCAGTCAAGACACATGTCATACGCGTATGTCTTCAAGACACGAGTCAGGACACATGACTCACGTTCATCATCTGAAACAACTATGCATAATTCAGAATACCCTCCAACTGGTATAATCATTCTGTTGTGCCATGAATGAATCAGACCATAAGAGTTTCAGTTGCATCACCGGAGTAATTGTTCATGGTTGAACACGCAGTGTTCGTTCTGCGGGAGGCAGGTGAAGCACATTAAGTAGGAACCTGCAACGAACTTACCTCATATATTACCATGTCACTTTCATTTCTTGGTCTAATATTTCATATATCCATGATTATAAGACGTCAATCGTATCATCCGTGTGTACGAACTCATTCATTTCAATATGACGGCGAGATCCAATCTGCTAACGCACTTCCCTCCGACATACGGGAGTTAAATATGACTACATCTATGGACTATGGGCAGCAACCCATGCTACGATAAGCCGTCATTCATATCAGATTGTATACAGCGATATTCAGGCTACTGAATACATTTAGCATGGTTTTCCATCGGGAAAATCTGTACCAATTTTCCTGCTTCATAAGCATGTGTTTTGTTACCTATGGCTACGAAGATTTTCTAGCTATCATTTATGACACGACTACTGAAGTTCCTTTTTATTCATAACCAACCGATTATTCCAGAATCTTCCCATATTCCAGAAGAACCTTCAAGGAGAAGGACGGTAACATGAGATTATGTGTCGACCATTGGTGATGTAAACAAATCACCATTCATGACCGTCATTTCCCTCCATGTATTGACGACCTATACGGTCGACTACTGAGTGCTAAGCACTTTTACAAGAACAAGTTACCATCATGATGACAACAGTGGCGAGTGAAGCAGCAGGGCATTCCCATGACTGCTTTTCGCACATGATTTGGTCATGCTAAATCTATGATTTTATTTAGTTTCATGAATGTTCTAGTAGCATCATGGATATGATGGATGGAGTTTCCCAGGAACTCATAAACGAACTTATTATTGGCTTATCATTTACAATCCAATATTCTCTAAGTCTAGAGAAGAGCACTAAGACCATATTTGCGCTATGTTTCAAATTCTAAGGCAGAGGAAATTTCACTCTGAAAATTTTCCTGGTTGGTTTCAGTAACATGCCGAGTCACATTGATTCTCACGGTTAACCTGACCATGACTTAACTTACGCAAATAGGGGAGAACCCTACACTAAATTAGGTGTTCCAAGAGATCCTACGCCAAGAGAAGTCTACACTACAAAGACTCACAATGTTCCAAATTGCTATGTGTCCAGTTTCTATGAAGCAAGATACAGTTAAGTTCATATCTAAGTGTCTGCCATACCGACAGGTTAAGATAGAACACCAGCAGGTCAGGAGTTTCTTCCACCCTTGGAATTTGTGAAACAGAGAAGGGACAAGACCTCCATGGAATTGTTACCAGACTATCGCGAGCTCAGGAGAAGCGTGATGCTATCTGGATTGATTGCAACCGTTTGACCAAGTCTGCAAAATCCTTGCATCCGTAAGGATTTCACAGCTAGTAGATTATCAGACATTTCCAGTCGGAGGTCGCACGACCGCTGGGCACACTCTCAGCTATCATTTCTAATGAAGACTCGCGTACGCATACATCATTACGTTCACGTCCTTGTTTTAATTTTACGTTTTGTTTTCGCATTTACGTTCACGACACTATTCACGTTCATGAACATATTCTAGCTTACGATTTGAGTCTCACTTTTGTTCTGGAAAGTTTACAGCAAGCTTGGGAGACCAGACTCGAGATAATAAACTTTTCATCTTCACGGTGACGCTCCACGTCTTACCTCTTACCGGTTGGCGTTACCGCCTCAGTTATTCCATGTTCACGATATGTTTCACATGTCATGTTCATTCCAGGTTACTCATATCACGTTCACGATATGTTGCACGTGTCACGTCCACCATGGTCTGCCATGTTACATTTACCATATCTCAACGTATCACGTTCATAATTGCTCACGTATCACGTTCACAATTGTTCACGTATTACGTTTCAGTATGTCTCGTACATTCTTACTAAGACGTTTCTTATGTCATTATTCCAGATTATGTCACATCGTAACGTTTTATTTTCCTTACACGTTATTCTTGTCCATTGATCAGACCCATGAGAACCCATCTCACGTTGGTGAACCAGAAACTTTCTGTATCATCGAGACAGAGTCATGAAGATCAAGATTATTATTTCTCGCCAAGACCAGTTGGAATATCGTTCCAAGTGGGAAGCCACTTGGAAACGGAGGAGTCCATATGGATCCTTATCCTCTTTTTGGTCCATCAGTTAGATATATTCGTTTCAATTACGTCACGTTCCATGTCCCTTTTCAGTCATGTCACATCCATGTCCTTTCAGTTACTTGTCCTTTTAGCTTTCGTGTATCGTCAGTTCTTACAACTTCATCAGTTGTCTTACCTCTAATTCGAGGATGAATGATCCTTTTAGAGGGGAAGAATTGTAAAACCACAACTTTTTCGTATCTCAAATTCGAGAACGAATTTTTCTTTTAGAGGGGAAGAGTTGTAAAATCCGCCTTAAAATAACAAGAATATTAAATGCACGACATCACGAATTTTAACCTAAACGCTCATTATTAAATGCACCACAAGAATAATTAATGTTCGTATCCAAGTATTACGTATATTACGGTTTATTTACGTATAATAAATAATACATGATCTAGAAACACGAACTCACACCATGAATACTTATATACGAAGTTAATTAAAACATGAAAATGAAATGTATATTGTGCGTGTGGGTTGGGTCGCGGCTACAAAGGGGAAAACAAGAGAGATGGGCCTTGAGCCCAGTCCATTTAATTCATAAGAAAACCACATGAGCTAATTGGTTCCTCATTTTTCAAGTTACACAAAATTAACATAAAACCCTAGCAACCTTGTGGCCGCCGGATTTTATCAAAAGAAAAGGGAGACGGTTTTCAGTTTTGATCATGAAATTGGATTGGTGTTCGTGTTTGGTATTCATTTAAATCAAGGGTTCGATAATCTATTAATTTCTCTTCTTTTGATTCAAGGATTCAATTGTTTAAGTTTTTATCTTAACACATGAACATGTTACATAAATTAAATCATAACCAAAACGAGTGTGGAGTGTTTTCCTTGGAAACCGAGAGGCTCTAAACTCTCGGTGTGCATGGTTGTAGGGTCAGCCACGACCACCGTAGTGCGGTGGTGTTTTGTTCCATCAGCCGCAACACCAACAACCCCAACAAGGGTGCAGTTGGCTTGGCAGTGGGTACCGGCACCAGCCGGGTGAATCGATAGTGGCAACTGGCCACAGTCGATGGGTAATCAGGGCACGACAGGGGGAACCTGGCTATAACCAGGGGGTGATTTGGGTGAGCAGTGGCACCGACAGAACAGTCGGTGGCTGCTGCTGGTGGTCGGACAGAAACCACAGCCGAAAGGCTATGGTGGGTTGTGATGTTGTCTCGGGTTCGGGTACAAGTTTTGACACGTGTTATGTTTATTAATTATTTTAATTAATTATCATGAACTAGTAAAATCTATTTTATTAATTAATTAGTTTAATTAATTTTCATGAACCAAGGATTTATTTAAATCATGACTGAGGTTAATTATTAAGATTAATAATCACATTATAATCTAAGGTATTAACTAGCTTAATTTAATTAAAACATGTATTTTAATTAAATTCCATATAACGTATAGTTTAGTTAATTAACTAGTTATTTAATTAATAAGCTATAACTAGGTAATTAATGAACTGTAACCATGACTTGTATTGTACTATTTAAACTTTAATTATTATTTTTAAGTCATCTTATTTCTAATTATGGAAACTAACTATTTTTGGAAACTTTCTATTTTTAGAAACTTACTATTTATGGAAACCTGCTATTTTTAGAAAGTTAGTTAGTATTACAATACAAGTGTTATAATATACTAATACATGAATAATACTCAACAGAATATTAGAAGAACCACAGTTAAACACAGTAAACAATAAAACATGACAGAATACATATAACAAGCTAATAACACATGAAACCGGTAAAACACATGTAATTCAGACAACTCATACACGTCCATATTTCTTATGTAGTGTTATCCGTCGAGGCGGGTTAGTCTTCATCGTTTTCGTTAGCTTCCACTGGACATAAGGTACGAATTTCCCATCCTTCAGTAAGGAGAATCTCTTCCTTCATTAGGATTTCCCGTATGCAGCCAACTGTTTCCCCAGTAGTTACAGATTAAATGCTTATGTTTTATTAGTTACCTTAGCCATATACATGCATGACCAATTTCATCTAGTTTTGGAGGTACCATAACCATAACACTAGAGGCACTAGTGTTATGACTTCACCACAGCGGAGTGATAGCTCATGGCGTCCCTTTTCAGTTATTTGGCCATTTTATTATTATATTTCATGTGGGGCGTATGGGTGCATCCTAGTTTCATGTTTCAGTCAGGATTTCATGGTGAATGTGGTGTGTGCCTTGCATCATTCACAAGGAGCCGATCCCTCCTACCAACTTACCAGTTAATTAGAGGCATCCCCTATAATTTGCATGGCGAGGTCACCCCTCCAAGTATTCATGCACGTTGTTGACCTCATGACATATATTGGCTTTTGGTACATTAACTAATACAGATTTTCATAAGTAACATAAGCTATGTTTTCAGAATTAAAAACCAGTTAACATGACAGACAACTAGGTTTTCCAGGACTTATTCATTTCCGCTGCCATTCATGCTTATTACTCTTTATATGCTTTTGTATTCTATGTTTTCCATGCTTTATTGTATACCCGTGCACTGAGTGCATTGCTCAGTCGTTACTTTCTTTCCATGTCCCAAAACGGCAGGTACTTAAGGTTAGACTGGAGCATTTGGAGGACCCGCATAGGATGGGAGCTACCTTAGACTTCTTCTCCTCTTGCCTTCATATATTTATGCTTGTTTAGTCTTTCTTTAGTTAATTTATTTCATTTATGTTTTGGGCTTATGTTTAGGAACCGATGTTTGATTCCGGTTACCCCTTTGGTTATGTATGTTTATGACATATTACCTTGCATGCTTTGATGACACGCCATAATTATCACGTGACATTCCATTTATCAAAATGGGGTGTTACAAACATGCTAGATTGCTAAGGCGTTTGCTGGGTAAACATCCGAAACATGGGGGTGTGAAGATTTCCCGCAATGTTAAAGACTAGCTTAACTGGACTAAACGGTCTATTTTTTACGAGCTTGAGTATTGGCCTTTTATTTCACTAAGACACAATTTAGACATCATGCATATAAAAAAAATGTGTTGGAGGCCATCTTGAACATTTTGTTAATGAATGACAAAAGTAAAGACATCGCCAAGGCAAGACAAGACTTGAAAAAGATGGGCATTCGAAGACCATTGTGGCTAACCGTAAACCACAAGGGGAAGACTGTGAAGCCCCAGGCTGCGTATTCTTTAACAGAAGAGAACCGAAAAAGTTTTGTCAGTACATCAAAGGAGTTAAACTACCAGATGGGTTCGCATCATGCTTCAAGCACAAAGTGACCAATAATGATACAAATATAACGGGCCTGAAGTCTCATGATTGTCATATAATGATTCAACGTTTACTTCCTTACGGACTTCAAAATTACTTGCCCGAACATATTGCAAAACCAATAATCAATCTATGTTCTTTGTTTAAGCAACTCTGCTCTACAACTTTGATGGAGGAGGACATGTTGGAAGCTTCGGTCAAGGTGGTTGAAATTCTATGCAAGCTTGAGCGCATATATCCTCCTGCTTTCTTTGACATTATGATTCACTTGCCCATCCATTTAGCTCTAGAGGCTCTTGAAGGCGGGCCTATTCAACCCCGGTGGATGTATCCATTTGAAAGATTCACGAAGAAGCTAAAAGGTTATGTAAGAAATAAAGCTAAGCCAGAAGGTTCGATCGCGGAGGGTTATGTTGCAAAAGAAGCATTGACTATAAGTTCTTAATATTTTCGGGGTGTTACCACGAAATTTAATCGTCCCGATCGTAATGTGGACCCCCCTCCCTTAACGTGTAAGTTTCAGGTGTTCCGATCGGTATGCAAGCCGATTGGTTTACTGTCCTTTCCTTATTTTCCTACCGACGAGTACAAGAAAGCGAGATGGTATGTATTTAACAACAGTCCTGAGATCGACACGTACCAAGACCAGTTCTGGATGTACGCGTTTTTTAATTTTGTAACTTTTTTTTTTCTTAACTTAATCATTTCGACGACTTATTCTAATAACATGAACGTTTTTCAGTTTATTTCCAGGAAAAAAAGACATGCTAGAAGAATTCCCCCACTGGTTTAAGACGCTGGTAAACTAACACTTATTTTGTGTACTTAAGTGTAAAACTAACAATATCATATTTTTTGTTTTCTATCTAATCCTATCTTCTTCATAGATCTTTGAACGTCACGCACAAAATCCCCAAGACCCAGAAGTTAGCCCAACCAGCGAGTTATCCGCTTTGGCTAATGGACCATGAAAGGCTCCAATGTTAGTAAACTGTTGCGTAGTAGATGGTGTGAGGTATGTCGTGCAGAGCCGCGATGAACGTCGCGTAACTCAAAATAGCGGCGTTTGTTCGACTGGCCCTGACGGGGAAAAGTCTTATGGTCAGCTTCAAGAAATCCTCGAGTTTGACTATTTGTCGTTTACAGTTGTGTTTTTCAAAGTTAAGTGGTTCGACACTCGCAGCAACGTTGGTAGAGTCAAGAAACTTACCTTTAGAAACGTAATGACACAAATCATGGGCTCTGGTGAGTGGTGGAAAAGTGAGCAATACATTCTCGAAACATGAGTCAAACAAGTCTTCTACCTTGAGATCCGGCCAAACCCAACGTGAAGGTCATCGAACATGTTAATCATAAAAAGTTTTTGAACAAGGGTGTAATCGTGGTAGAGAATGAACCTGATATTATACATTTGGACAACTCACCTGATCTCCCACCTTCTACTAGTGATCTCCCACCTTCTACTAGTGATATCCCACCTTCTACTAGTGATCTCCCACCTTCTACTAGTGGGAATGACTTCGGTAATTTCACCTTCTATATAGATTGGCATATAGATGGTGAATCAAAGGAGGTTGACGCACCACCAGATATCGATGATGTTCCTGGCAAAAACGGTGATATTACTGATGATGAAGACCCCCTTCTCCATGATTTAGCAGATTTTGATATTGAAGACCTCATCAAAGATGATGATGGTGTTGAGAAATATTATTCTAGTGATGAAGAAGATTAACTTTGTGTTTTAACTTGCAAAATACACTTATATATTTGAATGAATGAATGAATGAATGAAATTGTTGTGGATTGTTTAAATGTGTAAATTTATTTTGATATTTGGATTTGTGCATGCTTGTATTATGTTGTTCATGAATTTCTACATTTTATGCTAATTATACATGTATACAGATGGCTGATGTTGCACGGGGACACAACGGGGACGGTGGTGGCGAGGATCCTTCACGTCCACGTCCTCCATCATTCGGTTGCGAGGGTTGCCTCGTGAACCGAGGTAAGAATTTCTAGATTATTGTAAGATAAGTATAAATTTGATACACATATTGAACTTGTTTGCCTTGAACTTTTATGACTTTATCACTCACTTGATATTGCAGGAAAAGGAAAACAAAAGCCCAATTTGGGCGGGAGGAGAGCCGGCAGGGACAAGACCGTTGCCTGAAATTACTGGATGCGGTGGTCGCGAATCAGAACCGGCCAGTCGAGATCGACTTTGTAGACGCTAAAGATGACCAAGTTACACCTGTCGGCCCCTACGCAGAGCATTGGGGAAACTTATTCGGGGTGGTCGTTAGGGAAATACCTTTGTATTACCCTTCGTGGAACAAGGTCCCCGAAGGGTACAAGGCGGTGGCTTGGGAATCTCTTGGGGTAAATTATCATTTTATGTTTATTAAATTATCGTGTTCATTTATTTAATTGTGTATATTTATTTAAATTTGTTTATTTATTTATATCATATAAATAAATAAACAAATTTAAATAAATATATAAATTATATTTCTAACTCTGTTTTCAATGTGTTGTATCGTGTATATTTATATAAATTTGTTTATTTATTTATATCATATAAATAAATAAACGAATTTAAATAAATATATAAATTATATTTCTAACTCTGTTTTCAATGTGTTGTGTTGTGTATATTTGTTTAAATTCGTTTATTTATTTATATCATATAAATAAATAAAAAAATTTAAATAAATATATAAATTATACTTTTAACTCTGTTTTTAATGTGTTGTATTGTGTATATTTATTTAAATTAGTTTATTTATTTATATCATATAAATAAATAAACAAATTTAAATAAATATATAAATTATATTTCTAACTCTGTTTTCAATGTGTTGTATTTGATTGCAGAAAAATACGATCTCGAGCCGCACAGGAGCTCCAATCGGTGGCAGCGTATTCGCAATACCATTAATGCCCAGTTACAAAAAACATACAACACCAACAAGGCAACTCTGAAGCGAGATTACTGTAAAAAAGACCCCGAGACTAGAGAATACGATGTGGCTCGAACAAGGCGGGTCAGACCCAACGAGTACCCAACTGAAGAGTGGGAAAAACAAATCACGTTTTGGACTGACCCTGATAACAAGAAGCGATCCTTAACAAACAGCCAAAATCGGTCCAAGGCAACACTTCCCTCCCGGCATGGTTTTCGGTCGATCCCTCGCACTAGACAGCTCATGGTAATTATTTTATTGTTTTTTTATTTTTATTTATTTTTTTTATTTTATTATTATTATTATTGATTTTACATACATATATATCTGATTATACATTTTGGTGTGTTAAGATTTGCCATTTTTAATTAGATTGATCTTATATGCGTGTATGTACAGAAAAAGGCGTCTGAAACCCAACAGGAGACCTTAGAGATCGACATGTTCTATCATTTACACACGAATGGAGACGGTGTATTTACAGATCCGAACGCTCTCAAGTTGTATGTAAGTATTCTTTCAAAACAAACTTTAATGAATCATTGATTAATAATCTAGCAACCCGATTAATATATTTACTATCTTGTGTTATTGTCACTACACGGGATCAAATGAGGGAGCTAGATGTGACGGGTGAGCACACCACTTTCGAGATTAACAGAATGGTACGAGAAGGCAAGTTTCGCGGCCACCATCCTGGCGTGGGTATGGTATTGCCGGGATACGCCAGTTCTAGTCCGAGCTTTTCGTCACCCCCTGACACTCGTCGGGATCTTGATTTCGTGATGAGCATACTGAGAGGCGACGACAGGTATGCTGATCATTTTTCGAGATATGAGAGTGCGGGTGCTAGCGGGAGCGGGAGTCGCCCGGGTGATGATGCTGAGGATCGGGAGGGTGGCGAGGATGGTGGCAAGGATGGTGGCGATGACGCGAGCTAGTCGTGTCATATATGTGTTTATTAGTATGGCACATTGTTTCTTTATGTTCAACTTGACTTGTTTTCCTATTATCCTAAATTAGAACGCTTGTTTTCCTAGTATCCTTAACTATCCGGACTTATTCCTAGTATCCTTGACTAAATTAGAACGTTATATTATATTTTGGTGCAAGTTTGAACTTATTCCGCGTTTGTGTTGATTTGTATTCCAAGTTTACTTTATCTGTATCTTTTGGTGAGTAAAATACAGGTTTCTGATACAGGTTTTGGTAGATTTTTTACGGAAAAATTCCGGAAAAAATCTGGAAAACGCCTGCTGTGCAGGCAATTTATAAAAAAAACCTGCAGACTTTTCCCCAGCGACATGTCGCTGGGGAAACTTTGGAAAATCGTTGACAAGTCAAACACAAAGCATTGACAATTCAAACGTATCGACAGTTTTCCCAGCGACATGTCGCTGGGGAAACTTTGAGAAATCGTTGACAAGTCAACACAAAGCGTTGACAAGTCAAACGTAAGGAAAGATTCCTCAGCGACATGTCGTTGGGGAAACTTTGTAATTAGCTGAGAAGATTAAGTTTAGCTTAATTTTTGTTGATTTAATAAAGATTTTCCCCAGCGACATGTCACTGGGGAAAAGCAGCTTGACACCGTGGCTATCTATTTTTTCTGGAAAATTCTGTGGGTCCCACGTGTCGCTAGGGTAAGTCGCTGGGATACCTTTCTCATCGAGCGTACCCCAGTGACATGTCACTGGGGAAAGTATCCCCATCAACTTGTCGCTGGGGAATACCCAAAAAATCGTTGGGGAAGGGCTGCATTGTTGTAGTGTATGGATATGACGTAGTTGTTTTAGCAACTCATAATATATAATTAAAGATGGCTTAATTAATAAAAAGAACATGAGATCTATCAATTAGAACATTCTAAAGTTTTTTCCAGCGAAGTTTTACAAAAACGACGACGAAGTGCCAATGCGTTAAATCATTAATGAAGTTTGTTATGAGACAAAGAGAAGAGGAACTTACCCTACTATCAACAATTACTCTACTTCACAAGGTGTTTATATAGATTTCCAAGGTACGCTCTTAATTCGTATCTATTTAACAGCATGTTATCCATGTTTTTTATGCGAATAACGATTTAATAGTACATGTGAATGAATAATTGTACACCTGCATTCATAATACTGTGTGATTTATTAGAACTGATTTAGTATTCACCGATGTTTATATGCCAAACAAAAAATTGATCGACGTGAATTCTTAAATATAAGAAGAAAATGTATTATTGTAGTTGACTATGATTGTGTCATTAACTTGAAAATAAATGTGTGATTCGTTGTCGGGTATTATTCGCTTATGGAACTTCATTAGCTCGTTAGTAATATATATATTATGTTATGCAAAATTTTAACTAAATTATTCTCATTGATGTAAACTATCGTCATGCGTTGATCTAAGAGTAACATGTTTCATATTCATTAAGTGATGTTTATTATGCAATTTTATTTGTTAAGGAGACATCATGTAAATTATCGATGATGTATGTACATATATATTTTTTTGTAAGCTGTTACTATGAAATGCTATTTTTTTAGTATTGATATAGGCTAATAAATTATTATAATAGCAATGTGTAAATGTTATAAAAGAGCTCATAAATTTGATATGAAGTGTGTATATAATATGTACTAGGACTTAGAGCCCGCGTTTCGCTGCGGCGAAGTGCGGGCGCTTTTGGTAACGTTTTTAGTGGTCGTTGAGTTATGACATAAACCTCTAAAAGTAGTATGTTATAACTCAAAATGCATGGCCGACTTGTGCATACAAATCCAAACTATGACCACTTTTACACTATGCTACATGAACTCTATATGTTTGATTACGAAAGAAATGCATTACACCATCAAGACTTACATGACGTGTTCCTCGATTATATGACTAAGTAGACGACTCACACTATACTTTGCGGATAAATGTATACAAAGAAGTATTTACATAATAAAGCTAAACACAGCATCTAATAAATATAGAGAATCATTCTACATTTTTTTGCTAGAGAGACGGACACATATTTTTTTTGCTTGAATCCGACCGTCAAGTTCTCCAACTGCTGATGGCACTGGCATTTGCTATTTCACATGGGCGGGAATTAATCTGTTGATAACCTTGGGAGATTCCCCCGACAGCTAGAACTAGATAGATAAAATCAAGTTAGGCTCAGATATGGAGGTATGGAAATATCACCTAGAAAACCGCCATGGCTGCGACCAAACGGTCGCCCCGCCAAGATACAGATCTTGGGAAACCACGCTTGCCAAAACATCCACGTATATAGATTTCATCATTGCCAATATTGACACTCATTCTAGAAATTCTTATTATTTTCAATTGTATGCTATCAAAACTCGAAAAATCCAAAGGAACGGGTATGACAACAAATAGATTAACCATCATAGGGTCAGACAAAACGTTCAGGAAAAACCGGATACACACGCCATGGCTGCACCCTCGAGAGGTTGCCCCGCCAAGGTACGTGCAAGCTCGGGTTTAACCGGGGTCGTGCAAGGTCACCGCCTTGTACAACAGCAACGAAAGCAACATCGCATCAAATAAGCGCACGATGGAAGCACTATGACTATATGACTAAGCATTCGGATACCGCATGTGATCGAAGAACCGATCTGCCATTGCTTCAAGCTGCAGGCAAGAAGCATTGTTCAAATATTTTAAGTAAGCGCAGAGTATTATATAAAAGTCTAATTGAATAAGGTTCAAGTATCAGTTGAAGGTTTGATATTAACATGATAGGTGATTGGGTCTACTATACCTATCAAGTTATCGCTTACAAAAAACGTGTAGCTAAAGCTGAAGTTGCTCGTAGGAATCTCATGAATCCTATGCTTCCCACTTGCAAAACGGACGCCTACATCACATGGATAAAAAAAACCTTAGTGAATAAGTTGGTGTTGATCCTTTTTCAAGAAATCGTTATACATTCTTACCATCACCGAATGTAAAAAATCCTTATTGTTCCAGCAAGGTCATTCACATCTAGTTGTTACACGAAAATCACGCTGGCGGGTTGCCTATTTACAAAAATACAATAAGCAAGCAGGTCAATATTTACAACAATTTAACTGTTAATGTATCTAGTTATATGAAATTAAAAGGCATATGTGTATTGGCATGTATGTAATAGTTACTTTGAAGACCTACCATACCTGTTGGTGACAGACTTCATCTGTGATTAGTATTTAGTCAAAGGCCTATTAAGTTGTATTTTTGTAACTGCGCATGCACATGGAATTGTGTTAGAGTCTGTGTTATAGGTTTGATACAATGCTGAATCATGAGGGTCAAGCTGCTCATGAAAGGACTGTAGGTTTTGGTTGGGTGTATAATTTAAAGTAATATAAACTACCAATGGTATGTTGCAACAGTGGGTTGTGTTAGTTGTATATAAGGATGTCATGGCATGTATTAGCAATACATCACCGTGTACAGAGTAACCGATAATCATTCATGAAAGAATGTGTTGGTTGAGAAGGCTGCGTGCTTTACAGACAGCTTGCGGTACTGAGGAGCACCGCGACTGCTTTTGGTTCTACTTGCGTGAACATGTGGCTGATGAGATGGATTAGAGGGGGAGACTTGAAGTTTTGTATGCCCGTAAAAGGGCTGCAGTTGCTGAGAGGGATGGTTTGATAAGCGAGTTATCTAGTATTAACCCAGAACCGCTTTTGAGCTGCATGGTTTCTGTGCTTTTGGACATGCAAGACAGAGTCGAGGCGGAGCTTCGCCAGCTGCAAGAATTGATGGGTGCGTCCGACAATCGTCTGTCCGATATGGAGTTTTTCATCCGTAATATGTGATCATCGAATGTGTTTGCAGGGCGCACCTAGTGATTGTCTGTGTGTTTCTATGTTTTCAATAAACTGTTATTTCTAGGCGTGTGTGGGAAGGTTATGTTTGGTCTTTGTTGTTTTAACTTGATGTGTATTTGTCGTACTCTATGTAGTTGTAACGCCACCTATGTGTATGTTGCCATATGTTTATGTTGTTGTTGATTATCGTGAAATTCAGAACAACTTTTTATTTGAATGCATCTCGTTGGTGTTTTATTTCCCATCAGGAACCAATGTATCATAGCAAGCATTCATTTGTGCCTCTTGGTTATTGAATTGGGACATTTTTTTATGCACATGTGCTTGGCATTTTGCCTGGAACTGTGTCACTCATTTAGCCTGCAATGTGCTGTTGAGAATCTCACTATTGCAAGCTTAAGTGGCTAGTTGTCTAGCAAGTAATAAAAAAAAGAACCCAATGTGACATGCCAACAGTGGGTTGGAGATGTTCTATTTAAGTGTGCCATTCTAGTTAGGTATAGCACATTGCATGCAACAGAAAGGCTAAAACAATCAACCCAAAAAATGAGTTGGCGAGGAGTGCTTCATGCTTTGCAATTGCTTTGTTCTTCTAGTGATTTTGGAACCGATTCCTATTTCTATCTGCGGAAAAAGATTGAGGCTGAGACGGAGTGGAGGGCCAGAATTGAAGATTTGCATGCGCGAAAGAAAAACGATATTGATCAGAGGGCCCAGATTATAAGTGAGCTGTCTAGCCTTAGCCCGGACCACCGTGTGAGTCGAATGCTTTGGCTGCTAGGCGACATGCAAGAGCGTGATGTCGCGGAGTTGTAGAAGCTACAGGCATTGGCGGATGATTCTGATGGGCGTGTTCAAGATCTGGATAATTTTTTCCGATCCTTGTGACCCATGTAATGATAGAACGGATGTTTAGAGCAAGAAGGTTGGCCATGTGTTTGTAATAAACGGCGTGTGGGATCCGATTGTCTATAGTCTGGCCGTATCTGTTGCTGATATGTCTTTTATATGCCAAACTCGCTGTTATGTTATTTTGCTTGAAGTTGTGTTGTATGTTGTTTGTAATATAACGAATGTCATTTATGTGTGAAATGTGTTTTTTCATTATGTTCCAATGCTCTTTCGTTAGGTTCTAATGGATTCCTATAAAATATTGTGTTTGTGTGTTATAACATGTTTTTTAATAGTAGGAAAAGTTTGCATTATACAACATACCAATAGTATGGCACTGCTGTTGGTGCTTTGTTTTTTCACCACTTGTGGTAAAGATATGCAGTGCCCCAGAACAGCATTATTTTTGCTTTTTGTCTTTGGCCATAAATGGTTTTTTCTATATTGTCTAAATGTGGCAACAAATAAACAGAAAAAATAGAATAATAGATGATGCAATAGTGTGTGGATGGGGATAGTGTTTTTTTTAAATAGACTTTTGGGAAGCTAAGCCGAGAATCATGCAATTTGGGAGCCGGTTACTGTTTTTGGTGGTAGTGTTGATTTTTAGTGCAGGACACTATATGATTTCAGCCAGGAGGCATTGCTATATAAAGGAGTGTTAGGAGGCTATAGCTGACACATCTTCACACACATCTATAGTTAAGTTTTATATAGAAATAACTAATGAAGTACCGCCCAAAATGAGATGCATTGGAGAAGGAATCAGGAATCGACGATTGGGCGGACATGTTTATTTGTCGCCTACAGGATGAGATTCTAGGCGAAACAGACTGGAAAGCTAGGATGGAGCAGATGTGGCAGGAGGTGAATAGCGGTGTAATTGATAGGACTCATCTTGTTTATGAGTTAAGGACCGTTTTTGGGGAACTGGTAGTTAACCAGATGGTGGCATTTTTAGGGACCCTGACACCTGAAGACTGTTCCTTCCGAGAACAGCTCGGAGCCGAAGCAGTAGAAACTGGCAACCGCATTGCTAGGATGGAAAGATTCATTGAACGGTTGCGAGGGAACGTTTCGGGTTAAAGCGATTATTTTGAATGTGCCTGAAGGTGTTCTCTTTGTGTGTGTTGGATAAATCATCCTCGAGCATTATGTTAATCGTGTTGTGTTTCCGTGTCTACCAAGAATAGACCAGGCGTATGTGCCTGGGTGTTTGTTATTTTGGTACTGCCAATGACGTTGGGTCATTGGTAGGGCGTCTTTATGTATTTGGTTTAATGTATTTGTATATGTTAAGTTATTTACTTTTCTATTTTGGCTTCATGGATAAAAACTCTAAAGAAGCCAACATGAAAAAGAATAAAGGCTGTTATGTAACAAACGTTTAGTATAGAGTGTTACCTGGTTCATTCTTTTGTATTTCAAGACAGAGCCGGTGGCCATTAAATCAGGGGTCCTCCAGTTCTCTGGCATCTTCACAAACGAACGTTCCTCCGTAGTGAGTTTTTTTGTCGCCAAGGAAGGGGCGTGGTTTAGCAAACCTGTGGAGGTGGGAGCTTATCAATCTGTTATATATGAAATTAGGCCGTATAAGAGTGTCATATAAGTTATAGGGAAACAGAAAACACCTAACGGTGGCGCTAGTCCAAGCCTGGCGCATGATAGAGAAGGAAGACCCTAAAGCTGCCGAAACACCCACCCGGTAGGCATGAACTGTTAGGCACAACACACGTTGTCATTCTGTTTTGGCAGGTTGGTCACCTTTGACTAACAAAAAAACAACAAAATATTAGGGAACGCGAGACGGGCATAAATGTTTTTTAGACCATTGAACCTGACATTGACATACCTTCCCGCAAGCATATACTGAGTTAGGATGCGATCAATTCAATCTGAATCCAGGTCCTAACCGGTAGAATACGTGATCAAGGCAATATGGCAAGCACACCACTAAAATGTGGTTGCTAACCTGTGGTAAGCAAATGTCAGCCACATAAAAAGAGGTCAGGTTGTTAAAATAAAACGTTGACCAAAAGGAGAAAAGAATGTAACACTTACCAGACAGCTGACGCGGAATACAAAAGCACAATTTAGATGCCCTGTGGTAGAACCCGGTGATACGCGAGTATTTTTTTGGTATTTGGAGGCTTAGATAAGCGAGCAACGGATATGAGGAGACATGCACTCTGGCTGCAAAGCCACCAACATTGCCCTGTCAAGAAGTACATAATCCCGTTTAACGCCTAAGTCTAATCATCATTGCCTTTTTGAATATTCTAAAAGATACACGGTCGCATACTCATACTTGTTCCCTAAATCATAGCATAGTACATCAATAATCAGAAAAACAAACGGGATTGCATCACAGTGTAAGAGTTGGAAGAATTGAAGCCGCAGGCAAAACCGGTGATGTCTGCGAGCACATGGTTGCCCCGCCAAAAATAACGACTCTGCCAAGCACTGCTTACCAAAGCAACCTACCGACACGACTCTCATCAGAACCTAGATCAATGAGGCTCAGGTGTGATTTCCGTCACACCCTTAATAAAGTATGTTATTTTTTTTCCCTGACAAACCCTCGCTTTGCTAACAAAAATCACACCACAAAACACGAACCGTTCGTTCCTACCACATCCTTGGAAAAATCAGCTCAGAGATGCGAGGGTGGGAACTCGGTCCGCTGTAACTCATCATAGCCCGATACATGTTTACCGCTATCGTCGACCGGAATAAACAGCGGCAACGAACAACACGAATGTGAACATCTTCGCTTGCCATCAACCCGACAACCAAAAAAAAGTAATGCCAACAATGGAAACTCCCAAGGAAGGCTAATTAGTTCCTTTTACAAGACATTTAAAAAAACACTTGGGCCATTTTTGTAACAGTTGTTATAATCAGGGACATTTTTTGAAAACCATAAACCTTTTGGGAACGCGAGACTGCTGATGCTACAATATAGTGGCTTAGAGCTGAGAACGTGCGACCAACTATTCAAGTTAGTGACTTGATATGGCTGTAAACACGAAGCCATGATGCCACGCCGAAATATCAGGCCGTTTACAACTATCATCATCTCCCAATCAAATACAGTTGGAAACCAGCCAATGCACGCATGAAACAATATCTTCATCGCCAATTACCAACTCGCACCCACTGTCTTGTCAATAAAAACATACTTTTGGAATTCCTTCACCCTAGAAAGGCTTTATTTTTTTTGTAACCAGGTTCAAATAAAGAATCGATGTATGTCATGGATCTAAAAAATAAAAATAGCCTCAAATCCCGACAATACATAAGCACTTTGTATGCCTTGTCAGGCACAGAAAGTGCCTACACTCGCCATGGCTGCAAACTTAATAGTTTGCCCCGCCAAAATAGGAATGCTTTTACCGGTTGTAGTCTTACTCAAAGGCCGTAAATATTGATCACAGGGCCCTATGTTATTGTCCCATGGACACAGCCAAACATACAATGAACACCATATCGACTATAACAGGCCAGCCAATCATAAATTAAGGGAACTATTTATATCGATTCGGCCCACCAATTTTGAAGTTTATAGCATTGGCTCAGATAAGGCGCAATTTGGTCCAAAGAGTGGTAAACCGGCATGGCTGCAACCTTCAAAGGTCACCCCGCCAAGATCCAAGGCACCTTCTCTTTACCCACGCATATTTAAATTCATCACAGCCGACATAATCACAGAAATGTACAACTACTCATCCCGAAAATAAGGCATGGATGTATGGCATGGATCTAAAAAAGGAAAATAGCCTCAAATCCCGAGAATTCATAAACGCTCTGTATGCCAGCAAGCATAAAGGGTCGCCTGGACAGGCTCGCTAAAACTGAGTTTCGTCCACTTTATGGATCTAATTCGCGTCTGTGATGCACAGAAAGTGGCTACACTCGCCATGGCTGCAAACTTAAAAGTTTGCCCAGCCAAGACACGAATGTTTTCATAAATCAAAGGAACTTTTTATATCGATTCAGCCCACCAATTTTTAGCTTTATAGCGTTGGCTCAGATAAGCCGCAATTTGGTATAAACAGTGGTTAACCGGCATGGCTGCAACCTTCAAAGGTCACCCCGCCAAGATCCAAGCCACCTTCTCTTTACCCACGTGTACTTAAATTCATCACAGCCGACATAATCACAGAAATGTACAACTACTCATCCCGGACAGTCAATTAAACAACTCCAATCTGAAAATAAACTCTTTCAACAAACGGAAGACGGCAACGTAAATATCAGTTGGCATCTTCGCATTGCCTCTTAATCAGCCAAAACCCTAATTGTTTAAGCCCACAAACCCAATGTCCGTGTGACCCTTCTCATATCATCAATCCCACACAACAAACAATCCTAACCTATTAACAACATCTTGGTATCAAAACCAAACAAAATGGGCCAATTTGTTATTTAATATAAAAAGGCTAGTTATTTGACTACACTTGAGAACTTATTGAATGCCAAAAAAATTGAAAAAAATAAGCTTTAATACCTTCTAATCCCACGGGTACGCAGTGGTACATATCCAAGAACAAATAAAAATGGCAGGCAAAAAAATCAACAACGATTTGAAGATCATGTCATCTTTTGGTTAAGCGAGTTTGATCATCCAACCTCATTAGGGAAGAGATCGCCACCACCCAGATACCCACATGAGGCATGCAACCTCGCCACACACGACCCACATCACGACATGCCGTTAAAGGCGGCAATGAAGTGATTGGCGGCAACGAAGGGTTACCATCACACATCACAACAACCAGAATCAGACAAAAAGCGCAAAACCCCTAATCTTTTTCACATATTTCAAGCTGCCATGGATCAAAATCAGAAGATGGGAGCTAACCCAAAAATAATGCAATCCACAACAAAATTATTGTGGGTATATATGGCCGATTGATCTCATGTAGCCACTACACAATCAAACAATAGCAATTAAAGATTTTGCGACCAAAGGGCAATGGGTCAATTTGAAAGGGAAAACACAATTAATTAGTGCACTCGCCAATTAATGAGTAACAAGAAAAGGGGGAAAGATCCAAAAACTCATCAGTGGGGAACGGAGTAACATAACGGTTCGTTGGAACGAACGGTGTGTGTTTTGTGTGTGTGATTTTTGTCAGGGAAGCGAGGGTTTGTGAAGGAAAAAAAATAACAAACTTTACTAAGGGTGTGAGGGGAATCACTGTTCATTGGGAACCGTGATTCCCCTCTTTAATATAAAGGGTAATATCTGAGATGAGGTAATATAGTACTTTTCTGTGAGTTCTGCTTTTGCAATGTGATCATTAATGGAGTAATGTGGTATTTTGCTAGTATAAATGTGTTTTATTATATGAAAATGTTATATGTTAATGTCATTATTAAACTAAGTTGTGTGTGAAAGAAATTTAATTGGTTTTTCTTGTTGCTTCAGTATCTTGATTGGAAATATAACTTCGCATATCTTTTGTTTCCTGAGTTGAAATTATTTAGATATATTACATTAAGTTCTTCCTATTATGCGAGTTTTACATAAAAAATATGCGATTGAAGCACATGTGGCCATAAAATATAAGCTTATGAACTAATATTATTGTAATAATTGGCATGACCGGTGATGACGTATAGTCCCCAACCGGGTCATGAACCCGGACCACGAGTACTACCTGCATCCGGCCCATCACTGATGGGATGGATTAAGTCATTCAAGCCTATGGGCTTCGAATGAATAGTGGCCGCATAGATGTGTGTGGCCCATGGCCCGGTACGGCAGGTACAGGGTTAGATAGAATCACAATCTTATTAGGATTGGGATTTACCATAAAGTAGAAGATATACACTAACCATAATTATAAGATAACAATCAAACTAATTGTGGAACTTATCCTTTGCTTGGGGCCGAAGCATCAGTTACAGCCCATTAGGGTTTCACCACCTATATAAGGAACCCCCAAGGGTTCCACAAAGGTATCACATTCTTCACACTCTCAACCTACAACCGATTCATAACCCTAAACCCTACTTACTCTCACGCCGGAGTCTAATCGTGGGATACGTTCCCACGGTAAGCTTAACGTGTGTTACTTTAGTGTGCAGGATCTCAGCAAAACATTCACTTGGTGCAAGAGCCGGAGCCCAACCTATCCGAATTAAGCCTTACTCGAATTAAGCAAGGATCATCTAACTTTTGTATCAACAACCGGATGGACCATTCCAAATCAATGATGATGTGGAAGTTATAAAAGAACACGAGTTCTGAAAATATGATCTTGATATTTTTATCGTTCTCGATAAAAGTTCATTACTTATCACCACTAGATATAAATAAGGACTCATTCCTTGAAATTTTGGAAACGATAAAAAGAGCATGTATATAGGCATATACATGTCTCATGTGGATCATTTTGAGTTATAAATTGATGCATCGTCAAAATGATCATCAAATACGCAACTTCAAGTTGACGTGATTAGTGGCTCGATGTGAGCATGATTTTCCAAATATGATTATTGAGAATAGTGGTGAATACTTGCAAGTTTGAGTGATTATTGAAATAAGTGTTTGAAGGTCTACGTGATTATTGGCCTATTTTACATGATTGATTAGATGGATTTGATAGAGGGATAGATTGATAAATATAAAAGAGATGAGAAGGGAGATGAGGGAGTAGAGAGAGAAAGGAGAGAAAAGAGAAGAGTAGAGAGAAAGTAAAGATTGAATATGTGAATTATGAAATGACCAACCCCTCCTAACATGCTAGGAGGGGATATATATAGCCCACCCTACATGTGGGCTATATGGACTATACATTTACTAAGTGGATCACGAGCCCATTACATAATTATCGTTGGAGCGACCGGTCCTTCATAAATACGTAAAACGTATTTCCAACAATCTCCCCCTAAGGGAGGTCGCTCCAAGAGAAAAAGTTCTAAATAGTCTATATCTCGTGATCTATGCTAACTAAGATGTGACCGAGACTTTATTGGGAAAAACGTATTTCCAACAATCTCCCCCTAAGGGAGGTCACATCTTTTTTCAAAATCTTAAACCTAGCATCTATGCTTGAGTCTTCGATCTTGTTCTTGTGAATATGCTTGATGTGATCTTTGACTTTAGTCTTGAGCATGTTTCCTTGCCTTGACCTTGTGCATTCTTCACTTGTGATATTTGCCTCTTCGTGACTTCATGTTCCACATACTTATACTTTTAAATTCTTGAAAGCTTCAGAGTTTGATACAGCGGAAGACATGACCTTCAGGCTTTCTTGAATTTGTTGAAGTACTAATTGTATGTAGTATAAGCATGTGGTGATGACTTCTTCTGGATTGTACACCGCAATGCCACCTTCTTGTTACGCTGCATAAGACAGTTAGCAACAAACAATATACACGGATGAAATGGCCTTGAACATTTCATTCTAATTCGGTAGCATTTTACCTCCGGTCGGTGAAGACCGTTGGACGATATTAAATATCGTACTTGTGGCAGGTAGTTTCAATAAAGAACATCCTTGACAAGATTTCGCGGGTAAATCCGTTCTCTTTACTCGACCGTCCAAAGCTGACTGCGAACGTAAAGAGTGAATCATTTGGATAATCTTATCCGCATGATTTGAAGCCGTCAATTCATGTTCCTGGAACAAGTGAAGTTTAATTAAGAACCGCACCGTCGTTGCTTTCCAGTTGTCACTAGCTTGATTCATATAGAATCTTGCAAGTTACCTACCAAGTGCTGTTTGATGTTAACACTAGAAGGATTTCCATTACTCACTGTAAATACTTAATAGTATTACTCTGAATGTTCTGGCAAGATCACTAAGATAATGCGTAGAGGCCTGGAACATGTTTAAAATCATTTAAGAATTAAACCACTGTTGCTTTCCAGTTATCACAAGTTTGATTCATAAAGAATCGCACAAGTCACCTACCATGAGTTTTTTGATATTTGCTCAAGAAGGATTTCCATCTTCATAGTAAATACTTTCGTATTACTCGGATGTTCAGGCAAGATCATGAAGATTTTGCGTAGGACTCTTAAGATCTTTCTTACTTTTCACAGTGTGTGAAGAAGCAAGGAAATATGAAAGTGTGTCCTAATGAGATATTTGATGATCTCAAATGGCTCTAGACTCGATCGTGCATTTTGGATTTTTAGTGATCGGAGGCTGGAGAGGAGTGCCACCTTTTTAATACCAATTTATTCGGAGTGAATAAATCAATAGATAATGTGTTGTCTCCGTGTGATTAAAACAAATATCTTTTGAGAGATATCTGAGTTCGCTGGGATGGGTTGTGCATTGCATCACTGGGTCCATGATGTCTGTCTTCAATATTAAGAATCATTAAACAATGATCTTAATAGCATATGTATTGACCCGGTTTCTGCCTAAGTTGTAAGGAGGGCTTCTTTCTTTACACCCTTTATCTTTACAGTTCTTTTTCATTCTTCAACCCCTTCAATGCTTACCAATACGTCATCACTAGCACCTTGTTGTGATTGTTCCAGTGCTAACTTAAGTACTTGGTCGGCATTCAGCTACGTTCACAATCTTTCTCCAACTTTCCTAAGAACTACTATTTCTAGCTATGGAATGTCCTTGGGAAGATTCCTCCGGTTCTAGAGGAATCATTGGACTTTAACCTATCCTACCATCCTTATGTCACCACAATCTTCATCATCGTGAATAGAGATGTTTTGGGTAAGTGTATGTCACCATGAAATCCATTTTGAAGTGCAAATCCATTTTGCTCCCCTTTAACATATGTCACGATATCCGAAAACATTTCGCACATGTCGGGATGAGCTAGCACGTTAAGTCAAACCATTTGTGATTAATCATTTCCCATATTAAATCACATTTTCTCCCCCATATAAAAATATTAACTCAATCAATGTTTTTAATATCAATTGATTTAATAGCGTTTTAAGAAAATTTGGGAAGAAAAATGCAAATCCAATTATCTTCATGAGTTACACAAGCTCCCCCTCAAATTAATGAGGGTCTACTTGAAACGTAAATTAAATACCTTTTAAACACAAGTGTAAGGTATTTATCACGTGCAAAGATCATATATGATAATGAATTCACAATATTAGCAATTTACGAGGTTGGACCTGAATGATGGAGAACATCATATGAAAGAAGCACATGGTTCTTGTTCACGAATGTTGGTCTTCCTCGTAACTTCTGAAGTTATCTCTTGACTCCATGTGTATGATTGATATCGTTGTCTTAACACCAATATGTGAAATTGGCACTCTCGGCATCAAGGATTCTGAATGCTGGACAATTGCTCCCCCTCAATTGTTGACCCGTGTTCTATTAAAAGAGCTGTAGTCACCGTTTGAGTAGTCGCATCGTCGAGTATGTAGATATCAATTGTAAGTTGCTACGGTTGGTGGAGATGATAACTTCGGATTCTGAAGTCAAAGCTTTCCGGTGAAATGCTTGACTTCAAAGTGAAAAGCGGGTTACTATCGGAAATAATAGCAAACCATAATGGAGCATGTTTTAAATCTTTTAAACTTCTGCTCGAACTGTATTTACAATCCCGTGTCATTATTGAATGACATTTCTAATATCGTAAATATTATCGATTCCAGAAGACATGCTCTTTTTATCAAAACATTTTTTTGAACACACAATTTTGAAAGATTTAGAAAACCTTTTTGAGAAATTCTCGAAAAATTGTGTTCAATGTTTTGAAAACCAATTACTTGAGCTTAAGATGTTGAATATCTTACAAAATGAGCTCAAGTCCGAGAATTTGTAAACTTCCCGTTGTTAAGGATAAGTTTATCATCGGCGATAAACTTTCCTTTATTTGAAGATCGGGTCATCATCTGATATTTAATGATGAGCCTTATACACGAGCTTAAAACCTTTGAATGGTTTTAGGATAAGCTCGTGTCCAAGAAAACTTAATTTCTTGTTAAGAGGGTAAGTTATCGTTGCGTAGATAAACTTCCCTGTCTCTGAAGTCCGGGTCGTCGTCTGTCATTTAACGAGGAGCCATAGTGCATGAGCTTAAAAACTTCGATTGTTTTTAACATAAGCTCATGCCCGAGAAAACTTAATTTCTCGTTGTTAGGATAAGTTTATCATCGGCGATAAACTTTCCTTTCTTTGAAGATCGAGTTATAGTCTGTGATGTGACTATAAGTCATTGTATTGTAGCTTAACCATGAATCCCCTGAGACATTTGTTTCTCTGATATCTGCTTCTTCAGCAACCAAACTCTAAGAGTGTCCTTAGTTGAACGGTATACAATGATTGGACCGCTTCGTTCTTTTGGAACATCAACTTTGGTACCTGCATTCTCATTATGAATTTGCTTGCTTTGACATGGGTCAGCGGTATCAATTTTAGAAGCACGTGGGGTTTCACAGTTGGCTTTACTTGTGTCAAAGGCGACTTGAGTAGATGATTCACTTATCTTAGCTGGCAAACGTTTCCTTTTATAGAAAACCTTAAGTTAAGGCTTAAGTGACGTATCATCTTTATCGATTTCCTCCCTAGTAGTCTTAGTAGAATCAGAGACTATCCTAGTTAAAGGGCACTCGTATCCTACAAGAGTGAAAGTTCTACCAGTGGGGCGCCAAACTTTACCAAAAGCTTTGATTTTAGCTATCCACTGGGACTTAATTCTAGCACGGGAGTTCACCTCATTAAGTAGTTTTTTGATACAAGAATCATGATTTGCCGTAAAGACACATTTTCTACATGTTTTACAAGTAGCATATTTAATGTCCGAGTAAGATCTAGAATTCCTAGATGATTGATTGATGCTCCTAGGATGTGACGTGCTACGGTTAGCAGTGTTGGGTAATGTAGAAGGCATCTGACTAGGTTGGACATTGCTATCTCTTACATGTGTCTTTTGAATAGCTTCCCTTTGACCAAAATCATGGCGCACATCAGTTGAACTAGTTCTAGACGTGTTCATTGAACTATTCTTAGAGAAACTAGGGGCAATCATGTGATGAGGTCTTGCTAAAACTGATTTAGTCACATTAGGCCTAGTTGGTGGAGTGACTGTTCTAGAAATATGTCCCAAATCAACTTGGGAGGCAAACCGCGGTCTCGAGGATTGTGGTCGCTCGGATCTAAATGCAGTAGGTTGTCTGACGAACTGATTTGTAGGCGGTTTCCCCAAGATTGATGGTTTTTCAAGCTTAGTGTCCACACTAGGTCCTCTATTTTTCCTTAACTCATTTTTCAACGCAGCTATAGCAAACACCTTTTCCTGAACTTGGGCTTTTAACGTTTCATTTTCTTTGAGCAATCTATCTTGGGATGCCAATTTAGACTCTAGTAACTGAATTTGTTTCAAAAGATTATCCTTTTCAGCTTTAGAATCTAAAACTTTTTGATCCAATTTTCTTTCAAGAACAACGTTTGATTTTTCAAGTTTTTCAAAATATGTTTCAAATTTGTTCGTTTTCTTTGAAAATTCAATTTTGGCATCCTCAAGATCTTTTGATTGTTGAGCTACAATAGTTTCGAGCTCTCTAATCTTGGAATCAGAAGCAGTCAATGAAGCAGTTATAAGACAATTATCATGATGTACTATAGCATTCTGAACCATCTCTCCCCCATTATGACTCACATCGGATGAATCAGAAGTGGTATTGCTATCACGCTTCTCCATCCCATGTGTGTCATAATTAGGTTCAAAATGCTCAGTATGCGACAGTTCATCATCATTTTCATCGGCATACACATCATATACAACATTACAATGTACCATGTTTGCAGGCTCTTCGTCATAAACGGGTAAGGTGTCATCAAGATAGATCTCGTGAACATTCCCCGACGTGTCACTGGTATCATGTTGTCCTCCTGATTCCGTGCTCTTGCCATTGTTAGGCTCCAAGTTATCAACCGTATGACCATTCTCTTTCATCTGCATCATAGATTCTTGCACTCCATTATCATACGCTTGCTGAAGTCGAGATCTTTCATAAATCGAAGACGATACCGATGTCATGAGTTTCAATATTGTATCACGAAAAACTCGAAGCTCAATATGTGTATCTCGAAGAAAAGATTGGCAAATCATTGAACTTTCAGACTTGATGATATTGTATTAGAGGAAAGGCGTGAGTTGTGTCACAAGAGTCTTATATGCAAGTGTCGATGCAGAGTGATTGAAGTTTTCATTGTTGAGTTGCTCGGCGAGTTGGGTCAAAGTGGTGAATATTGAGTCGATGAATATATGACGGTCTTGACCAAAGATTGTCACAAATTCGCTCCCTCCTTGAATCCTCGAAAGAGTGACAAGATGAGACTGAAGCATTTGAAATGAAGTGATGCCACTTTTCCTAACTTTGTTTTGCATTGAATGCGATTCTCCCTTTTGACATGTCGAATCGAATGAATCCATTGAATATCGATTAAAAATGACGTGGATGATGTTGTTTTCGGGATTTTATAATACGTGAAGAAACTTAAAAACAGAAAGTCACGGAATATGACAAAACCAACGAAACGATCCGTAAATAAATTTAAAAAATCCTCGATTGTAGATAAAAACCTTCTTCACGTACAAATAAGAATATCTTGATTAAAAATCCGTAGCCACGAAAAATAAAGCACGTCACTTTGACTCGTCACTTTTGTTTTCAAATTCGGCCGCACAAACTGTTGACCCGTCAAATATTTTACGACATTGGTTGTTTCGAAATACCCGCCTCACCACGATGTACCAAAAATTAATAAACAAAATTAACTAAACTAAAAAAAAATAACTTTAAACTAAATAAAAATAAAATCTTAAAAAAATAACTTAACTAAAAATAAAAATAGAAAAAAATTGATATTTTTAAAAAAAAATCTGCTATTTTAAAATCTGATATGAAAAAAGGAGTTCACAATCCTTGCGTATTAGACTATTCGTTTTAAATGTTCATATGAAATCAGTTAATATGAGGGCACAAAAGAAGCGTGTCATGATAACTATTACTCAAAAACAGAAACCACGTGGCTATCTTTTACCCCTAAAAACAGCACATTGTTACCTCCGCCCAATTAAATATTTATGTTGACTACTCCGTCCCTTAAATCCTCTAGTTCTCTCTCTCTCTCCTCATAAACTCACAAACACAACTTTGTTTTGTCCGCCCCTCTATCCTGACTCTCTCTCTCACAAACCTAATCTCAAATCTAGACTGCTCTTCAAGATCTTTTAGTTAAAATGATGTATCAAATCAGTCTCACATAACCGGGTTGCTCTTCAAATCAGTCTTCAAGATTTCTCTTATTTATGGTAAAAATGATGTTTTCCAAGACACGACTTCAAGATCTTTTAGTTAAAAGGTCTCAGGTAGGTAATTTTATCGTCTAATCACAATCTTTCTCTCATCTGTCGAGTCCTTCTTGTTATGTGACATGTCGAAATAAAGAGTCGAGGGTGGGTTTGGTGTTGGAGTCAGGTCAGTGTCGAGGGTTGGTGGTTCTAAGTCGTGAGTGAGTTGTCCGAAAGAGATTTGGGTCGATGAGCGTTGTGAGACTGAGATCTTGAGTTGGGTCGTGGGTGCGAGTCAAGTTTGTGTTGGTTGTTTGAACGAGTGTTGGGTATGGTGTGAGTCAGTCAAAAGGTTTTGAGTCTTGTGTTGTTTAAGATCTTGACGTCAAAAAGGTTTGTTGTGTATTCAGTCAAAAGGTTGTTGGGTATGGTGTGATTTAGTCAAAAGGTTTTCGAGTTTGTGTTGGGTATGGTGTGATTCAGAGAGGGGTGTCGAGGGTTGTGAGATTGAATTCGGTTTAGATAAGGTTTTGGTCTGTTTTTGTGTCGAGGGTGAGTCTTCGAGGCTGTTGTAGTATGATCTGGGTCTTGAGTCGGGTCGAGTACACTGTTTGGGTTGGTCGAGGGGGAGGATTTGAGTCGTGATGATTGTCGAGAGAGTTTGAGAGGTTGAGTGATAGAGGGAGTTCGAGTCGAGTTGTGGGTTTAATAATGAAGGAGGGAGGGTGTGGTTGGGAGTCGAAAATGGGTGAGGGAGTCCAGGGGTGGGTCGGTTTTTGTTGAGGTTGCCGTTATGTTTGAATCTTGTTCATTCGGAAGAATGTTCATTCGGAAGAATGTTCATTCGGAAGAATGTTCATTCGGAAGAATGTTCATTCGGAAGATTTCGTTCATTCGGAAGATTTCGTTCATTCGGAAGATTTCGTTCATTTGGAAGATTTCGTTCATTCGGAAGATTTCGTTCATTCGGAAGATTTCGTTCGGAAGATTTCGTTCGGAAGATTTCGTTCGGAAGATTTCTTGATTCTGAACTATCTTTGATCCGGAACTTTTGGTTCAGAAGAATCTGATGAGTTTGTGTGTTGATAAAAGACTGAAGGACAGAAAGATGATGAATGATAGAAAACCAAGATACTTGACAGATTTGACCAAAAAAGAAAAACAGATTCGATGGACAGAACACGAATCCCAGATTGAATAAAAAAGGTTATATAAAAAGATTATAAAAAATTATATAAAAACCGATTATAAAAAAACTGATAAAAGAAAACCTAATAATAAAAAATTAAAATGGAAACTGATTATAAAAAATTGATTTTTGAATAAAAATTTGTGATTTTTATATAAAATAAGTAAATCAAAGATTTAATTATGATTTAAAACATAAAAACACAAACTTTATATAAAAAAATACAAACTTTTTAATATTTAAGCGTGATTAAATCAAAACCCATCAAAAACAAACAAAAGAAAAACAAGAATAAACCAATCTAACCATGCTCTTGATACCAATTGAAGGTCTACGTGATTATTGGCCTATTTTACATGATTGATTAGATGGATTTGATAGAGGGATAGATTGATAAATATAAAAGAGATGAGAAGGGAGATGAGGGAGTAGAGAGAGAAAGGAGAGAAAAGAGAAGAGTAGAGAGAGAAAGTAAAGATTGAATATGTGAATTATGAAATGACCAACCTCTCCTAACATGCTAGGAGGGGATATATATAGCCCACCCTACATGTGGGCTATATGGACTATACATTTACTAAGTGGATCACGAGCCCGTTACATAATTATCGTTGGAGCGACCGATCCTTCATAAATACGTAAAACGTATTTCCAACAGTGTTGAACTTTATATAGATCGTGTTCATACGCGAATTACTTTTGTTGAAACGTTTGTAAAACGTCTTCATTTGATTGCAAAGCTGATAATTATGAGAACAAAAGTTTTGGTTTCGCATCTTGCCAATGCTTAATAATGAATCTTCCCTGGTATAATGGTTTTTGTTATAAACCATATAGTTCCCATATGAGATATTAAATGTCCGATATATATATATATATCAATTGTAATTTCACCACAATGCACAAAATGGGATGTTGAGATTTGTAATTCATTCTGGAGAGAATGAGCAGCGAGAAATTTTGAATGAATTACGACAATGAAAAGTTGATCCTCAAAACAATGAATATGAACATAAGGTTCATGGGACATTTTATATTAAAAATCTAGTAATTTCCAGACAAAGTCAGTCACGTAAACAAATTGACTAGATCATACGCTGCTAGTGCTCAAATTACAACGTGTGTCCTAACAATAATACCAATGATTTGTAGTAAGTCTATGTCACGACTGCAGCGTGATAGACTAACGATTCCAAATAAAAGACCTCGAATGAATATATGAAATAGAGAAAGAAAATTAAGATGGTCGTATCGAGGTAAAAAAAGACCCCATATAGTCTCCTAAAGAGACACTATACATGAAGGTAATTGCGAAAACCCCGGGTACATAAAATACTATGAGATCTCAATAAATGATAGAATGCAAAGTCTAGTAAAGTGTGGGATCAAAAATAAATGAATCGACGTCAATGTATACGATAATGTGCATGATAATGATGATATATCGCTAAAGTGAATGTGAGGATCATAGATAGATGAATGGCCAAAATATAATGACGTAAGAAAATAGTGAATAATTAAAGTCACTTGTAATAAGACATATGGTTGAGGCTTACAGTCCATTTATAAGACATATTGGATATGCTTGGTCTTGATGAGAAAACGAAATTGCAATATACATAGGTTACAAATGATGGCACACATATATTTTCTCAAAGACTTAGAAATGATCATGTGTACACATAGTAACATGTGGTGGATCAAATAATGTAATTTAATATTGTATATGTCTGGCAATGTAACAAATGATTGACATGCGTCTAAAAAATATATGATTAGATCTCAAGTGATGTTGAGATTTTATTATAAGATATAAAATGCATGAAGCAGATTTTAAATGATTAAGGCATAGAAGAAAAGTTTTCGAGAACACTACATGATTGCACTAAATTTATCATGTGTTTGGACATTTATGTTATAATCTCCTTAGTGTGTATTAATGTGCCAAATAAAGAGTTACAATTATAAAGGCGATATGAATCATATAAATTGAATTGAAAGAAAAGACGAAGTTTGTCTTTGTTTTGAGATTGAACATCTTAAGGGTGAAATATGTGTGTATCATGAAAACTAAAGATAAAGTTTATTATTATATGAATAAACGACTCTCATGTTTATGAATTTACATGAAGTTTAAAGGTCCCTTTGATTATAAAGATGATGATCACGATATGGATATAAAAGTGTGAAACTAAAATGTATATGAAACATCTAAAGTGCCCGGTAAACATGATATGATATCATTGAAAATGTATAAGTGCATTTTACCGACTCAACAAGCTTAAGTGATGTGATCATCAGGGGGAGAGAAGATACGCGTTGCACTCTTTTTCCCTTGACCAAGGTTTTGTCCCCGCAGGGTTTTCCGGCAAGGTTTTTAACGAGGCAACATCCCCGAGCGTATAAAGGAATTATGTACTCTTTTTTCTTCACTAGACTTTTGTCCCACTGGGTCTTGTCTAGTAAGGTTTTAACGAGGCATAATACTCATATGAAAATACAAGGAGGATTGATATTGATAAATATGGATGCATGTCCATATCTTTTTTTTAGCTGTTATCTAAATCATGAATTTTTCTTTCACTAGATTTTTGTCCTAATGGGTTTTTCCTAGTAAGGTTTTTAAGGTGACATATTCTTCAAGTGTAATCATTATTACGACTACTTCGTCCAACCATACAAAGATTTTGAGAAGAAGACAACAGTTTTTCATGAAGATAATAAAGCATGCGCGAGTTTGCATCAAAGACGACAAGACAAAACATTTAGTTCAAGCGATAATTTGGAGGATTTATTTATCAAGACATTTCCTACCTCAACGTTAGGAAGTTAACCTACTACAACGGAATGTGTCAACTCAAAGATCTAATATGATGTAGTCATTAGAGGGAGATAATATGCGTTGCACTCTTTTCCTTCGTCATGGTTTTGTCCAACTGTGTTCGCCTGACAAGGTTTTTAATAAGGCAACATTCTGAAAGTGTATTATTTATAAAGACATCCAAGAGGGAGTGTTATGGATTATTATGTATGGATGTCTAAAATAAGTCCCATGGCCTATGTAGTGATTAAGGTTTACCATATTATTTGTCTTATAAATAGTCATTGTATTTATCCTCTATCAATATCAATATAAGAATACATTTAGCTTTTTATCTTTATTCACAACATATACAAGTTATTCATACAATACAAATATTTTTGTTGATGTATGTGATCGAGGATGTTGTGAAATATTGATTCTAGGAACGTAGTGAAACAATTCATTGTTATTCAAATCAATTCTGTTTTTATTAGGATGCCTCTTGTATGGGGTTAGATGGTGGCCTTATATTTTGGTTAAAATTGATAAAAAAAAGTGTGTCTATAAGAGACAAAGGTGTCATGACACACCAATGCTTCTTTGTTTTGGCCCTACAACTGCCACATCAGCACAACACAACTAATAAAAATACTCTCACTCATAACACATCAATCTCTCTTTACTTTGGCCCCACCAATATCTTTTATTTTATTTTTTTATTTTCACACAAATTAAATTTTATTTTATTTCAAATTAAAATTATAAATACTAAAATAAAAATACACTTAAAAAATAACAATATAATCTTAAATTAAAAATATTTTATAAAATTACACATCGTAAAAGGGTAACTCACCGAATAAAAAGCACACGACATATTTGTAAGTTATGTTTTTAGTGGGATCTTTATAAAAACTGAGTGGGCTTAAAGTTGAATAACTGATTATATAACTAATTATAGGAAGAAAATTACATCACAATTCACAACTAGTAAAATTAAAAAAATATCATACACAAAATGCACGCGGTCTCCTTCTTCGTCGGAACTGTGTAAATTATCAGAAAAACACACACACTACACTGTTAAAAAAACACACACACTAAATATTTTTTTAACATGACACACTAATACATTTTACCCACCCACCTGAATCATTAAAAACAAGAAATAAAGAAAAAAAGGGGAGCAACGACTACTTTTTTGACATGTGGCTCGTCGTTCAGATTTCGTTTTTCTGAAACCTTGACGGTGAAATGGGGGGTGGGTGTGACAACGAGAGGCGACGAGCCTCGGCGAGCGTGCCACATCGCAACGACGAGCATAGCACAGCTGTGACACCCTCCTCTCTAACAGTGTGTTCTAAAATGCTGTCAACTTGTTAGCTGACATAAAACACCAATATTATTAGCATGGCTCGTGCAGGTTGTAACATGTAATCTCGTAGGAATTAATTGGACTCGCCCAATTAGTTATCCTTGCCATCATCAAGTCCATTAATCTCTTCAGCTAGTTTTGTTTCGACATAATGGTCATGGAGATCTTCCCCTGAACGTTAAGTGGCATACCTGTTTACCTAATACTTTTTCAAAGTTGGTGCTTTTTTTAAGTAAAATCTTTCCTTTATCATTGGCGACGATTGACCACATAATCAGGCATATGGAACAGCATGCCCACATAAAGTAAAATATTCATGTTCAAAGAGAGTTGGTATTTTGAGAAATCCTAAAATTAACCATTTCACAACAATATATGAAATTTCAAACCAAAAAACGAAAGATGTAAATATTTTTTCTCATTTATATGCCCGAATTAAACCCACTAAGACCCACTAAGACCATATGACATTTCCATAAATATTCGAAAGTGAATTGATACGATTTATCTTCATAATAGCGGGGAGATTCAACAATATGCTAAGAAATCCATAACAAAAATAAACAAAATCACCAGTCAAGAAAGATTTTATTACACTGCAAGTATCTTAAAACTATTGTGAAAGTAATGAACAAGAACAGAGGTAAAGAAAAGAGAGGAATTGTTATTCAGTGATTATACCAAAGAGGTTACAAATGTATTTATAAGGCTGATAGTCTAAACCTTAACTTGTTCCTAAAGAATAGGATGAATAGACATAAGCCCATTGGCCCACATAATATTTTACAACACTCCTCCTTGGATATTCATCGTTCATTATACACTTTAAAACTACCTCATTCAAAACCTTATCAAGAAAAAACCTTATAGGATAAAAACTTGATGAAGGAAAATTGTGTAGTGTGCATAATGCTCCTCCTCAAATTAATACATATCTTTAAAACGTCGAAGGCCGATCTTTTCCTTACCAGTAGCTCAAAAACTCTTGTTGGTAAAGATTATGTGAATAAATCAGCCAAATTTTCACTTGATCAAACTTGACATACATCAATAACTTTATCCTTTTGTAGATCATATGTAAAGAAAAATTTCGGAGAAATATGTTTTGTTTTGTCTCTTTTGATATATCCTTCCTTGATTTGAGGAATACACGCGACATTATCTTCATACAATATGGTTGGATTTCCTTTCATAGACTCCAGTCCGCATTCTTCTTGGATGTGTTGAATCATCGATCTTAACCAAACACACTCCCGACCAGCTTCATAAAGGGCAATAAGTTCAACATAATTTGATGATGTTGCAGTTAAAGACTGCTCTGTTGATCTCCATGAAATTATAGTGCCTTCATATGTAAAAATATACCCTGTTTATGACCGTGCCTTATGTGGATCAGACAAGTAACCAGCATCAGCGTATCCAACCAACTTTGACTTTGAATTCCTTTGGTAAAATAATCCCATATCACGCGTACCACAAAGATAACGAAAAATATGTTTAATCCCATTCCAATGTCGGCGTGTTGGCTCGGAGCTATATCTTGCTAGCAAGTTTAGTGAAAATGTAATATCTGGGCGTGTATTACTAGCAAGGTACATTAAAGCCCCAATCACACTTAGATATGGTATTTCAGGACCAATAATGTCCTCGTCGTGTTCTTTGGGACGGAGTGGATCAAGTTCTCGATCAATCATTGGTGAGCTTAGTGGACGAGCTTTGTCCATATTGAATCGTTTCAGTATTTTATCTGTATAATTTGATTGATGGAAAAATATTCCTTTTGACAAATGCTCATTTTGCAAGCCCAGACAAAATTTAGTCACCCCAAGGTCTTTCATTTCAAATTCGTTCTTTAATAAATTTGTAGTATGTTCAATTTCATCATTATTTCCGATGATATTTAAATCATCAACATACACTACAATGATTGTGAAAATCGGCTTTGATCTTTTGATAAAAACACATGGACTTATTTGATTGATCTTATATCCTTCTTTTGAAAGGTATTCACTCAGGCGATTATACCACATTCGTCCTGATTGTTTTAGTCCATACAAAGATCTTTTCAACTTAATTGAAAACATTTCACGAGGTTTAGATTTACAATCTTCCGGTATTTTTAATCCTTACAGAATTTTCATATAAATATCACTTTCAAGTGATCCATACAAGTAAGTTGTGACAACATCCATAAGGCGCATTTGGTGCCTTTCAACAATTACAAGACTGATTAAAAATCTGAGAGTCGTTGCATCCACAACAAGTGAATTTGTTTCTTCATAGTCTACCCCGGGAATTTGTGAGAACCCTTGTGCTACAAGTCTTGCTTTATATCTCACAATTTCATTTTTCTCATTTCGTTTTATAACAAATACCCATTTATAGCCTACCGACTTCATATTGTCTGGGGTTAATGTCACAGGGCCAAACACTTGGCCTTTTTCAAGCGAATCTAATTCAGCTTGTATGGCATCTTGCCATTTTTTCCAATCATTTATTTGTCGACATTCTTTAATAGATTTTGGAACAGAAACTTCATCATTTATGATTTCACTTGCTATAGCATATGCAAAAATTTAATCAACACATGTTTCATTTCGATTCCATGTTGTACCATTTTGTACAAAGTTTATTGAGATCTCATAGTCATTAGGTACATGGTCATATTCAAGAGATTTATCCATATTTTCTGTGTCATTAGTAATCTCTTTTGGGATTTTATTAGTAACAACTTCTTGTACATTTCCAGTTGTATTATTCCCTTTCTTTTTTCGTAGATTTGTATCCTTAGAACCCATTGGTCTTCCACGTTTCCTGCGTACACTTGACTCATTTAGAGTTTCAGGAATATCTATTCGAGAAGGTGCATTTAAAGCTGGAATATATGATTTAGTAACTCTTTTTGTATTTGTAAATGCATCAGGTAATTCATTTGCTATTCGTTGCAAGTGAATGATCTTTTGAACCTCTAATTCACATTGACCATTTCGAGGGTCAATAAAAGATATTTGAGATGCATTCCAAGTTACATCTTGTTTGTCGAACTTTTTATTTTCTCCTCCTAAGAATGGGAACATTGTTTCATCAAACTGGCAATCAGCAAAACGTGCTGTAAAAACATCTCCAACTAATGGTTCCAAGTATTTGATGATTGATGGAGAATTAAAAACAACATAAATTCCCAATCTTCTTTGAGGTCCCATCTTTGTACGATGTGGTGGTGAAATAGGGACATAGACACCACAACCAAAAACTTTCAGATTAGACAAACTTGGTTCTCTTCCAGAAACCAGTTGGAGTGGAGAATGCTTATGAGATGCACTTGGTCTTAATCTAATAAGAGCAGCAGCATGTAAAATAGCATGTCCCCATGCAGAAGATGGCAATTTTGATTTCATAAGTAATGGTCTAGCAATCATTTGTAATCTTTTAATTAAAGATTCAGTTAAACCGTTTTGTGTATGCACATGTGCTACAGGATGCTCAACCACAATCCCAATTGACATACAAAAATCATTAAATGCTTGAGACATAAATTCTCCTGCATTGTCAAGCCTAATCTTCTTGATTTGGTAATCTGGAAAATGTGCTTTTAGTTGAATAATTTGGGCTAATAGCCTAGAAAAAGCAACATTTCTTGATGATAATAGACAGACATGGGACCATCGAGATGATGCATCAATTAATACCATAAAGTATCGAAATGGTCCACACGGAGGAGCAATTGGCCCACAAATGTCTCCTTGAATTCTTTCAAGAAACAAAGGAGATTCTTTATCAAGTTTATTGATTGAGGGTCTAGTTATCATTTTTCCAAGGGAGCATGCTCCCCATGATAACTCTTTCGATAATAGGATCTTTAGGTCCTTTAATGGATGGCCATTTGAGGCTTCAATTATTCTCCTCATCATTATATCACCTGGATGACCTAATCGATCATGCCAAAGGGTAAATATTTTAGGATCTACTCCTTTTCTGGTAGAGACCATATTTATTTCTGTCTGATTTATGTATGTAAAATACAATCCAGAAGACAGACCATTCATTCTTTCCATTATGGTCTTTTTTCTATTTATAACGGATGTAATTTGGAGATACTCAATTAATTTGAGTCATGGTTTCAAGATGATAACCATTGCGTCTTATATCTTTAAAACTTAGTAGATTTCTCCTCGATCTACTAGAATATAACGCATCATTTATTATTAGCTTTGTACCTTTAGGTAACACAATGCAGGCTTTTCCAGAGCCTTCAATCATGTTGCTAGTACCATAAATCGTGTTGACATTCGCATTTGTTATATGAAGCTCATAAAAATATTTTCTGTTTTCCAAAATAGTGTTTGTTGTTCCACTATCTACTAGACACTCGTCTTTATTATTTTCCAAAATGGTTTTCATATCCTTGAACATAAGAAAAAAAATTATATAAATAAATAAGCATTTGATGAAAAATTTAAAGAAACAAAAAAATACTTCATTAATTAAACATTCAAAACATAAGTAACAATGCTAGAACAAACCTAGCTTATTGGAAACAAACTTAAAACTAAACACTTGTTGCGAGAAAAAAAAACTGAATAAAATGCAACTAGATAGCTAGTTATCATTGGCATCATTGGAAAAAGAAGCAATAGCATCTTCAACACCATCAAAGAAATCTGAAGAGTCAAAACGCACATTGGGAATTGGCTCATCATCATTGGAATTATCAATATAATTAGTTTCAATGTCTTCTTCTTTTCTTTTGGGTGAAGCTTGATAACATCAACAAAGTGTCTAGCGGTACGACACTGTTTTGCCCAATGATTGTTCATGCCACATCTGTTGCAACAATCTTTAGAATTTTTAGGAGCTTGATGTTGCATGTGTTTGCCATTTTCATTTTTATTTCTTAAAATCATATGGCTTAGGATTGTATCCTTCACGATGTCAAACAATACTTCTACCTCGTCCACGACCACGACCTCGTTGATTTTCACGGTTATTACCGTGACCACGACCACGTCCCCTCACATTGATGTTGCATTTACCTCAGGCAATGCAGTAGAACCAGTGGGGCGTGCTTGATGATTTTTCATCAGAAGCTCATTATTTTGTTCAGCAACTAGTAGAACCGATATTAGTTCATGATAATTTTTTGTAACCACGTTCTCGATATTGTTGCTGTAAAAGCATGTTCGAAGCATGAAAAGTAGAGAAAGTTTTCTCTAGCATGTCTTCATCGGTTTTATTTTCCCCACACAATGTTAATTTTGATGTGATACTAACATTGCGGAGTTGTACTCGCTCACACTTTTGTAATCTTGCAACCTAAGGTGCATCCAGTCATAGCGAGCTTTAGGCAGGATAACCTGCTTCTGATGATCAAATCGATCTTTTAAACTCTGTCATAGTACTAACGGGTCTTTCACCATTAAATATTCCTTTTTAAGGTCCTCATGAAGATGATGACGCATGAATATCATGGCTTTGGCACGTGCTTGTGCAAGTATTGGGCTCGTGATCCAATGTATTAAGATATAGCCCACCAAAGCCCACATGTAGGGTGGCTATATAAACCCCCTCCTAGCATGTTAGGAGGGGTTGAACACTTTCATATTTCACACATTCCATCTTTCTTTCTATCTCTCTCCTTTCTCTCTCTTCTTTCTCTCTCTAGTTCTTCCTTCTCCCTTCCATTCAATAGATAATTCATACATTGCTAAATCCTAAGAAACTGTGAACCCCCACATGGTTCATCATTAAATATCAGATGATGACCCGATTTTCAAATAAAGGAAAGTTTATCGTCGATGATAAACTTATCCTCACAACGAGAAATTAATTTTTTCGGGCATGAGCTTATTTTAAAAACATTCGAAGTTTTTTAAGCTCATGCACAATGGCGTATAATTATATTTCAGATTATGCCCCGGACTTCAAAGAAAGGAAAGTTTATCACCGATGATAAACTTATCCTTACAACGAGAAATTAACTTTTCTCGGGCATGAGCTAATATTAAAGACATTCAAAGTTTTTAAGCTCATGCACAAGGACTTACAGTCACATTACAGTCTGTAACTCGATCTCAAAAGACAGGAAAGTTCATCCCGATGATGACTTATCCTCAAAACGAGAAATTAAATTTTCTCGGACACGAGCTTACATTAAAACTATGCTAAGGTTTTAAGCTCGTGTAAAGGACTTATAGTCACATCACAGACTGTAACTCGTTCTTCAAAGAAAGGAAATTTTATCACCGATGATAAACTTATCCTTACAATGAGAAATTAATTTTTCTCGGGCATGAGCTAATATTAAAAACATTCAAAGTTTTTAAGCTCATGCACAATGACTTATAGTTAAATATCAGACTGTAACTCGGACTTCAATTTTAGGAATCTTTAAAGATAATTTATCCTCGTAACGGGAAATTAAATTTTCTTAGTCATGAGCTTGTATTAAAACATTCCAAGTTTTAAGCTCAGAAAGGAAAGTGTATCTTTTAAATAAGAGAACTTTTCCTCATAACGAGAAATTCATCTTTCTCGGTCACGAGATTTTCGTTAAAACATTCAAAGTTTTCAAGCTCATGAACACGACTTCTAAGAAAATCTCAGCTTAGAACTCGTTCTTAAGTTAAAAGGAAAGTTTATCGCCGATGGTAACTTATCCTTAACAACGGGAAGTTTACAACTTCTCGGACTTGAGCTCATTTTGTAAGATATTCAACATCTTAAGCTCAAGTAATTGATTTCGAAAACGTTGAACACAATTTTTCTAGAATTTTTCAAAAGGTTTTTCTAAATCTTTCAAAATTGTGTGTTCAAAAATGTTTTGATAAAAAGAGCATGTCTTCTGGAATCGATAATATTTACGATACTAGAAATGTCATTCAATAATGACACGGTGTTGTAAATAAAGTTCGAGCAGAAGTTCTAACGTTTTAAAACATGATCAAAATGGTTTGCTATTATTTCAGATAGTAACCCGTTTTTAATACTCAAGTCAAGCATTTCACCGGAAAGCTTTGACTCAATAACATGAATTAATTTTCTCGGGCATGGTTTACTTTATAACCATGTAAGGGATTGTGTTTACGTAATAACACAATCTAACACAAATTTATGTACGTGTCAGTGCATTTATTTGTTAAAACATGAGAAATCTTGTTTTTATGAAGTTATCATCTCCACCAACCGTAGCAACTTACAATTGATATCTACATACTCGACGATGCGACTACTCAAACGGTGACTACAACTCTTTCAATAGAACACGGGTCAACAATTGAGGGGGAGCAATTGTACAGCATACAGAATCTTTGACGCCGAAGGTGCCAAGTTCACATATTGGTGTCAAGACAACGATATCAATCGTACACATGGAGTCAAGAGATAACTTCAGACATGACGAGGCGACCAACATTCGTGAACAAGAACCATGTGATTCTATCATATGATGTTCTCCATCATTTAGGTCCAACCTCGTCTATTGCTAATCTTGTGAATACATGATCATATATGATCTTTGCACGTGATAAATACCTTACACTTGTGTTTAAAAGGTATTTTATTCACGTTTCAAGTACACCCTCATTAATTTGAGGGGGAGCTTGTGTAAAGCATGAAGATAATTGGATTTGTATTTTTATTCCCAAATTTTCTTAAAACTTTATTAAATCAATTGATATTAAAAACATCGATTGGGTTAATATTTTTAATATGGGGGAGAAAATGTGATTTAATAATGAGATCAATCAATTTAATGGTTTGACTTAATGTGCTGGCTCATCCCGACATTTACGAAATGTTTTCGAATATCGTGGCATATGTTAAGGGGAAGAAAAATGGATTTGGATATCAAAATGGATTTCATGGTGACATATACTTACCCACAACATCTCTATTCACGACGGTGACGATTGTGGTGACATAAGGATGGTAGGATAGGTTAAGTCCAATGATTCTTCTAAAACCGGAGGAATCTTCCCAAGGACATTCCATAGCTAGAAAGTAGTCCTTAGGAAAGATGGAGAAAAAATGTGAACGTAGCTGAATGCCGACCAAGTACTTAAGTTAGCACTGGAACAATCACAACAAGGTGCTAGTTATGACGTATTGGTAAGCATTGAAGGGGTTGAAGAATGAAAAAGAATTGTAATGATAAAGGGTGTAAAGAAAGAAGCCCTCCTTACAGCCTTAGGCAGAAACCGGGTCAATACATATGCTATTGAGATCATTTTTAATGATTCTTGATATTGAAGACAGACATCATGGACCCAGTGATGCAATGCATAACCCATCCCAGCTAACTCAGATATCTCTTAAAAGATATTTGTTTTAATCACGGAGACAACGCATTATCTATCGATTTATTCACTCCGAATAAATTGGTATTGAAATGGTGGCACTCCTCTCCAGCCTCCGATCACGAAAATCCAAAATGCACGATTGAGTCTAGAGCCATTTGATATCATCAAATATCTCTCATTAGGACACACTTTCATAACTCCTTGCTTCTTCACACATTGTGAAAAGTAAGAAAGATCTTAAGAGTCCTACGCAAAATCTTCATGATCTTGCCTGAACATCCGAGTAATACGAAAGTATTTACAATGAAGATGGAAATCCTTCTTGAGCGAATATCAAAAAGCTCATGGTAGGTAACTTGTGCGATTCTTTATGAATCAAACTTGTGATAACTGGAAAGCAACAATGGTTTAATTCTTAAATGAATTTAAACACGTTCCAGGCCTCTACGCAATATCTTAGTGATCTTTCCAGAACACTCAGAGTGATACCTTAGTGTTCACAATGATGAGTGGAAATCCTTCTAGTGTTAACCTCAAACAGCACTTGGTAGGTAACTTGCAAGATTCTATACGAATCAAGCTCGTGACAACTGGAAAGCAACGATGGTGCGGTTCTTAATTGAATTTCACTTGTTCCAGGAACATGAATTGACGGCTTCAAATCATGCGGATATTTTTATCCAAATGATTCACTCTTTATGCTCGCAGTCAGCTTTGGACGATCGAATAAAGAGAACGGGTTTACCCACGAAATCTTGTCAAGGAGGTTCTTAATTGAAACTACCTGCCACAAGTACGATATTTCATATCGTCCAACGGTCTTCAACGACCGGAGGTAAAATGCTACCGAATTAGAATGAAATGTTCAAAGCCATTTCATCCGTGTAAATGTTTTGTTGCTAACTGTCTTATGCAGCGTAACAAGAAGGTGGCATTGCGGTGACGATCCAGAAGAAGTTGTCACCACATGCTTTCTGCACTTAATACTTCAACAAATTCAAGAAAGCCTAAAATTCAAGTCTTCCGCTGTATCAAACTCTGAAGCTTTCAAGAATTTATAAAAGTATAAGTATGTGGAACATGAAGTCACGAAGAGGCAAATATCACAAGTGATGAATGCACAAGGTCAAGGCAAGAAAACATGCTCAAGACCGAAGTCAAAGATCTCATCAGCATATTCACAAGAACAAGATCGAAGACTCAAGCATAGTATGCTAGGTTTAAGATTTTGTAAAATGGTGTGACCTCCCTTAGGGGGAGACTGTTGGAAATACGTTTTTCCAAAGAAAGTCTCGGTCACATCATTGTTAGCATATATCACGAGCTATAGACTATTTAGGACATTGTAACTTAGAGTGACCTCCCTTAGGGGGAGATTGTTGGAAATATCTTTTTACGTATTTAGAAAGGATCGGTCACTCTAAAGATAGATACAAGTATTGGGATCGTGATCCAATGTATTAAGATATAGCCCACCAAAGCCCACATGTAGGGTGGCTATATAAACCCCCTCCTAGCATGTTAGGAGGGGTTGAACACTTTCATATTTCACACATTCCATCTTTCTTTCTATCTCTCTCCTTTCTCTCTCTTATTTCTCTCTCTAGTTCTTCCTTCTCCCTTCCATTCAATAGATAATTCAAACATTGCTAAATCCTAAGAAACTATGGACCTACAAAATCAATATTAGAACTTGAGGTTCTATTTTTTTAACACAACATTGAGGTTGGTTTTTTTTATTTTTAATCATAGCACAACATTACGGTTGTGTTGATTTTTTTTACAATAACTAGAGCACATGAATATAAACAATTTATAAGAATTAAATACCATAATCAAAAAGTAAAGTCACATAAGACTTTCATGAAATAAATATACAAATGAAAATTATGACTTGCATCAGTTTAGTAACAAAGAAACAGATTGTGACTTACGTCAGTATAGTAACAAAGAAATAGTGGCATTCAAAATTTTTTCTTACCACTTTTACTTAGAGCAAAAACTCATGCTGATAACGTATTGTGAAAGTAATGAACAAGAACAGAGGTAAAGAAAAGAGAGGAATTATTATTCAGTGATTATACCAAAGAGGTTACAAATGTATTTATAAGGCTCATAGTCTAAATTCTAACTTGTTCCTAATGAATAAGATGAATAGACATAAGCCCATTAGCCCACATAATATTTTACAACAAAAACATATAAGTTACAAAACCTTTGAAAGAAAAAGGTAAAAGAATGATCACGAAAACTGTAAGGATATAGATTCAATTAGTGGCTAACTTGAATAACATTAGGAATAAACCACAATTTCGAGATTTTAAGTTTATTACCTTAGGGTCTTTTTGATAAAAGAGACTACAGCTCGCTATGTTGGTGAAAGCACGACTTTGGTCAAACTCGTCATCTTTGAAGCTGTTGGACTACTCACATTTGACCCAAAGTTACACCTGTCATCTTTTGTAAGTAAATCAAATTTTGACTTTTGAAGACCTCAAAACAATCTTTCAAACAATAGTCACATAATTACCATTATCATTCTCACGACATTGCGATACTTGACTTGAAAATTCAAAATCACACTTTTAACAAGCCATATGGTAAAACTGGAGAAACAAGCAAAAATATTAATGTGGTATTAGTCTTGCAAACTACCGCCTCAGCTAGCTTTGTCAAGTTCATTCCATAATCAGGCATATATATTAGCATTGGAGTAAACTATTTAACTAAGAGAATGTTTCGTTTGCCATTGGGCTGACTATTCAGTTAGTAAGACTTTAAGTCACATAGGCGCCAATTAATTGTTTGGAAAAACAGATTAACAACTGAGTTTGTATGTTTTTGCCGACGGTATGGAACCTAATTATCAATTATGCGTAAAGGTAAAGTAGTTTTAAGCGTAGGGTGAATATCTTTATATTTGGATTAATTGTTACAAACATTTTCTTCTCATTGTGTGTATTAAACTTTGAAATTCTAAAATGCTTAGATATGATAGTGTTTCAAGTACATATCTACACATAAAAGTTTACTTTTTGGTTACAAATATTGTATACTCTTATACATACATATTTGGACAGACTGTGACTGTCAAATAATGCAATCACTATTTAAAGTATTGTGCAAAATGTTCCTAGAAACAAAAGTAACACGATTGTTGGAAGATTGCGCATGTTCATTCAGTGGGTGTGTTCAGAGAGTGTGTTACCGGAAGAGTGGAATTTTTAGACGTCCCTTTAGAAAATATTTCACCTCCTCAATCACCCTACAAAATGTAGAAAGTGCTTGGTGTCTCCTTTAGTGGTAAAGAGAGTTGTCTGCATAATAGAAGAATAGCATCAGGATGTCAAAGGGCCTACTCTGAGGTGGGTCGTAATTCATATCCAAATAGTAAAATGGGTCGACACGATTAATAGTATTTTTTTACTCGTTACTCATTTGTCACATTATAACTATATAACTTTACAATCTTATTTAATGTTTTTATAGATGGTATTTCCATCACAAAGCAAGGGCGATTAATTTTACTTGCTACCACACAATGTTTGTTATCTGAACGTCAAGTATTAGGCATCCAAACACTAACTTAAACACGCACGCTGAACTTCGCTTCTTTCAAATATGGGTGCTACTAAATGTCCTTTTTTACTAATAAGCTACAACAAACACCCATTTAGTAAGCAATTATTTCCATATAACAATTCGACTAAATATAGGGATAATATGCACTCACCAAGATCAGAGCCACCCTGCGCTACCATATCCAGAAACCAAATACCAGTACCACAAACCAGATTCAGAACAACCTTAGCATTTCATCTCAACTCTCATTTCGTCAACTAAGCTGCAAAAGTCACATAACAGCATTAAATTCACGCACACATGAAACATTACATTGTCGTTCTATGCAAAAAATGTGAACCGTCTATGTAGGGTTTATAATAATTGAAAACTATAGTAGATTCTTAAAGAACTTACTAAGACTTCACAGCTTTAGCTCCCTCAAAGTCGTCATTTCCCAGAAAATTTTTGAATCAACACTTCATTAGGCTGCGTAAGCAAATGAAACACGTGAACATATCTTAAAAACTTGAGTGTATCAGATTTTAGTTAAATACTATAAATTCACAAAATCAGTCCAAAAGTAAGTGATCCCAAACACCCAATAGACTCGTTATTTCTCTTTCTAAAGTCATATACGTTAAATATCATTAGGCCGATAAGATGAAAAATACAAAACTCTTACTGCCATTCTTTTCATTTTCATCCCGCGTTTGGTTCAAGCGTCTAAGCTGCTGAAAACACAATCAGAGATCATGAGCTCAACACGTAGAACCATCTAATCTTATAACATACACATCATCTTTAGTCGAAAATCAAGAATATTTACTAATATTGAGAACATATACATTAATAAACAAATAAAATTGTATGTTGATTTTGTAGCACACATAAGCGGATTCGCCGTTGCAATGAGGATTTGGTGGGAAGCCACTGAAGTTTTTAGGTTTAAAAGGGATAACTATTCCATAACACGTCATTAAAATATTTTATCAAACAGTTAATATGCACATGAACAAATAACACTATTCTGGCCAGACCACCAAAGTCCAGCGACTTGCAACAATAATCTTTGTTGCAATCAGGGGCAGAGCCAGAGTATAAAATCATCGGGTGCACAAAAAATTTTAATACGAGTATCTATATAGTACATAATATTGAGACCGGGTTCATTTTTGAAAAAATAGATATTTTTAGCAATATACACTACGTGACAAAATTCCCACCGAGTTCTCGTGCATCCCCGAGAACCCCTTTAGCCCCCCCTGGTTGCAATATATTAACTAAGCTAATCTCTTCAAATAAACCAACTGTATATCTTTTTCAAAATTATGCGAAAACTCTTTTTCCAATTGTCTGTTGCTAAAAAGAAATCAAAACCCAATTAAAAGCAATAAGCAAAATCAATATAATAAAAACTCATAAGCCCTCATAATTTCATTCCTGAAATGAAAATCATAAAAACAAATATTCATTAGATTCAATTTTTTTTATCGGACAAAGATGAAGGTTAGGCCCTTATAAGTACATAAAAAACTGAATCACTGAAAAAGTAAACTTACTTTCAAATTTAGGTTTTGTTGCAACAGCTTTATTAAGCTGATGGAATTCATCTTCTTCATGCGTTGGTATTTGTAGGGGCCGGTGGGAAGAAGCTTGGTGGGAAAAAGATGAATCTGTGTAATTTTGGAGGATTTTTAGTTTAGGTAGTTTATGAGTGGTAGAGACTATTGGTGATTTTAGTGTCATCAATCATTGGTGTAATGGTGATTTAATCGAGACCAAAAGGATTTCGAGTTAAGTTATAATACAAGTTCGGAGCTGTGGAGTACACGCTTGTATAAACTAGTTAACTTGATTTTGGGTACAAAAGAATGGGAACGGTTGTGAATATAAGTCAAATGGCGTATTAGTGAGAGATTTGGTCGTTACTAAGCTGTTACTAATAAACAGATATATTTATGGTTTACAGTTAGCGACTTCGTATCAACGAGTAAGCTCATATAACACTTGTCGCAATGTTTAACTGTTACAAAGCTATCGCTGAAGACAGACATGAATGTTGTAACTTTTGCCTAAAAAGGTGTGACTTTTCACAAAGAGAAACAACCTTCTATACAACCACCATTGAAGTTTTATATACACATATAAACATATTTTTGGTCTTAAGATCATAACATATACATTGTCCATGTTTTGCTCTATAATCTTGTGTCGAGAATTAGAGTGTTGTTCTTGTCTTATTCCAATACGAATTTCGTGTAACCCAAGGCACAAATAGGGTCGAAATATTGTATTAAGAAAGTGTTTGACACGATTCAAGAACGATCCAGAAATCATCGATTATCAAGACCCGTAATTTCTAACAATTTAATATTTTCTCAATGATAATTATGATTGGTGGATTGGTGAATTCTGTAATAATACTGGAATCTGATCTTGGGAGATAGACGTGAATATTATGGAATCTGGTATGGTAATTATTCACTCAAGTTTGGTGAAATAAGAGATCAATTCATTTACATAAATAGCAATTGCTATTCCATGACGTGTGTTTCAAAATGGTGGGATGATACTATGGAAATTGATGCAAACCGTAGAACAAGGACTTCATTAAGTCATAATTCCAAGTACGAATTCTTATTCATTCTTCATAATTTCATAGTCTGCATCATTGGAAACGTGATACTGTACATAAATGTAAATTGCATAATTTGCATGAGTCCATGACTATAGAATATTATATATGGTAAATTTACATAATTGGAATACATTTTTAATTGAAAATTGATGATTTTAATGAGTCTTAAATTCAAACTCATGGTGGGAAAAATGAATTTCGGAACCGTATTATATTGATCAGAATTCATAGATCTGATCTCATAATGAAAGATGAGTTTATGTCAATCAAGGAAATATTGGTTACTTGTCAATCGTTATTGTGATAACATGCATGCGAAATAGTAGAAAAATAGAATTTTCTGGGTTTATTTTACCGGTAACAATCAAACGATTGAGTAACCATCACTTGATAGACTCAAACAATAAAAACACATAATTGGTTGAAATATGAATGGTTAATAAGTAATCGAATCAAATATTACGTGTCTTTGAAAAAATTGTTTCGATTAATTTTCTTACACTTGATAAGAATTACGATCTTTCTGTGAGATAGAACTAGTTATGTTTGGTTGTAATTACTAAACTTGTTGTCGTAATCTCACAAAGGAATTCTTATGCATATTTGATGTTTTTATTTATTTAATCTTTCCTGTTATGTGGAATTGTATCGATTCGGGAATTTGTCGGTTTCTGAATCATAGGCATGATTATTACCAAACTTGTTGTCGTAATCTCACAAAGGAATTCTTATGCATATTTGATGTTTTTATTTATTTAATCTTTCCTGTTATGTGGAATTGTATCGATTCGGGAATTTGTCGGTTTCTGAATCATAGGCATGATTATTACCACTGTGGCGGTTAAACAAATTATAGTGAAATTGGTTTTGGAATAAACCGATCAATTTTGTGACAAATCTGTAAATTGTATTTGTTGGGATAAATTATGCATTTAAAATCGAGGATGCGAATTTGATGATAATTCATATTAGCAAATGACACGCTTTGAATTTCACTATAGCGGAGATCCATAAAAATCTAATGCTTGAAGCCTTGAATAAATAGTGGGTTTATTGTTTAGATTTGACTATAATTCTCAAAGTATGCACCACTTACGTGATTGTCATTGATTATTTTATAAGACTGGATGACAAGGCTTGTATAATCTGGTGATTGAATGTTGTACTCATTCATGTGACTAACTCATGTTAAATTATGAGAGATTGCATGCATGATCAATATGCGTAAAAGTTTGTTTATGATAACAAATGTAACGAAGAGAATTTAATCAACGATGTATGAATTGAGAAAGTAATGGATCTGATTATTTTCTATAATAAATACGCAATATTGATCGGGTAGATCATGTCTATGTAACTATTGTGAATGGCTACTGAAAATTAAGTACTTCGGTACTTGAATTAACCATGGGTTATGGTTTGGAAGAAACCATATTTTTCACATTTTGAAAAAAGATACAGTTATTGATGCAATTAAGTTGGATAAACGATCATGGAGGCTAAAAATTCACAAGTGATGGCTTTTACGCTTGTTGAAGGTAGTCTTGGGATCAAAGGAAAATGTTGGCTAACATGTTCAATTATCGCATTATAATTCGTTGTTTTATTGTTGTAAATAAGAATAGTGGTAAAAGATTTGTTATTAAACATTGTGTTATGTTTAAAAGTAATGTTACCTTGTCGAATACTTGTTATAGCAAAAGTATTAATAGCTTACCACTTGATAAAGAGGTTCGCAAGAGACTTAGTGCACAAATTCAGAATAGAGAAGAAAAGTCCATTTAAATCTCTAATGGTGAGACACCCAATTAGGGGCGGAGCCAGGATTTTTAGTTAAGGGAGGCTAACCATACTTAAGGAAAAAGTTCATAGTGTTAGGGGAGGCTGAGTGTAGAAACTAGTAGAAAAATGGCCTGTAATACACAGGAATAATAAGCAAAGTCGATTGGGGGAGGCTAAGCACCCAATTGTCCCCCTACTAGCTCCGCCCCTACACCCAATTCGCCTCTAGCGCAATGCTAAAGGCTGAATTCAATGAGGAAAGCTCACACATAGAGATTGGAACACACGTTATATTGTCCCAAGGTATGTGTTTGGACCTGCAAGTTAAAGAGGTTGAAGTTTATCTTCTTAACAGTTCTTTTGAAAAAGTGCAAAGCAGGGTATGAATAATTAAAAGAACTACCTATGTGAGTATGAAGTTTTGTCGCTTCAAGAAGCTCGGACTTTGGCTTCCTATTGCTCATGAATGAGATTAGGGCGCATGGCTTGTTAAGCGTCAAGTAAACATAGGGTTGATAAACTTGTGTGTATATTATCTTCAGGTATTCATTATGAATAGAAAGAGTTCAATCCTTAGTGACACTCTAATATTCAAATATTTGGAATGTAGAGTATACTAAGATGAAAATTCAAATCGAAAGATATTTTCATTTATGCATGAGTTTAATTTGTTTTGATTAACGGGAAATCAAGGATTACACTAAAATGAGGGAGGATTGTTGGTGATTTTAGTGTCATCAATCATTGGTGTAATGGTGATTTACCCGAGATCAAAGGGATTTCGAGTTAAGTTATAATATAGGTTCGGAGGTGTGGAGTACACGCTTGTATAAACTAGTTAACTTGATTTCGGGTACAAAAGAATGGAAACGGTTGTGAATATAAGTCAAATGGCGTATTAGTGACAGATTTGGTCGTTACTAAGTTGTCACTAATAAACAAATATATTTCTGGTTTAAAGTTAGCGACGATTTAACTGTTACAAAACCGTCGCTGAAGACAGACAGAAATGTTGTAACTTTTACCTAAAAAGTTGTGACTTTTCACAAAGAGAAACAAAATTCTCTAAAACCACCATTGAAGTTTTATATACGCATATAAACAGATTTTTGGTCACAAGATCATAACATACACATTGTCCATGTTTTGCTCTATAATCTTGTGCCAAGAAATAGAGTGTTGTTCTTGTCTTATCCCAATACGAATTTCGTGTAACCCAAGGCACAAATAGGGTCGAAATATTGTATTAAGAAAGTGTTTGACACGACTCAAGAACTATCCGGAAATCCTCGATTATCAAGACCCGTAATTTCTAACAGAGAGGACACGTAGCAGAGAAGGGAAGTACGTGTGATTGCATTGATATTCTTGGCATTTGTTTATTTGTATTGTTACTATTCATAAGGATTATAAAAATATTATTTTACATATAAATCGGTCCATAAATGTTATATAGTTATAAGTTATAATTTGAAGTATATATTCTTGGGGGAAATGATGCCTGCTTTTTTATGCAGGTAATTGCCTACATTTTTTGACAAAAAGAGCACACTACTTTTTTAGTGGTTACAATACACCCCTAACAAACTTATATAAAGGTTGAAAGTACACCCTTTAAAGTTTCTCATTTTTAAGTTTTGCAATATTCAGATCTTAAATTCATATATTAAGTTTGCTTTCAAGAGAAATTATTTATCCTCCTACAATTTCTTCCTACTTATATGCCTACTCACAGGATCCTGACACGTGTCAGAACTAACGGCTTAGATGCAGAGAGATAATAAGTGGAGATAAAATATATAATATTATTGTGTGTGTAGGAGGATATGTAGGACGATATTGTAGGAAGATATAGCAACACTCTGCTTTCAAACCAAGTGGTATTGATGTTTAGTTTCTTGGGTCCGCTTCCTGATGGATGAGTTTGCTTGCATAATAAGTGGTACTGATGTTTAAGTACATAGAACTTTTATTTTTCTTATTTTCAGTCATGAAGTCTCAAAATCAATGGTTGGTTTTGGAAACAATCTCACTGTTCAACATTCCTTAACCATTTGACTACGACATTTTTTTCACTTTCGACCTAATAACCCATTGTTTTATCTAAAGGCAAAATATACATATACCAACAGACAACTTACTAACAAATGATCCACTATTAGAGAAGAGGACCAGGGAAAAACAAATAAAGGATCCACCTTATATGTTGCCTTCATAGTCCACCTACGTATTACTGTAATGGTCTGGAATGGTAATTAAAGACTCTCGTCTCATGATGTAGAGAATAAGTTTGCACAAGATTCCAGAAGTCTCAAACCTTGTACACGTCATCGTGGTTTTTAAAAATATAAAAGGTGAACTGTGATTCATATTAAGCAAAAAATTCTAGTTTTGGTTCATTTACGTGGAAACCTCAATAATATAACCAGATCATTTCTTGAAGTAAAAAAAATGTACAGTCCTACTTTGTCGAGCGTCCATAAACTAGCAATATTGCAGACATCTGTGCCAAACACTTATGTACTCAAACAATGCAAACATAGTGCTATCTCATCGCGCCAAAAAACTTGCCAAAATTTCAAACTAAAAATGACCCATTGTGCCAAACATAAAAAAAACCTGTGAGTGGAAAACAAATAACCCATTGCACCAAACTGTGAAAAACTTCCTGTTACCTTTAACTCTTGCACCATTTTGCCTATAAGAGGTAAAGTCTTATTTCATACTGTGCATACAAGCAAATACAATGTCTTTTTATAATAAGGAATCATGAACATTCTTCATTTATATACTTGAAAAATACCAAATCACTATATAATGTAGACACATGAACATTGTTCAATCATAACACCTATCACAAATTTATTTCAGCGGTACTAAAGCCTAAATTAAATAGAATGAGAATGTTAAAAGGGATTTAATTGTAACCTTAATAAAGGTGGTGTTTAGTACAGTGAAATAGATAACTAAAATTAGAACACGGTGCCAATCTATCTTTCTTTCAAGTTATCTTATTAGTGACATTTACATCTTAATAGTTTACATTTACTCGTATTATACAAGCACATTTGCCTATCTATCTGCTTATTTTTTTAGATAACATTTTGTGGAAAAATAATGAATTCAACAAGGATGAAGATGATGAATAATATAATCAAACATGATATGATTTTCTTTTCTTGGTTTGGATCAGTTCTTACAAAACTCATGGAGTTCAACATAAATCTTTTGTTAACTATTGTGTTTCTAAAATTGTAACCGCATACATGATACAACAAAACAACCAATATGCTCCGACAAGTTTTTTTTTGACGAGAGATTTTGGCGCTGAGTGATGAGGGTAAAGGGGTGTGATTGCAATGTTTATATAAGTTGGTGTACTAATTTTGTCAAAGAAAAGTAGGCAATTACGTGACTCGGTTTGGGTGGGATCGGTTCAACTTGGCTTGGGTTGGACCGATTCGGCTTATTTTCGGGTTAGTTTGGCTTTAGTGGGGGTGTTTTTTTGTTTACGATAAATATGTAAGTCCAAAAACCGAACCAGATAAAGTCGATTCGGTTTGAGTTGAACCGGTTCGGCTCGGTTTGGGTGGATCGGTTTGGTTCATGTTTTTCTCAAATTCGGTTTTTGAATCTATTTTTGTCGGTTCTATTTCGTTTAAACTGATGTTCACCTGTATGTGAAAGCATGTGCACTTCTTTGGTAAAATCATAAATTTAAACATACTTATTAAAATTATAGTTTTGTTGTTGATACAAAAGTTGGATGGATCGAGCTTGACCTGAATTACACTTAATTCGTGGTCTTGTGGACTCCGGCTATTGCACCAAGTGAAACTTGCTTTGAGGACCTTGTGCACTAAACAAACACCGTTAGGCTTACCGTGGATTTGTGACCCACGATTAGACTCCGGCGTAAGAGTAAGTAATCAGTTTAAGTGTATTAGGGTTTAGGGTATTATGTGTATCGTACCTTTGTGGAACCATGGAGGTTCCTTTTATACCCAAGAGAGTCCAGGCTAGGCTCCCTGTTCTTGCGGCCTAAGGAAGAGATAATGACTCAAAATAGCTTAATCCTTATCGTATAACTAAGGTAAGTGTATATCTCTTTCCCTTAGGTGAATATAACTATAATATAGGTTATATTCTATCTGATCATGTCGCACTACGATTAGGACCTGGTTAAGTAATTAACCATCATGCGACAGCGGCTTACCAGGCCTCCTGGGATGTGCGCGCATAGCCTAAGTATCAATACATTCCTGATGGATGCGGGTAGTACCCGTGAGTCAGACTATCCAGCCCGACTAGGGACTATACGTCATCATGTCCCCCCAGTCTAGTGGTCGCAGGTGCTAACCGCGACTACTAGACTATAAATCTCTAAGGCCCCCTCGCAGACATCCCATATAAAAAGAAATTTCATGTCAAACACACAAGAAATGAGTTTGAATATGCATCCACGTCAGACTCCACTAGTACTACCTTTCTTTGGGAACCGGGAAAGGCATTAACCACGTCATAAGAAGCCAACTAACTGACACCGTAGGATGAATCAACTCGTTGGACACACGTCGCAAGATCCCCGTATGTCTAAAGTATATAAATACAGTGTGACAGACCTTCAACCTACTTCTTTATCATTTCAAAAAACCCTTCCACCATTGTTGAAAGCAGCAGGAAATAATTATCACAACAAAAAACAGTTCTCCTTCGTACCCAACTGAAGTAAGCGGAAAAATGGTAGCACAACTATTTGATGTGACCTCCCGTATATCAGAACAAGAGCTTTCTAGTTTTGCTACCAAGTATCATATACCTATAGATCTCCATCCGACTGTGCCAGATTCACAAGCACACATAGGAAGCTTCCCTGATGGAAAAATTGGTGTATACACCAGGTTTTTCGAGTTTTCCAACAATCGCGTACCTTTAAGCCGTTTTTTGACGGACGTGCTAAGCTACTACAACATACACCTCTCACAGCTTCACTATATCGGCGCCGCGAAGATCTCAAATTTCAAGATAAACTGCTTACTGAAGAACATTGACCCAACCATAAATCTATTTCGCGCCTTCTATCGACCCTCCTGGATAAACGGGTGGATATCCTTCACAAAACGCCCCAGCCAATTACAATGTTATAAGGTGAAGATAGATTCTCTGAAGAAATGGAATGCCAAATTTTTCTGGGTAGACAAGGTTGTATTCCCGTTCGACTACGATTTCATCACCCCTGAGACTATGATGAAAGATGACTGCCCTATCTCTGGTACATATAATGAAGCAGATGTACCGATAATTAATGCCGACCGGATACCAATGCAAGAATACCCAGAGGCGCTACTATATGCAATAGGGCTGAGTCATACGTCAACTACCTGTAAATCACCTTCCTCAATTCTTTGATGACTTCAATCATGGTAAGAAATCTCGTTTTATAAAGACTTAAAATTCAAATGTGTATGCGTATGTACTCATATATTCTTCATACATATTATAGAGCTATCTTATACGCAGCTTGTCAAACGCGAGCATCCGTGCACCGTGACCATGTGTGCTCGACCCTTCACGCCATTCGAGCTAACAAATGGATGGCGCGTGGGTCAACGCACTGTACAACTCTAGTATCCCTCCTCAACGACCAGCAAAAGTACAGAGAGGACAGGCGCACTAAATGCCACTCCCATTCGGAGTGTGTCGTGCATAATGGAGTCGTCGTAGGAAGAAGTGGATTACAAGGACAGCTCGCACGCTGGTCCCTCAGAAGAGTTCATACATGTCCCAAGCTATAAAAGGTTAACGTGCTCCCCAAAAGATCCATTTCCTAAGAGGAACAGGACACTGCACACCAGACTGCGCACCGATACTACTTCATGGGGCATGCTTTCAAGACCGCGCGAAAATACACATGTATCAAGGTATATCCCAATTCCGCTCCTTATGGTCTTTTGAACATAGGATCCCCTGTCTAACACTTGCAGGATGTCAAATTTGCAGCCCACATATTGTAGTGACCAAGATTGACGCCAGCACCTCGAAATCCACAAGATTCCTTCCTCCCTGGAAGTGCACGCGCTCTTGCGCGCTGGGTAATGTGACCGAATGTGTGGAATTCTACCAAAATATAACCCCTCCCGGAGGTGCCCAACTCCTGAGCCATCAATCCGACGAAATGCAAATGAGTGAGTTGGACAGAGTCTGGCACAAGTGGACATGAAAATCAAACAAGCGACAGAGAAAAAAGACCACGATCTTGTATGCGCCAAGGTTGAACTCACACGTTTGCGCGCTGTTTCCAGTATAAGTTCCAGATCCATCCAATACCTAGAGGATGAGAAGTCATCATTATCTGAATCTATAAGTCGAGAGCGTCGCCTTCGCGCGAGGCAAGATGAGGGAATCCGTTGGGCCATGTCTAAGCTAGAGGAGGGTAGGAGGGCCCTTACTTAAAATTATGGTGATTTTGTTGCCATTTGTCACAAAGATATGGCTAAAAAGGTAGAAATTCTAAATTACATGAGCACCGATTTTGATGAGGAAGTATACCCGCATCTCACAACAGTGCGCGCTAAAAACCAATGGTTAATAAAGCACGGCCTTCCACTAGCCGCCAAAGGTGTTGTGGAGTTACCCAACCTGAATAAAGCGGTTAAGGAGATTTTCGATGCTGCACGGCTACTAGGACAAATTCTCGCCATGGAGCGCGCCATCAAAGATAAGTTATCGAAAGGACCTTTAGAGGGCAATGAAATCTACTCTAGGTACGCATAAGAGATCTTTGACGCCGCGTTCCATAGATTAAAAGACCTCCCCCTGCCTATCATAGATATAATTGAAAAGGATCAAGATCAACCGATAAGTGTGATCATGGCAGGCCTCACTCTAGCGAGTCACTGTGTAGAAAAAACGGAGGAAGATCCCCATGGCATGGCCGAGCAAGATATCTCCCAACTACAAGTTCCTGTCTATGTTGCTGGTGTACCAAAGATGGTGTCACTTGAGGGTAAGTTGAAACATCATGTTAAACGTGTGGCAAAGATAAATAAGTCTTCTACTGCAAATGCTGTTATTGGCTTAGGGTTGGCGCACCCTAATCGATCCGATGGTGTACCGGTTAGTCTGCCTTCCATTGATGTATATCAAATACGCGCGCTGCTGTATATGAATGAGGCGTGGGCACAACATCGTGCGCCCCTGAACCCATCGCGTCGTAGGTTAAAGAGGTTACTGTCAGCGAGCGATCTTCTATAGAAGGCATTTTTCCTAATTACATGCTATGTTGTAACCACGCACATTAATTTGTTAACTAAGAACTTGTATAATGTTTATAGCGATCTGCGCATTTAGAAGCACATAGCGTCCTGCGCTATGTTCATGTTTATTCGTACATATATATTTCCAGGTTTCTGCACCCACGCTTGAGATTGTGAGAGAGAGCGCCTGTTTATGAGTACATTCAGTGAAGTGTGACTCTGAACTTATGGGTGAGCTGAAAGTTCATTACGTGTGGACCTGCCACTACTACCATAAGCGACGTCATAGATAATGACATGTTTGTTAGGCGTGCACACTGTGTCTTGTGCATATCCGTCATAAAAGTATGAGGAATGCTACACTTACTACAACGTCTTGTGGTAAGCTGCCTAACAAAGGATACTTGATCCGACGCCACTAGGGGTGCATCCCTCTTACGTGACAAGTTTAATTAGTAGGGTAAAGTTACTCCTCTTATTTCACGTGGAAACGTTTCATTGTACATGTACACCGGTGGGCCAAAGTTATGTTTTTCAGAAGAAAAAAAATACTCTTATGCATAAAAGATAAAAAAGAAATAATTTGGACCGCGGAACTAGCTAGAAACCGCAATGTTTTATTCACACTTTTGCAAATGCTGAAACAAAGAACATAAAAGGCGAAATCCTAAAACAATTGATTAAAGAAAAAAATACATGGATCTTTATTGGGGGCTTTCAATAGCTAAGGGAATGATCCATGCTAATGATGTGACATCTCAGGGAGAATATCGTCCGAAATCCTGGCTGTCTCTTGAGTCACTTTTCGCGGTACTGGATACCGACTTCGCATAGCTATCCGCGTTCATCCTGGCCCTTGAGAGTCATTTGTTTTCTTCGCCACGATGCTGCATGCTTCGTGATGCCGATAGTCCACTCGCATGACCCTGCTGTCGCATAGTGCGAGCAATTATCCTGGCTGAAGGAACGATTGCTCCTCTGTATTGCTGTCAACAGTTACCTGGAGATAGGAGTATTGCCCGCTACCCTTCGTGCCATGTTCCCTATCCACGTGGACAGAGAACCAATAGTATGTCCTAGTCTCGAGAGGATTCCATCTCCCTTTGCACCTTTTGTTGAGGGTGGCCCAGTGATCATGTTAGGATTTTTCCTACGACCCAGGTTTGTCTGACAGCAGAGACATCGCGCCACCCTTTTACGAACATCCTTATGCATAAATGGCCAAAAATACCCTGAGCGAGCAATCTCATCAACCATAGTTATCGGACCACACGGACATACCCTTTTATGTGCGGCTTCCATGACCGCCCGTGCTTGCTCTGTCGCTAGACATTGTAGTGTTTGCCCATTACTTGATTGTCTGTATAGTGTTCCCGTGATGGCCTTGAAGTGCCTAGCTCTCATTTACACTTGCCTAGCTTTCCTTCTGTTGCTTGGTAATGTATTATGTGTCAGGAACTCTTTAATAGGCGTCATCCATGTTTGTGTCTCAGGGTTCGCGTTTATGCTTTTGTGTAAGATAAAATCAACCAGCACGCGACTAGGAGGTTTATCCATGTTCAGAATTGATAGTTGATCCATGTCAGCTGAGATTTCGTCATTTTCTTCTGAAACTTTTCACATAGCAAACTCCGCGAACTGCCTGGTTATGTCCCTCACTTTTTCTGTATATTGGATTAGTATATGTCCTCGTGACTCGCATGACCACACGACCCTGCTCGCCACCAAAGGGTTGTATGTGTAGGACACTAGGCTCTTCACCATTCTGAGTGCCAATCTTAGACCTGCTATGAGGGCTTCATAATCTGCTTCCATACTAGTTGTGGGGAAGTCAAACAACATTGCGTAGGTAATTTTTATGTCGCCCTGATTTGTGAGGATGAACCTTACATCTGGTCCTCACTTTCTCGCGAAACCTGTCAAAAAGAGGACCCATAGGAGCCCCGATGGTGAGCCCTCGCGCACGAATAAAGTTTTAGCATGGGAATCTTCCGAGATACATCTCCTTCTCTTAATATGTGCCATAAATAAATCAAATAGCCACATGTATACGATTTATTCAATAACCATCAAATCTAGATTTTTATATTCATATAAAAGTCTTCCCTAATTCAAGATTTATTGAATCAAATAAACATGTAGCATATAAAATCATATAACCATACAATTTTATGATCCATGAAAACATGCACGTTCAATATGGATCCACCCAAACCTCTTAACAATTAAATCTCTACGGATCGTAACCTTTAATTTACACGGCATAACAATTAATCATGCAATTTAATCTAAAATTATACAACGTGTAATTTAGTGTTTCAAAAACGGTTCCTTTTTTTATAAAATTCGGCAAAACCAAAATTTTAAAAAACAAAACCCTAATTTTTAAGAAAACCTAAAAAACATGTAGTTTTAACTCAAAACAATTATTAGTTAAAAAACTTTACATTTTTTATAATTATAACATGTTAAAATGGCTCTCGATGCCACTGAAAGTTTATTAGTTCATAACAATAATACAAAACCCTAAACGAGATTAAAGCACACATATAGCGGAAGCGATTTAACAAGATGATAATAACACAATTATAATTAATTGAATTAGGTTTACATACCTTTTAGCTAATACGATTCCACAAGATAAAGAACGAATCACCAATTAGGGTTTATAACGAACACCACCAAGATATAGTCTAAAGTAAGACTATATTACGTTCTTGTACACACGTAATACAACGAGCTAATCGTGATTCTAGCACGTGTAAACCGAGCTTCTACGCTTGTGAAAAAATCTACCCAACAACCCTAGAGAGAGGCTAGGACTAGATTTAAGCTAAACCAAAAAACCAAACAAAACCCCTAGGGGCGTTTGGTGTTGCGATCGCAAGAGAGGGAGAGAAGAGAGATTAGTGTATTGAATTATGAGGGGCGAGGGGTTGTTTATATAGGCACAGGAATTCTTGTAGCCCAAGTAAATCGAATATAAGGAAAGTTTTTCCTTCCCCCTTTGTCACCATAACCGACGGTCGAACACCCCCATGTGGGGTGTTCCGAAACCTTCTTTTCTTCTTTTTTTTTAACTCCACAACGCTCGTTAATACTTAACTCTTAATTACTCAACGGTCGTTAAAGTTATAGCTCGATTTAATTTACTAAATATAATAAATATATTTATTAAATAAATTAAGTTTTTACATATTTAGTGTAATCCCGTCATCTCGAGTTCGATCCTAACACACGACTATTAAATATAAGTCCATAAACTTTCATGTTACACCATAAACACACTTCAAATAATGGTTGGATAATTGATACAAGTGCTACTGACCATAGGACGAATGACTCGAAAATAATGACAACTTTTTCCCCAAAACATATAAACATATGCACCGCGAATGGAAGTACGTCACCCTTAACAGGCGAAGGATCTGTAAAAATTTCAAACTCAATGGATCTTGATTCAGTCCTTGTGGTTCTATCCTTATCTTCTAATTTAATATTCGTTAGTCAAATCACTAAAGCTCTCAACTGATATGTGATTTTTTGGCCAAATGATTATGTATTATAGGAGATAAAAATGCATCTGATTCTTGGCTATGGAACTAGGCGGGGGTGGTTGTACTATCTCGAAGAAAACATCAACTAGAATAAGTCAGGCAAACAAGTCTGTGTCATGGTTATGGCATCACTGACTCGGGCATCTATCTTTTAATTCCTTAGGAAGTTTAAACCAACTTTGTTTTTGAATGTAATGGATAATGATCTTAAGTGTGACATTTGAGAGTTAGCAAAAAACAAGAGAAGTTCATATGTTCCAAGTTCTAATAAAACTTTAGATCCATTTATGACTATACATTCCGATGTATTGGGTCTGGCTCAAATCCCCACGCCTAGTGGTGTAAGGTATTTTGTAACCTTTGTGGATGAATGCACTCGAATGATTTGGATCTCACTTCTGAGAAAACAAAGGGGAAGTACACTATGTATTCAAGGAACTACACCACATCTTTAAATCCGCGTATCAAATGGAAATTCAAATATTACAATCGAATAATGACGGGAAATATATCAACCAGATATGAAACTCTTTTGTAAGAAAACTCCATCCGTCACCAAACTTCTTGTGTAGGAACACCCCAACAAAATGGGCCGTAGAAAGGCGAAACCAATAAATACTTGAAATAGTCCGGGTCTCCCTATTTTATATGAATGTTCCACGAAAATTCTAGGGTGAAGCATTCCGATCTGCTGCATACCTCATGAATAGAAGTCCCTCACAAATGATAGACTTCAAAACCCATTACAGAAGCTACATGAATTAGTAAACATGCCCGTAAATTACACCCTAGAACCAAAAGTTTTTGGGTGCACTACATATGTTCATTAAAACATTGGAAAATGAGAGCCAAAAGAAATTAGATGCATTTTCTTGGGGTATGATAATAACAAAAAAAGGTATCGATGCTATGATCCAATCATGAGAAAAATGTATGTGGCGCATGATTTATCTTTTCACGATAACATTTAATACTTTGGAGACGGGAGCCCGCTTCAGGGGGAGAACAAGGTGAAGCGAACCCACACTACCAACAGATGGAATCCACCCATGGTCTGGACCTCTATGTCAACGAGAACACAACAAATGAACACGAACCAACTGAACATGCCACATTTGACCAGGGAAATCAGGACACTCTTAATTACGATGCCAAAATTGATGAAGAGGATAATCGAGATAGTACAACCACCGATGGAACCGAGAATGCTGTTGAAGTCGAACCTATCACTATCAATCATCCCGAGGTAGATAATGGTACACCTAATAATACTAACATTCCAGATACCCTATCTACTTCTGTCTTGCATGAAACGAATGACACATCTAAGAAAAATATCCGATCAAGAGCAACCAGGGTGTTCCAAAGAAACAATACCAATCGGAAATGAAAGCAAAGGCGAAGTATCCAATCAAAAATTATGTATCACACCACCGTTTGGCTAGCTCACATGCTCTAGTGGTTGATAAATTGTCCACCATATGAATACCAACGATGCACATGAGGCTGCCGAAAATGAAAAGTGGAAAAATCCATGAAAGAAGAAATGGAGGCACTACAAAAGAACCAAACTTAGACACTTGTGAGACTTCTTCCGAAGAAAAACGGTTGGATGTAGGTGGATATATTTACCGTGAAGCTAGATTCGGAAGGAAATATAGAAAGATACAAGGCGAGACTCGTGGTCAAGGGTTATACACAAAAATACAGGATCGGTTTTGGGGACACGTTTGCTCCGGTAGCAAAGATAAATAAAACCCGAATCTTAATATCGATTGCTCCTAATCAAGATTGGCCTCTAAGGTAATTTGATGTAAAAAATTCCTTCTTGAATGAATACTTAGAAGAAGAAGCGTACATGGATCCTCCTCTAGGAGTCAAGTGTAGCGGAAAAGTATGTAGACTAAAGAAGGGATTATATGGTATAAAGCAATTCCCCTGGGCTTAGTTCTGGAGGTTTTCAAGCTTCTGATCATACGTTGTTTATTAAAAATAACGGAAAAATGATTGCTCTTATTGTGTATGTTGACGATATGGTAGTCACTAGAAATGACCAGAAAGAAATGAAGAATCTTTAAACTATACTTGCCATTGAGTTTGAACTGAAGGACCTCGTATACCTAAAGTATTTCTTGGGTATTGAAGTAGCAAGCTGGAATCTCCATGTGCCAACGTAAGTATGTACTAGATCTATTGGCTGAAACTGACATGCTTAACTTCAAGCTTAGTGAAACCCCAATTGAGACGCACCGCTGGTTGTCAATTCTCCCAGATCAAGTCCCCATGAACAAAGAAAGATATCAAAGACATAGCCTATGACGTGACTGTAGTCAGTCGCTTCATGCACACACCAAACAAAGACCATATGAAGGCAGTGTATAGAATTTGAAGTACCTTAAATCCGCACCTGGTAAGGGCTTGTTTTTTTTGGAAAGAATTAAGATCACCAGGTGTGTGGGTACACTGATGCAGATTGGGCAGGATATCGAACAAATGAAATATATACCTCAGGTTACTTTACATTTGTTGGGAGAGATCTAGTTACATGGAAAAGCAAGAAACAAAAGGTGATCTCAAGGTCGAGTGCCGAGGCTGAATTTCAAGGATTGATGCATGGTGTATGCGAGCTAATTTGGATAAAGCTAATTTTGAAGGACTTGTGCATCAACTTAACTTCCCCTATGCAGCTGCATTGTGACAACTAAGCTGCTATGAAAATAGCTAACAACCCGGTTCAACACGACAAAACTAAACATGTAGAGATTGATCGACACTTCATTAAGGAACAGCTCGAGAAGAAAACTGTCGAATTTCCGTACGTTGCATCAAAGGATCAGCTTGCAGATATGTTAAAGAAAGCAGTATGTGCGAGAGTGTTTCAATTCTCTCTTGACAAGTTGTGAATGATAGACATACATTCTTCACCTTGAGGGGAAGTGTTGGCGAGAGCGACTTTAATGGATGTAAAAGCTGGAGATTGGATGGAGATTAGCTGAAAAATTATCAATACGTTGCTCTGTATTGTTTATTTAATCCCTTAGATTAACGATATAATTTTGATAGATGTTTAGCATTCCGTTATATAATGACACAGAAAGTAAAAATACAGTAGATTCTACCATCTCATTCTCAAAATAACATGTATAACTTTTAACATAAGTCTATAAGTTATAAACAGAAATCAGGTTATTATTTTTAACATTCTTTGTATGTGCGTTTGTGTATTCTTTACTTGCGTCCGTTAGGGACAACTATTTCTTTTGTATGTTGATTGCACATGAGATGGTTAGTTGAGCGCAATATCAGGGTTATCTTTCGTAGCAACAGTTCTTACATACATTTCGAATCATATTATTCGACTGTTACGTAAATAAATTTTAATTATGAATTAGGCACGTGTCTTGACCTTTAGCTCGAAAAAGTACATACTTAACTCCCAAGTAAATTAACCATACGTTTTTTCACCAACGACTCAATATAAGCAATAGATTAGATAAACTGAAAAACGATTGGGAATATATATAGCACACATCTTCATTCTTCAACCAAATTAAAACCAACTGTTTTATACAAAGTGTTGGAAATTTAGTGCAATTGTGGGAACGGGTAATACTTGTAAATGGGTTTGGAGTTACGGAGTGTACACCCATTAAGTCCCTTACCTCCCTGGACTCAATATAGTGGTTGTGATATCAGTAGGAAGCTGCTCCTGGTCAGGAAGTTGCTTCTGGTCAGGAAGTTGCTCCTGGTCAGGAAGCTGCTCCTGGTCAGGAAGCTGCTCCTGGTTAGGACGTTGCTCCTGGTGATGCACAAAGTCTTTGTAACCTCTTTGACCAGTTAATGAGGGTTGAATATTGACTTGATGACCAGATTTCTGGTCATGTAACCACTATGCTTTATGAAGGTTATTATGAGATTAATAGGCCGATTAATGCTCTTAATACCTTTGACTAGGAGTTACATTCCTTAAAGGAATAGGATCACTATAAATAGTGATCATATTTTGCATGATGAGAGACAGAAACAAGAAACATAGAAACGCATAGAGTTCTTGATTTGTGCCTAAAACAAGAACTAACTCTTGGTTTTATCCCAAGGAGGTATTCGTGTTAACCCAGGCATAGGGTCGAATAATCTTCTTTGGAAAGTGATTACACGACTCCAAGAGATATCCGGTAACCATTCATTGGTACGTAGTTAGGCTATTGATTATCTTCACCCTGTTGGAACGAAGTAAACCCCAACAATCAAAGAAGATTATTTTGTGATAATCAATGGCGGCGGCAATGAAGCATATGGTGGCTAACTTCTCCAAACTGGACAAGTTTGAAGGGGTTGATTTCAGGAGATGGCAGAAGAAGATGCACTTTCTTCTCTCTACCATGAACGTGGTGTACGTGCTGACCACTCCTATTCCTGATGGTGGTGATGATGCTACTTTGGAGGAGATGCGGAAAAGGAGCAAATGGGAAAATGATGATTATGTGTGTCGCGGCATAATTCTCAATGGTATGTCTGATTCTTTATTTGATATTTACCAAAATGTTGAATCTGCTAAAGAACTATGGGATTCCTTGGAAGCCAAATATATGGCTGAGGATGCATCAAGTAAGAAGTTCCTTGTTAGTGATTTCACAAATTACAAAATGACTGATTCAAGACCAGTCATGGAACAATACAATGAACTTCTTGGAATACTTGGCAGATTTACACAACATAAAATGAACATGGATAAGACCATTCAGGTCTCGTGTGTCATTGACAAACTGATGTGGTTGTGTAGATCTTAAATTTAGTTCTGGAAAGATTGTTTCTTTGTTTAATGTTTTACATGTTCCTAATATTAGGAAGAACTTGGTTTCTAGTAGTGTTTTGAATAATTGTGGTTATAAACAAGTGATTGAATCTAATAAATTTGTTTTATCAAAACATGGTGTGTTTATTGGTTTTGGCTATTTGAGTAATCAAATGTTCAGGCTTAATATTGATTCTAGTATAAATGTTGATTCTGTCCTGATGACTACCACTAAACTAAATGATTCATCACTATGGCATGCTAGACTAGGCCATGTCCACTATAAGAGGATGCAAGATATGTCTAAGGATGGGTTAATTCCAGCTTTTGACATGGACACTGATAAGTGTCAGACTTGTATGCTGAATAAAATTACTAAGAAACCATTTCAGGATGTAAAACGTGTAACTACAGTTTTGGAGCTAATCCATAGTGATCTATGTGATTTGCATGCTACTCCCTCATTAGGGAATAAGAAATACTTGGTAACATTTATTGATGATGCTTCTAGGTTTTGTTATGTCTATTTGTTACATACTAAGGATGAAGCATTAGATAAATTTAAAGTATTTAAAACTGAAGTTGAATTACAGCAAGGAGTCCAAATCAAAAGATTTAGGACTGATAGGGGAGGTGAGTACATGAATACTCAGTATTTTCAGTCTGTTGGAATAATCCATGAAACAACTGCCCCCTATACTCCACAACAAAATGGTATATCAGAAAGGAAAAATAGAGTACTAAAAGAGATGGTTAACTCCATGTTGTCCTACTCAGGACTGAGTCAAGGGTTTTGGGGAGAAGCTATGTTAACAGCTTGCTATTTATTAAATAGGGTTCCTAATAAAAGGAACAGGATTACCCCTTATGAACTCTGGACTAAAAGGAAACCAAACTTGAACTACCTCAAAGTTTGGGGTTGTAGGGCTGTTGTAAGACTCCCTGATCCAAAGGTGAAAACCTTGGGTGAAAGAGGCATTGAATGCATCTTTGTTGGATATGCTGAGCATTCCAAGGCTTATAGGTTCTATGTTATTGAACCTAATGATTCAGTTTCAATAAACTCAATCATTGAATCAAGGGATGCTAACTTTGATGAGACTAGGTTCTCATCAGTCCCTAGACCAAGCCTTAGGACTCCTATAGGAGCTGAGGACACTGGTGTTTCAGTGGAACCTGAAAGGGTCACTGATGAGGTTGTGGTTCAGCAACCTGAGCCTGAGCTTAGAAGAAGCACAAGGCATAGGACTCCAAGGAATTTTGGGCCTGAGTTTCAACTATACTTAGTTGAAGGTACAAGAGATGAGGTCTCTGACCAATTCTACTATTGCTTTAATGTTGAGGATGATCCCAAAACATTTGATGAAGCAATGAAGTCCCAGGATGTTGCTTTCTGGAAAGAAGCAATCAATGATGAGATGGATTCCATCATGGGCAACAACACTTGGGTGTTGGTTGATCTACCTCCAGGTTGTAATCCACTTGGTAACAAGTGGATTTTCAAAAGGAAAATGAAGGTAGATGGAACTGTTGAAAAGTTCAAGGCAAGGCTAGTCATTCAAGGCTTTAAACAAAAGTCAGGGATAGACTATTTTGATACTTATGCTCCAGTAGCACGTATCAGTACCATAAGAATGTTGATTGCTCTAGCAAGTATTCACAATCTGATTATTCATCAGATGGATGTGAAGACAGCATTCTTGAATGGTGACTTGGATGAGGAGGTTTATATGAACCAACCTCAGGGCTTCATCATGCCTGGTCATGAAGGAAAGGTGTGTAAACTGATTAAGTCCTTATATGGACTGAAGCAGGCACCTAAGCAATGGCACCAGAAATTTGATGAAGTGGTTTTGTCTAATGGTTATTCACTTAACCAAGCTGACAAATGTGTATATAGCAAATTTGATGAATCTGGTAAAGGAGTCATCATTTGCCTATATGTTGATGACATGTTAATCTTTGGTACTGACCAAGCTAAGGTTGATCAGACAAAGGATTTTTTGTCGTCAAAGTTCTCCATGAAAGACATGGGGGAGGCTGATGTTATCCTTCGCATAAGGATTAAACATGAAAGTGATGGTATTGTAATTTCTCAGTCTCATTACATTGAGAAGGTGCTGAAGAAATTCAATCACTTTGATTGTACTCCAGTGAGTACACCTATGGATACAAGTGAGAAACTGATGCCTAACAATGGTCAGGCTGTCTCCCAGCTTGAGTATTCTAGGGTGATTGGTTGCTTGATGTATGCCATGACTAGTACTAGGCCTGACATTGCATTTGCTGTGGGTAAACTGAGTAGGTATACTAGTAATCCTGGTACTCAGCATTGGCAAGCAATTCAGAGGGTACTGAAGTATTTGAAAGGAACAATGGATTATTGTTTGTCTTATACTGGATATCCTTCAGTGTTGGAAGGTTACACTGATGCAAGTTGGATCAGCAATACTGAGGATAATTCATCCACAAGTGGCTGGGTATTCCTTCTTGGTGGTGGTGCAATTTCTTGGGCATCCAAGAAGCAAACTTGCATTACTGGTTCAACAATGGAATCTGAATTTGTGGCTCTAGCAGCTGCTGGTAAAGAGGCTGAATGGTTGAGAAACTTGCTTCTTGAGATTCCATTGTGGGTCAAACCTATGGCACCCATTTCTATCCGTTGTGATAGTGCAGCTACATTGGCTAAGGCATATAGCCAGATGTACAATGGCAAGTCTAGACACCTAGGTGTTAGACATAGCATGATTCGTGAGTTGATCACGAATGGGGTGATTTCAATAGAGTTTGTGAGGTCTCAACAAAACTTAGCTGATCACTTGACGAAGGGATTGGCTAGAGACTTGGTTATAAAGTCTGGTAAAGGGATGGGTTTAAAAGTCCACTCTAGTCACTGAATGCTAGGACACCCAACTCCCTCCTGAGGAAACTTGGGAGCTGAGTTCAATGTGGAAAGCTGAACATTCAGGGGACTGAAGCACATGTTTTACATATCATCCCAAGGATGTGCTTGTACCTGCTGAAAGGAGGATGAAGTTATAAACTTCTTAATGGTTAATTTCTTTGAAAAAGTGCTTAAGCAGGAGCATGAACTAAAGAGGAACCACCTATGTAAATGTTGAGGTTTCGCCGCCTCAAGGAGCATGGACTTTGGCTCTTACAACATTTATGAATTGGATATGGACACATGGCTTGTATGGTGTCAGGAGCGTTTTAAGTGTTTGAAAACTTGGGTGTATGTTATCTTCAGGTGTTCAAAGTAGTTGAAGGGTTCAATTCTTAGAACACCCTGATTCTCGAATATTTGGAGTGATGTACTAAGATGGAAATTCAATCCTCAGGACATTTTCATTTATGCACTGGTTTTGTTAAAATTGATTTTCATGCAAAAAGGAATTGTACTAAATTGGGGAGGATTGTTGGAAATTTAGTGCAATTGTGGGAACGGGTAATACTTGTAAATGGGTTTGGAGTTACGGAGTGTACACCCATTAAGTCCCTTACCTCCCTGGACTCAATATAGTGGTTGTGATATCAGTAGGAAGCTGCTCCTGGTCAGGAAGTTGCTTCTGGTCAGGAAGTTGCTCCTGGTCAGGAAGCTGCTCCTGGTCAGGAAGCTGCTCCTGGTTAGGACGTTGCTCCTGGTGATGCACAAAGTCTTTGTAACCTCTTTGACCAGTTAATGAGGGTTGAATATTGACTTGATGACCAGATTTCTGGTCATGTAACCACTATGCTTTATGAAGGTTATTATGAGATTAATAGGTCGATTAATGCTCTTAATACCTTTGACTAGGAGTTACATTCCTTAAAGGAATAGGATCACTATAAATAGTGATCATATTTTGCATGATGAGAGACAGAAACAAGAAACATAGAAACGCATAGAGTTCTTGATTTGTGCCTAAAACAAGAACTAACTCTTGGTTTTATCCCAAGGAGGTATTCGTGTTAACCCAGGCATAGGGTCGAATAATCTTCTTTGGAAAGTGATTACACGACTCCAAGAGATATCCGGTAACCATTCATTGGTACGTAGTTAGGCTATTGATTATCTTCACCCTGTTGGAACGAAGTAAACCCCAACACAAAGATCAAACTTTAACCTTCTAAGAAATATATGTACATGATTTTATAATCGAAATGGAAAACAAAGTTAACGTAAATGGCATAATTGTTACAAAAAGCCATAAAAAACATGAAAATGAATCAAGATGGAGGACAAAAAAAACCAAGCTAAAAAACATACACTACTATACCCTCGTTTATCACCAAGAGATCGATCTACTTTCTGAGATTCACAACGATAACACTTATATTATCTTTGCTGCCACGAGCCATTGCGAGCTCGGTTAAAACCACGGCTGCATTGGTCATTCTACATCTGTTCTCTTTCGTTGCATCGTTTACTTGTTGTGATGATCTCCTTCGACAAATCCGTCCATCAAGACATTTTCTCACGACTTGACATGCGAAATCGTTTGACATCACATCCCATAATCCGTCACTAGCTAGTATCAAGAACTCATCTTTGTCATTCCTTTTATTTACAATGACTTCTGGTTTTGCTATTACATATGGTTTTAGTTGTCGATCACCTGCATAGTTGTAGATCATGTACTTTAGTAACCTTTTCACAAATTGCCATAACATTAACTTTTGAATTAACTTATTTCAACGATTTAATTTGTACCTATGGATCTTGAAGTAGCAAGAACTCCCAAAACGCGATTGCCATTCCAATTAACCACCCTTCCTCCCGAGTGTTCGATTCTTTCTAGCTCATCTGGTCTATCCGGCTGCATATCATGTTTAAAGATTAGTAAGATCATTATAATCTAAAACTATGTATCAAAGTTCTGGTTAAACTTGTGAATGCACTTTTTTATGTTCTTGAATTAACTTTTAACGTACGTTTCATAGTATGTAGTTTTCATATCCAAAACCAAAGAAAAAATAATGACCCTAAGTTGAAACTTCTAAAATATTTTGTTTCACCATGCAAAAACTTAAATGGTTAACTTTCACATATCAACTAAGTCTTGTTCTAAGAAAACTACCTTGTGATCATTAGACAACGGCACAGCCACACCACCACGCGCAAGCACGGCTCTTGAATCACCACAATTCGCAACAACAATCTCATCATCACCCACAACTGCAACGACAGCAGTCGAACCCATTGACCCGACAAACTCGCTCTCATTAACCTCCTCATCCATTTTCACAAAACTCTCCACCATCAACTTATCCCAATCCATCTTCCCATTCTTCCCATCACCTATCTCACTCGCCAACACCTTAAACAGCCTTTCACGACACGTATTCGCAACATGTGAACCACCATGTCCATCAAACACCCCATAAAAATCTAACTTATCAACAAACCCTAATTCTACACTAATAGCATCCTCCATCTCTCTCCTACGTCCAATCACGGACGAATGGCAAGGAAACTCATTATCAACGTTCTCAATACGTCGTCGTTTTGCAAGGGTATCATTTTCACCACCTGACAAAACTTTTGACCTACGAAGCTCGAGACGTTTCCTTCTTGCAAGTATCACATCTAGTTTACTCGAATAACTGGCGGTTTGTCTACAATTTGCTAAAGATGATGGAGATGTTGATATGGTGTGATCCATTTTATTGATCATCATGTTTTCTTTTTGGTTGATTAACATGATTGTGTTTTATTTTGTGAAGAGAATGATGGAAATATCGTACGTGCATGTGTTATATAAAGAGAATTGTGACGTAAAAATGGTTGATATGATTTCGGCGGTCAAGTACGGGAAACAGCACCCCTGACTTCCGGACACGTACACGTTGTGATTATAGATTCGGTGTATTATTAGGGTATGTACGTGGCCGGTGAAAGGTTGGATTCTTGTCGAATAGAATATGGTTACTACTACCTTTTATTGTTTTTAATGGAAATATCTTTATGACTCACTCTTCTATTTTTGGTCCAAATCAATGGTTGGGAATTTGGGATTGTGTTGGTATTCTATAATAAAGTAAGGGTATATTTATCCCTGCTGCAAGCAGGAGATGTATTCTATCTGCCACAGGAGGTATTCTACCTGCCGCACTCTCATGACCGTCTAGTTGTTTTCGTCAGTGTTTTAAAACCGGGTTGATCCGGTCGGTTGAACCGGTTGAATCGTAACTCGATCGAGTGATCGAACGTCGAGTTTGTCCGAAAAACTTAGTTGAATCGCCGGTTAAACCGGTTGAACGGTGACCCAATGGCTCGACCGGGTCAATTAAAAAATCGAGTTTTACAACATTGGTTTTCGTTGCTTTCGTTGGCTTCTGGGGCGGAGCTAGGGGGATTCCCGGGGATGTACGGGAACCCGATGAAATTTTATCGCGTAATGTATATATTTGCTAAAAACCTCTATTTTTTTTAAATGAACCCGGTCCTAAAATTAGGTACTATATAGAAACTCGTATTAAAAATTTGTGCACCCGATGACTTTATTCTTTGACTCCATCCCTGGTTGGCTTTAGATAATTGTAAAAGAGATAAAAAAAGTTAAGTCTAAGTTTAATGTCAGTTTTAAATTATTATAACAAATTTATAAAAGGCAATTTAAATAATTTGCTTAAAAGTAAAAAATAAAAATAAATATATTTTTATTAAAATATGTATTTTTAGGGATTAATTGCTTTATTGTTCTAATTATTGATTGAGTTGATTTTCAGAGTTAAAGACTTATGCAAGGGTTTGTAGGACATTCGCCAATCACAAGTGATTTATATTTGGGACATGGAAGTAAATGGTGGATTGAAACACTTGCATGATGATATGTAATAGGGCTAATTATTTTAAAAAATATTATACTTAACTCATTTTACCTGTAGGGTAAAGTGCAAACCTCTCGAAGTAAGGAACCATAACATATATATTTATATTAATGCAAAGTAATGTCTAAAAACATTATTAGTGTTTACTAATTTTTTTTTATTTTTGATCACGATAAATTAAAAAGACATTTATCGTCAAATACAATCGTAAGACGAATTATTTAAGAAACACTATCATCAAATTAATAATCATTTAAGTATTGTACTAACATATCTTAATCGTGATTAGTGATCATACAAGTGATTAGTCCTAAACTTACATTTCGTCAAATATGACAAATTTTTTTTAATAAACTTCTTTTTAAGAAAATGTTTTATTAAAATGAAAAATGTAAATTTGAATATGTCATATTCTAAATGTCATAAGAATATCCTTAGAAAGTAAAAACATACCTCAGGTATTACTACCCCACTAAAAGATAAAAGAAAGCGGAGTCTACTCCCACGGTTCCTGAAATAGCTATGCGGTTCCCTAGTGATAAGGAACCGCAAGCACAATTAAGGAACCGCGCTTAGAGAGCCATTGGTTTTTGTCTTCTATAAATAGTAGATCAAATCTGCATTTTCTGTGAACCTTTTTGGACATTCTTTCTGCCATCTTTCTCCTTTCTAATTCCTAATCATTTATAAATGATCACTTAATGTGTTAAGTATGATGATTATCCCCTTGATCTCCTTTTTTACTTTGTACAAAGAGAAGATCACTCACACACTTGTAATGTGATTAAAGATGAAGCTTTGATGAAGATCATCCTACCTTAGATCTAATCATATTCATCATTTTTATTTGAGTCTTGTGTAGATCCAATGTATTTGTGTATACTTGAATTAGTTGTGTTAATCCAATGTATTTGTGAATACTTGGATTAATTATGTGTAAATATATTGTATATGTGTATACTTGGATTTGTCTTGTGTGGATCCAAGTTACATGTGTATACTTGGATATGTTCTTATTAAGTTGTAAAGTGTTGTGTGTTAGTTCTCACTAAACTACAAAGTGATTTGTGTTTGTGTCTTGTGAGTTCTCACTTAGTTTCAAAGTGAAGAGTTGTGAAGATTGGTTCTAGCTTTCGATTAGAACTCGACATCTAGCCTTGTGTCCGAAAAGAAGATGGGCGACGAAGATTGGTTATAGCTTTCGATTAGAACTCGACATCTAGCCTTGTGACGAAAAATGGTGAAGTAGGCGACGTGTGTAGATTAGTCCTAGCTAAGATTAGGTCTCGACATTTAGCTTAGTGTCAGAAAATAATGTAAGCAACGTTGTAAGGTTTTCTCCGCCAAGAAGGAAGCTTGTGGATATAGTGGAAATCTCGAGTAAGGTGTACTCGAGGAGTGGAGTAGGAAGGAAGATAGAGCTTCGTTGCCGAACCACTATAAATCTTCGTGTCTTCCTATTATGTTGCCTTCTTTCCTTACTCTTTACTTACTTTCATTATTACATCACATACAACAACTCCTTGTCATTGTTAATGCATTAGAATTGAACATAATCATTATGCAACTAGCTTTTAAGTAAAAGGTAGTTTTGGGACAAACCTAATTGAAAGAAATTTTAATTAGGACATAAACCAAAGAGAAAATGTTCAACCCCCCCCCCCCCCCCCTCCCCCCCCCCCCTTCTAGTTTCTATAATTTGGAATATATTTCATTTTGAGAGAGTTGAATAAGCACTATCTTGTTCTCGTTGAAAAGTTCTATACATGTGCCCTTTCTCAACGCATTTCTTTAAACAAAGGTTCCGTTTTTCCTCTTTTCGGATGGTAAATATTTTTCAGAACATGGAGTGTGAATCAAACCCATGTTTGAATTTAAATTGAGATACTGATACAAGTTCTTCCCTTCTGAATCAGATAGATTCATATCTGAAGGAGGTTGACAATAAATTCTTTCAAAATTGACTATTTTTATTGTCCCTTTGTTAGGGTTGTTCCAGAAATGTCGGCGATAGAGTAAATAGCTCTACGAACGAGTGGATTAGATCTACTTGGAAAATGGAAAGATTTGTACAAGTTATACGTTTCGTCACCACTTTGTGGAAAAGCCTTAGGTATTAATATGTTGGATACCTGTGACTCGATTGCTGAAATAGTATCTCTCCCCCAAAAAGCATGTTTTTTTCACCGACGCACAAAGAAAATATTTTGTTGAGAATGAACAAGATATCTTAATTTTACAAAAAACGGTAATTTTTTACTGAGTAGAAACTTCCGACAATTTTGCCGCTATATTTTCATTTACATGCAAAATAATCCTCGAGTAGACTTTTTTTTTTAAATTTGGGTCGTTATACTAGTTAAGTCCCTCACGTGCCATGCTAGTGAGGGTATTTTCGTCATTTTCGATCCCTCTCTTACTTTAACCTTTTGTTTATGTAAAATTTATCCCTGAAAGATTTTCTTCCCTAATTCTTCTTCTTCCCTACTATAATTTTCCTAGAAGACCACCGCCGCCATCTACCAACACCACACGCCGTCATCTAAAATGTTAACTTACAAGATTACCATTCTTTAAAGGCTTATGATTATTTAATTATTACAACTCCAATCAGCAATCGCACATCCAAACCTATGTTCGACTGCCCTTATCAGAATTTTCATGATTGTCTAAGTGTATGTTTGACCCGAGTAATGACAAAACACTCTTTAATACTCTTATTGTGCCTTATGGAGTAAAGCATACAAGCTAACGTGCAGTAGGGAAAATGATCAAGTAGAATATATTCTTCTACAAGACTTGCAATCCTCTCCTAAAACATTTTCAGTGCCTGCTTTTGAAAGACCACATACAGTGGAGTCGCTACAAGCAAGTAGTCATGATGGCGGCCTCTTTAACCATGTAAAAAACAAGCAAACTCCAGTCAAACTGAAAAGTATGCCACCATTTCCACCTCCCCCTAAGAAATAGTGGATGAGAAAGCCCCCAACAGATGGTGGTAAACACAGAGATAATTACATCCTATAAGTTTCTCCATCTAAACCAATTGTAGGTCTAAAAGTAAGTGGTGGCTCAATGGTAGATGAGATTCGTAGTCTGCATGCCAAAAATAGGAACTCTCAGAATAGTGTGGAGAGTTTCAGAGTGTTATCACAAGAGTCCGACTTATTTGTATCATCAGAAGGAACGATAACACAAACAACAATTGAAACATAATACTCTTGTAGCTTGCACACAGAAGTTCATTTCACCCGATCCGTATCAGCAAAAGCAATGGTGCTACAAATAGAGGTTGAAAAGGAACCGTCTTCATTACCTCCTATTATTGAAAAACTATAAAAAAAATATCCTACCCATGTTTCCATCTACACCCGTTGAAGATCCTCAAGTAGTTGGTCATTTAACATTAGATGATGTTACATGTCTAGATCAGACGTGTAGAAACTAGAGGGGGGGGGGGGTTGAATAGTTTCTTCAATTTACTTGTTAAAGGTTGGTTTTAAAAAATCCTTTTTCAAAAACTTAAGCTTGAGTATTTATGTGAAACATTATTATACACAATATGAACAAGGTATAGTGCAACTAACTAATAATCACAAGTATAAAGAATAAAGAATGTAAAGAGATATGGGAAGGAAAGATCAAACCAAACACCAAGGATTTATAGTGGTTCGGCAACGAAGCTCACTCCCCGAGTACTCCTTACTCGAGAGTTCACCAATCAACAAGCTCTTTAAGGTGGAGAAACCGTACACAGCGTCGCTTAACCAATTTCTGACTCTAAGCTAAAAGTCGAGCCCTAATCTTAGCTAGGACCAATCTACACCAATATACTTTGAGGACTAAGAATTAACCTTAATACATACACAACTACTTGGATCTTCACAACAATGAATAAATAGATTTGGATCTTCAATGGATCTTTGAGGTAGACACAACACTTCAAGAATGATAGTGTTCTTCTCTTTGCACTTTGAGAGGAAAAGATGGGAGGAGAAATATTCACTTCTAAACAAGTAGTAATGTAAAACCCGTAAAAATAAGGTCATGATTTAATTCTATTTTCAATTATTTTGAAGTATTTTATAACGTTAAATATTATTATGTTTAACGGTTTAAGTTGAAACCGATATTGAATATTATATTTTAATATTTTGACGAGCAACGAAGACTACTAGTGATCGCGATACCGACGGATGCCAAAATTTTTATATTTTATTATCGATCGTTTCGATATTTAATACTTTTGACGATATCGTTTTAATTACATATCGAGTCGTTATATTATTATTTTTCGTGTGCGTTTAAACTTTTAAAAAGTATTTTTACGAAACCCGAGTCTCGTAAATATTTAAAAATTTGCAATTTACATTTTTACCCTTTTAAACTATTTTATTACATTTTGGACCAAAACTATCACAAATTGGCAAAAACTACCCTAACCTTACACTATATATATGTTTTCCACTAACACAATTCATTTAAAAAATTCATTAAAACAAAAACACCATCTTTCTTCTTTCTTTTCCATTTTGGCCTACACCACCACCATCCATTCCATCAATTTTTTTTGATGATCAACTTTGATCCATACAAAAACAAAACAAGTCCCATTCCTATTTTTGAAAGGTGATTCTAATGATACCATTTTTACTTACATGCATTGAGTTTTGAATTTTGATAAGAAAACTAGGCTTGTTAGGTGGTGATTTTGATCATGCATGTGTTAGAGATGATGATCAAATGATGTTTATGTAATGTTTTGGTTAAAAAGTTGAATTTTAATTTTTGGGTTTTTGATTTTGATGATGATACAAGTGTTAGGATTGGTTTATGGTGATGTTAGGATGTTAGAATGATGATAAAAGTTGTTGGTTTTGATCAAAAACTTGATTTTGTAAGAGATTTTTATAGTCAATTTTAGGCAGTAGGTTTGAGGCCATTTTCGAGGGTCTTAAGTCTGAATATAGGATGATATGATGGGATTATGTTGTAGAGAATTTTGTTAGCTTCGATTTGATATAAAGTAGGCCTTCCAACTCCAAACGAGGTGGAAGTTACACTAGTTTGATTTTCGTGTACCAGGAGACGAGTGTTGACACAATCCGAAAATTGTTGTCGATATTTGGATCGAATCTCGGGTACCATAAAATGAGTTTCCAAATGATTCAAGGGCTGTTCTCAGGCTCCAAGTTTAGCATTTTGAGTCTATTTTTAGAATCAAGTGGCGGTTTTACAAACGGAGTTGTTTAGAATGGTTAAAATGGTTTCGTAAGTCAAGGTCGCTAAACTGTCCGGATTTTGTGATTCAAAGATGAGTCGGGCAGGGAACTTTAGAAGTAAAATCTTTTAATGGGCTCTTGGGAGGACTTTCTACATATAGTAAGTGAGTTCTCTGAGTAGTATCATAAAAAGTTGATATGTCTAAGTATGGGAAAACGGCTTGGACATTCGGTATGTTCCGGCAGATTTTTATTAAAGGCGTAGAATAATAAAATGAATATATAGGAGAGTGTAATAGTATCACTTGTATCGTTTTCTCTCAATTTTGTCGTGATTTTATGAGTCGAGTTTTATATTCTTATGTATGGGTTATTTCTCGAGTCTATTATTAATGAACGCACCTCATTTGATAGGTTGCGGTTCTCGTGTTTGAAAGGCATCATCTATCGTCGGCGATCGTCTCATTACCACTATTGGCTAAGGTGACTCTATAGCCTCGCTTTATACTAGTTATTAAATGATTTTAAACCCGCGAGGGGGAATACATGTTTTATAAACTTAGAACACAAGATTTTTATGGTATGCTTTGTCCCTCTATGAATGGACCCGTGGTTGCCTTTAAATTGCATTAAGTGATTGCCTTTGTTAAAACCTCAATTATGGACCGTTAATTAACCTATGATGGGTTAACCGCTAGTACAATTAATAGATCTATGGGGGAAGCCGCCCCGGTTCAGTTTTTGTGGACTTGTCATAGAAGCTTAGGCCCGACCTCCACACTGTTTGAGCATATTGTATTGAGAAGTCAGGTATACGGCAATGTACCAATAATCTGGAGGTAACCGACAATTAATAAATCTCTCGTCTTATTAGACTGATATGGGAGTGTCTAAGGGCTCGGTTCCATGAGCTTATTGCAATTTATGCTATATACAATTATCATTGTTGATGCAAATTATTATTTGATGCTTATAAGCATGCCACAAACTTATAATCTTTGCTTGTGTTCAAATTGATTTCATAAACCTATAGATTCACTTGGCATTTTTGCTGATTGTTTTACTCACATGTATTTCAGGTAATCAAGAAGTGGAAGCTTGGAGGTCACGGGAATGAAGTTGTGCACTGCTTTTGTTGTTCAAACTCTTTGATTTATTTATCGTTCCATTTTAAAACAAACTAATATGTTTTTTAACTTATCTTTTGGTAACGATTACTTGGGACTACGCTACTCTGATAAATTTTTTAGGAACGATAAATTTGAAACGTCTCTTTTCGAGTCGTTCTTTATAAATTATGTGTTGTTGTATCATTGTTTAGCACCCAAAGATGTATTCCGCTGCGTATAAATTTGGGGGTGTTAAAGATTGGTACCAGAGCCATGAGTTATAGAGAACTAGGTCTTTTTCTAAAAACCTAAACTATAACTGTCGGTTTTATTTTTCAAAGAGTCGGTGCACATGATTTCGCGTGACTTCAGGTTCAAGCTACTTCTGGGATTACAACTTTAGTATACATTATTATGTATGCCTTATTGCTAAGTATTTCTAAATAAATACTATAATCCTTTATCGATATATATTTATGTCGTTAAACTTTTCGATAAAAGTTTATCATTTATTAATGATTAACTTAAATAAATACAATGAGTTTTCAAGATCTTTCTTTATTTATTTTTGAACTATTTAAATTGCTTTTATTGCAAAAAATTTTATATTATGACCTTACATAACTTCATCTACGCGCGTTACTTTCATTGTTTAACCCTTTGTGATATCTATATAGATATTCAAATCGTCTTCCGGCTATTTGTGCTTGGACGTCTTTTAACGTAATCTCCAGACCATTGTGTAGCTCAATGTGTCCTTGGAATAGACTAACCGATATCGTGTGAGTCATACATTTTGAAACATTTCTTAAAATAGTGTTGAATAATACCATGGTTTTTCGTAATATTTTGTTGATTTTTATTATCGTTTTACACGACATGCGAAGATTTAATTCGTTGACATTTATATGTATCGACTCCGAAGTGTATTGTTCACTTATATCTCGGTAACGTCATCGTTATTTTATAAATCATCGTCTAGATTATGGCACTAGAATTGGAATACGATTTTACTTATATAAAATTGTATCATTTGTTTTTCATTAACCTTCTCGCCCCCGGAGTGTAGCATGTTAATGTTTCATTCTTTTCTTGTTATGTTTTGTGTTTTTGACAATCGTGGCACCAAGGAGATTTGCCTACTTTGCACCTTGAAACTTAAATTATGAACGTCATTCATCGTTTTGCTTCCTAAATTTCGTGTTGAATACCTTGAAGCATCTTCTGTCATTCATTATGCTATATTTTTATTTGATGCTCATTATGAGATTTATTTTTCATTGTTGTAAAATCCACAAGACATGTGTGTATATATATATATTTTGAGCCATTAGGAAGTGTCGAAAAATATATTTTATGTAGAAACTGCAGGGGGAAGTATAAACAGGTCAAAACTTAAAAGCAAAACATGCGTTCTTAAAATAAAATAGTCAAACCTGCACAGAACTTGCAGGGGTATTTTAGTCATTTTATATTGGGTTTCAGGTCTCGAGTAAAACTAGAAAGTCGTCTGAAACGTCGTTTTACATTAAAATGCTTTAGACTCCGAGTCTTGGAGATGTCGTTTATCGGGTCAATTAATCGGCTCATACTTAAAAGTCAAATCTGATAGAAAATTCGGAACATGGGTTTTAAACGTTCTAAGCAGTTTTGATTTCATTTGAGATCGTAAAATTTTAACAAATATTATTTTACAACTACGAACACTAGTTGCATGTGAAAGTGTTTAAAATAGAAACATTACAGGATTAGAAATTACCGGATAAATGGTGTAATTTGAAAATGAATAATATACTTTCTTAAAAGCATGTTGTGTCGAGTATCTTACATAGAATACACATGTGTATTGTTTTATTCTTTTCATATATATGACTCATTTGTCATTCGATGTTATTTTATTTTCGTTTTCTTCTAACCTTCCATTGATTTGAGTTGAGTTTTGAAGTTTTGTCTTCCCATTCTTCATCGATATTTTTTTATTTTATCACGTGTCTCATGGCGTTTCCGTCTAAACCTTATAACCTTTTGAAACATTAACAACTTGTAACCATTTCATTGATTGTTTTATGAGCTACTATTTGCTACTTTTTGCAAACCTGTGGATACTTTATACGTTGTCATAATGTCATATTATAAATAAATCTGATATTGTTTTACGATTATTTTCACCAATTATTTTTACTTTGGTCTTATAAAATACTTTTCGTAAGATTAAAAGCTGCTTATTAAGTATCTCACAAATTACTTGTATCCTATAAATTTATAAAGTATTTTTAAATTCCATTTTACAAATGGCATGGTTTATATAAACATAAGAAACGTAATACTTTTCGATGAAACTGAGCACTGCATTGCTATTCCTAAATTATACATGGCCTGATCACCTATGTCTAATTTAGAAGGAGCCATGCTAGGCTAAATAGTAGTCCACTTAAAAATCTTGATAATACTCAACTTTTTACTTGTATTTATGATAAAGATAAATAAAATGAAATAAAGTGAAAAGAAGTTTTGAAAACCTTTATATTTTATGCAAGTAGCGCAATTTTTATGCATCCGCATATGTTTTCTTACCTTCTCTTGGATGAATTACACGTTTACAAATACGTTTTTACTCGATGATTGTTTTTCCACTTGTTACTTCATTTTGTCTTATAACTGATTTCTTTTGACCGTTCATTTAATTACTGACTGTTGATAAATGACTTGAAAGTCTCGATATTTTATCCTTCCTTCTCGTCCAATCTTCTTTATGCGACTGGGTAGATCTTTGGAATGTCTCCGCACGTGAATAATGAATTATCACTAGAGTGATTTCCGTATATCCGGGATGACGTCCGTCACTCTCGTTTGTCTCGAAAGCCACTCTTGTGAACCGTGCTTTGACCTCTCTCTTTAAACACTAACATCGTTCATTTGATTTGTTTTAATTACAAGTGATTATTAGAAATTTTATTTTATTAAAATTTTTGTATGGATCTTATTTCCGATCATGTATCGACCACTGCTAAGTTAACGAGCTGATAATGGTGAACCACCGACCGCACTAACAAAATTGACAACTTGTTTAATCTTACTATTTCTTATCGTCTTACCATCAACGCCTTTATTTTATTATTCTCTTTAAGAATTCATACGACATTTGCTTCGTTCTCTTTTGTACCATTGATTTCGTATTAATTGTTGACTATTATTTTCATTCGTATTCGTTTGTTATCTTGTCACATTTCGAAACCCGAATATATCCCATGTTATTTTGAAATAATAAACACCTGTATGTATTTCTACAAAGTATTATAAAATTTTTATGGAACTTTTATACATTTTTCAATGATTTTCAATTATCGTAATAACCATTACAAGTAAAAGGTCAAATTTATACATCATATTTTGTATAACTAAAACTAATGTTTAAAAATAAAATTATGTTCTACCTTTTGAACTAATTGACTTATCATACTTTACTTTTAATGTAATGAAATTACTGGTTTAATTTATATTCCTAATAATGATTTAATTTGGAAATTATATCTTCTAATTGTAACCAACAATATGAGTTTAATTTATAAAATTCATGTCATTCTTTCAAAGTTTCTTAAGACAACCAAAATAAATTTTGAAACTATTTTACTTCTATTTTTAATATATCATCTTTATCAAGAAAGTACCTCAACTGAGTTTTAAGGTAATACAAATCCGGGACGGATAATTGTGACAAATGTCATTTTAATGTTAATACTTAATTCATTCTTCGCTCTCATTTTTCTAGTATTATGAATTATTATGTTTTACGGTTACGTGATTCGAGATCCCTCGTCGATCGTTAACCTTAAATCATTTTACCACATCTTGTCCGTTTATGCGTTTATTGAATTCATTTTTATCTCGTTCTGTTCCTCGTATTGAAGATCACTATTTTATTCTGAGTTTTAAATGAATCTCGGGAAGCAGTGTATAAGGAGAAACGATAAGTGTCATCAGGATTTATGCGTGTACTTGTGGAATGATTGAGGACCGAATCTCTTAATGAATGGAGTTAATAAACTTGTTACAACCTCGAGGAGCATGTTGAAGCCGACCCCGCAAGTGGAAAGACTCTTTGATCAAGTGGTTATTATCAAGGGTTCGTTCAAGGTTTTCTCGATGATTAACGATTGAAATCTATACTTGATGTTATTGTTCGACCTTTTATTTTTATGTACTTATGTGGTACGTGATCTAGTCAAACGATCGTAAGTTGTGAGAACTTGAGACGACATCATCTGATGACGTCCGATCATGTAGAACATATATTATGTAATATCTTTTTGACTTTCAACAACGATGTTTATTGAGACTTTAATGCGCGTTGGCGAAAGTGAGATGGTGTCTTTGTATTATCTTTTGAGTGAGGACCCGCGTGTGAGCACCCTCCGATGACGAAAATGTGTTTCTTGTTAGTTCTTTTTGATGTGTGTCCATGGCTATCCGGCCAGTGGCTATCCTTTAAATTTCAACATTCTTTTTTTAACTGGACTTACCCGAAAAATCCTTTCACCTATTCTTGTCGTCGAATGAGCTTCGTGTGATTCATAAAATTTTCATGTGTCGAGCTTGACGAGTGACTGGTGGATAAGGATTTATTTATTCCTTTTTGGTGAGATACAACTTGACGACAAGTTGTGTTTTGTAAAAGAACCAGTGGAGATCGTGGATCGAGATTCACGTGGGAACGTGAAGACTTCTTTATAAGGAATGCCCTCATCCTTCCGGGTAGTGAACAACTCGTGTATGAGGCGAGTTGAGCGCCGGGACGTCGCTCCCTTAAGGTGGTGAGGATGTAAAACCCGTAAAAATAAGGTCATGATTTAATTCTATTTTCAATTATTTTGAAGTATTTTATAACGTTAAATATTATTATGTTTAACGGTTTAAGTTGAAACCGATATTGAATATTATATTTTAATATTTTTACGAGCAACAAAGACTACTAGTGATCGCGATACCGACGGATGCCAAAATTTTTATATTTTATTATCGATCGTTTCGATATTTAATACTTTTGACGATATCGTTTTAATTACATATCGAGTCGTTATATTATTATTTTTCGTGTGCGTTTAAACTTTTAAAAAGTATTTTTACGAAACCCGAGTCTCGTAAATATTTAAAAATTTGCAATTTACATTTTTACCCTTTTAAACTATTTTATTACATTTTGGACCAAAACTATCACAAATTGGCAAAAACTACCCTAACCTTACACTATATATATGTTTTCCACTAACACAATTCATTTAAAAAAATCATTAAAACAAAAACACCATCTTTCTTCTTTCTTTTCCATTTTGGCCTACACCACCACCATCCATTCCATCAATTTTTTTTGATGATCAACTTTGATCCATACAAAAACAAAACAAGTCCCATTCCTATTTTTGAAAGGTGATTCTAATGATACCATTTTTACTTACATGCATTGAGTTTTGAATTTTGATAAGAAAACTAGGCTTGTTAGGTGGTGATTTTGATCATGCATGTGTTAGAGATGATGATCAAATGATGTTTATGTAATGTTTTGGTTAAAAAGTTGAATTTTAATTTTTGGGTTTTTGATTTTGATGATGATACAAGTGTTAGGATTGGTTTATGGTGATGTTAGGATGTTAGAATGATGATAAAAGTTGTTGGTTTTGATCAAAAACTTGATTTTGTAAGAGATTTTTATAGTCAATTTTAGGCAGTAGGTTTGAGGCCATTTTCGAGGGTCTTAAGTCTAAATATAGGATGATATGATGGGATTATGTTGTAGAGAATTTTGTTAGCTTCGATTTGATATAAAGTAGGCCTTCCAACTCCAAACGAGGTGGAAGTTACACTAGTTTGATTTTCGTGTACCAGGAGACGAGTGTTGACACAATCCGAAAATTGTTGTCGATATTTGGATCGAATCTCGGGTACCATAAAATGAGTTTCCAAATGATTCAAGGGCTGTTCTCAGGCTCCAAGTTTAGCATTTTGAGTCTATTTTTAGAATCAAGTGGCGGTTTTACAAACGGAGTTGTTTAGAATGGTTAAAATGGTTTCGTAAGTCAAGGTCGCTAAACTGTCCGGATTTTGTGATTCAAAGATGAGTCGGGCAGGGAACTTTAGAAGTAAAATCTTTTAATGGGCTCTTGGGAGGACTTTCTACATATAGTAAGTGAGTTCTCTGAGTAGTATCATAAAAAGTTGATATGTCTAAGTATGGGAAAACGGCTTGGACATTCGGTATGTTCCGGCAGATTTTTATTAAAGGCGTAGAATAATAAAATGAATATATAGGAGAGTGTAATAGTATCACTTGTATCGTTTTCTCTCAATTTTGTAGTGATTTTATGAGTCGAGTTTTATATTCTTATGTATGGGTTATTTCTCGAGTCTATTATTAATGAACGCACCTCATTTGATAGGTTGCGGTTCTCGTGTTTGAAAGGCATCATCTATCGTCGGCGATCGTCTCATTACCACTATTGGCTAAGGTGACTCTATAGCCTCGCTTTATACTAGTTATTAAATGATTTTAAACCCGCGAGGGGGAATACATGTTTTATAAACTTAGAACACAAGATTTTTATGGTATGCTTTGTCCCTCTATGAATGGACCCGTGGTTGCCTTTAAATTGCATTAAGTGATTGCCTTTGTTAAAACCTCAATTATGGACCGTTAATTAACCTATGATGGGTTAACCGCTAGTACAATTAATAGATCTATGGGGGAAGCCGCCCCGATTCAGTTTTTGTGGACTTGTCATAGAAGCTTAGGCCCGACCTCCACACTGTTTGAGCATATTGTATTGAGAAGTCAGGTATACGGCAATGTACCAATAATCTGGAGGTAACCGACAATTAATAAATCTCTCGTCTTATTAGACTGATATGGGAGTGTCTAAGGGCTCGGTTCCATGAGCTTATTGCAATTTATGCTATATACAATTATCATTGTTGATGCAAATTATTATTTGATGCTTATAAGCATGCCACAAACTTATAATCTTTGCTTGTGTTCAAATTGATTTCATAAACCTATAGATTCACTTGGCATTTTTGCTGATTGTTTTACTCACATGTATTTCAGGTAATCAAGAAGTGGAAGCTTGGAGGTCACGGGAATGAAGTTGTGCACTGCTTTTGTTGTTCAAACTCTTTGATTTATTTATCGTTCCATTTTAAAACAAACTAATATGTTGTTTTAACTTATCTTTTGGTAACGATTACTTGGGACTACGCTACTCTGATAAATTTTTTAGGAACGATAAATTTGAGACGTCTCTTTTCGAGCCGTTCTTTATAAATTATGTGTTGTTGTATCATTGTTTAGCACCCAAAGATGTATTCCGCTGCGTATAAATTTGGGGGTGTTAAAAGTAATCAAACAAATGATCAAGGATTTGAGTGATTTGAGAAGTATGAAAGAATCTGGATATATATGTGCAAAAGAGGTGGATTGAAATTCTGAGAATGGTCCACTATTTATAAGACAAATGTCCAACGGCTATATCTGCCCGTGGTTCCTTATTGGAGCCCGCGGTTCCTTATCGATAAGGAACCGCGGTAGGCGCTAAGAAACCACCGGCGTAGAGTCCGCTCCCTTTTGTCTTTTAGTGGGTTGGAGCGAATCTGGGGATTAAAATATCCTGAAAGGATATTCCAAACCAAGATAGAATATGCCATTTTCAAACTTTCAAACTTTCAAATAATTAATTTAATAAAACATTTTCTTAAAAAGAAAGTTTAATAATAAAACTTTGTCACACTTAATAAAAAGTGAGTTTTAAGAAAAGATTAAATCCTTGATCGCTTAATTAGTATAATTACTTGTTTGTTCATACCTTAATTGATAATGGTTGAAATGAAAAATACTTGAACTCAAGAATTCGTTTTTCATTGTTTTCGTAAATGCTTGTTTTTACATATTGTCGTAATCAAAACAAAGCGAGACCACAAAATGCAAGTAACGTTTTTAGGCATCATTGCATTAACAATCTCCCCCTTTTTGATTCCGACAATCCATATACTCAATCATCTAATAAAACAAGATTTTCAAAGACGAGTTTATCATTTCTCCCCCTTTGTCGAAGCAAAAAGGTTGCAAAAGTCTTTGAAGAAGAAAAGAATCGGACTTTGCAAATTCTCCCCCTTGGTGCTTACTCCCCCTTGCTTGGGGACCAGAGAATCGATATATGGTGACAAGCTACATAGAAGGGTTAGTAGAAGAGAAGAGACACCCAACAAGATATAGCAAAGATCACAAAAAACTAAGAAATAAGAGATCCAAGATAAGTCATGTTAAAAGAAAACATGATAAAAGATACAAGGAAATAAATCATACAAAGATGTATGAGACACAACCACAAGCCAAAATAAAAAGCATAAACCTAATCATAGTTAAGCTAGAACCCTAAGATTTTCTTGAACTAGATGTCTTCTTTAGATAAAAGACAAGGTAGTGGCGGAAGGAGGTGGTGGTGGCTTGGTAGAGATCTCATAGTTATAGAAAAGAGGTGGTTTAACTAAGAGACTCTTGATGTAATTCAACTCTTCATAGATGTGAGCCATAGCAAGATGTTGATATTGACAACATTGACAATATGTTCCATGATGCATGACATTATCATGTGAAGGAGGTAAAACACTAAAGGCTAGTGGTGGAAGATAAGAAGTTCCACAATCAACATACTTAGAAGGAGAAGAGATGTGATTTTGAGTGTTCTTGGGTGAATTGGGGTTGAAAGAAATTGGAGAGAATGGAGGAGAATCAAAGCTTTCATTTGGGGAATAAGACATTTTGATTTGAGAAAGAATGCAAAATGCTTAAGGTTAAATAGAGAAAGTCCAAGTTAATTTGGGGGTGGTCAAAGGGTTGAAACAAAGATTCCAAAAAGTGTTGGAGCAAATTTGGAGTTTCAGGAATACCCGAAAAGTAGGTTACTGGGCGCGGTTCCTTAACTCAGCCGGCGGTTTCTTATCACTAGGGAACCGCAATATTAATAAAGAACCGCCCACAGTGGGTTGAGTTTGGTGATGAGGGAGGATTTTCCAATTCAGCAAATCCTATTTTTCTAGTCTAACTAATCATGGGGATATGCTAAGAAGCAAAGATAGACAAAGAAAACATATAAGAGCTCACCAAACAAGGTTTTGATAAAAATACATAGATTTTTTTAAATCAATGTAGGAGGTGTGTAGAACTAGACACAAGGTCATGACACAATGATCCTCCATATTTCTCTTTTGTTCTTGCTATAATTGAGAAACCCATACATATGAATTATGTAAGCTCATTATGAATAGCAAGACGCTATGAAAAACGTTTTTAGATTGAATTAACAATGCAAAAACATTTCTCGACCATTTTCGAAAGAACTTTGAGAATTTTGAAAAAGAGAAGAGAACTTTTCAAAAAAAAAAGTTTATTAAACTTAAAAGCTCAAAGAAAGAAAAGACTCAAAGGATAAAAGATAGTAAGAATGCACAATTAAGGAATATGTTCCATTAAGCCTAGACCTAGACGCAAGTAATTAAAAGTTTCCCTCTTAAGTGGCTTAGTGAAGATATCGGCTAAGTTTTCTACCGAGGGCACCTTCTCTATCGAAATGTTCCCCTTTTGAACATTATCCCTAAGAAAATGGTGGCGAATCTCTATGTTCTTAGTTCGAGAATGTTGCACGGGATTCTTCCTAAGGTCTATTGCACCCTTGTTGTCGCACATGACGAGAACATCATCAAGAGAAATCCCGTAATCAACAAGCGCTTGCTTCATCCATAGAGCTTGTTGACAAGATTTACCGGCACTCACATACTCGGCTTCCGTGGTGGATATAGCAAGAGCGGTTTGTTTCTTGGAGAACCAAGAAGTTAAACAACAACCCATGAAGGTACAAACTCCACTAGTGCTTTTCCGGTCCACATAGTCTCCCGCATGATCCGAGTCCACGTAGACAATGGTTTCTACGCCGGTCCCTTTAGGATACCATAATCCTAAATGTATAGTGCCCTTAATGTATCGGAAGATACGCTTAACCGCTTCAAGGTGAGAGGTTTTGGGAGCCTCTTGGAAGCGAGCACAAAGGCAAACACTAAACATGATATCCGGTCGACTTGCCGTTAGGTACAACAAACTACCAATCATAACTCTATATTTTGTGTTGTCTACCGACTCACAATCATCATCTATGGTGAGTTTAGCATCCGAGGCCATAGGGGTCTTCATTGGTCTAGAGTCTTCTAATCCAAATTTGTTTAGCATTTCTTTAACATACTTGGATTGATTAAAGAAAATACCATCGTCCATTTGTCTAATTTGGAGTCCTAAAAAGAAGTTAAGTTCTCCCATCATACTCATTTCAAACTCTTCATGCATGATTTTGGTAAAGTCATCACACAATGATTGACAAGTTGAACCAAATATAATGTCATCAACATATATTTGTACGATAATGAGGTGAGAACCTTTCTTCTTTGTAAAGAGTGTATTGTCTACCATCCCCATGGTATACTCATGTTTTATAAGAAACGATTTAAGTCTATCATACCAAGCTTTGGGTGCTTGTTCCAGACCATAAAGAGTTTTCTTAAGCTTGTAAACATGATGCGGTTTCTCAAAATCAATGGAGCCAGGAGGTTGAGCCACATATACCTCCTCATTGATCAGACCGTTGAAAAATGCACTCTTTACATCCATTTGTTGAAGCTTAAAGTCTAAAGCACAAGCGCAAGCTAAGATGATTCTAATGGATTCTAATCTAGCTACGAGTGCGTATGTCTCGTCATAATCAATACCTTCTTGTTGATTATAGCCTTGAGCTACAAGTCTAGCCTTGTTACGAGACACAACACCATTCTCATCTAACTTATTCCTATATAACCATTTGGTTCCTATGATGGTCGAACTTCTAAGTGGAGGAACAAGTTCCCAAACGTCATTAGCAATGAATTGATTCAATTCTTCTTGCATAACGATGACCCAACTCTCATCCATCAAAGCTTCTTTAACATTCTTTGGTTCAATCAAGGAGACGAAACAAAAGAAGTTACTTTGATTTTGGACTTGAGATCTTAGGGTCTTTTGATTTAATTCTCCTATGACGTTATCAAGAACATGATCCTTAGACTCCTTAATGTTTACTCCCTTTTCAACACTAATGTCTTCAACTCCTATGTTTCTAACATCTTTGGCATTAACTATGTCTATTTCATCTAAGTCATCATCTACCAAAGGTGGTGTCTTAGATGAAGGAGAGGTTTCATCAAATGTCACGTTAAGTGATTCTTCAATTACACCCGAGGTTCTATTGAGGACTATGTAGGATTTGCTAATTTGAGAATAACCTAAAAAGATACCTTCGTAAGACTTTGGGTCAAACTTTGTAAGGTAATCTTTGGTGTTGAGAATGAAGCACTTGCTTCCAAACACCCTAAGGTATTCCAATGAGGGTTTCTTACCTTTAAGAATCTCATAGGGGGTCATTCCTAGAAAAGGTCGAATAAGAATTCGGTTGAGAATGTAAGTCGATGTGTCCACGACATTGCACCAAAATTTTTGAGGCAAAGATTGCTCATTTAACATCGTCCTACTCATCTCTTGGTTGGTCCTATTCTTCCTTTCGACTATCCCATTTGATTGTGGAGTGCGAGGAGCCGAGAAGTTATGGGTAATACCATGAGCTTCACAAAAGGCACAAAATTGCACTTCATTATCAAATTCCCTACCATGATCCGTCCTAATAGAGGCAATTGAACATCCTAGTTGATTTTGAATTCTTCGACTAAAGGTTTCGAAGTGATGGAAAGCTTCATTCTTAGACGCCAAAAATCTAGTCCAAGTGAATCTAGAGTAGTCGTCAACTATAACTAGGGTATAAAGGTTACCTCCATAACTCCGTATGGCGGAAGGTCCAAAGATATCCATATGTAGGAGCTCTAAGCACCGAGAGGTCGAAACCAAATTCTTGGCTTTGTGACTTGAGTGAACTTGCTTCCCAATTTTGCAAGCATCACAAAAGTGACTATCAAACTTCATCTTGGGGAGATGTCTTACCAACTCCTTAGAGACTAAAGATTGAATTAAACGCATATTAGCGTGACCTAATCTCCTATGCCAAAGAGTAGAACTATCATCTAAAGTCGCTAGACATTAGTTGTCCTTTGACTTCCTATTAACCTTCATGACATAAATCCCATGCTTTCTAACACCTTTTCCAATGACTATTTCCTCTTTTACGATTTCACTGTCATATTCAGAAAAGATGACCTTACACTTGTTGTCACAAATTTGACATATACTTAGAAGGTTAAAACCTAAGTTATCTACGTGCTCTACGTTTTCTATAGTCATAGAGTCAAGAGAGACCGTACCTTTTCCAATGATATAACCACGTCTATTACTTGCGAATGTAACGTTACCTCCATCATATGCTTTGTAGTGCGAGAACAAACTTCGATTACCCGTTATGTGTTTAGAACAACCACTATCCTTAATCCACTCGTCGGGCTCTAGATCGATTCCCAAGCATATCTAGGTAACAACACACAAGATCAAACATTTGGTCCCCAATATCTCATGGGTCCAAAGTTGATAGTTCCAAACATACCTTGTATTTGGTTGGGATGCATGAATGAAGGAGATATTCCCCATGGGGAAAAGTATTATTGTTGAAAAATATTCCAATTCATATGTCTATTTTGTTGTCCATAGTTTCTCCTAGGTGTCTTTGATCTTGATCTAGTATTATTATTATTCATCCTAGGTGCTGGGGTTTTACTCCTAGGTCGTGGTTTAGCTTGATCATCTCTTTTTGACGTAGGTGTTCTACTTCTAGGTTTATATTCATTTCGTACTCTTGGAGGAGTAGATGTTTGTCTAGATAAGTTTCTAGTTCCGATTAGAGGTTTAATCAAGGGCTTGTAGAATTTATCTAGAGTAGGCTTTTCGATTATAGGTACTTTGAACTTGTTAATAAGAATATGTTTTGGTCCTTCACCTAAGATTGACTTTTCAGAAAATTCAGGATTTTCACAAAAATCTTCTTCTAGACGCGGTTCCTTAGCTCCATCAGCGGTTCCATAGCGATAAGGAACCGCCCCATATATTGGAGCACCGCGTACAGGGGACTGTTTTTCTGAAAACCTAACTTGTTTTGGTTCACTAGTTGATGCTTCATTAGTGTAATATCCTAAGCGAAGTTTTTCTTTAGAATGAATTTGTTTGTTTAACATATCATCAAGAGCATTAGTACCTCTCATGAACTTTTCAAGTCTAATGGAGGTGCTCTTAAGGTTTTCATTTTCTTGTCTAAGGTTTTCACATTTTAAGCATCCTAGATCTATTTATTTATTTTTCTCAAGCTTTGATAATTTCTCTTTTAGCTCACTAATCTCGTTTTCAAGCTTAGTTCTAGTTGATTTTAGCACTTTGTTCTTTTCAATAAATTTTAGACTAAGCCTATGCAAGTTATTGTATTGACCTTCTAATTAACTATCATCTTGAGAAGAACTATTATTGCTATAATACTCGGTTTCGGAAAGTACCTCTTTAGAAGTGTGAGCCATGAGACACTTCTCATCTTTGGGATTGTCATCAACATCTTCACCGCTATCGCTCCATGAACCTCCAACGAACGCCGTGTGGTTCTTGTCACGTGAAGGCTTAGGAAAATCACCGATGAAATGATTTGGATCACCGCATCTAAAGCATTTCCTATCACCTTTATCATCTTTGGCAAATCGGTTTTTGGAGAAGGGTTTCTTGTCGTTGTTTGGTTGCCTCACGTATTGACCTCGTCTTTTGAAGAACTTCTTAAAGTCTCTAACCGCCAAGGCATATTCCTCATCATCACTATCCGAGGAACTTTCATGGTTACTTTATGCCTTCTTGGCTTTGAGTGCAAGAGACTTTCTTTCACTTTTAGTTTTCACCATTTCCGAGTCCTTCAAAATTTTCATCTCATGAACCTTCAAGTTACCAATGAGTTCATCAAGTGATAATTTGGCGATATCCTTTGATTCTTCAATTGTCGTGACTTTAGCTCTCCATTTGGGACGCAACGCCCTAAGAAACTTCCTAACATTGTTCTTGCTAGAAAAACCTTCATCAAGTGCTTTTAGACTAGTACTAATAGTGTTAAATCTAGCAAATGCACTATCTATGGTTTCATCTTCTAAGATGACAAATTGTTCATATTGTTGAACAAGAAGATCGATTTTACTTTCTTTGACTTGGCTATTACCTTGGTGGGTTACTAAAAGTGTATTCCAAATGTCTTTAGCGGTTTCACACAAAAAATTCCTTTCGTACTCTTTCTTTGGTAAAGCATTATAAATCACCATTTTAGCCTCATTATTTTTAGCAAGTTTTCTTTTAGTATCATCATTAGCTTTATCAAAAGTAACTATCTCCTTACTTTTAGAAACTTCATTATATTGAAATGGTAAAAAATCACCATTGGTAATAACATGCCAAAGATCTAAATCTTTTGATTTCACATAAGTCTCAAACCTATTTTTCCAATAAATAAAACTATCGGTTTCAAAAAGAGGTGGTGTTTGCATGGATTGCCCTTCTAGATACTTGTTGGAATCCATAGATCGATTCAAGTTTTAAAATACAATATATTTTAAAAAGCCTTGAGCAACCACGCTCTGATACCAATTGTAGAAACTAGAAGGGGGGGGGGGGGGGTTGAATAGCTTCTTTAAATTTACTTGTTGAAGGTTGGTTTTAAAAAATCCTTTTTCAAAAACTTAAGCTTGAGTATTTATGTGAAACCTTATTATACACAATATGAATAAGGTATAGTGCAACTAACTAATAATCACAAGTATAACGAATAAAGAATGTAAAGAGATAAGGGAAGGAAAGATCAAACCAAACACCAAGGATTTATAGTGGTTCGGCAACGAAGCTCACTCCTAGTTCCTACTCCACTCCTCGAGTACTCCTTACTCGAGAGTTAACTAATTAACAAGCTCCTTAAGGTAGAGAAACCATACACAACGTCGCTTAACCAATTTCCGAATCTAAGCTAAAAGTCGACCCCTAATCTTAGCTAGGACCAATCTACACCAATATACTTTGAGGACTAAGTATTAACCTTAATACATACACAACTGCCGAATAGACACAACTACTTGGATCTTCACAACAATGACACAACAATGAATAAATAGATTTGGATCTTCAATGGATCTTTGAGGTAGACACAACACTTCAAGAATGATAGTGTTCTTCTCTTTGCACTTTGAGAGGAAAAGATGGGAGGAGAAAGATTCACTTCTAAACAAGTAGTAATCAAACAAATAATCAAGGATTTGAGTGATTTAAGAATGAAAGAATCTAGATATATATGTGCAAAATAGGTGGATTGAAAGTCTGAGAATGGTCCACTTTTATAAGACAAATGTCCAACGGCTATATCTGCCCGCGGTTCCTTATTGGAGCCCGCGGTTCCTTATCGATAAGGAACCACCGTAGGCGCTAAGGAACCGCCGGCGTAGAGTCCGAACCTTTTTGTCTTTAGTGATTTGGATCGAATATGGGGATTAAAATATCCTGAAAGGATATTCCAAACCAAGATAGAATATGCCATTTTCAAATTTCAAACTTTCAAATAATTAATTTAATAAAACATTATCTTAAAAAGAAAGTTTAATAATAAAACTTTGTCACACTTAATAAAAAGTGAGTTTTAAGAAAATATTAAATCCTTGATAACTTAATTAGTATAATTACTTGTTTGTTCATACCTTAAGTGATAATGGTTGAAATGAAAAATACTTGAACTCAAGAATTCGTTTTTCATTGTTTTCGTAAATGCTTGTTTTTACATATTGTCGTAATCAAAACAAAGCGAGACCGAAAAATGCAAGTAAGGTTTTTAGGCATCATTGCATTAACAAGACGTCTTAACACAGTTTGGGGAGTTTTAGTCAAATGTCGTCACGGGTGTCTAACTTAAACACAGATGATCCTAACGATTCATATGTATCACCAGAAGTAACAATGCCACCAGCAGCAGTTGAAATGAGGAATTTTTGTATCATTATAACAACTTCTGACCAAGAAGTGTTTTCAACTAAACCCTTCTCCAGTTGATAAAATAATAAGCAATTCCCACCAGTTTTTCCATCTACACCTACTGACCATTCTCAAGAAGTTGGTGAATCAAAGTTAGATGAGAAACCTCAACACGGTGTAGGGAGTTTTAGTTTGTTGTCATTACCCGAGTCAAACATACACACATATAATCATGAACACTCACCTGTATTACCATACACACACATGATCATGAATATTCTTATAGAGGCAGTAGAAAATAGGTTTTGGATGCGTGATTGTTGATTGGAGTTATAATAAAAAAAATAATCATAAGCCTTTAAAGAATGTTAATATCGTATATTAACATTTCTGATGGCGGCGTATGGTGTTAGTGGATGGCGGCAGCGGTGGCGGTGGTGGTGTTTTGAGAAAATTAAAGTGGAGAAGAAGAAGAATTGGGAAGAAAATCTTTCACGGACAAATTTTGCATAAAAGAAAGGTTGGGGTAAGAGCGGGATCGGAAATAACGAAAATACCCTCACGGGAGGATAACGGCCCAAACTTAAAAAAAGTATACTCGAGGGTTATTTAGCATGGAAATGAAAAGTATAGTGGCAGAATTGCCGGAAGTTTTTACTCGGTGGCAAAATCACTGTTTTTGCAAAATCAAGAGATGAAATTTGCACTTTACCCTTACCTTTATAAATAAGTCTTTCTTCACCCATTTTATTTTTACAAATATAACCTTCTATTTACGTCACAAAAAATCTCATTTCATCAAAAATTCCAAAGATAAGTACCATTATATGGTAGCAATGGAAGACGAGGGTCCTACGTTTACCGATATGATAGATCTTATGCTCTATGCTCCTCCTAATGAGGACTAGGATCGAAAACCATGCAAATTGGGTTCATTTTTCTTGTTTGTCGAATGACGTAATCTTCATGTATAGGTTATTTTTCTTGTTTTTTGTATTTTTGATTCTTGTTTATGTCTAAAGATAGTTGTTTGACGAGAGATGGAAAATGGGATAGGATTAGTTGTGATGTTGTTCTTTAATTGGTTGATGTTGTGTTGAATGTTCTTGTTTGACTTTTATTTTTATGCTTTTGTTTTTGTTTTTGATTTCTTATTTGACTTTAACCAGTCGTTTTGGTTTCTTATAGTAATTTGTGAGTACAACATAGTTATTTAGTATAATCAGGTGTTTGGCAGGTACGATGGTTGTGGTTCAAGCTATAGTGGTGAAGGAGTGAAGCTGAGAAGTGAAATGAAGAGGGTGCTTAGGAATTGGTTTTAAATTTAATGATGTACAAAAATATTGACTCGCCATTTAAAATAAAAATAAAAAAAGATGACAACTTGTAACATGTTTGTAAACATATAATATTCATAGTAACAAGAGGTGATCCGGAGGTCGGGGAGGATACAATAAGTGTTTAGACATTTTTAGAGAGAGAAAATACCAAGAAGAAAGAGTGTTTTTATTTGAGAGGGAGAAATGAATAAACAAATGGGAATCCTCACCCCTCCATGGAAGTATGGAGGGGTATATATAGGCTCAACAAGGAGTGACTTTGAAAACTTAGCAATAGTAGTCCCTTCGTGTTTTTCCTATATGAATCTAATGTAATTATGTAAATGGCGCTCACATTTTAGGGCTAACAATCTTCCCCCAATGTGGAGACATTCTAAATTAGTTACAATGTTCCTAACAAGTACAAATACAACAAAATAAAGTCTTCCAAGGAGCTTCCAATACTAAGGATGTCTTCTAAGTCTTCTTGTTTAACTCCATATATTGAGGCTAACAATCTCCCTCACTTAGAGGTAATTCCTCTACGACATGCGAGGATTTATAGAGATTGCTAAACTCATTGATATATGAGTCTTTGAGTCTTCTAGTCTTCATAACTTGTACCATTGTCTTAAATCCTCTTTGTCTTTGCTTGTTGTGGAACAATTGTAATATGCATGATTTGGATTAGCTTCCCCCCAATTCATGTAGCATGTCTTAAAAACTTTCTTCATAGACTTCTTTTTGACAAAGTTTCTGAATTACCTTCCCCCAAACCAATATCTGTATCTTAATCGGATTCTAACACTTTGATGTAGTTTGAACAATATTCTAGCTCATCGGTTTAAGTGCACATCAGAAATTTGTAGAAGAACTACACCAAATAATACTACTTCTATACTGTTTCATGTCGTTTAGTTTTTTGGTGATAATCCGTTTAGGGTAACATGCACGAAATCAGCAACAATTCTTCTCACGCCTGCAAAGTACTTCATAAAAATCATTCAAAGTGAAATAGATACCATTCCATGTACACTACTTCCCCCCTGGAAGTTGATCCGATTACTTCAAATGATCTTCCCCCATGATGATTTTGAACTCTCGGAAGCATCATAATCGTGGACATCAATATACTCGAGAAGTTCTTAGTCTTAAGCAAATATCTTGAAAAGTTTTAAAAGTCATTGAGAAACCTTGAAAAAAAATTTCTTAGACTATGAAGTACCATTGTCGTTATGAAGCTCATAAATATCCAGTGAAAATTGATTGTTGATTACATCTATTTGTCTAACTTACCAACCTCGTATTCATTCGGCGATTTGTCGTGACCACACGTGAAGTAAACCCGATATTCTAAACTTGAAACTTTACAATCCCCCAAATTTGTTACTTAAGCTTTCACTAATGTTGATTGAAGAACGGTGCAGAAACAAGTCTCTAAGTACCTTATACCCAACTTCCAAAGTATAAGAAGTACAACACCTCTTGAAGTTATCCACACGTGAAACTACGTGTGACCCTGAGAACTGCAACAAAGCTCCTAACAATAATAGTTATCCATGTCGTCGACCATCCACCCCTTGACACTGGAAACTAGATAATTCAAGTCTCAATCATAAATTTTATCGCCCAAGCAACTCATCAATCGATAGACTGGGTTTAAAGAAAATGGGTAGAAAATAGAAGGAAGGCTCGATGATGAAATAAGTAGATGCCTTCGTGAAATCCCATGTCAACTTCAAATAAGGAATACGAAATCCACTTCGTGATCACTTGTCTTTGTAGAAGCAAATCTAGCCGTTGTCATTTGAAGTAAATCTTATATCAGGTCGTTTTAGCGTTAAGTGTTTTGTTTGCTTTGGTTTTGTGTGTTGTGAATGTCGTTAACTAGAACAAATTACGAAATGAATTTGTCATTGAGGACAAAAATTGTCTATATAACTTGTCGTTTAATCCCAACGTCAGTTACATGCCCAACTTATGCCAATTGTCATCATATAAGATTCATAGTAACAAGAGGTGATCCGGAGGTCGGGAGTGTCAAATAAGTGTTTAGACATTTTTAGAGAGACAAAATACCAAGAAAAAAAGAGTGTTTATTTTTAGAGAGAAATGAAAATAAACAAATAGGAATCCTCACACCTCCATGGAAATATGGAGGGGTGTATATAGGCTCGATAAGGAGTGACTTTGAAAACTTAACAATAGTAGTCCTTCCATGTTTTGCCTATATGAATCTAATGTAATTATGTAAATGGCGCTCACATTTTAGGGCTAACATTGTTGGATATGTAGGATTATGTAAATCTTGCTTATCTAGAGAGAGAAAGAGATGGTAGATCACACACACACCTAAGAGAGAAATATCAAAAAACGCACTTTTACTATGTGAAATATTATGTGAACCACACCCTCTCCAACTAAGGAGAGGGTTTATATACCAAGCCCATGAGATGGGCTTGGGATTACGATGTTGGGCCGCCGGCCAAACATGCATGGACCGGGATTTTTATTTATTTAATGATAGACTACGAGCTACTTAACTACTATATTGTCAGAGTGACCGATCCTTTCTAAATACGTAAAACATATTTCTAACAATCTCCCCCTAAGGGAGGTCACTCCAAACAAGGGCGTTACCCGAGTTACAATAATAAAATAAACCTAGCATACTATGCTTGTCTTGAGCTCTTAGTTTTCGTCTTTCTTTTTATTTTCTTTTCTGGTGAGTATGTTGATATGATCTTTGATATATATCTTGAGCATTAATCTCTTGCGTTGATACTGTGCATCCATCACTTGTGATATTCGCCTCTGCGTGACTTCATGTCCCACATACTTATACCTTTGTAATTCTTAAAAGCTTCAAAGTTTGATACAGCGAAAGACTTTACTTTTAGGCTTTCTTGAATTTGTTAAAGTATTAAGTGCATAAGGTATAAGCACGTACGCACGACTTCATCTCGGACTCCGCAACGCCACTGTCTTCAAATGCCGCAACATAAATAGACACAAATGAAATGGCTTTGAACATTTCATTCTAATTCGGTAGCATTTTACCTCCGGTCGGCGAAGACCGTTGGGCGATATAAAATATCATACTTGTGACAGGTAGAGTTAATTAAAAATCTCCTTGACAAGATTTCGGGGGTAATCCCATTCTCTTTACTCGACCGGCCAAAGCTGACTGCGAATGTAAAGAGTGAATCATTTGGATAAAATTATTTGAATCCGTCAATTCATGTTCCTGGAATAAGTTTGATTCACGAAAGAATCGCACCATTTTTCCTTTCCAGTTGTCACTAGCTTGATTTGTATAGAATCTTACAAGTTATCTACCAAGTGTTGTTTGTGGTTAACACTAGAAGGATTTCCACTCATCACTGTAAACACTAAAGAGTGTCACTCTGGGTGTTATAGCAAAATCAATAAGATATTGCGTAGAGGCCTTGATCGTGTTTAAATTCAGTTAAGAATTAAACCACTGTTGCTTTCCAGTTATCACAAGTTTGATTCATAAAGAATCGCACAAGTCACCTACCATGAGCTTTTTGATGTTCACTCAAGAAGGATTTCCATCTTCATTGTAAATACTTTCGTATTACTCGGATATCCGGGCAAGATCATGAAGACTTTGCGTAAGACTCTTAATATCTTTCTTACTTTTTACAGTGTGTGAAGAAGCAAGGAAATATGAAAGTTATGATCTCAAATGGCTCTAGACTCGATTGTGCACTTTGGATTTTTAGTGATCGAAGGCTGGAGAGGAGTGCCACCATTTCAATGCCAATATATTCGGAGTAAATAAATTGATAGATAACATGTTGATATCTGTGTGATTAAAACAAATACCTTTTGAGAGATATATGAGTTAGCTAGGATGGATTGTGCATTACATCACTGGGTTCATGATGTGTATCTTGAATAACATATGTGTTGACCCGGTTTCTGCCTAAGGTTGTAAAGAGGGCTGCTTTATTTTCACCATTTATTATTACAATTCTTTTTCATTCTTCAACCCCTTCAATGGTTACTAATACGTCATAACTAGCACCTTGTTGTGATTATTCCAGTGCTAACTTAAGTACTTGGTCGACATTCAACTACATTCACAATATTTCTCCATGTTTCCTAAGGACTACTATTTCTAGCTATGGAATGTCCTTGGGAAGATTCCTCCGGTTTTGGAAGTATCATTGGACTTAACCTATCCTACCATCCTTATGTCACCACAATCTTCATCATCGTGAAATAAATAGGTTGTGGGTAAGTAAATGTCACCATGAAATCCATTTTGCTCCCCCTTAACATATGCCATGATATACGAAAACATTTCGCATATGTAGAGATGAGCCATCACGTTAAGTCAAATAATTTGTGATATATCATTTCTCATATTAAATCACATTTTCTCCCTATATTAAAAATATTAACCCAACCGATATTTTTGATATCAATTGATTTAATGAGGTTTTAACAAAGTTTTTGGGAAGAGAAATGCAAGTCCGTTTTGTCTCCATGATACCGGTAGATAATGATAACAATTTGTAAAAAGATACCATATATGTTGAAATAGATCACATATTCACCATATTAAAAAAATAATGACAAGGTTGGACCTGATTGATGAGAACATCATATGATAGAATCACGTAGTTCTTGTCGGCAAATGTTGGTCATCTCATCACGTCTGAAGTCATCTCTTGACATCACATGTACGATTGGTAGCTAGACAATTGCTCCCCCTCAAATGTTGACCCGTGTTTTATCTAAAGAGTTGTAGTCTTCGTTTGAGTAGTCGCATCATCGAGTATGTTGATACCAAGTCGTAAAGATCTTTGATTATAGAGATGATAACTTCATAAAAACAAGATTTCTCTCGTTTTAACAAATAAATGCACTGATGCGTACATATATTCGTGTTAGATTGTGTTATAACATAAACACAATCCCTTACATGGTTATAAAGTAAACCATACCCGAGAAAATTAATTCCCGTTGTTGAGCCAAAGCTTTCATAAGAAATACTTGACTTGAATATGAAAAGAGGGTTACTATCTAAAATAATAGCAAACCATTTAGGCATTTTTTATTAAATATTTACAAGTTTTGTGCGAACTCTATTTATGGCGCCGTATCAATATTAATCGAAATTTCTAAAGCCGTAAATATTATCCTACCAAAAGACATGCCTTGAAATTTTAAAAAGATAGTAAAATCATTTTTGGATATTTATGGATTTTTCAATTTTTTGGGTTTTTATATGGTTTTATATTTTGCTTTTGTGGATACAAATATAAACAATATATACAAATGATCACAAAAGATACAAAGAATAGTTTACCACCACTATTCTTTCGCTTCATCTGCCAATGCCTTTAGAGTCTCCGGCGAGAAAGTTCTCATTCCAAGCTTGTCGGCCAAAAATTCAATTCGAGCGCGATCTAAAGCGTTCGTGAAATATCCGCCAATAGATACTCATATTTGAAAAAGTAAAGCTCGGTTACTCCATTTTCCACTTGCTCCTTGATAAAGTGGTAGCGAATATCAATATGCTTCGACTGGGAGAATTGGACATTACTGCAGCAGAGGGCAATGACACTTTTGTTGTCACAGTACATCGGAATTTTTTGAAACCTAGACCATAGTCAGTTAATTACGATCTCATCCAAAGAATTTGAGCACAACAACCGGACATAGCTATATATTCTGCCTCCGTACTTGAAATTGTAGCGCTTTTCTGCCTTTTCGATGCCCAAGTGATTAGTCGATCTCCTAGTAGTTTCAAAGTTCCACTTGTGCTACGCCTTGTATCTTGACAACCCGCGTGATCGACATTTGTATATACCAATAGTGCAATCGAAGAGTCCTTTGAATACCAAAAGATCCATTTAACAGCAGCTACGTGTAACTTAGTAGGCCTTGTTTGATATCGAGCACACATACATATAACAAATTGAAGGTCATATCTACTACTTGTAATATACAGAAGGGTAGCGATCATTCCACGATAAAGTGTCGGATCAATAGTAATCCCATCTGGATCTGCATCTAGTTTAGTTCTTTCCACCATTGGAGTGACCACGGGGTCGCAAGATTCCATCTTATATTTCATCAGCGATTCAAGGGCATACTTGGATTGGTTAATGAAGATGTCTCTGGGAATTTAAGATATCCGAAGTCCTAAGAAAAATGATACCTTACCTATCATTGACATCTTAAATTTTGAGGACACGAGTGTCCCAAATTCATCCGACAGAGTTTGGGTCGAGGCAACAAATACAATATCATCAACATATATTTGTACCATAATCATGTCTTTTCAACGTTGATGAATGAACAACGTTGGATCCACCTTGCCTTTTGCGAAGCCTTCAGTAATGAGGAATTGTGACAAATAGATCATATCACGCGCGTGGAGCTTTCTTCAACCCGTAAAGAGCCTTTTTAAGCCGATACAAGTGATTATGATATATAGAATTCACAAAACCATGCGGTTGTTGAACATAGACCTCTTCCTTGATTTCACCATTAAGAAATGCCGTCTTCACATCCATTTGATAAACGATCATATTCATATGAGTTGCATAAGCGAGGAATAGTCTAATAACTTCCAAACGGGAAACGGGTGCAAAGGATTCTAAACAATCGATTCCTAATAATTGTTTGTACCCACGAGCTACTAGACGAGCTTTGTTTTTCAAAATTCCGCCTAGCTCGTCGAGTTTCACCTTATAAACCCATTTCAAAGTGAGTAACTTCACTTGATCTGGGCATTGGACAAGTTCCCATACACCAAGACGTACATATTCATTAAGTTCTTCTTGCATAGCTTCTATCCAACAGGATTAGGTAAAAGCTTCTTGTCACTTCTTAGGTTCAACTTCACTGAGAAACGCATCAAAATGACAAAACAATGCACTTTCTTGTAACTGACTTAGTGTGGATACCGGACGATTAGGGTCACCGATAATATAATCTAATGGATGATCCTTTTTCCACTTGCTATCATGTTCACGAATCCATGGATTGGAGTAGATCGTAGTAGGAGCTTCCTTTGAGGTTAACGACCCGGCTTGATTAGGGTCGGGAATTGGTACACCAAAGAATGGAAGTTTACGCATTTGAGCGAATTCCAGATCGCGATCATCACCATCCTTTTCATCATCAATAGGCATGCCATGGGTAGTTGATACATGTGTTTGTTGAGAATTTCTTGTTGAAGGTGTATCTTGACCAGTTTTTGTTGTAGACTCATCTGATTGTGCTTCATTTGCTGGAGCGATAACGTCATTGACCGGAGCTATTACTACAGGTTCTAGAGCTACAATACTTAGAGGAGTAAAGAATTCATCATAGAACGGTTGAAACAACATATCCTACTTATTCCTAGTAGGTGGTGTAAATGATGATGAAAAAGGGTTATTTGGGACAAGACCAGAGCTAATGTTACTGGGCCTCATATCATGAAGTACGGGTTCAGAGCTGCTTTGCTCAGAAGCCATTGTCGTCAAGTTATCAAAATAGACATTCAAAGTTTTGAGGATTTTACGAGAATTTCGGTTGTAGATTCGATATGCTTTCTTTTCTGGTGCATAACCAATGAAAATACCAATATCAGCCTTTGGACGAAGTTCTCCCAAATTGTCACCATCATTATTCAGATAACAAAGTGCACCAAATACATGAAGGTATGATAAGTGTGGTACTTTTCCATGGAGAAGCTCATAGGGTGTTTTACCATGGCGTTTGCGAATTAGTGAACGGTTTTAGGTGTATATTGCTATAGATACTGCTTCTGCCCATAAAAGCAATGGATCCTTTGCGTAAATTAACATCGTTCAGGCAGCTTCCATAAGAGTGGGATTTCGCCTTTCAACGATACCGTTTTGTTGTGGAGTGCGAGCAACTGATGTTTCATGAGAGATGTTAACTTCTTCATAATACTTACGCGAGGTTTGATTCACAAATTCAGTTCCATTATCTATACGAATGCGTCGGACAGTAGTGTTGAGATGCACTTGAATCATCTTGAGAAATCCGATGATAAATCTGGGTGCCTCATCTTTTGTTGCAAGAAATTCCACCAATGTAAATCGTGAGAAATCATCCACAATGACGAGGATGTACTTTTTACCACTAAGACTTTCAACATGCATTGGCCTACAAAGATCCATATGTAATAAATAAAGTTTCTCTTGGTTGGTGTCTTCAGTCTTGGTGATTTCTTAGTGCTCTTCCCCATTGAACACGCAGAACATAAATGATCCTTGTGAAATTTAAGTTTAGGAAGTGTAACACCCCACTTGGATAAGTGGACCGTTACGTATATTTATGGCGTGTCATCAAAGCATGCAAGGCAATGTATTAAACATTAACTGACCATAACGGAAATACCAGAATCAAACATCGGTAATCCAAACATAAGCTCAAATATAAAAGATTAAGTACTGAAGCGAAAAGGACGAAACAATGTCCAAACAACCAAAGTAATGTATGAGTGCATAAAATAAAGGAGTCTGGATAGCTCCCATCCAATGCACGTACTCTCTTAGAAGTCCTAAGAGCGTCCCTGTGTACCTGCCGTTTGGAACATGAAAGGAAAACTACGGCTGAGCATAACGCCTAGTGAACGAATATGAAGCATGATAATAATGTACTGGAATGGAACAGATAACAAATACTGAAACTATAACTGTTATGTAATTAGAGGCAAGCTGTGTAAAATCTGAGAAGTCTGATTTATAAATAATAAAGCAGAATTATTAACTTTTAAATCTAAAAACATGCATTTATTGTATTTTAATTGCCAAGAGCTTATATAGGTCATGTGCTATAACAACTGTTGCATGAATAACTGGAGGGGTGACCTCGTCATGCTGTAGAGGGGTGACCTCTAAATAATGTGTTGGGTGGATGGATCAACTCCAATGTGAAGGATGTAGAGCACACACCACATTAACCTGATAAATGTAAACTGATAGCCTAGGATGCACCCATACGGCCCGCTGATAATACTGATAAATGGCCAAACTGAAATAAATAGGACGTTGCGAGAAATCACTCCCTCGCAGAGGAGTCATGACACCGGTGCGTCTAGTGTCATGGTTACGGTACCTCCGTAACTAGTACATAAACTGGTCATGCTTGTATATAATGCTCAGGCAATTTATCTATGTTGGAAACTCACTTTATGTGACGACATTTAAGAATTCCCATTAGTTATCATAGTCACACACGTTTATACTAGACTAGGTTTGTTGTATAGTTTATGTAGTGTGTGTGACTATATATACCCCTCCTTAGCTTCCAAGGAGGGGTGTTGCTTGTGTTCATTTTCAAGTTTTAATTCATTTTCTTTCCTTTACACACACAACCTCTCTTCTCTCTCTCTTTCAACAATGGCTACCACCACCATATTCCACCATGTTAGACCACCGGATCATATATAGCAAATCCTCAATTGGCATCAGAGCCTTGGTTCATTCCTTGGATCATGTTTTTGTTTCGATTTGGTGGTCTGAAATTTTTTTGGGTCTCGTTCTATAATTTTTTGGTCCGAATCTATCATTCTTTTGTCACGGGTTGTTTATATCTAATACTCATAACTTGTTTGTCCTTGTCTCTTAACTTGTTGTCACTCTTACATGTCACCAGTCAAAGATGGTTCTTTTGTCTCACTGGTTTCATCCAAAGTTGTCATCGTGGTCAAAAGTTGTCTTGTTGTTTTTGATATTCAAAAAGTGGTCAAAAGTTGGTATTCATATCTGGGTATCTACTGTTTCTGGTCTAAATTTTTTTTTGTATCTGGTATCATTTTTTCTGGGTTAATATTGTTGTTTATGCTGATAAAGTTGCCCAGAAAAATATTCAGATTACCATACCCAGATTTTCAGGAACAAGGACTACTCGTGGATAAGATTTCAGCTTCCTAGTACATCGCATTGAGTGCGATGGGTTGACTACGATGGTACCATTACGATGGCTCCATTGCGATGGGTACCATCGCGATGGGACATCATGATACGATGGGACATCATCACGATAGACTGCGATGGGTAAGACTGCGATGGACTCTTTTTTGTTTAGACTGCGATGGGTCATCTTGATACGAAGGACTCATGCTTTGACTGCGATGGGTCTAAAACGCTTGACTGCGATGACCATCTGACTCATGTTGTGATGGGTGTAAAGATTGACTGTGATGGAAATTATTTTTGACTGCGATGGAAATTATTTTAGACTGCGATGGGTTAAATATTTGACTACGATGTAGTTTCAAAAATTCATGACCATGTATTTTAATCTGACACTTGACTAAAACCATCTCAACCGAGTCAACTCGGTAATTACCGAGTTGACTCAGTTAACTCACTGAGTCGACTCAACTGCCAACCTTTTAACTCCTCAAACTCCAAATCTAATCCTATTCCCGTCGACACCTATTCCCCCATCAAATCTAGACTCCATTGACTCCAAACATTTAAAATACGATCTCAGATTCATTTTCGTGTCTTAACATGCTAACCGAGACAGTTAAGATCCACAAAATAGACATGCATCATCGATCTAATATATGGTATCAACCATCTTTGATATTCGAATAATAAGAGCAGATTTTAACAACCATGTTAAAACCCAATCTTTGTTTCGATTTTTTACCAAAAACAACATGCAATATTTATACCTACCTTAGACCTCATTAAGAGATCTTGTTGACCAGTGACCTCATAACGAGATCATCGTGGCTTGGATAACACGATGTGTTAATTGTTTTCGTGGGTTAAGGGTGTGGTGTAAAGGATGAGATCATGTATATGATTGGTTTGAGTAGTAGATTGATGGGGATGGAGTTTTCTAGTGTCTGTTGAAGGGAGAAGGAGTTTGGTTGGGGCAGTGTAAACTATGTGAGAGTGGGGGCGGATTATACTAAGATGGAGTGATTAGGGTTGAGTGAAATTAGGAGTTGTGTGTTTTATCCCATTGTGATGGACTCGGGTCTTTGGTCAAAGTTAGGCTGCATTTGATGGGCTGTGTGTATGGACAACAAGAAGTAGAAATATGGACCAATAGTTATAAATCTATCCGAAATTTTTTCAAAATTCATTATCTTGGATAATTTTTGGAAAATGTTGCATTGTTGGTTATAACCGGGGTTTTGACGAGACAACAAGTGACGTGACAAAGTGACGTGACAAATGTGACGAGAATTTATTTGAGACGAGACCAATGAAAAATTGGGCGATTTTTTTAGTGGCTACAGATTTTGTTTGATCGGGTATTAATTACGTGACGTTGAAGACGGATTTTTTGAAGGCGTGTACTTATTTTATCTTTCATAGATAACTTGCTCGTGCTTAATCTTAGAATGAAGACTTGGTTATCTGGTTTCCGGGTTCGGGGTGGATGGTTGATGACTCGGATAACTATCACTTAAAGGGGTTACATTGTTGTACTCAGTTTCACGCGCTTAGTCGACGTGGATAATTTCAAGAGGTGTTGTGCTAATAGACTTCTTTAGTGATGCATTGAGTACTTAGAGATTTCTCCACCGTTCTTCATTCAACAATAATGCAAGCTTAAGTCACAAGATCGAAGGATTTTTATTCAACTTCACGTTTGATGTATCTGGTTCATTCTTTCAGTGGTCACTTCAAATTGCTTTCACATGGGTTGGTAAAGGTGGCCATGGAGAGTTTATGAGAAGAGATTTTCGATCAGCAGCTGATTCTCACGATATATATAATTCAGCTTATTTATTATTCTCACGAGATTTCAGGTTCATGTGCGTACAATTTATTGATGGTTCCGAGTTTCGAAACCATCAAGGGGAAGAAGAAGACACATTGAACGCACAACGAGTACACGTGATGAACTTCATACCTTCTTTTGATTTGAAGACATTCCGGGATGACATTTGTCATAGTCGCAGAGAAAATCAGTGTTTTAACTCGTGGCGTTATCAATCTCTAAACGATACACTACTGATTCGAGGTTTAATTGTTTGATTGTTGCAATTAAACATCATCATTATCCTATATGCATTCCCGGGACTTAATTGACTCTGGTGCATCTCCGGAAGAAGATATGTGCATTTCCGGGACTTAATTGACTCTGGTGTTACGATGTCAACTTCATGAATGGGATAAAGTGTCCACTTCAGTATTTGAGCTTCATAATTGGGATTGATTTACTTTCTTCAACTATGTGGAGGAAGAAGTGTCTTGATTCTTTCTGGTATGCATAACTTGAAATCTCAGGGGGAAGAAAAATTCAGAAGAATTATTCAAGCGTGAGAAGAGAAGTTGTTGATCTACTTGGTGTGCCCCTTACTTTCAATCCCTCTTAGCAACGTTATCATGTTATATGATGGGATTTGCTTGTTAGATTCCGCTGTGCGCTTAATCATTCTAAGCTTTATTGAAAGCTTTGAAGTTGCTTACGAGGATTGTCGATTTAGGGGGAAGCTGTTTAAAAGCTTCTACATCAAGTTTATGTGGCATGAATTAGGGGGAAGCTAATTCAGAAGCTTCTCCTTAACCAGAAGTGTATGGGTTACTTAGCTCGTGCCGTTACAGTATTTCTTCTACAAGTTACTTTAAAGATGAGTCGTTTTGAAGACGAAGGCCTCAGAAGACTTCATCAGCATTGGACGCTTCATGAAAGCTCTTGTTCTTAATCATTTTGTACTTGTTAGGAAGAATATTGTAAGGAATTCTACACGTCGTCCCATGGGGGAAGATTGTTGGAAACTCACTTTATGTGACGACATTTAAGAATTCCCATTAGTTATCATAGTCACAAACGTTTATACTAGACTAGGTTCGTTGTATAGTTTATGTAGTGTGTGTGACTATATATACCCCTCCTTAGCTTCCAAGGAGGGGTGTTGCTTGTGTTCATTTTCAAGTTTTAATTCATTTTCTTTCCTTTGCACACACAACCTCTCTTCTCTCTCTCTTTCAACAATGGCTACCACCACCATATTCCACCATGTTAGACCACCGGATCATATATAGCAAATCCTCAATTTAGTTATTAAAATGATTACTGATAAGCTTAAACATATACTGGGGAAAATATTTGGCTACAGACGGGGAATCCTAATCATGCATAGAAGGAAGTCCTTACTGAAGGACGGGAAATCTGTACCTCGTGTCCAGTAACCGACCGAGATTAACTGACAGAAAGTCTACTCTGATTTCACGCGAACTACATGAATAAAGGACGCGAATAAGTTAGCTGATATTCGTTTATTTTATTTATATTAATTGTACTTAGTTAATTTATTTATTCTTGTATTACTGTTTGTACATAAACTGATAAGTCTGAGTGTTCTGATATTTCTGATTAACGTATTCCTGTTCTATTATTAATTACGGTATAACACGTATTCTGACGTTACAATAATTCTATATTTGGTAACCTGCTAAAAGTAGAAAGTTTCCTAATTTAGAAAGTTTCAAAAAAATTAATTTAACTCATTCAATAATATTATACCTTATTAAATTTTAGAAAACTAATTTAACAATATAAATTTAATTTACTAATATAATCATTTAAAACATTTATTTATAAAGTGATGAAAATAAGGTATAATGTAAATCATCATATTAATCTTTAAATATATCCCGAGCCTACCGAGATACCCCCTTCTCGGTCGCACTAAGACAAACCAAAAATATTAAATTCTGCCTAACTGGATTAGCGACATAATTTTCTGTCGCTAAAAGCTGTGACTAAAAACTGCCCCAAATCTGTCAGGAAACTGCGACAGAAAAGTTCTCGCTAAACTGTCGCTAATTCAGATTTTTAGTCACTAATTTTCTGCCTGAAAGTACCCACCGATATTACCTACTGTTCCCACTGATTTTAGTACATTTCCCCATGTTTTTGTAAATCCCAAACGCCCCCTTCTTGTTAAATATTCATACCGAGAGCCTTAGGCTCTCGGGTTCCCCTTGACTTTGCGATTTACCCACTGATTTGGTAAAATAAACACCCCCTTCTTATCACTCGCCACCTTCCTGCGTGTTTGGTTTCGTGGCTGGTCATACAACAACACCACTGAGACCATAATGGTCTCGGCTGCAATTACCCAAGGCCCACCGAGAGCTTTAATACTCTCGGTTTTCGTGTCTAACACCAACCCGATTAGTCCATGGTGGTTTTACATGTTTAACATATATATTCGGGTGTTTAACAAATCATTAAGATGGATTCGACATATTGAAAGAAAAATAAGAATTGCTTACCTTGATTTCGTGATTGGAAATATTATAAACACACTACCCGAATCGATTAAGATCAAAGCCCCCTTTTTCTTTTGTTCTTGCTGTCGGCGGCTACACCCTAGCTCCCAAACCCTATTTTTTTATTTCTAAGAAAGAGGAGTAGCGTACTTCCTGTGTTTTTGTTTTCCAACGGGCCGGGCTCAAGCCCATTTCTTCTCTTATTCTTTTAAAACCGGCCCCTATGTTGGAAATACGTTTTTACGTATTTAAGAAGGTTCAGTCACTCCAACAATATATACATTGTATGGGCTCGTAGTCATAGTCTAAACATATATCCCACAAAGCCCACATGTAGGGTAGGCTATATAAACACCCTCCTCGCATGTTAGGAGGGGTGGTTGGTGGTTGGTTTCACACAATTAATCTAATACTTCATCTTTTCTCTCCACCTCCTCACTACTTTCTCTCTCTAAGATCTTCATCTATCTCTCTCTCTAGTAATCATTCCATCTATTGTATAATACAAGGATTACGATAAACTGTCAATTGGTATCAAGAGCCATGGGATGATTGCTTTGTTTTTGTGTTTGTGTTCTTGATTCTCACGCCTATTTTGATCCAAATTCATACGTACCAATTTTTTTTGGGTGTTTGATTCATTCTTAGGCTAAAAATCTCGAATTTGTTGTGTTTAGTACTATCCGAGAAAAGTGGTAAGTTTGATCCATAGTACGATATGTGTATTGTGATCGCATAAACCTGGGGTTTCAACTTGCGATCCAGTATCACGATCACATATTACGATCACTCGTTGCGATCACAGGCCACGATCACTCGTTGCGATCACAGGCCACGATCACTGGCTACGGTCACTCGTTGCGATCACTGGCTACGATCACTCGTTGCGATCACTGACTACGATCCAGCATCACGATCAAGGAGTGCGATCCAGTGTCACGATCAAGGAGTGCGATCCAGCGTCACGATCAAGGAGTGAGATCCAGTGTCGTGATCTGAGTGAGATCACGACTGCGATCACGACTTCGATCACGACTGCGATCACAACTGCGATCATGACTGCGATCAAGAGTTGCGATCCAACATTTTTCAAAAACGTGTTTTTGAAAATTTTGGAAACGTGTGTTATTTTGTCTTGGAATTTTTGGTTTATCGAGAACAATTATTAGGAGATTTTAACATTATTTCTCTACTTCTACACACAACAAAAAACACAATTACTTTCTTTCATTGATCGATCGACAATTAAGCCTTACTTTCATTTATCATCGATTTTCAATGGATTCGTTCAATTTGACATCTCGAGAGGGAGAATTGCAGAAGATGCAAGAAGAAGCAAGACAAAAATGTCAGGTCTCATTTAGACAATTTGAATGTCATCTCTACGAGCTAACCAAGCTAGACTACGGACCATCCTTTGTGGCAGTCTTTGGTCAAAATGCTCCTTTCTTCATGGAGGCTATGACGCTAAACTTGGATATTCTTCAGCAGCAACTTGACAAAGAAGATTTTAATCACATTGAATCCGTATCTGCACTTCAAGTTCTTTTGCAACAATTTTCGACCTTTCTTCAATTCGATGTTGCCAAGAAAGAAAATTCAGTGCTCTGTCAGTCATTCCTTGAAGACATACATACCAAGATTCAAGACTTCCGTGGTACTTTGTCCAAATGCGTGACCTCTCTTACACATCTGTTTCAAGAACGATCACGACTTCAAATTGCTTATGATAATTGGAAGCAAGAAAATCCAGTGTAGATGCCAGAGGAAACAAATGGTCTTACAGATGACTCAAAGGAGACCGCTTTGGTTAACGATGATAGCAGCGTCAATGCATCACGACAACGTGACTCAAGCATGCATGACGAAGAGCCAATAGTTGAGGTACAATTGAATACTGAATCACACAATGATCTACAGCATGTTGAGAACTCAGAACCCACCTATGACAAACATGGGATGGAAAAAGGTGATTCCACTTCTGATTCATCCGATATGAGTCATAATGAGGGAGAGAATGATCAAAATGCTCACGATCCTCATATATGCTTTATGACTGCTTCGTTAACCAATTCTGCTTCTAGGATTGAAGAGCTTGAAACGATCATAGCTCAATAATCAAAAGAGCTTGAGGATACCAAAATTGAATTTTCGAAGAAAACGGATAAATTTGAAAAGTATTTTGAAAAACTTGAAAATTCAAACGTTGTTCTTGAACGAAAATTAAATCAAAAAATTAAAGATTCTAAAGCCGAAAAAGATAATTTTGTGAAACAAATTACTTTGCTAAAATCTAAATTGGCATCCCAAGACCTCTTACAAAGGAAAACGAGACCTTAAAACAGCATTATAATGAGTTAAATCATTCTATCGTAGAGATGAGGTCTGAAACTCTAGAGTCAACGACCTTGTTAACCACTGAAAATGTTGATTTAAAGGCTTAGGTTCAGAAAAAGATTTTTGCTATAGCTGCTCTGAAAAACGAGCTAAGAAAAATTAAGGGCACTAGTGTGGACACTAAGATTGAAAAACCATCAATCTTGGGGAAACCGCCTAAAAATCAGTCAGTTTGTCAACCGACTGCATTTAGATCCGAGCGACCAAAATCCTCGAGACCGCAGTTTGCCTCCCAAGTTGATATGGTTCAAAGTTCTAGACCAGTCACTCCACTATCTAGGCCTACTGTGATCAAATTAGACTATGCAAAACCTACAAACAAGACTACTACTAGTGATTCTAGGTATAGTTCTAAGAATATGCCACCACAATAGTATGCCTAATAATTACTATGTAGATGCATCTAAGAAAATGACACAAGCAAAAACTAGGATTTCTAGATCTCATTCGGATCTCAAACATGGTGTTTGTTCCGTATGCATGAAAAGTGTCTTCACGAAAAATCATGCGGCTTGTGTAACTAAAGTCTTGAAGGAGCTGAAGTCAAGTGCTAAGAGAGGGATTCCTAAAGGAAATAGGTCTTCTACCACTAAGTCTTCCGTTGTGCGTAAGAAAAACATGTCGCCTAGATCCAACCTTAGGTGGCAACCCACGGGTAGGATTATCAAATCAGTTAATCTTCAATGGGTTCCTACAGGAAGGATGTTTCCCTCTAGCACTACCAAAGTTGGTTGTGAACCCTTGCATGGTTCTAACATAGATATCGCTAACCCATGTGAAAGTATGCAAATTGTTGATTCCAGTACAGGTACAAAAGTCAAGCATTAACAACAACAAATCGGTCAAATCTCTGTATACCATTCAACTAAGGACACTCTTAGCGCTTGGTTGCTGAAGAAGCTGATATCTACGAATCAAGTGTTTCAGGGGATTTATGATTAAGCTAACAATATGGCTTATAGTCACTTTACAGATTGTGACCCGGACTTTAAATAAAGGGAAGTTTATCCACTCAACGATAATTTACCCTCAAAACGAGAAATTAAATTTTCTCGGACATGAGCTATTATTAAAACCATTCAACGGTATTCAGCTCGTGTATACGACTTCTAAGTAAATATCAGCTTAGGACTCGTTCTTCAGTTAAAAGGAAAGCTTATCGCCGATGGTAACTTATCCTTAACAACGGGAAGTTTACAACTTCTCGGACTTGAGCTCGTTTCGTAAGATATTCAAAATCTTAAGCTCAAGTCATTGGTTTTCAAAACCGTTGAACACAATTTTTCAAGAACTGTTCAACAACGTTTTGATAAAAAGAGCATGTCTTCTGGAATCGATAATATTTACAATCCTAGAAATATCGTTCAATAAAGACACGGGGTAGTAAATAAAGTTCGAGCAGAAGTTTAAATGTTTTAAAACATGCTCAAATATGGTTTGCTGCTATTATTTCAGATAGTAACCCGTTTTTCATACTCAAGTCAAGCATTTCACCAGAAAGCTTTGACTCAACAACGGGAATTAATTTTCTCGGACATGGTGTACTTTATAACCATGTAAGGGATTGTGTTTACGTAATAACACAATCTAACACGAATATATGTACATGTCAGTGCATTTATTTGTTAAAACAAAAGAAATCTTGTTTTTATGAAGTTATCATCTCCACCAATCATAGCAATTTATAATTGATATCTACATACTCGACGATGCGACTACTCAAACGGCGACTACATCTCTTTCAATAGAACACGGGTCAACAATTGAGGGGGAGCAATTGTCCAGCATTCAGAATCTTTGACGCCAAAAATGCCAAGTTCACATATTGGTGTCAAGACAACGATATCAATCGTACACATGGACTCAAGAGATAACTTCAGACGTTACGAGGCGACCAACATTCGTGAATAAGAACCATGTGATTCTTTCATATAATGTTCTCCATCATTCAGGTCCAACCTCATAAATCGCTAATCTTATGAATACATTATCATATATGATCTTTGCACGTGATAAGTACCTTACATTTGTGTTTAAAAGGTATTTAATTTACGTTTCAAGTACACCCTCATTAATTTAAGGGGGAGCTTGTGAAAATCATGAAGATAATTGGATTTGCATTTTTCTTCCCAAATTTTCTTAAAATGCTATTAAATCAATTGATATTAAAAACATCGATTGGGTTAATATTTTAATATGAGGGAGAAAATGTGATTTAATATGGGAAATTATCACAAATCGTTTGACTTAACGTGATGGCTCATCCCGACATGTGCGAAATGTTTTCGAATATCATGGCATATGTTAAGGGGGAGCAAAATGGATTTGCTATATCAAAATAGATTTCATGGTGATTTTTACTTAACCATAACCCATTTATTTCACTACGATGAAGATTGTGGTGATATAAGGATGGTAGGATAAGTTAAGTCCAATGATTTTTCCAAAACCGGAGGAATCTTTCCAAGGACATTCTACAACTAGAAATAGTAGTCCTTAGGAAAGATGGAGAAAGATTGTGAACGTAGCTGAATGCCGACCAAGTACTTAAGTTAGCACTGGAAAAATCACAACAAGGTGCTAATTATGACGTATTGGTAAGCATTGAAGGGGTTGAAGAATGAAAAAGAATTGTAAAGATAAATGGTGTAAAGAAAGAAGCCCTCCTTACAACCTTAGGCAGAAACCGGGTCAATACATATGCTATTGAGATTATTTTTAATGATTCTTGATATTGAAGATAGACATCATGAACCCAGTGATGCAATGCACAACCCATTCTAGCTAACTCAGATATCTCTCAAAAGATATTTGTTTTAATCACACGGAGACAATGCATTATCTAGTGATTTATTCACTCCGGATAAATTGGTATTGAAATGGTGGCATTCCTCTCCAGCCTCCGATCACTAAAAATCCAAAATGCACGATCGAGTCTAGAGCCATTTGAGATCATCAAATATCTCATTAGGACACATTTCCATATTTCCTTGCTTCTTCACACACTGTGAAAAGTAAGAAAGATCTTAAGAGTCCTACGCAAAATCTTCATGATCTTGCCTGAACATCCGAGTAATACGAAAGTATTTACAATGAAGATGGAAATCCTTCTTGAGCGAATATCAAAAAGCTCATGGTAGGTGACTTGTGCGATTCTTTATGAATCAAACTTGTGATAACTGGAAAGCAACAGTGGTTTGATTCTTAACTGAACTTAAACACGTTCCAGGCCTCTACGCAATATATTAGTGATCTTGCCAGAACACTCAGAGTGACACTCTATAGTGTTCACAGTGATGAGTAGAAATCCATCTAGTGTTAACATCAAACAGCAGTTGGTAGTTAACTTGCAAGATTCTATATGAATCAAGCTCGTGACAACTGGAAAGCAACGATGGTGCGATTCTTAATTGAATTTCACTTGTTCCAGGAACATGAATTGACGAATTTAATCATGCGGATAATTTTATCCAAATGATTCACTCTTCACGTTCGCAGTCAGCTTTGGACGATCGAGTAAAGAGAACGGGTTCACCCGCGAAATCTTGTCAATCAGATTTTTAATTAAATCTACCTGCCACAATACGATATTTAATATCGTCCAACGGTCTTCACCGACCGGAGGTAAAATGCTACCTAATTAGGTTGAAATGTTCAAAGCCATTTCATCCGTGTCTATGTTTTGTTGCTAACTGTCTTATGCAGCGTAACAAGAAGGTGGCATCGCGGTGTACCAGAAGAAGTCGTCCCCACATGTTTATACTTTCTATACTTAATACTTCAACAAATTCAAGAAAGCCTAAAAGTCAAGTCTTCCGCTGTATCAAACTCTAAAGCTTTCAAGAATTCATAAAGGTATAAGTATGTGGAACGAGAAGTCACGAGGAGGCGAATATCACAAGTGATGAATGCACAAGGTCAAGGCAAGGAAACATGCTCAAGACTAAAGTCAAATATCTCGTCAGCATATTCACAAGATAAAGAAAAGACAACTACATAGTTCAAGACAAAGTATAGTATACTAGTTTTATTTTATTATTGAAACTCGGGTAACGCCCTTGTTTGGAGTGACCTCCCTTAGGGGGATATTGTTGGAAATACGTTTTACGTATTTAAGAAGGTTCGGTCACTCCAACAATATATATACATTGTATGGGCTCGTAGTCATAGTCTAAACATATAACCCACATGTAGGGTGGGCTATATAAACCCCCTCCTAGCATGTTAGGAGGGGTGGTTGGTGGTTGGTTTCACACACTTAATCTAATACTTCATCTTTTCTCTCCACCTTCTCACTACTTTCTCTCTCTAAGATCTTCATCTATCTCTCTCTCTAGTAATCATTACATCTATTGTATAATCCAAGGATTACGATAAACTGTCACCCTATTATATATATTTTTTTTCTTTTCATTTTCGACACTTGAATTAATTTACGTACACTTGAATTAGTTTACGTACACTTGAATTAATTTACGTACCATCGTATTTAAATTTTCGCGTGTTTATTTCTTTCTGAAACGTAATTATCTTTTCTATATGCTAAAATAATACATTCGTAATAATTATTTTCTGTATAATTATATATAGTCTATAATAATTCGAGACTGCGTATTTAATATTCGAATTTTAAATACGGGTTTTACAGGAAGACCGCGAACAAGTTTGTTTTTCGCCAAATGATTTATAGCGTCAAAGTTAAGATGAGATAACCGTCGATGCCATAACCATGACTTGGTCTTCGATGCTTTGGAGAGAAAACATACTGTAGAAACAACCATCATATCTTGTAGATACAACGTATACAGATTGTTCTCTCGAGTACCTTTCAACAAATTTACCCCTTCTAAATTGCGAATGAAGCAGGTATGCTCGCGAAAAGCAACGTCTAGGTTTGAATCACAAAGTTGTGCTATAGAAAATAAATTGTGTCCGAGTCCTTCCACATAATACACTCTTGAAATTATAACATTACCAATATGATATTCACCGTAACCCATTATTTTGTAATATGATCATTTCCGAATCAAACCATTCCAAGAAACTTGTTGACAAAATTTCTGAGCTGAGAGCGATCTCTGATCATGTTCTTGGAGCAACCAGAGTCCAAATACCAGAGAAGAATTTGGACAACCTGTTTTTAGCAACAATATTAGACAATGCATTGGAAACTATTGGTTCCGAAGTGTTAGTAGATACAGATATAAGATTATCAGAATTGCTAACATTTGTTTTATCTTCAGATTTCTTGCGTTTTCTAATGAGTGTTTTATCAATAGCAGGTTTTATAGTTCCAGCTTCCTGAGGTTTTGGAATCGTATCCGACACTACAGTGGGAGTAGACCTATTTAAAGGGAACTTTGTTCCTACAGTAGTGTCGGTGTTCCTAGTAAAAGGACACACATGCGTTTTGATAGCCTTAGTACTCCTAGTTAAAGGGCACGCATTCTTCGCTGTAGTGGGAGTGATCCTAGTTAAAGGGCACACATTTCCTACTATAGTGAAGGTTCTACCAGTGGGGCGCCACATCCATCCAACTTAGGTTAACAATTTCTCAGTCGGTTTCCATTCTAAATTATTCTTTCGGGCATTCATCTCATTCACATGGTCAATAAGGCAAAAATCATGACTACTAGAATACATACATTCATTGCATTTCTAACATCTGAAATTAGAATTCACATTAGGCTTAGAACGTTGCACAACCGCATAGCCTTTAGGTTTAGCTACATGATTCTTTTATTTAGAACATAAATAATATTCCTAGGATAGGCTTCTACTTTCTTTTTCACTTGACTTCTAAATGAAGGCAAGATCCTATATTTCTTTGTATTTCCGTTAAGCTTAGATCTTTGAGCCTTAGTAGCTTTGATTACTCATGTAGAAGGCAACACGAAACCATTAGAAACTTGTTTTGATTTTTCCTTATCTTTAGTGACCAATGTTTGAGATGGTTTAGTCCTAGGGCCCTTGTTTAATGGTGAGACGACAATGAGACTAATGGGTGGTTTCACTTTAGGAACACTAGATTGAGTGTCTGCGGCCTCTAGTGTCATTTCCACAGTGTCTATGTTTAACTCCTTAACATTTTCTTTCTCTATCGGTAATGATTTAGCAAACTTGTAATTTGTCTGACGCTAATTTGGATCATCTATATTAACACCTTCGTGTGACGTTTCAAAAATGTCTTGAATAAATTGTTTTTCACATTCAAGCGAAATACAATGTTTTTGCATTTCATCAAAACGTTTTGAAAGCGAATCATAGGAATCTTGAAGCTTTAAAAATTCAACGTCAGATTCATGACAATTACTATCTACCACAATATCCACAGATTCAACATAATGCACAATAGAATCATTATCAACACTATTATTCACACAAGCAGATACAATATCATGCGACATCACTTGCTTCAGAAGTTGATCATTTTGGCGTGAAATTCGTTCCATTTCAACTAAACCGTTTTTATAAGTATCATCCATTTAATTTAAAACGCATTTAACATCGTTAATTTCCAAAACCAAATATTGATCAGTATTACTTAAACACACTTTAATGTTATCCACAAAGGGAATTATTTCATCACGAAATGTAGCTCTAGTGTGTTTAAAGTTCCATTCACCTTTCGTTGTGGTCGTAGCCGTCGTACGCTCCTTAATGACCATGTCAAAACTGGCAAAATGTCGGTGCAGCTCATTCAAGCTTATAGACACCTTACTTACCCATGGAAGTAACTTGGTTAAATCCTTTTTGACGAATGTAGGAGATGTACTAGGAGTGTTTTCATTTGACAAACTTTGGGGCATACAAGCTGGTATATGAGCTCATTCTTTTTGTATTTTAAAGCGGGTCCTAAAATCAAAATCCTTTTTATTATTTTAACATAATCAAACTTTTCAGGGAATTTTAAAAGTATTTTTTTATCGATTTTATGTCATAAGTGACACCGAATCCGCATCATCACGAACATAGGGGACCTATTTCGATTTACCAATAAGGGTGGCATCATAAAGGCTAGGGATGTGCTGCTGAGCTTGTTTTGCAAAACCCGGATTTGGTGGTAAAATTTGAAGACGCTTGATTTCTAGTTCTTGAAATGATTTGGTTAGCAAACGTACTGTTTTGGTAGCAGCATGTTCTTTTAAAAGCTGAAGTTCTTTCATTTAAAGGATTTTGGTAGAAATAATTTCCGATTCAACCTTTTTAGACTCGAGAGTTTCGAAATCCGTTTTATGTTTTTGAAAATTATTGACAACAACCTCTTTTTCCTTTAATTCATTTGAAAGAATAGTTCTTAAAGTAGCTATCTGTTTTAAGTGTTCCAGCCTTTCAAAACGAAAATTTTCAAACTATGAATAAGTTATTTTGTCGGCTTGGGGGACTATTACAAACGTTTTGACCTTTTCTTTATACAGCTCAAGCTCAGCAGTAATGTTGGTATTCATATCTATGGTTTGTCGGACAACCATATTCATGTTTTCAATAATATATTTAGGCACCGTTACCAAATCACGTTGATAATAAAATATCATACCCATCACATCATTTGGTTGAGTTTCACTCAAATGTGGAGGATTGGATACCGCATCATTTGAGTTACTAATTACCGAAGGTTGTTCGGGGTTGTTATGTTCATGGACAACAAGATGTGGATTATCATTATCAATATTGGTTGTGGTTGGTACCTCACTGACGACATCAAAACCATAGTGATGAAGATTATCAACAATAGTAGCTTGGGCTGAGTGAACATCATCACAATCCGAATCATATGCATCAAGATCATCCGCTTGATATGCTGCATTCGAAGTAGAGACGATGGTAATGCCTTCATTATCTACTGCCCTTGGGTCTGCAATAAATGCTAACTCATCTGAATCCAAAATCTTTCCCTGAGACTAAGCCTGAACCAAGAACATCTTCTCCTAAAACCATGATGCATCCCTTCTCCTTTTCGGCTGAGTACATTGCCTAGCCATATGACCTTGTCCTAGGCAATTGTAGCAAGTCACAACCTTTTGAGGACCAATGAAGCTTCCACTTTCACTATAATACACAAATTTTACTAGTTGAAAAGTTCATTTCTCAGAATCTCTTCGAATTGATCACGGTTAAATGTGCGAGATTAGTTGTTCTTGGTGGAATAGAAAGGGAATGGTCGTTGTCTAAAACTAAAGAAAAATAAAGACTTGGAAAGATAAAATAAAAGACAGTAAAAAGAAACAACAATGAAAGATAAAAACTTGACGGGAAATAAATGACGAGAAATTAAAAGCAATAAAGGTAAATAACTCAAACTTAAACTAAAAGAAAAGCAAGTAAAAATGCAAATAAGGAAAAAGGCGAAAAAATAAAGCTTAAAATGAAAAACTGGAAAACTCATTCAGAATAAATCCTTCATCCGGAATAAACGTGTTCATCCGGAATAATTGCTTATCCGGAATAAACAGCTCATCCGGAATAAGGCTTGATCCGGAATAAAAAGGGAAAAATTGTTTATGCGGAATAAAGTAGCTCATGCGGAATATTTGAACATTCCGAACGAAACACCTTGATCCGGAATAAATAATATTCCGAACGAAGGAGCTTGATCCGGAATAAATAATATTCCGAACGAAACACCATGATCCGGAATAAATAATATTTCGAACGAAGGAGCTTGATCTGGAATAAATAATATTCCGGACGAAGGACCTTGATCCGGAATAAATATTATTCCGAACGAAGAGCTTGATCCGGAATATTTATATATTCCGAATGAAGGGCCTTGATCCGGAATAAACGATTATTCCGAACGAAGAACAAAAGAAGCAGTTGATCCGGAATCTGGCGAAAGAAACAGTAAACATGAACAGAAGAACAGGGAATGAAGAGAAGACACGAATTTAGATCAAAACTAACCAAGATTAACCAAAAGATTAAACCAAAACAACCACAAATGATCTACTAACCATAATCAATCAAAACAAATCAACAAAACTAACAAACATAACCAAATCAATCAAAACCCACTTGATCAAAACTATAAAACTCAAGAACATGAACACAAAGATTAAGAACAAATCAAACAATAAAGGTAGATGAGAGATTGAACAAGAAAAGTAAAGATTCAACAAAACTTACTTGAATTAAAAGGTGCAATACATGAAAATTAAAGTGCGGGAAATTAAATGTGCTAGAATGAAAAATGGTGGAAGAGTGGGTTGTCAAGCCACCAACAACTCCAAAATGAAATGGAATGGAAATATATATAGGGAGATTAGGGAGGAGCTTAGGAAGCTTCCTCCCTCTTTCATCTTTTCCTTAATTGCGTCATTAGGTCCTTGCTTTCTTTAATCTTCTTAAATCTTGGACTTTAATGACTTTTGGCTCGGGATTTCTTTGAACTCGTCTTGTAATTCTTCAATAAATTAGACTTGAGTTCTTCGGCTTTTAGTAAACTTCCGTCTTTTGACTTTTTCTTCGATAAATCTTCAGAATTGGTCTTGGACTTCCGTTCTTTTCTTACTCTTGATCTTTCGACTTCGTCTTTCGTCTTTTTCTTCGATAAAAGCCCGTGAATGCCCGTGTTTTCTCCACTTTTCACCTTTTCGTCCTAAATCACAACAAAAACACAAACCACGCATAATTCCAACATAAATGACATAAAATACACGTTTTGGCTCGGTTATTATTGTAATTAAGTGGTAAAAAGGATGGGTGTTTACACACCTATCAAATCCCCTACACTTAACCATTTCCATGCCCTCATGCAATGCTTAGTGATAAAGCAATTTTACACTTTTCTCATAATCAATCAACCTTGGCCTTATTAACATACAAAAATTAGAGTACTAAGAGAAATTAACAATTTAAAGGAAACAAAAGGATAGAAAACCATTTTCACTTGAAAATAGCTACATGGAAATAACTTGCAAAGAGATCTAAGACTTACATTAGGGCTTTGGTGCTGCGAAGATTTATCACCCTCAAGTTTCACGTTCCCCAAACTAAGCTTAAAAACGAGATCATTGTTATTATAAGTTAGCAAATCAAACACTTACACACATGGCTTAATTATATGCTGAAACTCCCTTATTCCTAGGTGTATCTCTTATATTTTATTTTTGTCTTAGAATGATCATGGAGATGCCTTTTTGGACTTATTGCGATAGTTTATTTAGGCTGAAAGCAAAGTAGGACGATTTGATAAATAGTTAGCTAAAGGACAAAATCTCTTAAAACTGCTTCTCGGGATATCAAAAAGTTCATATCTTGGCATAACTCGCTTCACGATTTGAGACCTTTCTCGGGCCGATATTTGGCATGTACTTCATACTTCATATCTTGAGAGACGTTCTTGAGATAATGGTCTTCTCTTCGTTAATAGAGTTCTTCAAGTGGAGTATTTTTTATGGGTACTCCAACTTTGTTGACCACGACTTCATCATTATTTCTTCAATCGCTAATTGGGATTTTGAGATACAACGATCCGCCTCCTTTTCGGACTTGGATATATTTATCCTCATACCTTGTTAGGGTCTTTTCAGATAGACTTCTCCATGATCTTTATGGGAGTTGATTGCTTTTCGTCGTGAGTCTTGATCCTTCATATTGATTTTGGGAATAATGCTTTTCACATCACCTTGGATCTTTAGCAATAAAATGGAATCCTCATGCCTTGTTAGGGCCTTTTTGGACTCGCCAATCTTCGCGCCCCGCTTCATAAGTTATGCCTTGGATATGAACTCTTATCATTACCGAGCAACTTTTAAACGATCTTGGGCTAGAAGCTAAGTAACTTTTCAAATCGTACGACCTTACTTATTGAAGATAAATTATTAGCAAGTGATGGGAGAATAGGCAAATAATCACACCAAGTGTGCTTGTGCAAGAATACCGACTTATAATTGACTCTATCATTTCTCGTCCTCCACAATTTAAAATCTCAAATAATGAGACTCGTGGATGCTTAGCCTAATAAACCAATTAAGGTCTACATGGTTAAGGATACTTGCTAGAATAAACTTGGATAAGTCTATTCGGGTTGAGTCAAAATAATCGCAACGGGCCTAATATGTCAAAGATTTCAAAACTAGCTACACCACTTTATTAATATATATACATATGAAAGCAAGGATAAAAATTTAAAAATTACGACTAAATGGCCAAAGTTAATTAAAAATTTGAAAAATGCCGAAAATGATGATTTTCCGGTTAAATGAAGGCATTTTCATGGAAAAGTCCACTTAAAACTTCGATAGAAGTCCCCCTACACTTAATATAAGCATTGTCCTCAATGTTTAAGCATATGGGAGTAAACTCCCCTACACTTAGGACATTGTGTACGTTGTTTAAATCTCGTTAAGGAAGAGAAAACTAAAGAGATTCCTATTTTAATATTGAGAAATATAAAAGTGAATCGAAAAGAGTTTAGGATAGAACCAGGAAGAAGGGAACACGGAATCACGGTTCGTTAAAAGTCATCAAGAGTGTGTCTTTGAAGCTCTAATCCCTGCATATGATAAGAAAGAAAGCAAGAAACACCAACGGGGCTCCCCCTACACTTATGGTGAAAACAGATAAAGATAGATAATCGGGTTGCCTCCCGAAGAGCGCTTGTTTTTGTTAACCGAGTCACGAGCCTGACTCGTCCCCGAATTAAATGGTCCATGGGGAAGCCTCGAATGTAATACCGGGATCAAAGACCTTGTCCTCGTTCCCAGAGGACATCAACAAAGGAGAGGCGGGAGGATAAGTCTTGAATGGTAGGAAAGTCTGCTCAATATAAGAAAAGCAAGTGAAATCCAGATTGACGGGAGGTGGGGTGGGTAAGGGAATCATATTGTCATCCTCCAAAGACAATGGATGCAGACCAATTGGCAAAGCCGTAAAATTATCAATCATAGAATGGTCCATGTCACCTCCCGGGTCAAAGCATTTATCCTCATGAAAGTAGATCTTGTCGATATCATCGTAGATAAGGAGTGTAGAAACTCGTTTTAAAAGATCACGATCAAGTACGAAACCATCATTCATTTGTGGGGATTATTGATAAGGTAAATCATCACGAATGTGGTAAACGTAATTCTCATAAGAGGAGTGTTGATTAGGTAACTCCTCGAGAATAGGATGTTTGGGCATGTGATTTGGTTCGTCATTATTATGAAAAATAAGACGTTCCAATTCATCAAGTTCGGCATCGATGTTGGAAAAGTCGACCTCGCTTGTAGGAGGAAGCAGAGGTAAGAGAGCTAGCTCTCGGTCGATAATTTCCTCAATCTCGGGCTCGAAGACTAAATGATCATACTCACCACATGTTGAACTCTTGTTGGGAGGATCAAATATCGCACGTGGAGTTGTGAGTATGTGATCATTGACTAGCGAAGCAAACTTGTCCGTAAGCTATGCAAAAGTCGGCACATCACACAGATTTTCCGGAATACCCGCGGGCTCACTTGGGATGACGACAAGTTCCTCGACACTAGACTTTAGGAATTTGTCCGATTCAGTTGTCGAGATAACGTCAAGATGCTCATCCTCCATGATGAGAGAGCCAACGGCCTCCTCGGGTGTGATAGCAATAGACGAAGGAGGAATGGGAGAAGTCTTACGTTGCTTTAGAAATTCCTCCTCGTCGAAAATAACCTCCATATCGTCATCGCTCTCCTCAATACCTAAAGGGATAATAATAAGCTCAGGGATATGAGTACTCGTCTGATCTTGCTGCTGTAAAAATGACTCCATACAAGTTTGCAGCGTGTGTAAAAGCTCTTTCGTTTGTTCTTGAAAAGCTGTAGCAAGATCGTTTCTTTGTTCTTGAAAGGCTGTAGCAAGATCGTCAATTGGTTCTTGGTAACTCATCCCGTGACGAGGCTGATGATCAATTGGGTATTGCAGGGGTTGGTCAAAACTGGAAGGGGTATAATTATAGTAATTTTGATCCCGCGTTGGACAGTGAAAACTTTCGTGAGGACCCCCACACTTATAGCACCACGGGGATGGAGAAAAATCTGGTGCATTTTGAGGATAAGGATCGTCATAGACGGGAGAGGGTGAGAAAGTATTGTAAGAGGAGAAGTACGAATTTGTTGAATTGCAAAATGGACAAAATTCGAATTGTGTATCGTCGATATCAGAACCACACCGCTCACAAGTACACCATTGACATGTTTGAAAATCATGCCATGGTCTCCCACACCGTACACAAGACGAATCCATGAAGAAAAATAGACAAGCAAGAAGAATATTTTTGGTGTAAAACTTTGAAAAAGAAATGCTTTTTATGATTTTTCAAATGTTTTTGGGATTTTTGAAAATTTTTGATACAAAAAATAACGTTCACGAGTGAACGGATCCCAAAAGCCAACGCGTCCCTCACAGAAAACCGTTAATCCTCACGAAAAGAGCCGGCAGCGGCGCCATTTAATACACAGATTTTACTAGTTGAAAAGTTCGTTTCTCGGAATCTCTTCGAATTGATCATGGTTAAATGTGCGAGATTAGTTGTTCATGGTGGAATAGAAAGGAAATTGTCGTTGTCTAAAACTAATGAAAAATAAAGACTTGGAAAGATAAAATAAAAGACAGTAAAAAGAAACAAAAATGAAAGATAAAAACTTGACGGGAAATAAATGACGAGAAATTAAAAGCAATAAAGGTAAATAACTCAAACTTAAACTTAAACTAAAAGGAAAGCAAGTAAAAATGCAAATAAGGAAAAAGGCGAAAAAATAAAGCTTAAAACGAAAAACTGGAAAACTCATTCGGAATAAAGCCTTCATCCGGAATAAACGTGTTCATCCGGAATAATTGCTTATCCGGAATAACAGCTCATCCGGAATAAGACTTGATCCGGAATAAAAAGGGAAAAATGGTTGATGCGGAATAAAGTAGCTCATGCGGAATATTTGAACATTCCGAACGAAACACCTTGATCCGGAATAAATAATATTCCGAACGAAGGAGCTTGATCCGGAATAAATAATATTCCGAACGAAACACCTTGATCCGGAATAAATAATATTCCGAACGAAGGAGCTTGATCCGGAATAAATAATATTTCGAACGAAGGACCTTGATCCGGAATAAATATTATTCCGAACGAAGAGCTTGATCCGGAATATTTATATATTCCGAATGAAGGGCCTTGATCCGGAATAAACGATTATTCCGAACGAAGAACAAAAGAAGCAGTTGATCCGGAATCTGGCGAAAGAAACAGTAAACATGAACAGAAGAACAGGGGATGAAGAGAAGACACGAATTTAGATCAAAACTAACCAAGATTAACCAAAAGATTAAACCAAAACAACCACAAATGATCTACTAACCATAATCAATCAAAACAAATCAACAAAACTAACAAACATAACCAAATCAATCAAAACCCACTTGATCAAAACTATAAACCTCAAGAACATGAACACAAAGATTAAGAACAAATCAAACAAGAAAGGTAGATGAGAGATTGAACAAGAAAAGTAAAGATTCAACAAAACTTACTTGAATTAAAGGGTGCAATACATGAAAATTAAAGTGAAGGAAATTAAATGTGCTAGAATGAAAAATGGTGGAAGAGTGGGTTGTCAAGCCACCAACAACTCCAAAATGAAATGGAATGGAAATATATATAGGGAGATTAGGGAGGAGCTTAGGAAGCTTCCTCCCTCTTTCATCTTTTCCTTAATTGCGTCATTAGGTCCTTGCTTTCTTTAATCTTCTTAAATCTTGGACTTTAATGACTTTTGGCTCGGGATTTCTTTGAACTCGTCTTGAAATTCTTCAATAAATTAGACTTGAGTTCTTCGGCTTTTAGTAAACTTCCGTCTTTTGACTTTTTCTTCGATAAATCTTCAGAATTGGTCTTGGACTTCCGTTCTTTTCGCACTCTTGATCTTTCGACTTCGTCTTTCGTCTTTTTCTTCGATTAAAGCCCGTGAATGCCCGTGTTTTCTCCACTTTTCACCTTTTCGTCCTAAATCACAACAAAAACACAAACCACGCATAATTTCGACATAAATGACATAAAATACACGTTTTGGCTCGGTTATTATTGTAATTAAGTGGTAAAAAGGATGGGTGTTTACACACCTATCACACTAGCTTGAGCATTCATAACTGGAGTATCTACGGCTTGAGTATTCATGGTTCTAGTACTCGGTCCATATGCATTCTGCCTTCATTGAATAGGTTGCACCGTCACTTCACTATCTTGAATAGTGGCTTGTTGGTGAGGATTTGAAGAAGTGCGAAGCTGATTGTTCGTTGGTGGGAATCCTCTAGTTGCAACAAGTTTTGAGAAGTAAGACGTGAGGTGGTTTAAAACATCCATAGGAGAATCATTAGGACTAAGGACCGGTACTTTGATTGCTGGAAGTTCATTAGAATAAAATGCTTGTGATTGTGGTGCTACACTTGGAACATATCTTTGCTAAAAAGTATAACTCACTGGAGAAGTCATAGTTTGTGATGAAAATGCTTGATGTGTTAGTTGTTATGGATAAGTCTATTGAAGAGCACTTGGTTGTTGATAAACATGTTGTGGCATCAGTTGTGGTTGTTGTGGTTGCTGAAAAGTATGTTGATGCTGCATATATGATGGTTGTTGATAAGAGTAAGCCAAGTTGTGTGGAGGAGTCATTTGATGAGAAGAAATCATGGCAAGTGGATCATGGACTTGAGGTGTTGACAACCGAACCTCGATCACGTGGCATTCGTGTTGTTGAAGAAAAGCTTGAAGTTGATCCATGTTGGTTTGATGCAAATCCTTAACCAATTTAACTCCCGTCACATACTTGCTCCATTCGGGAGGAAGAGTATTCAAATACTTGCTGTTGAGCTGAAACGATGGTATTTGCAGGCCAAAGATATTAAGCTCGTTCATCAATAAAGTGAACCTCAGTATTAATCATTAAGAGTTTCCTCGTGAACATAAGAAAACTTGTCAAACGTATCATATAGATTACACTCACGTTCTTGCTTAGTTAACGTGGTTCCTTGCATCAAAGTGCGTATCCTCTCACATAACGGTTTGGCAACTTTATAATGACTGACAAGTTTGTAGACATCTGGAGGAAGTCCTTGGAGAATGATATTTGTAGCTGCAATATCGCACTTAACTCGAGTTTCATCATCTCCGGACAAGCCAGCCATTATGCGAGGACGAGTAACCATACCCTCCGTCATGGTACCATAATCAAATGGTCCATTTTGAACCGATTACAAAATAAGATGTCCATTAGGTTTGTTCAGCATATAAAGTTCCATTCGAGGAGTCCATGCCTCGTACATTGACTTCACCAACATAGGTGGACGATTGTCCGTGTCCGAGTAGATGGACTTATCCGTAAGCGAGGTATACTCCATCTCCATAATAAATATTTACAAATGTTGATCGAACAACGAGAGAAAGTAAACGTGCTTGTTGTTTAAGATACGAAGTTTTACTAACCGTGGAGAAACCGAGAAATAAATTCGCGGGATTTTACAAACCACTGATTAAACCGTAATTTTTCAAAGTTCGTGTGTTGGAGTCGAGAAACGTTGTTGAAATCTGATAACTAGATTTTGCTAGGTTGAATTGTTGTTCTCGGTATCTTAACGAATTGATTTCCGGCTTAAAGTATGACTCTATAGTTTTTGGTGAAAAAGAATATTTTGGTTGTTTTTAAAATAAAAGTGCGCGAAACTTTAAAGTAAAAGTGCAATTAAAGTAAATCTAAAACTAATTTAAAGAAATTGCAAGTATTTAAAACGTTTTGAAATTAAAAGGCACTAAACGTAGATGAAGCAAACTTAAATCTATCTAAGGCAAACTTAAAACGCAACTAAAACTTAAACTAAGGCAAAGCTAAAATAAATCTAAGGCAAAATTTACTTAAAGTGCGACTAAGGAAAAGGCAGGAAAAATAAAGCTTGAAATTAAAAATCAAAGACAAAAACTAAAAAGAACCTGAATACAGCTCATTCGGAATAATCCTTCGTTCGGAACAATCACTCATCCGGAATGTCACCTTCGTTTGGAATGATTCTTCTTTGCTCGGAATATTGCCAAAATCCTTGATCCTGAACAAATTATTCTGAATATGTCACTTATCCAAAACCTTCGTTCGGAACTTTACTGATTCGGAACTTCTTAAACTTCCCTTGATTCGGAACTTTCTGGTCAACCCTTGGCTCGGAACCTCTTGGCTCGGAAGTTGCCCTTGGTCCGGAAGTTTCGTTCGGAACTTTCGTTCGGAAGATCTTGATCCGGAACTCTTCCGAGTGAAGCACTTGACCCGGAAGTTTCGTTCGTAACTTTCGTTCGGAACTTTCGTTCGGAAGTTTCGTTCTGAACTTTCATTCGGAACTCTTCCGAATGAACAAGAGAATCTTATCCGGAAGATTTGATTCGGAAGATTTGATTCGGAAGTTGTCTTTGATCCGGAACTTTCGTTCGGAACTTTAAATGTTCCGAATGAAGTAGCTTGGTTCGGATCTTTCAGACAGAAACCCTTGGTTCGGAACTTATGGGAAGAACCCCTTGGTTCGGAACTTAGAATGTTCCAAATGAAGCTCTTGGCCTTGATGGTTCGGAAGTTTCCTAGGAATGATCAGACACAGAAACAAACACCCCCGAAGAACAAGGGATTACAGTAACACGAATCTAACCTCAATTTAACCAAAATAAAACACAAGATTTAACCAAACTAATAACAAACAACAAATAATCATAAACAAACAATCTATATCAATAAAACTAACAAATCTAACCACAATAATCAAAACCCACTTTGATCAAATTAAAAACATGAACATGAACTCAAACATAAACATAAAAATCAAAGATTAAGAAAGGTAGATGAGAGATTAACAAGATAAAGTAAAGATTGACAAGAATTAAATGAAAACTTACTTGAAATTAAAGAAATTTAAGGTGCAAGACAAGGTATTTAAATTTGACAAGTATTTAAATGTGCAGGAAAATAAATGTGGAAGACTAATTGTCACACTTAGCCAACAAAGAAAATAATTAACTAGCCTAATCTATATATAGGGGAGGATTAGGAAGCTTCCTCCCCTCCTTCCTTTCTTCTTAATTGCGTCATTAGGTCCTTAAGCCTTTAATTCTTCATTAATTGCACCATTAGTCCTTTATTCTTCTAATCTTCTTTAAACTTGGACTCTAATGACTTGTGGCTCGGGATTTCTTTTGAACTCGTCTTTTAATTCTTCAATAAAATAGACTTGAGTTCCTCGGCTTTTAGTAAACTTCCGACTTTTGACTTTTTCTTCGATAAATCTTCAGAATTGGTCTTGGACTTCCGTTCTTTTTGCACTCTTGACTTCTTTACTTCGTCTTTCATCTTTTTCTTCAATAAAAGTCCGTAAATGCCCGTGAATGCCCGTGTTTTCTCCACTTTTCACCTTTTCATCCTAAATCACAACAAAAACACAAACCACGCATAATTCCAACATAAAAGACATAAAATACACGTTTTGGCTCGGTTATTATTGTAATTAAGTGGTAGAAAGGATGGGTGTTTACACACCTATCAAATCCCCTACACTTGACCATTGCAATGTCCTCATGCAATGCATTAGTTATAAAGCACGTTTACATTTTTCATCATAATTAATCCACGTTGGCCTTTATTAAAGAGATAGAAACTATAATCATTCAAAATAAAGAAATCAAAAACATACCTTGGGTTTTGGAAATGTTGTGAATGATCATCATCCTCAAGTTTTCACTTTCTCCAAACCAAGCTTAAAAACGAGATCATTGTTATTATAAGTTAGTAAACTAACACGAACTCATGTGGGCCAATTACTCACCTAGACTCCCTTATTCCTAGGTGTATCTCTTATATTTTATTGTTGTCTTGAATGATCACGAGGATGCATTGTTGACTTATTTCGATAGTTTATTAGGCCGAAAATAAAGTGAACGATTTAATCAATAGTTAGCTAAAGGACAAAATCTTTTAAAACTGCTTCTCGGGACCTCATAAAGTTCATATCTTGGCATAACTCGCTTCGCGATTTGAGACCTTTCTTGGACCGATATTTGGCATCGACTTCATACTTCAAACCTTGAGAGACGTTCATGAAATTATGGTCTTCTCTTCATAATGGAATTTCTTCACTTGAAGTTTTGAGAGATTCATACTTGGACCACGACTTCTTCATTTTTCTCCCATCATTATTTTGGACTTTGATATACAACGATCCGCCTCCTTTTATGACTTGGATCTATTTATCCTCATACCTTGTTAGGGTCTTTTCGGATACACTTCTCCATGACTTTTGGGGAGTTTTTGCTTTTCGTCCTGTGTCTCGATCCTTCATATTGATTTTCGATAAATGATTCTTCACATCACTTTTGGATCTTTAGCAACAAAATATAGCCCTCATGCCTTGTTAGGGCCTTTTTGGACTCGCCAATCTTCGCATCCCGCTTCAATAAGTTATGCCTTGGCTATGAACATCCATACCGAGCAACTTTTAAACGATCTTGGGCTAGAAGCTAAGTAACTTTTCAAATCGTACAACCTTATTAAATGCAGATAAATTTATTAGCAAGCGATGGGAGAATAGGCTCATAATTAACTCACATAAATTCACGAAAGAATACCAAACTTATAATTGACTCTATCATCTCTCGTTCTCCACAGTTTAAAATCTCAAGGAATGAGACTCATGGATGCTTAGCCTATTAAGTCAAAGTTTTGGGTTTTCGAGTCGCCTATAGGATCTTGCAAATTCTTAGACTTTTTCAAGTTTAGAAATCGCGTTTTAAAGTTCACTTGATAAACGACTCTCTAGGATCAATTATAGGAACTTGCGAAAAGTTCTTTTTCTTAACCCGTGAGAGTTAAGACTTTCGCGTTTTATAGCTCCCTATATAAAAGCCTAGCAAAAACTCGACTTAAACATGTTAAGGATACTAGCTAGAGTAACTTAGCTAAGTAAACTCGGGTTGAGTCAAAAGATTCACAACGTTTGAAAATTAAAACCACTTTATTAAACTTTTATTCTAATAAGGAAAGAAAATAACTATACAAAGGGAAAAACTAATAGGCCAAAATAGATCAAAAATTTTGAAAAATGTCGAAATTTTGATTTTTCCGGTTAAAATGAGGACAAATACAAGGAAAAGGCCACTTAACTTCGATAGAAGTCCCCCCTACACTTAAGATAAACATTGCTCTCAATGTTTAAGCATGTGGGAGTAAACTCCCCTACACTTAGGACATTGTGCACGTTGTTTAAATCTTGCTAAGGAAAGGACAACTAAAGAGATTTCTATTTTATTATTGAGAAAATATAAAATAGTGAATCGAAAAGAGTTTAGGATAGAACCGGGAAGAGGTAGACACGGAATCACGGGTCGTCAAGAATCATCAAGAGTGGATCATGGAAGCTCGAATCCCTGATTAAGAGAGGAGAGGAAATAGCAAACCAACGGGTCTCCCCTACACTTATGATAAAGAAAGCGAAAAGATAGATGCATGGGTTGCCTCCCAAGAAGCGCTTGATTTTTGTTAACCGAGTCGTGAGCCTGACTCGACCTTGATTATCAACGGAAGAAGCATGAAACATATCCACCAGGATCAAAGACATAGTTTTCGTCCATCAAATAGCAGAAGCTTAAGGCGAACAAGGCAAGCCAAAGAAGAGTAGGCAAGGTTCCCTTAAGCAGCGATGGAGCACGGTGGAAGCAAGGTTGAAGTGGTGCAAGCAGATTTCCATAAGTTCCAAAGATATTTCCTTTTATTTCATCAGGTGGATACTGAGATGGCTTAAAGATTTGAATACCAGGGTCGAACACCTTTTCCTTTAGGGGAAAATAGCACTCAGGCTCAGCAGAGTGGGAAGAAGATCCGCGAAGAAGCACAACCTCGTCCTTAGAAGGGGGACAAAGAGGTGTTAACTCATACGTGCTGCAGATATTGGTGTCGACCGGTTTCTTCTCCTTAGAAAGAATGTGCTTCAAATCCAAAGTAGGATCAAGACGATAATCTTCCAAGTCATAAGGAGGAGCATCACTCTCATGAGGGAAGTAAGTGTTGAGAAACGTAGAGAAGTCTTCCTCAAATGAGTAATCGTCCAAAGTAGGATCGAGTGATGGCGGAGGATCTTCATCATGTGAAGAATCGCTCGAAAGAGTATCAGCCTCATCGAAATCATCATACGTGGGCAGATCGGGATACTCAGAAGTAAGGTCATCATAATCATCCGTATCTGAGCTAGAATCATCATAATAAGCATCAAAGACCGGTGGAGAATCATAAATGGGAGAAGGTTCCAAATTGGGGCGAGAATCATCCACATCATCTCAAAAAAGTGGGTTATCAATGGAAGAGTCGAATAGAGGATTGTCGTAGACAACAAAGTCATCATGCACATTAATCATATTCACTGAGTCTCGGCCTCCAAAGGATTTGCCTGTAAGCTTCCCCATTTTAAACACTTGTGCATCATCCCCGACTCTTAAGATTAACTCACCTTCGGCCACATCCACTAAAGCTCGTCCGGTTCTCAAGAATGGCCGACCAAGTATTAAAGGAATACGAGGGTCCATTTCATAATCAACAACGACAAAATCAACCGAGAAAGTAAATGTGCCAACTTTAATGAACACGTCTTCGGCAATACCAACGGGGTAAGCGAGAGTACGATTAGCAAGTTCAAGAGTCATCTTTGTTGGAGTAAGGTCGGGCAATGATAGTGTTTTCCAACACTCAAAGGCATCAAATTAATACTAGCCCCGAGATCAGCAAGGGCAGTAAATTCTTCGGTTTTGTTGAACACGCAAGGCAACACAAAACGACCGGGATCTCCAAGCTTTTCCAGAAGTTCTTTAAGAATAACTGCAGAGCAGTTTTCATTTAAGCGTGTGTTGGCGAGTTCAAGCAACTTCTCTTTCTTGTTAAGCAATTCCTTAAATGCTTTGACAAATTTGGGCATGTGGACAAGTGCTTCAAGAAAGCTAATGTTGAAGTTCATTTGAGAAATCATCTTGATATAGCTCGTCACTTAAGAGTCCTCCTTGGTTAGCATTTTGTTCTTGCCTAAACGAGAGGGATAAGGGATATTGGGTTTTGGTGGTGAAGGTGAAGGCGTAGCAGGTAAAGGTTGAGATGTTGAAGGGTCCTTCCGAGGTACATCGTCATGACGAGGCGGAGACGGTAATGGTGCACTAATACTAGGTGTAGGAGGAGTAGCGATAAATGGTGGTGGAGGAGTAGATGATGGGGGTGGGATTGGTGGATCGACAATGGTAATCCCACTACGAGTAGTAATAGCACTCACATTTGCTCGCGGATTGGTGACGGTGTTTGAAGGTAGAGAACTTGAAGAAGAAGGTTGAGCGGCGGGCAAGAAACTAGCAAGCATATTCTTCAAATCATTTGTTTTATTGCTGAAGGAGGATTAAATATTATCTCGAAGCTCGGATCTAATCTCATTTCCTTGCTTGGTAATATCTCCTTTAAGATTGATAATTTGGCTCTGCAGATTCTTGATTTGCTCACCTTGGGTTCTCATGATGGCTTCAACATCGGGAGCAATGGGTGGGGTTTGTTGGGCGGGTGGGTGATAAGGATTAGAAGCTCTTGGTCGGATTTGGTTGCTTCTATTGTAGTTGTTGGCGGGGTTTTGGTTTTGAGGAGAAAAACCGGGTGAAAGGTGGTTGTTGGATCGATAGCTCAGCAAATTTCTATCCCCTTGAGGTCGAGCTTGGTAATTTTCCGGTGAATAATTACCATAAGCTGCATACACATTTTCCGGATTTCCTTGAGTCGAAGGACAATCGGTGTATGAGTGAGGACCGCCGCATGTTTCACAAGGATTAGCAACCGCTTTAACTTGTTGTTGTTGTTGTTGGTTTGAAGCGAGAAGCGTGATACTTTTGCTCATTTCAGTCATCATGCGGGTGAGTTCGGTCATATCAGGGTTTGGTGAGGTAGAAGAAACATTGACTCTCGGGTTGTTCCTTGAAGAAGCAGAGGAATCCCAGTTTTTGTGGTGAGTAGTCATGTTCTCTATTAGCTCTCTACACTCCTCGGGTCTCCTTTTCATGAATGTGCCACCGGCGGCTGCATTAATCGTATCACGATCTCGAAAAGTCAATCCGTTGTAGAAAGTATCAATTAAGGTCACAGGGAGCATGTTGTGGTTTGGACAACGATCAATCAAGACATTATATCTCTCCCAAGCATCAAAAAGAGATTCATCGGGATCTTGCATGAACCGCTGATTTGATTGCGAAGGCTTGTGACCATGGATGGTGGAAAGTAGCGCGATAAAAAGCGTTGAGTCATGTCATCCCAAGTGTGAATTGAATTCTTCGAGAGACGATCAAACCATTTCTCGGCATGATGCGATAAAGTATGTGGAAAGAGTTGTAGGCGTAGAACATCCATTATGGCACCAGGCAACTTCATGCTTTGGGTGATTGTAATGAACTTGTCGAGGTGTTTGTTGGCATCATCATCAGGCAATCCATGGAATGGGTTAGTTTGCACTTGCTGAATCATGTGGTGCTTCAACGAAAACTCAGGAGCGTTGATTTGCATCGGCGCAATCGGTCCTCCTCGTCCAAACATGGTAGGTTGACAAAGTTCCTCCATTATCCGAAGATCGGGCTGTGGAAGAACATTGTTGTTATTATTGAGGTGCGGTGGAATATTGTTGTTGACACCTGACATACTTAAATCTTCTTGAGTCTCGGGCTCTTGATAATTAGAAGATCTAGTACGCATACACCTGAAAATGCAAAAGAAAAAGAAACCAAACACAAAGACAACATATATACACAATAAAGATAAAATCTTTTTGGATTTTTGAAATTTTTCATTTTTATGGATTTTTATCAATTTTTAATTTTTTATGGGTTTTTTTTTGAATTTTTTGAGCAAGAAAATAACGCTCACAAGTGAACGGATCCCAAAAAGCAACGCGTCTCTCACAGAAAACCGTTAATCTTTACGAAAAGAGCCGGCAGCGGCGCCATTTGATAACTAGATTTTGCTAGGTTGAATTGTTGTTCTCGGTATCTTAACGAATTGATTTCCGGCTTAAAGTATGACTCTATTGTTTTTGGTGAAAAAGAATATTTTGGTTGTTTTTAAAATAAAAGTGCGCGAAACTTTAAAGTAAAAGTGCAATTAAAGTAAATCTAAAACTAATTTAAAGAAATTGCAAGTATTTAAAACGTTGAACTGAAATTAAAAGGCACTAAACGTAGATGAAGCAAACTTAAATCTATCTAAGGCAAACTTAAAACGCAACTAAAACTTAAACTAAGGCAAAGCTAAAATAAATCTAAGGCAAAATTAACTTAAAGTGCGACTAAGGAAAAGGCAGGAAAAATAAAGCTTGAAATTAAAAATCAAAGACAAAAACTAAAAAGAACCTGAATACAGCTCATTCAGAATAATCCTTCGTTCGGAACAATCACTCATCCGGAATGTCACATTCGTTTGGAATGATTCTTCTTTGCTCGGAATATTGCCAAAATCCTTGATCCTGAACAAATTATTCTGAATATGTCACTTATCCAAAACCTTCGTTCGGAACTTTACTGATTCGGAACTTCTCAAACTTCCCTTGATTCGGAACTTTCTGGTCAACCCTTGGCTCGGAACCTCTTGGCTCGGAAGTTGCCCTTGGTCCGGAAGTTTCGTTCGGAACTTTCGTTCGGAAGATCTTGATCCGGAACTCTTCCGAGTGAAGCACTTGACCCGGAAGTTTCGTTCGGAACTTTCGTTCGGAACTTTCGTTCGGAACTCTTCCGAATGAACAAGAGAATCTGATCCGGAAGATTTGATTCGGAAGATTTGATTCGGAAGTTGTCTTTGATCCGGTACTTTCGTTCGGAACTTTCAATGTTCCGAATGAAGTAGCTTGGTTCGGATCTTTCAGACAGAAACCCTTGGTTCGGAACTTCTGGGAAGAACCACTTGGTTCGGAACTTAGAATGTTCCGAATGAAGCTCTTGGCCTTGCTGGTTCGGAAGTTTCCTGGAAATGATCAGACACAGAAACAAACACCCCCGAAGAACAAGGGATTACAGTAACACGAATCTAACCTCAATTTAACCAAAATAAAACACAAGATTTAACCAAACTAATAACAAACAACAAATAATCATAAACAAACAATCTATATCAATAAAACTAACAAATCTAACCACAATAATCAAAACCCACTTTGATCAAATTAAAAACATGAACATGAACTCAAACATAAACATAAAAATCAAAGATTAAGAAAGGTAGATAAGAGATTAACAAGATAAAGTAAATATTGACAAGAATTAAATGAAAACTTACTTGAAATTAAAGAAATTTAAGGTGCAAGACAAGGTATTTAAATTTGACAAGTATAATGTGCAGGAAAATAAATGTGGAAGACTAATTGTCACACTTAGCCAACAAAGAAAATAATTAACTAGCCTAATCTATATATAGGGGAGGATTAGGAAGCTTCCTCCCCTCCTTCATTTCTTCTTAATTGCGTCATTAGGTCCTTAAGCCTTTAATTCTTCATTAATTGCACCATTAGTCCTTTATTCTTCTAATCTTCTTTAAACTTGGGCTCTAATGACTTGTGGCTCGGGATTTCTTTTGAACTCGTCTTTTAATTCTTCAATAAAATAGACTTGAGTTCCTCGGCTTTTAGTAAACTTCCGTCTTTTGACTTTTTCTTCGATAAATCTTCAGAATTGGTCTTGGACTTCCGTTCTTTTTGCACTCTTGACTTCTTGACTTCGTCTTTCATCTTTTTCTTCAATAAAAGTCTGTAAATGCCCGTGAATGCCCGTGTTTTCTCCACTTTTCACCTTTTCGTCCTAAATCACAACAAAAACACAAACCACGCATAATTCCGACATAAAAGACATAAAATACATGTTTTGGCTCGGTTATTATTGTAATTAAGTGGTAGAAAGGATGGGTGTTTACACACCTATCAAAATCCATTAACAATGTCTTATTGAGAAACCAAACATTCTTAGACCAAATAACTCACGAAATTCACTTTTTGAAAATTTCTCACTTCGTAATATTACCAATACCTTAGTTCGCAATATTTTAAACCCTAAGTTCGCAATATTTTAAACCTTAAGTTCCCAATCTTTTAAACCCTAAGTTCGCAGTATTGTAAACCCTAAGTTCACAATATTTCAAAACCTTCAACTCGCTATCCCGGTTTTGCAATAATGTTGTCTTCGCAAAAATTCTACTACAAAAACTGTCTTCGCAAAAACCGTCTTCGCAATAAAAATGTCTTCGGAAAAACACTGTCTTCGCAATAACAATGTCTTCGCAATAACCCAGTTCGCAATCCAAGTTCGCAAAAAAACTCAAGTTCACAAAAACTAGGGGTTTCAAGTTCGGAAAAAAAAACTTGAAAATTGGATCTCGGACAAAAGACGATGTTTTTCGAATATTTTCACCAAAATCAAGCCAAACGCCAATTTTTTGTGTTTTTAACCAAAACAAAGATCCCAAATCACTACCACAATATGTAGATGATTTTTAGAAAGAATAAACCACAAAAAAATACAAAAAAATAAAGTTTGGACGCCAGCTAAAATAGATCAAATACACATGATCTAACGCAAACACATAAACAAGACAATCATCCTATGGCTCTGGATACCATTTGTAGGATTATGTAAATCTTGCTTATATATATATATATATATATATATATAGAGAGAGAGAGAGAGAGAGTAAAGAGAGAAAGAGATGGTAGATCACACACACACACACCTGAGAACGAAATATAAAAAAAACACACTTTTACTATGTGAACCACACCCTCTCCAACTAAGAAGAGAGTTTATATACTAAGTCCATGAGATGGGCTTGGACTTACAATGTTGGGTCGCCGGCCATACATGCACGAACCAAGCTTTGGCTTTGTTTAATGCTAGACTACGAGCTACTTAACTACTATATTGTCGGAGTGGCCGATTCTTTCTAAATACGTGAAACATATTTCCAACAGGATGGGTGGCAAAACACTTACAAAAGAACAAAAATTAAAGTATCTAGTACCATAATAGACGGAATAAAAGAATATAGTTATAAAAGTAAAATGGTTAAAGTATAATGTGTGAAAACTAGAAGGTGGGGGTGAGGGGTTGAATAGCTTATCGGTTATAAATTTATGTTTTTTAAAACTTTACTTGTTAAAATGTTAGATTCAAATTTATATTAAATCTTACTTGCAACTAGTATGAAATACAACTATTAATTCTAACAAGCAATATAAATGACAAGTATAAAAAGATTAATAAGAAAAATGAAGGAACAATCAAACCACAACATTAAGATTTATAATGGTTTGGCTACGAATCACCTCTTTTCCCTACTCCACTCTCGGAGTATCCTACTCGAAATTTTACTATGTCAACAAGCTCCCTTAAGGCGGAGAAAACCTTACACAAGTATCTTACACCAATTCCGACACAAAGCCACATGTCAAGCCCTAATCCTAGCTAGAACCAATCTATCATACGTATTTCTTCACCTAGGAAATACTATCACGATCACTCGATTTCACAACTTTACTCTATCAGACAAGATCACACCCAATCACAAGGACTTCCTCACCTAGAATATACACACACGATCTTCAATTATATCAACACCACAAGATCAATCTCACAAAGATCATATATAAATGTGGAAACCTTTGAATGATGAACAATAATAAAGTCTCTTGTATGAACACTATAATATAACACTTGATCATTGACGAATCACAAGTATTATTCTCTTGCACATTGTAGAGAAAAATCTATTGGGTCATTTTTCGGCTCGGGACTCCTGGACACACTATGTGGTCGTCTAGCCTTTCGTTTTCATCCCGATTTCCCTCGGAGGTCATGTGTCTTCGATTCTGCTTGTAGTGATGCCTCCCGAGCCTTTGAGATTTCTCTATGGTTCATTTCAGGATAGAGGTGAGCTTTCACTTCCCTTAACTTGTTTAGATACCAATGGTTGCAGCCGATGATAGTGTTTGTCAATAACTCAACTCCTGAATGGACGCATTAGTTGCGGGCCGGTCCAGGTTGATTATAACTTGTCGTGTTCTCTTTTCTACCGTATTTCACATGACGAAAGTAGGTGAGGTAGGCGTTGGTCCGTCTTGGGGGCTCATAGCGAGTATTTTTTAGAAACGTAGTTGTGCACTAGTCTCACAGATGACGCCAACTTGTTAGTGCAAAGTTTTGTGACGGGGGTATGAATTGGGCTTAGATCGCTTGCTGGGTCGGGCCTTCAAGCTCTCGGTGGGTTGGATCTTACACTAAATTAAGTAACTATGACGATATCCTCCACAAGTAAACTAAACCATTAGTCATACCGTGGAGACGGACCCCACAATTAGACCTTGGCGTGAGCGTAAGCAAACATGTTTGGAGTATGTGTATATTGGGAAAAGTGAAAAAATCGAGTATGTGTATATTGGGAAAAGTGAAAAAATCGTACCATTTATGTTGTGCGAGAAGTCCTTTTTATAGGTGAGCCAAATGCTAGAGTTCTAGTATTTTGCATACAAGTGTAGTGGGTATAATGATCGCAGTGGTGCTCTTATCGGGCAAGGGTTCACGGTTCTCATAATCGTGATTAGTGGATCGACCTTAGCGGGGGGATTTAGTCAATCTATTGGTTGCATGCGGAAAAAGACCGCGACTGGTCTTTGTTTGTCTTGTAACGTGCCTCCCGACAGATGAAACGAGATAAGCTTAGTTTCAACCTGTTATTTCTTTCCTATACGTCTCATTGGGCCTAGCCAATATGATGGTGTAATCCAGGTTCACAGACCCGTCGTATTCGCTATACATCCTCAATAATATTTGTTTTTGTCTCATCGTCACCTCGCTTTACAATCTCTATTCGAATCATTATTAGCAAATGTATTCTAAGATGCCGAGCAACCTTTCAAGACTTTTCTTTGACATCGCCACTTTGTGGTTGGATTTTGTGAATATCTTTGACTTAGGTTTTTTCTTCTATTGGAAAAACGAAGAATTTATTTGAACACAAATATGGGATGCAATTCTTATCATAAGCTCTCATATTGATATATACCATTCTACCAACTTGTATCACAATAACCTGTGATCAATCTAAGGTATATGTTCAAATTATCTATAGAGTTCAGTGAACACAATAAATATCCATATATAGAAAATAGATTGTATGTACAGCTAACTATAGTAGTATTAAATATTCATGTAGTATCATTTTAGTTGCATAAGCTTCTGCCATCGTACAGGGATTGACAGCCACAAATTTGTTACAGTATATTAAAAGCGTTTTTTGTATCGTTGTATCTGAGAAGGCAAAAAGCGGTTTGTTTGGCGGAATATGAGGTTTCATGAATGAAGGCTTGAACTTCACGTGGCATCTTTGATAAACTACAAAAGCTATAAATCATCGTTTTCTGCTGAATATTTAAAGGCGAGTTTTGCCACTTGTTATACATCCCGAATTCCATGAACGGTTAGATCCTATGATTCATAAAATACTTTAAATGTTTTTGTTAGCTAAGAGTCACGGATCAGAAGGCGTACAAGATTAAAGGTTTTGATATGTTGGTAAATAAGGAAAAATCAGTAACGATACTATGAATGTAGTCAAGAGAAGAGTTTAAATAGAAGGGAAAATTCAATCTTTGTCCCAATAAGTACACGTTGTTTGTGATATTTGCTTAACAAAAAAGTGGCTTTCTCAAATGATCCAAGGCGATTTAATCGATTTTTATCATACATTTAACAACTATCCCGCTCAAGTACTTGCATGGAGATTTTGGTTTGATCACTCAAGTCACCTTGGTCGTTCAAATCGTCTTGAGTTATTTGAAGAACCTATCTTTTTGGGGGCAAACATCACTAATCAATTGTACGACTAGGGTATTTAAAGGATTTTCCCTAATAAAAAACCTTTATGACTAATCTCAACCACAAAAAATAATATGGATTCACATGACTATTTGTATTTCAGATGTGATTTTGCTTAAAGCTTTTTAGAAAAAAGTTATGAAAAGGTTAAAAGTGCGATAAGAAGGATTGGCATACTTTTATAAATGAGTTTGCTTAAATGCTGTATGGGAATACTATTGACAGTGTTATGGGAAAGCTATCTTTAGCATCAAGTATATATTTGATTTGGCAAAAAGAAAACAATAGGTTGTTTAAAAATGAGATAAGACATGTTGATGACCTATTCAAGATTTTCATTGAAACTATATATTAGGTTAAGGCTTACTAGCTTAACTTAAAAGATCTTAAGTTGTGACCAACACTCAAGTAGTTTGGGAATATAAAGTTGAAGACTCCAAATGGATAACGGATGGAAGTGAGGTGGTTTTATAGAAGCATGACAATCTTGTATAGAAAGATTTAATGCCTTGTTATTAAACGAGGTGTTTGGATATTAACACTTTGTTTTGAGTTTTGACTCTTTTTCTTAAGCTCACAATCATCAGATGGCCTTGTATCTTGAACATTTGCAATTAAATTAGATATGTGTTGATAAGTTTAAATAGGATGGTTTTGCGAGGAGTCTATTTTTGCTTATTAGCAGAGTTCTATTTGATTGCTTAGTGCTTCAAAAGGTAGGTTTTCTGATGAGGAGGGTATGTGAGCTACATGTAGTAATGCAAGCTGCTAGGAATAGAGAGTAGTGAAAGATGATGTTTTTTTGGTCTTATCATTGTATTACTAGGAGGATAGTGAAGGAATATGTACACGTAAATAATATATGTCCGGAAGTCGTCTCGAGCCTAAGGAGACGCACACGTTAATACGTAAAACAATTATATGTTAATATATTATTTGTAATATATTAATTAGTGATAAGTTATTGTAAACGTTAATTAATTAGTTAGTTAACGAGAATTTTACAAACAATAATTAATTGTTAATTATAATATAAAATAAATAAAAGAATAATAAAGTTAATACTTTTTGTTTCTATCATAGATATATCCTACTAGGATTTGTCAACCGACTTTTACATGCATATATAGTATGAGTTATCATCATTATATGGTGTGTGGGATAGAAACAAAAGCTTATTTACTTTTGTAACAGAACTTTGCGATTCGTTGTTATTGTAGTGCGATCAATTACAATATCTAATCGTTGTTTTGTGTTTATTTTTTTTATGAAAACAAATATTGGTTAGCTTTATCACGATTAGTACTAGCATACTTAATTGTTTGCTATAACGTATTGTGTGCGTACTCTTAGAGAGATCATTGTTTGATCTTTGGGTTTTCGTTTATATTGGTGGTTCGATAAAGGTGTTTTATCCATTGCTAAAAGGTACGCAATTCTTTATCGTTTATGTTAATTACTTGTCTATACGTGATCCTATATTCCGCTGCGTACTCGTGATTATTAATGTGTTAATATGGATAAAAGGTTTTTATAAATTCCAACAGTGGCATCACGAGCCGTTCGTATAGCTTTTAATTACATTAAAAATAACGAAAGAGATAAAATTGTATAAACTTACTATGATGGCGTTTGAATTATTTTATTTGATGATTAGTTTTTCATAAACCCTAATTAGGGTTAATAAAATTAATTAGACAAACCCTAAGTTGTATGCAATTTTTTGTTGATAAATATCATGTTAATTGTTAATTACTCGTTATTTATCACGTTGTTAATTGTTAAAATTATGGTTCGATCCATGGGAATCATGCAAGTTTACCATGGATCATGTGTTCTTGATTAACTGATTTAATTGAAGTCATGATTGATGTGGTATGCATGAAGTATGTGATTAATTGTTAATTGGATATATGTTTTAGGTTAATTTTTATTTGTTTTGCTTTTGATTATAATTGTTATATATCATGGTTAAAGTAAAGGGTTTTTTCGAAAAATAAAAATAAACCGGACTAAAACTATATGAAATTTGATTTATTATAATCTTGTTCTTGCACGATCATATGTGGCAACAAATGAGTCGCCCTTACATGGTTTTAAATCTAACTCACGCCGTGATTAGCAAGAATCAAGTTTATAATTTGTTTTCTACTTTAATGTTGTAAAATTTTATTAATGACGTAATTTCCAAAAGTACTATCTAGTTGCAAGGCTAAGGTTTGGGAAGACTCATCAAGACTTCGGTCTTGTAGATACCATTGCCCTATAATACCTGACTACTTGTAGTCTCCTTATCTTGCATACTATTTAGGAAGCTGCGAATGGTCTAGGGTTTGAATGATTTTAATCATTCTTTAATCTTTTCCCGTGATAAAATTAAACTTCTTTATATAGAATACATATTGAATTATCAATTTTTATGATATCACTATTTATACAATTGAATTGTAAGTTAAATAAGTGATGTCTATAATTAACGAATTGAGTAAATTTGTTAAATTATCATGATACAAAGATGTTGCATGCTTCTTCGTACATGTTTTGAATTGTCAAAATTAATACCCTTTGAAAAAAAGTTTATTTGCCATCCAATGTGTAAAAGCACTTGCACTTACCCTTTCACCATACGTGAGACTGTGGTGATTTTGTAACCCAAGGTGATATAATAAACTCGATTGTGAGACGTCGGTGCTATATAATCACGGTTTTTGGTTGGACGACTTAAGCAAGTTAAGATAGGTGAGACCTTAACTCGTGGCAATAGATGGGATAAACATGTTCACTTTTTTACTTTTGAATTGTCACAAGTGATGTATATAAAGTTGAGTCCCATAATTCTAGAAGTTGTATAACTAGCTTTATTTATCCTAGTTATTATGTTTTAACCCAACGTAGGCACTAAATACCCTTATTGAATGGTAGGCCTAATATGGAGGAAATTGCATGCCAGTTTTCAAGTTAATGAAAGCATGATAGATAGTCTCTCATTTACATGGTAGAAATTCATACACTCTCTATAATACATAAGTAATTGTTACTTATGGGCATTAAAAGCGAGTAGGGAAGTAAATAAATCGCTATCTGCTATTTACTGGTGAAGTAACATTTGTAATGTTGTCAAATCCAGTGGGAGCGTTGCGAAATACATTAATGTAATGTTGTTTAATTCAGTGGGAGCTACAAGCTTGTTTACCTTCGTAGTAATCCATATTATTTCTAGTATGACTTGAAATAATAACTTACTTTCAGAATATGAAGAACCGTAGTTTTAAGGATAAATGCATCCTATTTTATATGATTATCACTCTTGAAGTATTTTTAATGTAATAATTATGCAGAATTTCTTATAAAACTATATGGTTAACATTCTACTAGTTATTCAAATATACATGACATTATCATATTGTGCTAAACTATTGTGTTTCGTGGTTGTTTATATTCGTACGTGATGTTGTGCCGTGCACAAGTGGGAGAAATATCTATTGTGTGCAAGGTACAACACATAAGAATATGACAAATGGTTTCTTGACAGCGAGATAAGAATCTAATATTCTATTAAGGCTTATACATTTAATTGTCAATGTATATTGTCTTGTTTAGAAGATGTCAAGATACAACACATAACAATATGACAAATGGTTTCTTGACCGTGAGATAAGAATCTAACATTCTATTAAGGCTTATACATTTAATTGTCAATGTATGTTGTCTTGTTCAGAATATGTCAAGATATGAATAACAAGCTACTTCAACTAATTTGTTTATATTTATTGGAATATTTCTTGGAATGCACAATAATATAAATGAAGTAAGCAATTAACTTGAAATAACTATTGAAGTTGTTCATAGTTACTTTATGAATGTTTATGTCTCTTGTGAAGCATAAGCATATAGTCTTTAATTGTTAAAAAACTTATAAACATAAAGTAAATAGTTTACTTGTTATATCTTCTTGTTAATGAACATGAAGTCTTTGAATTATTCAAAGGATAAACAATGTATATATAGTTGTTGAACTATTTAAAGATGTATACATTAGAGCATGCACTAGGTTTTATATATTATATAATTTTAATTTTGTTTTGACACAATTGATAAGTATTTAACCTAAGGAGTCTTAAGTTATTTAGGAATTGTGATATTTGTCTCACAATTTCAAATACTCATAGAATGTCTTGAGTGATAAATCAAATTCTTTAGAATTATTTGATGTTGATAACTTGAAATACTTTACCTCCGAAAGTTGTCAAGGTTTGGAAATTGAGTATACAAAGTATATACTTAAATATTACTCCGACCTAGAACGAAACTAAGACACCATCAAACTATGGAATGTGATGAATCACATTGAGTCTTTTAAATTAAAATTCTGAATTTGTCAAGAACTATCAAGCTATTTTGTGACGTGTCCCAAAAGATAACAATTTGTTATTGCCCTACATGCTAAGTATTTGAAGAATAGTCTATGATTAATAAAAGCAAGTGGGAGGACTCGTAGATCTTTAAGAGATAAATAACAAAATATGAATCCTTCTAAATATACTAGCGAATGTCATAAAGATGGTGAACATTAAGTGTTGAACATCGTGATGATAGAACTCACATTCATAGATCCGTAAGGATGTCTTTAGTACTTGAATGATATATTGATATGTCAATACTAAGGAATGTATGTTAGAGGATCATGGTGACCCTACTAACCATATAGATGTATTATTGAATCTTGAATGTCATTATTGAATAAAACTATGAATGAGTAGATGCAAGTCCATAGAAGACAATCAATTTTTCGAAACTTGATTAATCTTTAACCAATCGGTTAGACCGTGAGGTGAATATAAGTTTCTTTAGTGAAAGAATCATATGGACAATATTGTACACATGATTAATGCACAATATGTGATAGAAAAGTTCTACATGCATTAATAAAGATGATTTGTCGTCATGATTGTTTTATAATGATAAATATGACAATGTAATATTTAAACACTTTTGTACGATTACATTAGCGAGGACGGTTTTGATCAAAGTGTTTATAAATTACAATAATCTTTATGTAGTGTACATAATGCAAGAATCCATGTATGGATTAATACATGCATCTAAGAAATATATCTCAAGTCTAATTATTAGATTCATGTTTTGATTTTTAATTAGATCTAAGAGAATTTGTGAGTACATCTAAAAGCTAGTGGGACTATTATGTTTAATTTTTAAATCACATATGATGTATAACATATGAAAAGCAATATTCCATGTAAGATAAATGTTAAGCCTTAGCTTGGAATAAGGTTTCTTATGAAAGGGTTTAGAAATTAAACGTATGACCTTGATATGTATGTTTATTGTAATAAACATTTGTGGTTAATGAAATCCAACACAACATGAAATATCATTTAGAAAGTCTCAATGAATATATCTCATTTGATGAGAGTTGACATAAGATGAAAACTTAAGGGATTCATCATGTAAATCATATTGTGTGTATGGATAGTTGTAAAACTTGTATAAGTACAAGAAGATTTGACAACAAGGATTGCTTAAAGAGAAAATCATTTAGATGATTAGTACAAATGCTATGATAAGATTTGTTTCGGATAGAATGATTATTACTAACTTGAATTGTTCCAAGTAATGAATATTCTATATGATAATAAGATGTAATTATCATTGTCAACAAACTTAGCGTTTAGAAAGACACCAAATATTATCATAGTATTAATTTATAGTTTATGGATTATAATATATCATAGTGATGTTTCTAGACATGGATGATAGATTGATTGAGATGACACTCAATACTAATCATGGTACGATTTCATTTTTGATGATGACCATGTGGATTAGTTATGTTCAATTGAGCGTAATGTTGCAATACATATCAAAAGAATAAGGAATACTTTATAGTTTAAGAAGCTATTAAAGAAGATTGTTTTCAATAAGGTGTTTTGTTGGACTCATATACCTTATAGGATGTACAACAACAATACTCCCATTTTGTTGTGTGTTCATATGTAGAAACGTACATAAAAACAATCATTATATATGTTCAGAGATCTTCACAATTGTGAATTTGAATTAAGTATTCTCAAAATTCCAAAGATTAAACCTAGTAGAGTATTAGGAAATATATGCCTTGACAACAAGTATGATCGTCATATCATGAGGCATGATTTTTCAACTAAGGTTATCATGCATTGATATTTTAGTATTTGGATAAAGGAGATTGTTAAATAATATTTATTTTGTAAACTGAAGTATTGGATATTGTTGTTTTATTTAATATTTATTGGTCCTATTTTTGCATGTTTAAATCCTTGAATAATATGTTATTCTAAATTGTCTATGTCGATTAATTATATGGGAATATAATTAAACTAAGACATATATGAGAGATGGTAATATTCGTAGAATATGCAAGAACGGTTCACCAACTCATACGATATCCAAAAGTTGTATATTGTACATCTCCTACTAACAAGTCAATCACTTTATGGATCGGTGTCTTTAAGTGAAACTTGTAAATGATTTAAATTACTAAATCCTTTGACTTGAGATGCAAGCAGGTCTTATATATGTGGATGGTACTTTTTGCTATAGTTCTAACGCTATCCTGAATAAGGTAGTATTAAAGACTATAATCATTTGTATCTTGAAGCATGTAAGAGGCACGTGTAGTCAAGATAGAATTTGTTCATTCAACTAGGATTGAAGAATAATGCTACTTGGCCCCTCGTTAATTAATTAGATGTTTGTATGGCCATACCCAATGATAATCTAGATTTGTCTCGATTAGATTGGTAATCTAAATTAATTATGTAATGCGAGAAACAGAATAGTTAAAATGGAATGACTTTGATCCATATCCATTATTAACATGGCATTTGAGAAACAAAGGGATTGTAAATGTTTTAAGTCATTTAATTGTATTTTATGGAAAACTACACTCGAGAGTTTCTGGGAACATTGGCGTGTTGCTAGACGCTAACCAATGTTATTATATTATATTATTGTACATGTCCAAGTGGGAGCTGAAGGAATATGTACACGTAAATAATATATGTCCGGAAGTCGTCTCGAGCCTAAGGAGACGCACACGTTAATACGTAAAACAATTATATGTTAATATATTATTTGTAATATATTAATTAGTGATAAGTTATTGTAAACGTTAATTAATTAGTTAGTTAACGGGAATTTTACAAACAATAATTAATTGTTAATTATAATATAAAATAAATAAAAGAATAATAAAGTTAATACTTTTTGTTTCTATCATAGATATACCCTACTAGGATTTGTCAACCGACTTTTACATGCATATATAGTATGAGTTATCATCATTATATGGTGTGTGGGATAGAAACAAAAGCTTATTTACTTTTGCAACAGAACTTTGCGATTCGTTGTTATTGTAGTGCGATCAATTACAATATCTAATCGTTGTTTTGTGTTTATTTTTTTTATGAAAACAAATATTGGTTAGCTTTATCACGATTAGTACTAGCATACTTAATTGTTTGCTATAACGTATTGTGTGCGTACTCTTAGAGAGATCATTGTTTGATCTTTGGGTTTTCGTTTATATTGGTGGTTCGATAAAGATGTTTTATCCATTGCTAAAAGGTACGCAATTCTTTATCGTTTATGTTAATTACTTGTCTATACGTGATCCTATATTCCGCTGCGTACTCGTGATTATTAATGTGTTAATATGGATAAAAGGTTTTTATAAATTCCAACAGATAGTATGGTTAATACTTAGAGGGAATGTGTTCCCTGACTCATGAAGCTTGGTCCTCTTTATACTTGATTTATATAGTGAGGATTATGTTGCAATACATGAATTAGGTATAAATGTCTAGGAAATATAGCCAGTTATGCATAGCCTCTCATAGGAGAGTGAGAGTGCTATAGCCTTCATGATGAGGCATGGTAAGGTATCTCATAGGTCATTGTGAATGATGGTTGAATGATTTTTGGGGTTCTTTGATTTTTGTGGTTCTTATCCAGGAAATGTAGTCATGAGATATTGTAGGTGCAATAATGAAAAATATGATGGAATGTAGATTTCATAAGAGGAATAGAGTTTATGATCAGAGATATAGATGCTCAGAGTTAAAATATGTTTAGTGGTACCTGATATGTGATAGTTATAAACTTATAATGTACCGTAGTTATTTGTAGTTGTATCATGGTTTTGGAAATGTCCAAAATCATTTTTTGTTCTTTATTGATGTACAATTGAGTTAGATATTAATATATATGTTCACTTTTACCATAAAAGAAATATCAGATTTAGTAAACATGGTTAAAGCTATAAAAACATGCCACACCCCTTCCACCTTTATCTTTTTTTTAATTATAACACACTTTTACCTCTCTTTATAAAATTACATATCGCAAAAACCGTGGACCGGCAAGATACATGGCATGACCTTTTGTTGCATAAAATAAAAGCAAAGGTTACAATAAGCTTATGATAATAACTATTTAACCATTTACATGATGAATCTACTACATCTATTTTTTTATATCCACAAACATACTTTCACTTTGGCTTTTTCTCATCTACTCATCAAAAGTTGTTATTTAAAGATTCTTTAGTTTTCGCAAAAAAATTGAAAAAAAAAACTGAATACAAACGAAATTTTGAAGAAAAACGAGCTATTAATTCGTATAAACGAGAAGCAGTTTGATAGGTTCGTTTCTGGTGTGAGGAGGTCAGAGTTTGTTAGAGCTAGAGAGATGGATGAAATTGATAGTCTTCGATCGATGGTGATGAATCTGAGTGCTCAATTTGAGAGGTTTCAAGAGGATCCAGAAAGGATTGCGAGGGTGAATGTGTGGGATTTTCCAGTAAGATCTTATCCAAGTCAGGGTGTAAGGATTCGTGATGTGCCAAGTCGTGTGGAGACTCATTCGTTGGTTAAGCCGTGTGAAGGAACAAGCTATATGGGAAAGGAGAAAATGGAAGAAGAATTTGATGAGGAAGATAGCAGCGGTAATGATGAACCGATGTTTAAGAAGCCACATGGATCACCGCGTGATTAGTTTCTTTCTGTTTTCTTTATTTTCCATGTTGTAATAGAACTTATCTAGAATGGTACTGTAGTGATGTGATGAAACTTAATAACTTTTAAGTTTGATGTAATGAAGGATTGTAGTGACATTACTTGTCACAATTTTGTGGAATTTTCCAATGCGATATGAATTAACTTCATGATTTATGATTTGTCTTCTTAGTTCTTTTGTGATTTGGTTAACGAATCATTGTGGATTGTGTTGGTTGTGCATGTAGTATCCATGATACGTCTTGATAGAGAAATCCATCTTCTTATCTTGATATGAATACTTACTTGTTTTCTTTCATTTGTGATGTCAGAAACATGCCACCAAAGTTAACAACTGCTACTATGAGCAATATGATTGAGCAAGCAATTACTAGAGCACTTGAAGCTGAACATGCTGCGAGGAATCAAGGTACTAGGGATAGGAATGTTGTTGATCCAGTTGGAGGTAATACTGATGATCCAGTTGGAAGAAATACTGATGGTCAAGTTGGAGGTAATGCTGTTGTTCCGCAAGTTAGAGTGTTCATATGCTAGTTTCATAAAGTGTGGACCTCCCCAATTTCGTGGTACTGGTGGTGCTTTGGAATTGCGAAGGTGGGTTGAAAAGATAGAAAGTACTTTTGAAATCAGTGGATGTTCGGAAGCGAGTAAGGTAAAATTTGTTGCAGCTACATTTCAGGACGATGCTTTAAGCTGGTGGAATAGTCATGTAGCTATTGTGGGTTTGGTTGAAGCGAATTGAAGGACATGGATTGTGACCAAGGGACTGTTAACTGCTAAGTTTTGTCCTGAGGAAGAGTTAGGTCAGTTGGAGGATGAGTTGAGACATCTGGTGCTGAGAAACAATGACATTGTTGCATATACGAAGAGGTTTTCTGATTTGTGTTTGTTGTGTCCTGATGCTTTTGCTGATGATCGTAAGAAGATGAAGCAGTATATCAGAGGTTTATCCAACAAAAGGGAGAGACTACTTCGTCGAAACCCAAGACTTTTGATGAAGCTGTTTAAATGGCTCATGCTTTGATGGACGTAAAGCTGCAAGACAAGAAAGATAGTATTGTTGAGGGGAACAAAAGAAAGTGGGAAGCTGCACAGTCAAACCAAGGGCAAAATAGAGGAGGTTATCGCAACAATAATAACCAAGGACCGAATAGAAATCAGCAGTACAACTTGAGAAGGAATGATGGTGTTCATTCTGCTATTGTGCCTCAAGGTAACAAAGTGAACCCAAAGTGTGGTCGATGCAGTTTGTATCATATTCGAAATTGTCCACCTGCTTGCAACAAGTGTGGGAAGGCCGGACATAAGGCGACAGACTATAGGAACAAGGGTGTGGCTACTGGAGCCAATGCTGCTAAGGCGATTACTTGTTTTGGATGTGGAGGACATGGACATAAGCAAGGGAACTGTCCGAGGGTTGTCGCTCGACATGGAGGCAATCTTGCTGATGTTGTTACTACTCCAGCCTATGTCGTGGGAGGTGCTGACAAACCTCAAGGGCCTAATGTGGTGACTGGTACGTTCTTACTCGATGCTTGTTATGCTAGTGTGTTATTTGATTCTGGATCCGATAGAAGTTTCGTAGATGTTAGATTTAGTCAGCTATTGGATAGAGAACCAGTAAGGCTGACAACTAGTTACAATGTGGAGTTAGCTGATGGTATGATTGTTAGCACTAGTTTTATGCTGAAAGAGTGTTCCTTGAAGTTAGGGAATTATGTGTTTAGTATTGATTTGATGCCCATAGAATTAGGATCTTTTGGCGTGATTATTGGTAAGGATTGGTTAGTTGTGAATGATGTAGTAACTTTTTGTGGGGAGAAATTAGTTCAGATACCACTAAGGAATAGGGTATTGACTGTGAAGAGTGATAAATGTACGTCTCGTTTGAGAGTTGTTTCGTGTTTGAAGATGATCATGTATATGGAAGAGGGCTGTGATGTGTTTCTTGCTCAGATAACTAGTGATGGTGTAAATGAGAGGAAACTAGAGGATGTACCTGTGAGTAGAGAGTATCCAGAATTTTTTCCTGAAGATTTGTCGGGATTACCACCGCTTCGTGAAGTTGAGTTTCGTATTGACTTAGTGCCGGGAGCTGCACAAGTTGCTCGTGCACCGTATCGTTTAGTGCCGTCAGAAATAAAGGAACTATCTGATCAATTGAAGGAATTGATGGATAAGGGATTTATTAGACCGAGTTCGTCACCGTGGGGTGCTCTTGTTTTGTTTGTTAAGAAGAAAGATGGATCATTTCGAATGTGTATTGATAGAAGGTTTATCGAGAAGTTTTCACTAATTGCTAAACCATTGACCAAGCTTACTGAAAATAATCGAGTATTTGAATGGGGTTTAGAAGAGGAAGCTGCTTTTAATACGCTGAAGGATAAATTATGTTCTGCGTCGACTTTGTCTTTTCCAGAAGGGTTTGAAGATTTTGTAGTGTATTATGATGCGTCTCACAAATGATTTGGAGCTGTGTTGATGCAGAGGGAGAAAGTGATAGCTTATGCGTCGAGGCAATTGAGGAAGCATGAATAGAATTATACAACTCATGATTTACAACTCGGAGCTGTGATTTTTACTTTGAAGATGTGGAGACACTACTTGTATGGAACCAAGTGTGTGGTGTTCACTGACCATAAGAGTCTGCAACATATTCTGGATCAAAAGGAATTAAATATGAGACAAAGAAGATGGGTAGAATTGCTGAGTGATTATGACTGCGAGATTCTTTACCACCCTGGTAAAGCGAATGTGGTAGCTGATGCACTTAGTATAAAGGAAATGGAGAAGTCTCTAAGAGTTAGAGCTTTGGTAATGATGGAAAGTGTTGATTTGACAAAAATGATATTGAAAGCTCAAGCTAATGGTTTGAAGGAAGAGAATGTTGAGGCAGAGAATCTAGGTAGAATGTTGAAACCGTTGTTTGTAGTAAGGCTGAATGGAATGAGATATTTTGAGAATACTATTTGGTTACCATTGTGTCCGTCTGAGGAAGGTGCTTTAGGAGTGCGAGATTTAGTGATGAATGAATCTCATAAGTCCAAGTATTCAATACATCCTATAGCGGACAAGATGTATCAAGACCTTAAGAAAGTATATTGGTGGCCGAATATGAAAGAAGATATAGCTCAGTATGTTAATAAGTGTTTGACTTGTGTGAAAGTAAAGGCTGAACATAAGAAGCCGTCTAGATTATTGGTGCAACCTGAAATTCTTGAGTGGAAATGGGAGAAAATTACTATGGATTTTGTAACGGGTTTGCCAAGGACTTCAAGTGGTTGTGATATGATATGGGTGATTGTAGATACATTGACTAAGTCTGCTCACTTTTTACCAATGAAGAAGACGGATAGTATGGAAAGATTGACGATAGTGTATGTGAAAGAGATTTTTTGTCGACATGGTGTGCCTTTGTCGATAATTTCGGATCGTGATAGTAGATTTACTTCAGAGTTTTGTAAATCTCTACAGAAAGCGATGGGAACAGAGTTAAGTTTGAGTACAACATATCATCCAGAAACTGATGGACAAAGTGAAAGGATGATTCAAACATTAGAAGATATGCTTCTAGCGTGTGTGATTGATTTGGGAAATAGTTGGGATAGACATTTGCCATTGGTGGAATTTTCTTATAATAATAGTTATCACGCTAGTATTAAAGCCGCACCATTTGAAGCTTTGTATAGACGTAAGTGTAGATCTCCAGTGTGTTGGAGTGATGTAGGAGAGAGTCAATTGACCGGACCTGAAATGATTTTTGAGACAACTGAGAAGATTGTGCAAATTAAGAAGCGTTTGTTATCTGCCAGAAGTAGACAAAAGAGTTATGCTGACAACAGGAGGAACCGTTAGAATTTGAAGTAGGAGATATGGTTATGTTGAAGGTATCGCCATGGAAGGGGGTGATTCGTTTTGGAAAGAGAGGAAAGTTGAGCCCGAGATATATTGGACCTTTTAAGATTATTCAAAGGATTGGATTGGTTGCTTATAAGTTAGAATTATCGGATGAACTTAGGGCTATTCATAATACTTTTCACGTGTCTAATTTGAAGAAGTGTATAGCAGAAAGGGATTTGGTGATTTCATTGGAGGAAATCCAACTTGATGATAAAGTTTCATTTTATAGAGGAACATGTAGAAATTATGGATAGGGAAGTGAAAAGATTGAAGCATAGTAAGATTCCAATTGTGAAAGTGAGATGGAATTCTAGACATAGACCTGAGTTTACCTGGGAACGTGAGGACTTATTTTAGGATAAGTATCCTCATTTGTTTTGAGAGGGGTTAAGCAACGCGACATCGCTTTCTTTAAGAAGGAGGGGATGTGATAACCTGAAAACCGAGGTCGATGTCTAATCTTATTTTACGAATATTTTTGAAAATTATTGATGAGTTTGAATGATTTTGCTTTTGATGGTTTGAGTTGAACCAATGTTAGGAGACTTATTTTTACATTTTAACTAGTATGAGGATTATTAGTAAGCATGATGTCGACGGATGCCCAATATTTTACGTTTTATTGTCGATTGTTCGATGTTTGACGTTTTCGATGTTTTCTTTTTAATGACGTGTTAAGTCGAGTCAGGAGACGATATTATTATATTTATGATGCATTTTAACTTTTGAGAAGTATTTTTATGAAACCCGAGTCCCGTGAATATTTTCAAAACTGACTAATAGTCATTTCCCGCTTTTTAATTAACTATTTACATTTTAGTCCAAATAAATGCAAGTTTAGCAAAACTAGCCCTTCGCCTACCATATATAAGCTTCTACATAACATTAAAAACACATAGTAGCTAGTTATCAAAATAAAAAACACCCTCTCCCCTTTTTCTTTTTCTAGCCGTGGGTCAAGAACACCCCAAAACCATCATTTTTCTTGATTTTGATCTTGAATCCATTAAAACTAAAACAAGACCTCAAACTAAAATCAAACGGTGGTTCTATTGATACTAAATTCTCCTACATGCATGAAGCTTTGAAAATTTATTATGAACTAGGGTTGGTGTGAATTGTTGATGATCATGCATGTGATGATCTAGTTATGATCATGTTATTTTGATGTTGAAAGTTTGATTTTGATTTTGTTTTTTGTTTTTATGAATCATACAAGTGTTAGGGTTGAAAGATGTTGATATTAGGGATTAGGATTAGTAGAAAAATGGTTAAAATTGGTTAAAAGTGTGATTTTATGTAAGATTTAGAAGGGTAAATTAGGGCAGTGAGTTTGAGTCTATTTTTGGATGTCTTATGTTTTGATTATTGTTAAACTAATAAGATAGTGTTATAGAGATTTTTATTATCTTCGTTTTGATATAAATTAGAGCTTCTAACTCAAAACGAGGAGGAAGTTATGATAGTTTGAGGCCGGTGGGTAGTTTGGCTCAACACGAGGAACCGGCGAAGGCCGGTGTGAACCATGGCCTGGAAGTGGCAACAGCCACCGGTCACCACCACCAGTCGCCGGCTGTGTGGTGGTGGTTGGTTCTCAGTTTGGTGGTCTCGGGTTTCGGGGCTCGGGATACATTTTATTTAGCCATTTATTTTATAAATTAATTAATTAATTTAATTTACAAGCAATATTAATTAATTAATTAATTCATGACTTAGGTTACATGTTATAACCTAAGTATTTATTTAGAGTTAATTAAATTAAAACCATGTTTCATTTAATTATTGATATAAGGTAGAGTTTTATTAAATTTATCATGCCATATTATTAATTAATGAACCATGCATTTTCATTATTTATTAATAATCAGTTTAACCTATAGTATTTAATTGAATAGACTTTACTAATAAATTATCATGACTTATAACTTATGACTAATAAGTACTAGCTAATATTTTAGACTTATTAATTCAGTTTATTTCTATTTATGGAAACTTTCTATTTCATATTTTTAGAAATACTATTTATAAAAACTTTCTATTTTGGAAACTTTCTATTTTTGGAAACTTTCTATTTTTGGAAACCTGCTATTTTCGGAAACCTGCTTTTTTAGAAAGTTACTTATTATAACACTACAAGTATAGTAATACAAGAATGCATGAAATACATAATCAGAATACATGTAAAACCATGAATAAATACAAGATAACACTTAAAATAGTAAAACATGACAAGAACATATAAAATAATCTAAGAACACATAGAACCAGTAACATACTCAGTAATCAGACAACTCATTCACATCCCTTATTTATGTAGTATCCGCGAAGTCTGAATAGATCGTTCGGCTTACACTCTAGCTTCACTACTAGACATAATGTACGGATATTTCGTTCTTTAGTATGGACATTCCTTCGTATGTATGATTAGGATTCTCCGTTTGCAGCCATCTGTTTTCCCCAATTATTTTATATGTTTTGATTGCTTATGTTTTGTTTTAAATGCCTGAGCTATAAATACATGCATGCCACGTCATCTAGTTATAGAGGTACCATAACCATAACACTAGAGGCACCAGTGTTACGACTTCCCCGCGACGGAGTGATTCCTCGTGGCGTCCCTTTAAAAATTCTAAGTCTAAATTTCTGAAAATCTTCCAAACTCTAAGTCCCAAATTCTAAAAATACTTGTCAAATATTTGGGAATAAAATCCTTAACAATTTTGAAATAATCACCACAAAGATTTCGGAATAATGCAAAGTGAAGATTTCAGAATGTTTTGCAACAAGATTTCGGAATCTTTGATACACCAAGATTTCAGAATGTTCTTGTGGAAGATTTTGGAAAAAGCTTTTGAAGATTTCGGAATCTGTGCTACTCCAAGATTTCGGAATGCAATTATCGAAGATTTCTGAATCCAACTATCAAAGATTTTGGAAAGTAACTTGAAAAGATTTCGGAATGTCTTCACCAATATTTCGCAATACCAACTGATCAAAAGATTTCGGAATGTTCTTTGATAAAGATTTCAGAATCCCTTAATTCACAAAGATCTCAGAATGTCTTCACCAATATTTCGCAATACCAACTAATCAAAAGATTTCGGAATATAGATAAAATAAAATTGGACGCAAAGAATATAGATCAAAATCACACGAACTAACACAAATACCAACACAGACTCAATACAATCATCCCATGGGCTCTGATACCATTTGTAGGATTATGTAAATCTTGCTTATTCTAGAGAGAGAGTAGAGATGGAGAGATGGTGAGAACACAGACACTTAGAGAGATAAATAGTAAAAATACACCTTTTACTATGTGTTTTTGAATGTGAACCACACCCTCTCTATCAAAGGAGAGGGTTTATATACCAAGCCCATGAAATGGGCTTGGGCTTTACATTAGGCCGCCGGCCATACAAGTTATGGACCGCGCTTGGCTTTGTTAGTTAAGTAATAATGAAACTAAACTGCAAGCTACAACTTAGACTATTGTTGGAGTGACCGATCCTTTCTAATACGTAAAACGTATTTCCAACACATGTTTTAAAGCATAATAATATATATTTCACAGGACTCATATACGAGTCACAATGAAACATATATGAGTCACTATGACTCATATATAATTCATGATGACTCATATATGTTTCACTATGACTCATATATGAGTCATCATAAATCTTATATGGTTCACTATAGCTCATATATGAGTCATTATGACTCATATATGAGTCATAATGAATCATATATGAGTCATAATGACTCATATATGAGTCATAGTGAAACATAAAAGATTCATGATGACTCATATATGAGTTACAGTAAAACATATATGAGTCATCATGAATCATATATGTTTCAGTGTGACTCATACATAGTTTACAAAATTAAAAAGATAACTACTCTCCTCAAACAACATTATACTATCCTCAAACAACATCATACTATCCTCAAACGCATATAAAGTATAACACATATTAGCGCTACTATAACTAGAATAAGAGGCTTTTTTATTTCATAGTGACTCATATATGATTCATGATGACTCATATATGAGTCACTATGAAACATATATGAGTCATCATAAATCATATATGAGTCACTATGAAACATATATGAGTCATCTTGGATCATATCTGAGTCACAATGAAACATATATGAGTCAATTAGAAATCATATATGACTCATTACATTAAACAACATCATAAATCACAACATGTAATCTGCTTATCAACTACAAAAAATCAATCAGACTTTAATAAAAATGCTCATTCATAAATAAAAATTTGCTAAATCACGTATGTTTATCATAATGTCATTTCATTAAACATATGATGTGCATCAACAATCATAACATGTGCCTTACCTAAAGTAGCTATGACTTTTTCTCCTGCATCTTAATTAAACGATTTAAATGGCTTAAATATGATTCATAATCAAGTAAACATAAATATAAAGACAAAATAACCATAAATAAACATAAAATCAGAATAAGCATAAAAATAAGCAAAATAATAATAAAAATAAGCAGAACATGATGAATCGATTCAATTACCATTCAAAGAAGCAAGTTCCTCACGTATATCCAGGAATGCACGATTCAAGATGAAAAATTAGGACGGTTCAATAATTAGCGTTAGGGTTGAAAACCCGGTTGGTCGAGTGTGTGTGTGTGTATGAAAATTGAAAGGTTTTGATCGGTATATATGGTGGTTGATCGGATCGAAATATATGGTGATTTTTGATCGAGTGTATGTGTGTATGGTGGTGGTTGTGTGTGAGAAATAAACAGAACGAAATAACGTTTGGGGGTAAGGGGTGTGATAGGTGTGAAAACACCCATCCTTTTACCACTTATTTCTGGTTAAAACAAGACCAAAACACGTATTTAATATCATTTGTTTGGAATTATGCGTGGTTTTTGTGATTATTGTGTTTTCAGAGCCAACCGGATGAATATTGAAGAAAACATGGGATTGCACGGGTTTTATCGAAGAAAAAGACTCAAGACGAAGTCTATTGTCCAAGAGATGCAAAAGATTTGAAGTCATTGTGCCTATTTGAAGATTTATCGAAGAATAGAGCCAAAGATGGAAAATTCATATATGTCGAAGAACTCGAGTCTATTAAACAAAAGATTATTAGACGAGTTGGAATTATTCACCGACACTTCTAAAAGTCCAAAGTCGAAAACGGTTATTTAAAAGAAGCGTGAAGACCAAGGAAGAAAGAAGAAAAGAAGCCCGATACCAAAGCCCATACACAAGCCCATACATACACGCCTATATAAAGGCCTTACCTCACAAATTTTCACACACTTAGCTTAGCTAGTCTTTAGTTTTTCATTTTCTCTAGTCTTAGAGAGAGAAAGTTCCAAACTTTCTCTCACTAAACTTTTTCTTTGTTTTTCATCTTTTAATTTAAGCTTTCCTTAATCTTTGTGCCTTGAATCTCATTAATCTTATTCAAGTTAAGCTTTTAAGTTCTTTAATCTTTTTCTACTTTTCTTGATTTGTCAAAATCCTTAATCTGATTGTTGAATTCCATACGGTTTGGATTATTGGATGTGTTCGTGACCTTTAGCTTAATCTTTCTTGTCCCTTTTAAGCTCTAGTACGTGTACAAGCCGTAAGCTTTCCATGCTTATTGGTTAATTGCTTGTCTATGCTTATTGATTTTCGGATTTCTTCAAAGTTTTAATCATTCACAAGTTTTGTTTATTAAGTTTTAAAGTTTCTTGTTTTCAAAAGTTATCAAATTTAACCTTTTTGAAGTGTTTAGGTTTTGGATCACCTAGCTTATTTCCTTTGCTTATTGAGTTTTTAAGTTGCCACAATTTTCGGAACATTGTTGCTTCCATCGCAAAAGAGGGGTTTTAACACATTCCGACGGATCTTCTTTGCTTGGCATCGCAATAACCCAAAAGGGGTTTTACTTTGCGATAGGGTGTAAGTTCCCCCTATTCCGATCTGGGATTGCGATCGCATATTGCGATCGTACATTCCGACGGGTTTAGGACCCTTTTAAGTCGAAACTCTGGCCAATTTTTGTTTTCCATATTCCGATAGAACTAATATTCCGATCTGGGACATTCCGATAGCCTCATTCCGACAGCTCGATTTTAGAGTATTCCGATGGTGATTGTTAGAAACATTCCGATGAACTTTCTCTTGAGATATTCCGATGGATCATTTTAATTGCATTCCGATAGTAGTAATTTTCAACATTCCGATAGGAACAAGTTTTTAAGCATTAATTCAATTAAGTTTTCAAAGTAATTTTCTAATCTTTCCTTTACGTTTTCAAGCACTCATTTTTAACTTGTCAATTTAGTTAATCTTCCCAAGTTTTAAATTACTCAACGTCATTTACATTTAATTGTTATTAGTTTAAAAATAGATAAACAAACCAATTCCTTTTTATCAACCAAGAACAAATCATTTCACTTAAGGCCGAGACCAATTCGAGAGGAGACTGAGAGACATAAATTGAACCCAATGAAAACGCATGTATCAAATGGCGCCACTGCCGGCTCTTCTCGTTAAGATCAAAAGTTTTTTGTGAGAACTTGGATTTTGGGATCCGTTCCCCGTGAACGTTACTTTTTCATCAAAAATTTTCAAAAATCCAAAAAAATATAAAATTTTCAAAAATACAAAAAAATTAAAAAACATAAAAACCAAAAATATTTTTGTTTTGTTTTTCTTTGTTCGTTCTTTTGCAGGTGTATGCGCACTCGATCCACGTCTTATCAAGAGCCCGAGCCTCTCGATCACTTAGACATGGCCGGTGTACCACCTCCAAACAATAATAACAACAACAACCCACCTTTCAACAACATGAACAATAACAACCACAATGAGCCCCTTCCGGATAATCGCCCGATGATTGAATTGCTGCAAGCTCATGTAGATGGCAACACTGACCCAATTGTTATACCACCAATTGCCGCCAACAATTTCGAGCTAAAATCAGGCTTTATCCAGATGGTCTCCGCTCAACCATTCTTGGGACGTACCATTGATGATCCACACGACCACATCAAGAGATTCTTGCAACTCACCAACACGGTCAAATTCAATGGTGTTCCACAAGAGGTTATAAGGTTACAACTTTTTCCCTTTTCTTTAGAGGGACAAGCCCGGCATTGGCTTTCTAAGGAACCGCCACAGAGTATTCTCTCGTGGACGGATTTGGAAACAAAGTTTATAAATTACTTTTTCCCACCCTCTCGTACTACCGCTTTGCGGAATGAGATCATAAATTTTGAACAAAAGTACGATGAGTCGTTCAGTGAATCTTGGGATCGTTTCAAAGATCTTTTAAGAAAATGCCCACAACATGGTTTTACCAAAGTACATCAAATCAATAATTTTTACAATGGTTTAAGCATGAGTGACCAAGATTCACTGAACAGTGCCTCGGGGGGTAATCTATTGGCTAAGACTTCCAATGCTGCTTGGGACATCATTGAGAATAAATCTCGTGTGCAAACCAAGAGTGTTCGGACCAATGTCGCTAGTGCTAGCACAAGTGACAGCGACAAGCGATTGGACAAAATCACTACGCTTCTTGAATCGCTTGTCACCCACACCGTCAGCAACAACAACAGCAACAACGCCAAAAATGCTCAAGTGAACGCTGTCAGCCAACCTTGTGAGATATGCGGTGGTCCTCACTCTTACACAACTTGTACCGCCACCCAAGACTACCCTGCTGAGAATGTGAACGCGGCATATGGCACCTATCCTCAACCTGCTTATCACGCTAGACCTCAAGGTGACCGTAACTTGCTTAGCTACCGCTCCAACAATTATCTTTCCCCACCTGGCTTTCCTCATACCAACCCAAACCAACAACAAACCTTAATCGCCCTCCTCAACAACAACAACAACCTCGACAACCATACATCCCTCCTCACAAGCAGCAACAACCGCCTCAACGTAACAATCAAGTCTACCAACAACCTGCTTACCAACCACCTGCATACAATGGTCCTCCCAACCAAACCACCACTGCATTACACCAAGAGGTTGCAACCTACATGAGGACCAATGATGTGATTGTGGAGAATCTCCAACAGGAAGTGCGAAACTTGAAGGCAGACTTGGTAAAGCAAGGAAATGATTTAAGATCCGACATGAGAAACACGTTGGATACCCAAACTAATGATCTGAGGAACATGATGGCTAGTTTCTTCAATGGTAATCAACCCTCTTCTTAGGGTACTCTTCCGAGTAACACCGTTGCGAACCCAAGAGGGGAGATGAAAGCAATCACCACTCGAAGTGGCAAAGGTACCAAGGAACCCGAGCTTCCTATACCTCCACCGGTGATTGTGACTAAGGAGAACGAGTCACCTGCTCCTATTCCTCCTCCTTCTCCTTCCCCAATTTCTCCACCTCTTCCTTCTACCCCTCCTTCACCCGTGGTTGTGAGTGATCCTATTCCCCTAAAGCCTTCTTCTTCATCCAATATATCGTATCCATCTAGGTTGAGGAAAGAGAAGCTCAAAAGCAAGGACGATATTCAAGTTTCGAATTTCCTTAAAATGTTCAAACAATTGAATTTCAATATCTCCTTCGCTGAGGCTCTCGCTCACATGCCCAAATACGCGAAAATGTTTAAAGATCTTCTGAGCGACAAGGAAAAGCTCCTCGATGCCAACACCCAACTTAATGAGAATTGCTCTGCAGTACTCTTAAGGAAATTGCCAACCAAGCTTGGTGATCCGGGTCGTTTTCTTATCCCTTGCAATTTCCCGGGAGTAGAGAATTGCATGGCCCTAGCCGATCTAGGTGCCAGTATTAATCTCATGCCTCTAAGTGTTTGGAAGCAATTATCTCTCCCAGAGCTAGTCCCCACCAAAATGACTTTGGAATTAGCTAACCGTACGGTTGCTTATCCAGTGGGGATAGCCGAAGACGTCATTGTAGGAGTCGACAAATTCACCTTCCCTGCTGATTTTGTTGTCGTCGACTACGAGATGGACCCCCGTGTGCCACTAATTGTTGGACGTCCATTTTTTAGAACCGGTCGCACTCTTATTGATGTTGAAGCCGGTGAGCCTATCATGAGAGTGGGTGATGATAAAGTAGTCTTCAACATGGGAAAGTTGTCTAAACAGCCTTATTCATATGAGAGCGTTAATTGTATTGACGTTCTTGATGAGGCTTGTGAAGAACACTTTAATGATGCTTGCAAAAGTATTCCTACCTCTCTTCCCAATGTTGAGACCGTGTCCTCTATTGATTCATCGTTGTCTCTATTTGGAGATAGTGATTATTTTGGAACAATCTTGAAGATACCATGGGAGATGCGAATTTAGCCACTAATGATTCTCCCACCGATGGGGATGAATACATGAATTTCTTTGACAATCTTCTCACCGAAGACAATCCTTCGCCTCCATCTCCCACGGTTATTGCTATCGATACTCCGACTTCGAATACACCTCCCGTCGAAAATCCTCCGGATTTGGAACTTAAGGAGTTGCCGCCCCATCTTGAGTATGTATTCCTTGAAGAAGAGAAGAAGTCGCCAGTCATCATTGCTAAGGATTTGAAGGATGAAGAGAAAGCCCGACTTGTCGTTGTGTTGAAAGATCATAAGAAGGCTATTGCTTGGAAGATTTCGGATATTCGTGGAATTGATCCTCACTTCTGCACACACAAAATTCTCATGGAGGACGACTTTAAGCCCACAATTCAAAGCCAACGAAGGGTGAATCCAAAAATCCATGAAGTCATCAAAACAGAGGTTCTAAAACTTCTTGATGCGGGTATGATTTACCCTATTTCGGATTCCCCATGGGTTAGTCCAATCCATTGTGTGCCCAAGAAAGGCGGAATAACCGTTGTTCCCAATGAACACAACGAGTTGATTCCCACTCATCTCGTTACTGGGTGGAGAGTTTGTATAGACTACCGCAAACTCAATGATGCCACGAGAAAGGATCATTTCCCTCTACCTTTTATGGACCAAATGCTTGAACGTTTAGCCGGTAATGAATATTACTGCTTTCTTGATGGTTTCTCGGGTTATTTTCAAATACCCATCGATCCCCAAGATCAAGAAAAGACTACATTCACTTGTCCCTATGGCACATTTGCTTACAAAAGAATGCCTTTTGGCTTATGTAATGCGCCCGGGACTTTCCAAAGGTGCATGTTAGCTATCTTCCATGACATGGTTGAACAAACCATGGAAGTTTTCATGGATGACTTCTCGGTCTTCGGGGATTCCTTCTCTTCTTGCCTTGCCAATTTGGAACGTATGCTTAAACGGTGCGAAGACACTCGCCTTGTTCTGAATTCAGAAAAATGTCATTTTATGGTAAAAGAAGGCATCGTGCTTGGACATAAGATCTCGAAATCCGGTCTTGAAGTAGACCGTGCTAAAGTCGATGTTATCGCTAAGTTGCCTCCACCTTCAACCGTGAAGGGTGTGAGAAGTTTCCTGGGTCATGCGGGCTTCTACCGTCGATTCATCAAAGATTTTTCTCAAATCGCTCGCCCGATGACCCACCTCTTGGAAAAAGATACTCCTTTTATCTTTTCCGAAGAGTGCCTTGAAGCCTTCAACTCACTTAAGGATAAGCTAACTAAGGCACCCGTCTTGGTTACCCCTAATTGGGAGCTACCCTTTGAGTTGATGTGCGATGCTAGTGATTTTGCTATTGGAGCGGTTCTTCGACAAAGAGTGAACAAACACTTCCAACCGATCCATTACGCTAGCAAGACAATGACGGGGGCACAATTGCATTATACGACAACCGAAAAAGAGCTTTTAGCTGTTGTCTATGCCTTTGAAAAATTTCGCCCCTATCTTGTCCTTTCTACAACAATTGTGTATACCGATCATTCCGCGTTGAAGTACTTGTTGACAAAGCAAGATTCCAAACCAAGACTTCTTCGCTGGGTTTTGCTGCTCCAGAAATTTAAAATCGAAATACGCGATAAAAAAAGGAGCTGAAAACCTAGCCGCGGATCATCTTAGCCGACTTGAGGATCCTTACCAAGGGGATCATCCGAACAAAGAAATCAATGATTCTTTTCCCTTGGAGACCTTAATGTCTATAAACTCGAAGTCGAATGAAACCCCGTGGTTTGCGGACTTTGCAAACTACTTGGCGGGTGGAATTCTCAAGGAAGGGTTGACGTCCCAACAAAAGAAAAAGTTCTTCACCGACATCAAGACTTAATTTTGGGACGACCCTTACCTATTCAAACAATGTGCCGACCTGATTATCCGCCGATGTGTTGATGGACCGGCAGCGTCAGAAATCCTTGATGCTTGCCACAAAGGACCCACCGGTGGTCACTTTGGTCCCAACTACACCGCTAAAAAAGTGTTTGATTCGGGATTTTATTGGCCCTCCATATATCGTGATGCTCACGAGATGGTTAAACGATGTAATTCTTGCCAAAAACAAGGCACGATCATACATAAAGACGAGATGCCTCAGAATTTCATTCAAGAGTGTGAAATCTTTGATGTTTGGGGTATCGACTTTATGGGGCCATTCCCTTCATCTAAAGGAAACAAATACCTCCTTGTAGCCATTGACTATGTTTCAAAGTGGGTTGAAGCCAAAGCTTTACCCACTAATGATGCAAGGGTGGTTTGTAACTTTTTGAAATCGCTGTTCGCTCGATTCGGCGTTCCTCGTGCCATTATCAGTGACCGCGGGACCCATTTTTGCAACGATCAATTTGCAAGAGTCATGGCTAAGTACGGTGTAAACCATCGTCTTTCCACCGCCTATCATCCCCAAACCAATGGGCAGGCCGAGATATCCAACCGTGGATTGAAGCGAATTTTGGAGCGTACTGTGGGAGAGCATCGTGCCGCGTGGGCCGATAAGTTAGATGATGCTCTGTGGGCTTTCCGTACTGCTTACAAGACCCCGATCGGTTGTACACCTTATCGTCTTGTGTACGGGAAAGCATGCCACCTTCCCATCGAGCTGGAGCAAAAGGCACACTGGGCCTTGAAGTGGGCTAACTTCGACATCAACAAAGCCGGTGATTTTCGCAAGATTCAACTCAACGAGCTACAAGAATTAAGGAATCAAGCTTACGAGAACTCATTGATATACAAGGAGAAGACCAAGATGATCCACGATGCTAAAATCAAGAACCGAGAGTTCCACGTTGGTGATCAAGTCTTACTCTTTAACTCTCGGTTAAAGATCTTCTCAGGCAAGTTGAAGAGCCGCTGGTCTGGTCCATTCACCATTGCTAATGTTTTCCCCTATGGCACCATTGAGCTTTCTCAGCCAAATGGGCCCAACTTCAAAGTGAATGGCCAGCGTCTGAAACTGTACTTTGGTGAGGACACCTCTCAGGAGGTGATTCCATCCCTCACCACGTTCCCCATGAACTAATTTTGGGTCGAGTCAGGATCGTGACTCGGTTATAAAAAACAAGCGCTCCTCGGGAGGCAGCCCGAGTATCTATCCTTTTATGTTTTAACCTCCTAAGTGTAGGGGGACCTGTATAGGTGTTTGTCTTTGTGTGGTGATGTGATTACAGGGATAAGTGCACTCTTGGAATCTTTGAAGAACCGTGCTCCCGTGTTATTCAAAATCCGGTTCTATCTCTCAACTATCGTGATTCAATTTTCTTCATACTCACATTTGAAATTGATCACTTTAGTCGTCTCTTCCTTAACTTGAGTTAACCAACGTGCACAATGTCATAAGTGTAGGGGAAACTTTTCCCACATGCTTAAACATTGAGGACAATGTTTATCCTAAGTGTAGGGGGGACTTCTATCGAAGTTTTAAGTGGACTTTTCCATGTAAATGCCTTCATTTAACCGGAAAATCATATTTTTCAACATTTTTCAAATTTTTTATTAACTTTGGCCATTTAGTTGTAAATTTTTAAAATTTTTATCGTTGCTTTCATATGTATATATCTCGCAATAAAGTCAAAAATATTAATAAAGTGGTATAGCTAGTTTAGAAGTCTTTGACATATTAGGCCCGTTGCGATTATTTTGACTCAACCCGAATAGACTTATCTAAGTTTATTCTAGCTAGTATCCTTAACCATGTAGACCTTAATTGGTTTATTAGGCTAAGTATCCACGAGTCTCATTACTTGAGATTTTAAATTGTGGAGAACGAGAAATGATAGAGTCAATTATAAGTCGGTATTCTTGCACAAGCTCACTTGGTGTAATTATTTGCCTATTCTCCCATCACTTGCTAATAATTTATCTGCAATAAGTAAGGTCGTACGATTTGAAAAGTTACTTAGCTTCTAGCCCAAGATCGTTTAAAAGTTGCTCGGTAATGATAAGAGTTCATAGCCAAGGCATAACTTATGAAGCGGGGCGCGAAGATTGGCGAGTCCGAAAAGGCCCTAACAAGGCATGAGGATTCAATTTTATTGCTGAAGATCCAAAGTGATGTGAAAAGCATTATTCCTAAAATCAATATGAAGGATCAAGACTCACGACGAAAAGCAATCAACTCCCATAAAGATCATGGAGAAGTCTATCCGAAAAGACCCTAACAAGGTATGAGGATAAATAGATCCAAGTCCGAAAAGGAGGCGGATAGTTGTATCTCAAAATTCCAATTAGAGATTGAAGAAATAATCATGAAGTCGTGGTCAACATAGTTGGAGTATCCCTCAAAAGTCTCCAAGCGAAGAAACTCTATTACGACGAGAAGGCCATTATCTCAAGAACGTCTCTCAAGATATGAAGTATGAAGTACATGCCAAATATCAGCCCGAGAAAGGTCTCAAATCGCGAACCAAGTTATGCCAAGATATGAACTTTTTGATATCCCGAGAAGCAGTTTTAAGAGATTTTGTCCTTTAGCTAACTATTGATCAAATCGTCCTACTTTGCTTTCATCCTAATTAAACTATCGAAATAAGTCTAAAAATGTATCTTCATGATCATTCTAAGAAAGAAATAAAATAATAGAGATACACCTAGGAATAAGGGAGTTTAAGCATTTAATTAAGCCATGTGTGTGAGTGTTTGAATTGCTAACTTATAATAACAATGATCTCGTTTTTAAGCTTAGTTTGGGGAACGTGAAACTTGAGGGTGATAAATCTTCGCAGCACCGAAGCCCTAATGTAAGTCCTTGATCTCTTTGCAAGTTATTTCCATCCTTTTGTTTACTTTAAAGTTTTAATTTCTCTTAGTACTTTCATTTTCGTTTAAGTAGTATATTAATAAGGCCAAGGTTGATTGATTATAAGAAAAGTGTAAATGAGCTTTGTCACTAAGCATTGCATGAGGGCATGGCAATGGTTAAGTGTAAGGGATTTGATAGGTGTGAAAACACCCATCCTTTTACCACTTATTTCTGGCTAAAACAAGACCAAAACACGTATTTAATATCATTTGTTTGGAATTATGCGTGGTTTTTGTGATTATTGTGTTTTCAGAGCCAACCGGATGAATATTGAAGAAAACATGAGATTGCACGGGTTTTATCGAAGAAAAAGACTCAAGACGAAGTCTATTGTCCAAGAGATGCAAAAGATTTGAAGTCATTGTGCCTATTTGAAGATTTATCGAAGAATATAGCCAAAGATGGAAAATTCATATATGTCGAAGAACTCGAGTCTATTAAACAAAAGATTATTAGACGAGTTGGAATTATTCACCGACACTTCTAAAAGTCCAAAGTCGAAAACGGTTATTTAAAAAAAGCGTGAAGACCAAGGAAGAAAGAAGAAAAGAAGCCCGATACCAAAGCCCATACACAAGCCCATACATACACGCCTATATAAAGGCCTTACCTCACAAATTTTCACACACTTAGCTTAGCTAGTCTTTAGTTTTTCATTTTCTCTAGTCTTAGAGAGAGAAAGTTCCAAACTTTCTCTCACTAAACTTTTTCTTTGTTTTTCATCTTTTAATTTAAGCTTTCCTTAATATTTGTACCTTGAATCTCATTAATCTTATTCAAGTTAAGCTTTTAAGTTCTTTAATCTTTTTCTACTTTTCTTGATTTGTCAAAATCCTTAATCCGATTGTTGAATTCCATACGGTTTGGATTATTGGATGTGTTCGTGACCTTTAGCTTAATCTTTCTTGTCCCTTTTAAGCTCTAGTACGTGTACAAGCCGTAAGCTTTCCATGCTTATTGGTTAATTGCTTGTCTATGCTTATTGATTTTCGGATTTCTTCAAAGTTTTAATCATTCACAAGTTTTGTTTATTAAGTTTTAAAGTTTCTTGTTTTCAAAAGTTATCAAATTTAACCTTTTTGAAGTGTTTAGGTTTTGGATCACCTAGCTTATTTCCTTTGCTTATTGAGTTTTTAAGTTGCCACAATTTTCGGAACATTGTTGCTTCCATCGCAAAAGAGGGGTTCTAACACATTCCGACGGATCTTCGTTGCTTGGCATCGCAATAACCCAAAAGGGGTTTTACTTTGCGATAGGGTGTAAGTTCCCCCTATTCCGATCTGGGATTGCGATCGCATATTGCGATCGTACATTCCGACGGGTTTAGGACCCTTTTAAGTCGAAACTCTGGCCAATTTTTGTTTTCCATATTCCGATAGAACTAATATTCCGATCTGGGACATTCCGATAGCCTCATTCCGACAGCTCGATTTTAGAGTATTCCGATGGTGATTGTTAGAAACATTCCGATGAACTTTCTCTTGAGATATTCCGATGGATCATTTTAATTGCATTCCGATAGTAGTAATTTTCAACATTTTGATAGGAACAAGTTTTTAAGCATTAATTCAATTGAGTTTTCAAAGTAATTTTCTAATCTTTCCTTTACGTTTTCAAGCACTCATTTTTAACTTGTCAATTTAGTTAATCTTCCCAAGTTTTAAATTACTCAACGTCATTTACATTTAATTGTTATTAGTTTAAAAATAGATAAACAAACCAATTCCTTTTTATCAACCAAGAACAAATCATTTCACTTAAGGCCGAGATCAATTCGAGAGGAGACTGAGAGACATAAATTAAACCCAATGAAAACGCATGTATCAAGGTGTTTTGTGTTTTTTTTTAAATTTTGGGCCATAGATGCTAAATGGATTGGAAGGTCCACATTGATCCATTAGATCTTTGATAAAAACATGGACTATACGGAACTTTTGGCCCTCTATTGAAGGCATCATCCACAATATGTTGTACCAGCTCTGTAACACAATATCAAACCCTCCAAACTACTTCACCCGTCTCATAACTATAGTCTAGTGTTAACTTTTAAAATCTTTATATGTTTACTTTGACCACAAATACGTTTGTTTGTGTTATATAATATTTTATGAAAATTATACTAATGAAACTACAATAAAAAATCAAACCATTCATGTGTTTTGCATCAATTTTTATATAACGCAAAAGATAATACGTGAGGTCAAGGTTGCAAGATAATGACTGTAAAAGTCAATAGTGGACAATAATTATGGGACGAAGGGAGTACTATCTTAACTACAAACCAACCAGTGCCTTATATACGCAGTTTTACCCACTATTTTCATTCAGGCTTAATTTAACCTTTTCTAGATTTTCTTTTTTGAAAAGCAACAATTATCACAAAGTCAAAACCCTCACTCCCTTCCTATTTACCTATTCTCTGTGGAGTCTCACACACAAGAAACATACTTGTTTCTTGTGTTCTTGATTGCTAATTAGTTGCTATATAGATGTGAAAGAGAGGATTGGTGATTATTCTTGCGTAGAACTAACATTCATATGCCTTTAATCGAGTTAACTCCATGTTGTCTTCCTGGAAATCTCATCTACTTTCGGTAGGTGGACGTCTCACCCTTTAAAGCGGTTCTTATATGTTTATTACTTTACTATATGTCGATCTTTAAATCTCCGACTATGATTCTAAAACAATTAGAATCGATTCGAAGGCGCTTTTTTGGGCTTTAAAGAAGAGAAAATTAGAGTTTCATGGGTTAAGTGGAATAATGTCCTTTAAAATAGTGAGTTAGGAGGTTTGGACATAAGAAGTCTCATACCTACAAACTTGCGTCATCTTGGAAAATGGTGCTGGAGACTCTTAAATGATAAGAAGGCACTCTGGTGCAAAGTTATATCAACCTTTTATGGTGTGGACGACGATTTCAGTTCTAGAATCGCTCCAGGTCTATACAAAAGTATTTGGGAAAATCTTAGTAGTTCTGGTGTAACTATTGATAATATTGGTGTCCCTTTTCGTCTTTTTTTTTCAAAGGATGTGCAAAGTTGAGGCGCAACTTCATTTTAGAATGATATTTGGGCAGAAGTTCATGTTTTTCGCGCCTTTATGCCCTTGAATATAATAAAATTGTCAAGTAAATGAGAGATAGACTTTGTTGTATGGTATTTGGGGTGGGAACTATTGGTGTTCGAGCCCACGTGGTAGGACTTTGGATGAAGTTAGTGGCCTAGCTCATCTCATTGCGAGTCTAGTAAGATGGTTAGAGATGGAAACTTAACTGGAATAGTAAATTCATTGTTAATAACCTTTCTAAGCTTATTAATACTGTTATATATTTAGGCATCAATGTTATGTCATATAAAGTAGATTGGAACCGGCTTGTCCAAAAAAGTGAATATTTGCATTTAGAGAGCGATAAATGATAGGCTTGCGATCCGTCTCAATTTACTTCTCCGGGGCTTAACCAATTCATCTTCGCTTTGTGTGTGACATTGAGGAGGAATATATTCATCACAACCTCTTATATTCTTCGGTTGTATCTCATTTTTGGAAATGGCGGCGTATTAATCATCCACTAATATGTCTTCGATACGAGAGGTGTTGGAATTTTCACCTCATTTCTCAAAGAACCATTGTAAATCTATCAAGCTTCTCTATACGTATTCATTAGGGAAATTTGGAGATTTGTTCACGCGGATTTGATGAAGACATCTTTGCTCAAGCCCAACTTTAATCATGACTTTGGATCTCTGGCTGAGGAATTAAGAGTTCAATCGATTGGATCACTTGGAATTCTAATCCGTTTTGTATCTACATTAGTTGATGAAGCTCATTTGTTTTTCTTTTTGGGTTATTTCTTAGCTTGTAACCTTTGTTTTGGCATATTTTTTTCTTGCAGAACTGTTATTTTTGGTCATTTTCTTTCTTCTTTGTGTGGTTTGTTTGTTATAAAAGCATGGCCGTTCAAAAAAAAATGTACGCTTTGGTTAAGATGCGTTGATTAAGATGTGCGTATCGACTATTCTATAGAAACAAATAACTTGGATTTTTTGTTTAATTTTAATGTGATTCTTTAACTGTAGATATGGTTTTCGTTACTGGCCGGGTCTTAAAAAAATATTTGAAAAATCGGGAGCTTAAAACCCTAACTTTACCATGTTTATTCACAACCTCATCCAACCCAATCTTACATTAAAATATTATTTTCTCACTCTTCCACATATACAACTAATATATACAACCAATTTCAAAATTTTTATCATTTATCAACAACCCAAGTCAACCCAACCCAACCAATACTATTATTTTTATATATACATTAAGTTATACATCAAATATAATCTTTACTTTTGTAAAAAATACTGTACAACTATTACCTATAATATTTACAATTTTTTGCCAAAAGTTTTGATAATGGGCCAATAATCAAGTCCATATAACCTCAGATATAGTAAACACGTGTATCTCTATGTAATCTTATATGTTATCCAATGCTTCACACTATTCATCATCTTCCTGCTTCACACTATCCATCATCTTCTATAATTTTGCATGCCCACTTTTATTAGCAAAAGTTCACAGTTTACCTATTTACAATCATACACCGACTTCATCACATAAAACTGATATAAGTACACCGGCCATTCAAAACGTGACACGTGGCGGGTTGGACAGTGCATTTGGAGATCATCAACCGAACTGGTCGTGGACAATTCTCTCTCTCCCTGGTGTACTTTTAATATACTATTATTATTTTTTTGTCTTTTAATCCCCCAACCGGTTGGATGCGATCGTTGATAAATGTAAGTAGTTTTGTATTTGAGCCACTTTTGTACATATTTTCTCAATAGTTTAACTTAATGCAAATACTTCTCGTTAGCTTTATTTGACAGTAAACATTTGTACGCCTTGATCGAAAGCTCGGACTTTGATCGATTATACATAGCAAATGCAACGTGTATATACATTTGCTGATATACGTACAGACACGCACTCAAAGTGCATACATATGAAGTATGAACTTTATGAAATGGATCTTTGGTGATTCCCTGTGAAGGGGAAATACAGAGAAAACGCATGCATACTTACTCCTTAGCCGCTTATCTGATCCGTTATATAATACATATTTTTATACTAAAAGGCTATAATTGGAATGTCATTTTTAGAGTCTGTTTATAATGTTCGTGGCTGATGTTTACGCCTGATTTCTAGGGCTGCAGATATTGTTATATAAGAGAAAACTTAACTGATAAATGTTATCAGTGACTATGCCAAAAAGTTGCTTACGTATACGAACATGAATATTGATAATCAACATATGGAATGGTCAGATCATCAAGACGGACGAATCTAGAACAAAATATAAGAAAGTGCACAATTTTTTTAAGTATTGGTATAATAAAGTTAGCAAGAGAATTAGAACGAAAATCGTTAACACATTTAGATGAACCGGATGCATTTTTAGTGCATTTGAGGAACAACAATGTTTTTTATAAATTAACACTAAATAAAAAAATTCATATGTGTTTCGGACACTCTCTACTCCGTTCCTGATCATCAAACAGTTCATGCCAACAAAATTCGAATATTGATTCGTACCAGCTGTTTGTTTTGCAAAATGAACCCCACAAGTATTTCGTTATTAGGAACCAACAACAATTATGAACGTTCCAATTTGTAAGCTGTCTTTGTTCTTGACATGAAAAGCAACAATTAACCAAGAAATGCGAATAAATCACTCGGTCATTCGGTCGTTCTTTTAACATGTCGACACTAAAACTAAAAGACTAATAGAGGACTGCTTCTATACACTTGGCTAGACTTGCACACTTCGTCTGGAAAGCTTGGAACCGTTCCGTCTAAACGTTGCTACTTAATTGATAAAATTGTAGATTTTAGGTGATATTTTTCTAGAAACAAACTATTCTTCATTTTTTGAAACAACTGGCTTCGAAACTCGTTAAAAGTTTTTATTTTGTAATCGTTTTACTAGCTCTTTGTTAGTTTATTATACAATTCCGCCGTTCTAAAAAGAGGATCGCTTCATATGAAAGAAAGGTGCGTGCGCAGCTGTTTCCAGGATTAAAGAGAGGAAGATTCTAGGTATCATGTTTCAAAAGGTCCTTCTTATACATGTAGGCCTATATAATAGTGCCTTTATTCTTATTTCTTTTAGCTTTTCTGCATCAGAAAAGATATCTCACAACAAAGTATATTAAAACCTTTGAGGATCAACAACGTTAGCATGGGCGGAGCCACATAGTTGTTGGGCTACACCCGTTTTAAGGTCATGAAGTGTAAAAAGTCATCAAACCTGCTGTTCTTATGGTTTGTGCAATCCAAAAAAAATTTATGCTACCTTAGTTTCTTAAGGTATAAACTTAATTAGCCTAAAAAAGATTTGTGCAACACCCCTATTGAAAATCCTGACTCCGCCCTGGTTAGAAAGATACTAGAAATAAATATGCAAGTGAAATGGAGTTTAATTATGTCATTTTATAAAATTTGTTGTTATAAATATTTTATTTATTATGTATACTCTAACGTTTTAATAATAATACTTCATGCGTCCTAAATTAATAGTTCTCGACAAAAAACACATTGATTTAGAAAACATCACTATCACTGTATTCTCTCTCTTACTTTTTTGTAAAAGAACACTCTTACCCTTATGTAATTAATTAAAACTTCATATATAGTTTGTAATTTCTAGTATTATTAGGTGCAATACGATAAACTTATTATATTACTTACATTTATTTTTAGAAGGGGTTATAATTTTGGGACGTCCCAAAATGATATAGGGGATTATAATTTTGGGACGAGGGAGTACGTCTACTTAATATAGTAATGATCAGAGACTTCTATATGTACCGTATTTGTATATACTTGTTACGTATTGATCTCATAAAATACATGCATGTCTCAATTCTCACTATTTTTTTCGGCATGTATCGGTCATATGTCTTGCTATTAGACCGTTTACAATAGTTATATATGTTGCTATTAGGTCATTATTTTAAAACACGTTATCAACACGTACACACGTGTTGCTTACTAAAAAGAATAAAAGAAAGGTGATATCGTCGTGGATACTAATGTGAAGGTTTTCTTAACAGCACTTTGATTAATTATTAGAGGTAATCTTAATCCTATTTTTCCCATAAAGGAATTAAAGAGCTTGAAGATATTAACGAAAAAAACTTTATCGCCTTAAGAGATGTCTCCCAATGTTGACATTCTCACATGTGCATTAGATTTACTATTTTATACTATACGTGTATTCGTGTACAGTTGTATATAGTTGTGGAAATTTTTTAATAATATGTAGTTAACGATATGTAAATTGCTTTAGTGGTCGAATTGATATTTTAATGACTTGATTAGATTGATTTGGCGGTTAAATCAGTAAACCGGTTACTCGACTAGGTTGACTCGGTGATCGAATCTATGATCCGATGGCTTGACCGGTTGATCCGGTGATCGATCATGTGACCTGGTGACTCGAACGAATTCACCTAGTACTCGAATCAGTGAACCGTGACTCGATTAGGTTAACCCAATGATAGAACCTGTGATTCTGTGACTAGATCGACTTGACAAGCTAACTCGATCAAGTTGATCCGATAATCGATTTCGTGATCTGATAACTCGATTGAGTTCTGACTTAATAGTTGAATATATGATTTATGTAATATTAGATTAAAAAAAAAGCAATGTTTTAAAAATAGTGAATTCTTTGCCACCAAGAAAGAAACTACACTTCTATAAATGTAGTATACAGATATATAGATATAACAAAAAAATTATTGTAATTTTAATTTTTCTCATAAGTAGGGGATAAATTTTCATCATCTGTTTTGATTTGATCTAAATATAAAAATTAACTAAAATTTTAAAAAACACGAAAAGATTATTTTTTCCAACAAGTCTAAAAGTTTCAAAAATCAGGCAGAGAGACTAAAGTTATAAATTTTCCGAACTGATTTTTATTAATGTTAATATTTCACTAGTAAAAAAAACTAAAATACTACTAGTGATAAAATAATGAATATCACTGGTGATGTTACATTATAATTATGTTTATTAAATATTAATAGTGATATTTCATTGTGTTATCAATAATATATTTTATTGTTTTTATTTATTAGTAAAATATTATTATTGATAAAATATTTTTCATCAAATTTATAATTTTAGTCCCTCCTCCGTTGTTTCGTTGCAATTTTTTTACATGTTACCAATATGACTCCTCCATGTTTTTTAGAAAAATTATTTTTTGAGTAATGAATGACTAAAATTAGGTATTTTATTTACAAATAAAAAAAATGGTGTAAAATAACTCAACTCATATAAATAAATATTAAAAAAAACTAAAGCAATTATTTTGTTCATTCTTCAACTGTACGAAAAAATACCAAAAATCATCGATGCAAACTCCTTCCGAAAAAACCGATACGAAAACTTTTAATCGAAAAAAATTCGATCCGAACATTTTTAACCGAAAAAACTCTATCCGAACATTTTTAACCGAAAAAACTGATCCGAAAAAACCCCGATAAAAACCGATAACGAAAAATTTCATCCGAAAAAACCGATATGAACATTTTTAACCGGAAAAAACTGATTCGGAAAAAACGGATCCGATCCGAAACCGAATTTTTGAAAATCCAGTTTTATCAAAACCGATTTTTTTAAATCCGAATCCGATTTTATCCGATTTATTTGCACCTCTAGCTACGCAGCTAGAAACATTACACTTTTAATTTCTACCTATGTTATTGGGCCAAAACAGTCTAGATGTCCAAGAACGTTGCTGGGCTACATGTAAATGATTTTTAAACTCTCTTTATAGCTACAAAACTATTGCTCTTATACTCAAGAAGTGATCATTGTTATAAGTCAAATTGCATTTTTATATTATAACAGCTTTTATGATATTAATTTATGCAATATATTTCAAAAAACATACACTTTTTCACCTTGTCTCTTATTATTCGAGATGCACTATAATTTTACCCTTGGAACCTCTGAGTATAAATAATTACTGTAAAAGACACGATTATGTTATGAGTTTTGAGCTAGCCAAATGTTTGAAAGCGTATTTTATTTTTCTGTTATATTCTTCTAACCCTGCTTTTTAGTTTTCTTTACCAACTAATACAAATCGATCGCTAGCAATATTAAAAATAGATTTAATTTGTTTGATCGAATTATCAAGTCACCGTTCAATCAAATATTGCCCAAAACTAAGGTCTTATCATCTTATCATGTCACGTTTCAACCGAGTAGGTCAACTCTAGTTTTAAAACACTGATCACTGAATTTATGATCACTAAAATTACTTTGACGTCCATAATGATTTGTAAAGTTGCAGTTTAAGTAATAGAAAAAACAAAAGGCCAACAAACTAATTACGTAATATATTAGTTTACGGCTGGTTAAGTTCTTCAAGAATAGTGAGACGCCTTATAAGTATGAGTACAGTTCGTATATTTTCACTGTGTCACCAAATGTTTTATAAGCAAAAATCACATATTGCTCACAACTATTGTTACACCTCCTTATTGCTAATACTTACTACACATATCGAGTGTTAATAGTATTACTTTTGTCAAACACACTCAACTTGACTTCTAAAATGCGTATCAGCATGAGTTCAAACGCTTTCCTATCTTTAATTATTACAGTACATTTAGGAGGCGTATTCACCATTCAAACATCGCCCCCTTGTTAGTGTAGTTTGAGTTCAAAAAAATAAAGGACATACACTCTAGCACGTGTTTTTGAGCTCGGAACACGTTTGAAAGAATCTTTTTTATCGACAGTATAAAAAAGGTAAACAACAAAATAGAATGTCCCTTGAAAACGAACGTAAGGTCATGATGAATACAGTATGAAAGCTCATTGAATGGTTTAGGTGTCGTTCGGTAAAAAGACAAAAACAATAAAAAATATAAGATACAATAAAATGTGAGGGTGTAAACAAAATAAACAGTATTACTACAAGTTACAAAAGTAGTCAATGAGATTATCGGTTTGTTGACAAATTGGTTCTTAACAATTAAATAACCTGAGGAAAATGTGTTCGTATGTGCAATAATTTACAAGAATTTTTCATAGGTTATCAAGTTACGTGATTAGTCTTTGAGTTGAGGCTATTTGTGCGTTGCAAATTGTCCGTCCCATAATAATAGTTCTATAAATAAAAAACACGTATTTTAATAAAAATATTACTTTTTCAGCTCTCTCTCTTTTATTTTTTACACAAAGACAATTTTACCATTAACCAATTAATTTACAACTTTTTTATTATTTGTAATTATACCCTCAAGTAAAAGTGATATAGTAAACGTAATCTACATTTCTTATCTATTTTAGGACTGCACTAAATATGCGACGTCCAAAAATAGTATACTGGACTGTTAATATGAGACGGAGAATAGCTTTACAACAGATGTTGAAACAAAATCTTCCGGCTAGGCAGCTGCTAGCGACTTTGCCTCGACAATCCCAAAGGTGTGCTCGTCTCTTGACCTTGAACCTAGGATACACAGAGCAACACACGTTAGCTCGTCCAGGGTTTGACCCCGGGACCAAGCTCCGGTGTGAGAGTAAGTAACTGTCACACAAGTGATATCCGGTATGAGATACCGAAGGGTGAAATATATATTAATGGTGGTATTCAGAATGCCTTGGATGTGTGTGTTAAATGTGGGGTATTTATACTACTTCATAGTACATACCTGGATGTATAGTCATGTCAATAGACTAGGTCTCAAAACCTAGGTTAGCCAAATCCCCACAATCGAGGGACTTATTGTTTCGAGGGCGGCGGTGCTTCCTTTTATCCAAAGGACGGATGAAAGCCTCCTGGATAATAGGAAGGGTGCCTTTTGCTTTTTCCTTAGCTCAATGCTAACTCATTAAATGCTCCACTGTTCATAGATCATACTCATTAAATGTTTCATGGTTCCGGGCACGGGGCGAGGGAGGGTATGTTCTCCGGAAGCGTTGACCGGAGACATACGCGAACATGTCCCCCCCCAGTATCATAGCGTTAGAATAAGCTAACGGTGTGATACTTTTAAACACGTGTCCTCCAAACAGTAACGGCCCTAATTAATGCAAGCTGCTTCTCTGACCTAGCATTAATGGGTTTTGTCTTTTGGGTTCCTGGCTTGTCGGCCATTAGGGTTTCGCGACCCAGGATCTGCTTACACGTGTCCACTCCCCTATTCAACGGTGGGGATTTTACATGGGAACTCGCGTTGTGTCACTTCCATGTTTCTCTCCTCCATATAAATAGCTGCCCTTCTTCATTTTTACCCACACCTTTCTAGTCTCAGTCTGCGCCATTGTTATTCTTTCAAGGTTTATCTTTTTTAGCAGGTGCATTTCTTTCCATCCTCCTTATCTCATTTTTGTTATGTCTAGCGGGGAATCCGAGGGGGAGGCTTCTTTCCGCGACCCTAAATGCGATATGCATATTAGGGTCTCTACCTTAACTGATGATAACTTAAAGAAGCTATGTAGAAGGTATCTTATCCCGGCTGATCTTCGTCCTCGTTTTCCCGATCCACTTCTTACCATGAATAACCTTCCGGATCGTTTTATTGGGATTTATGAGGATTACCTTAAGCATGGGGGTCTTCGGATTTCTTTTTCCACATTCTTCTTATCCGTGATTCGTCACTTTCTTGTACATATTTCTCAACTGGTTCCTATGAGTGTCAACCGTGTTATCATGTTTGAGATTCGCTGCCGAAGTCTGAACATATCTTGTACAGTGAATTTGTTTCGTGTTTTTTATAGATTAAGCAAGCAAGGTCATTGGTTTTCGTTTGAGAGCCGATGGCCTCAACGTTATGGTAAGTGTTTAACTGAAACTACCTCTAGCCTGAAACTTTGGAAGCACAAATGGTTTTTGATTGATCGGAGAGCCATCCCTCACGCTATGCTTTGGAGAGATAGGGACACAGATGTCCGTGATGATTTTCCCACTACATTTAACGTACAACATGCGCAATTGCTTGCCGAAAACCCCATTTTGCTTCGCCCTCCCCACAAACATTTGTTGTTCTTGGCCGGTCTATGGTTTCCTTATGAGAACCCTCCCTTCCGTCGGATCGTAGTTGATCTCGATAAAAAGGGTACTTTGCATATATATCTTTTTTTTACTTACCACGGGCTATTGTTGCTCGCTCTAACCGTTACCTTTTTATGTGCAGAGCTTACTATGGACGAATTTATTAAGCTGCCATCGTTTGACAACGCCAAGGTGGGGAGGGATGAGAATGTGACCATGGTTGCTCCAGCATCAAGAGTTACTCAACCACTACCTTTGAAGACTCCTATTCCCAACTTGACTCTTCAACAAGAAGCCGTGACCAAGCCTGGTCCGAAGATCCTGGCAACTCGTCTTCGTCATGAAGGAAAGAATCCTGTGACGACTACTAAAAAGAGACCTGCCGTTGGTGAACCTTCTAACCGTCGAACAAAGAAGAAAGCCGGTAAAGCTCAGGCTTCGTCGGGCACTGAAGATGACGAGGTTCATTCTAGCCCTCCTCTTAATCACTCTCATCCTTTGGGTTCCAGAGGTGATCATAGCAAGACCGGCGAAAAGGAGCCAAAGACCACCCCTCACATCAATTTGAGCGATCAATCATCTCCCTCTCATGACGATACTCATGATGATGATGTTACGGGTATGTTCCGGTTTCTCGTGACTTAATTTGTCTTTGTACATTGTATTCATCCTCATATTGTGGTGTGTTTTCTTTGTTCAGGAGGTATGCCGGATCCTCCTCGCCGGTTCGTTCCCCCATGGCGTCTTGATGAATCTGTGCGAATTGACTCACATTATGCTGCTCGAGAGCTATTATTTCATCTGCCAACTCCCGCGGAACAAGCTATGTTATCTTTTCTTTCCAACTATGATGTTTTGAGCCATGCGTACCAGACTCTTGCCAGGAGCACTCTTACTGTATCCGAATTGATGAAGAGGTACGAGGCTCTTAGCCGTGATCATTCCCGCTTGACTGCAGCCCAACAAGAACCCCAGGGACATTTTGCTGTTGGGAAGAGCATGCTTGACCAGATGGCCTTGGCGCACAAAAAGCTTGAAGACAACTATAACAGTTGTCTTACCCGGGAGCAGGAACATCTGGCGGCTATCGATAGGTTGGAAAAGGAGGTTGAAGATTCCGGTGCTATGATTGCTACCAAGGACGAGAAGATTGCTGAGCTGGAACATCTCTCAAGTGTAAGTGCCTAGGATCATATCAGAGATTCCGAGAGGATAAAGGAGCTTGAAGCTGGTAACAAACATTTGACCTCTCTCCTTGCTCAAGCCGAGGTGGACAAACAGGTCTTGGTAAGAGATGGCTTCCCTATCTTGGTACGCAAACTTCTTGCCAGCTATGAATATAGGCGATCTCTCTCCTTGGGCGTTGGAGGTATGTATAATGCAGGGTTTCTCAAGGCTGTTGAATATGGGCGTACACCGGAGCAAGTTGAAGCTGCAATTGCTGCTGCTGACAATCTAAATGTAGAGATGGCCAGAACCTGGAAGGAGGACTTTATGGATTTATTTTCCGCTGAGTATCCCTTCGTGGCCAAGGTGTCGGCAGCCAATAAGCTTTCGGTCGTTGATATCATGCAGCTTGCTCCAGCCGAGAAACCCCCTGCTCCTACAGCCGAGATTGTTGGCGCTTCCAAACCTCCAGCGAACAACCAAGATGGTGCCGGTTCTCATTCCGCAACTCATGATGGTGAAGCCTCCTGATCTGATTTGAAGACCCGGGATGCCGGGATACTTTGTAATCTGTTACTTTAAAACACTTATGGTTATTGTAATAATTTTTAACATTTGTGGCTCCACAGACAAGTTTCACCCGTAACATTTAATCCTTCTATGAATAGTTATCCAGTTTGCTTATGTTATATCTTTGTCAAAACCGTTATGATTACCGACTCTTTGTCCGAAACGTCTCTTACAGACTTGACCTTATTTTGTTATTTATACCTCATATATGTGGAAGACATCGGCACTCGGCCGCTTTTGTTTTGTCTTCGGATTGCTATTTGAGCGCATCCAACACTTGTACGTCTACATTAGTGTATATATGGTTCGGGAGACATCGATATTGAAATCGCTTTTTATTTGTCTCCGGATTGTCCTTTGGACGCATCCAATCATGTATTCTTGGCGATTATACTTTCTTTAAGATTATGTGGGAGACATCGGTACCGGACCGCTTTTTATTTGTCTCCGGATTGCCCTTTAGGCGCATCCAGCATTTTAAAGCGTATTCACATACCATACGGTTAGCTAAGCCGTGGTTTATAATTACTGCGATCAAACATGCTTAAAGGTTTTCATTCATTAAAAACAACAGGAAATGATACATCTTGTTCATATTACATAAAACATTTTTGTAGGTTGGTTGCATGCCAGGTACGCGGGATTTCTTTTCCTTCGGTGGTTTCCAGCTTGTATGATCCAGTCTGATAAGCTTCGACAATCCTGTAGGGACCCTCCCAGTTGGGACCCAACTTCCCTATTTTCTCCTGTCGGCTGGCCATGTTGCGACGGTATACAAAGTCTCTGACCTTGAAAGAGCAGGGCTTAACACGTTTGTTGTAGTATTGTTCTACCTTCTTTTTATATTTGGCTTCCTGTATGGCCGCGGCTTCTCTCCTTTCTTGTAGCAGATCTAGGTTTAGCCGCAGCTCCTCTTCATTTGCGTCATCATCGAACAACAAGGTTCTTGCGGTAGGGATGCCTATTTCTGCAGGGATGACCGCTTCACTTCCATAGGTGAGGCTGAAGGGGGTTTCTCCATTGCTTGTCTTGAGCATGGTACGGTGGGCCCATAACACATGGGGTAGTTCGTCGACCCATCCGGTTAACCTTCTCCCCAGCCTTGCTTTCAGACCGTGCATCAATGACTTGTTGGCTCTTTCAACTAGGCCGTTAGCTTGTGGATGTGCTACCGCAGTATTCATCTGCTTGATGTGCCATTTTTCGCACCATTTTCCGAAGGATCCATCTATCAACTGTTTGCCATTATCAGTCACTATCACTCCCGGTAGACCGAATCTACACACTATGTTTTCCCAAGCAAATTTTTGCACCTCTTTTCCAGTTATCTTAGCCACCGGCTTTGCCTCAATCCACTTGGTGAAGTAATCAATGGCCACTATTACAAATTTGATGTTTCCGGCATTTCCACGATTGGACCTAGTATGTCCATTCCCCATTGGTAAAAAGGCCAAGGCGATGTTATCGAAGTGAGGTTGGTTTTTAGAAGCCTCGGTATGGGACCATGTATTTTGCATGAATCACATTTGGAGATCTCGTCCCATGCATCTTGGTGCATAGTTGGCCAGAAATAACCTTGACGCATTATCTTTGCCACAACAGACCTTGCTCCGGCGTGCATTCCGCACGCCCCCTCGTGAACCTCCCTGATTATGTAGTTTGCTTGTAACGGACCGACGCACCTTAGCATTGGAGATAGATACGACTTTTTGAATAGGATGCCGTTTTCCAGAGTATACATGGGAATTTTCATTCTTAGGTTCCTGGCCTTCTCTGGCTCTTGCGGCCATATCCCTTCTTCCAAACACCTTTTGATAGGAGACATCCAGCATTCCCCCTCTTCTTCCACTATATCGTTGACTTCTTGAACATCTATGGACCTTGCGTCTAACGCTTCTACCAGCACTTCTTTGGTTAGATGGTTGAATGCAATTGAAGCGAGTTTGCTTAGGACATCGGCCTTTTGGTTCTTGTGGCGTGGAATGTGTTCTATATCGAACTTGGTGAAGATGGGAAGAAGTTCTTTGACCTTGGCTAAGTATTTGGACATCCTATCATCACTTGCCTCAAACTCCCCTTTGATCTGACAAGCCACCAATTTTGAGTCTACCTTGGCTTGTAATTCTTTCACTCCCATCTTCTCGGCCAGATGGAGTCCCGCCAGAAGGGCTTCGTACTCAGCCTCATTGTTTGAACAATTGAAATTGAACCTCAACGCATATGAAAATTCTACCTCCTCCGGGTTAATTAGTACCAGACCAGCACCGGCTCCCTTACTATTAGCCGCTCCATCTGTATACAGCACTGATAGGTGTGAAAACACCTATCCTTTTACCACTTATTTCTTACTAAAACAAGACCAAAACGCGTGTTTAATATCAATTGTTTGGAATTATGCGTGGTTTTTGTGTTTATTGTGTTTTCAGAGTCAACCGGATGATTATTGAAGAAAACATGGGATTGCACGGGTTTTATCGAAGAAAAAGACTCAAGACGAAGTCTATTGTCAAAGAGATGCAAAAGATTTGAAGTCAATGGGCCTATTTGAAGATTTATCGAAGAAATGGACCAGAGATGGAAGATTTACATATGTCGAAGAAACTCAAGTCTATTTAACGAAGAAATTAAAAGACGAGTTGAATTTAATCGTCGACAAATCCCGAATCAGAATCGAAAACGTCAACTTTTCTGAAAAGACGAGAAGACAAGAAGAAATGGAGAAAGCCTACTCACCAACCAACCACTCAGCCTATATAAAGGATCACCCTCACAAAATTTGGAATCTAGTTTTTTCTTTCAGTTTTTCTTTTCCTATTTCGTAGGAAAACCATCTCCCTTAAGGAGTGGTTCTTCATCCTCTTTGATTTGTTCCTTAATCTTGTAAGCTTGATCTTTTCCTTTTGTTACTGAATCTAAATCATCAATACAAGTGTTCATTTAATCTTTTCATTCATCTTGATCTTCATCATCTTTTTATTTAAAGTTCTTAAGTTTTTATTTGGTTCAAGTTTGATTCTAAAAAGTTGTTGAATTTGTGTTATTATGATTGGAATTTGATCCTTGTAGTTAGTAGATGATTTGTGGTTAATTTGGTTAAACCTTTTTGCTTATTTAGTTCGATTTATGGTAAATTCGAGTCCCCTGTTCTTGAAGTATCTGTTGCTGTTCTTTATTCCCAGCAACTTTCCGTATAGTCCATTTGTCTTGACCCTTATTCGGAACATTTTCATTATTCCGGATAGCATCTCTCTTTTTCCACTATTCGAAATATTTCTATATTCCGAGTAGCGCTTTTTAACTTTCCTTTATTCAGAATATTTTATATATTCCGAGTAGCTCCCTCAGTTTTCCCTTACCCGGAATGTTAGTATATTCCGCATAGCATTATATATTCCGAGTAACTGTTTATTCCGAGTATACCTTTTATTCCGCATGGTGATTGATTATTCCGCATAGTCTTCTTCTTTTCTCTTCTATTCGGAATATCTTAAATATTCCGCACATGGTCAATTTATTCCGAGTAAGGAAACATTCCGCATAGAGCTAGTTAATTCTGGATCATCATTTATTCCGTATAGAGCTTATTTTCAGTAAGTTTGTTTCACTGTTTAATTTATCTTAAAGTTTTATTCGAGTAATTGTTTTATTTAAGTTCAAGTTTAATTTCATTCACTGCTTTTGGTTAAAATCTTTATTTACCTCTTTCATTTATAGTATAGAAAACCAAAACCCCTTTTTGTCACCAAAAACAAATCATTCCACTTAGAGCTGTGATCAATTCGAGGAGATACCGAGAACTTATTCCGAACCATAGTAAAATGCTTGTATCAAATGGCGCCGTTGCCGGCTCTTCTCGTTAAGATCAACAGTTTTTTGTGAGAACTTGGATTTTGGGATCCGTTCCCCGTGAACGTTACTTTTTCATAAAAAAAATTTCAAAAAAATCCTAAAAAAAATAAAAAATAAAAAAATAAAATATAAAATTTTCAAAAATTAAAAAAATTAAAAAACATAAAAACCAAAAATATTTTTGCTTTGTTCGTTCTTTTGCAGGTGTATGCGCACTCGATCCACGTCTTATCAAGAGATCGAGCCTCTCGATCACTTAGACATGGCCGGTGTCCAAAACAACAACAACATACCACCTCCAAACAACAATAATAACAACAACAACCCGCCTTTCAACAACATGAACAATAACAACAACAATGAGCCCCTTCCGGATAATCGCCCGATGATTGAACTGCTGCAAGCTCATGTAGATGGCAACACTGATCCAATTGTTATACCAGCATTTGCAGCCAACAATTTTGAGCTTAAATCAGGCTTTATCCAGATGGTCTCCGCTCAACCATTCTTAGGACGTACCATTGATGACCCACATGACCATATCAAGAGATTCTTGCAACTCACTAACACGGTCAAATTCAATGGTGTTCCACAAGAGGTTATCAGGTTACAACTTTTTCCCTTTTCTTTAGAGGGACAAGCCCGGCATTGGCTTGCTAAGGAACCGCCACAGAGTATTCTCTCGTGGACGGATTTGGAAACCAAGTTTATCAATTACTTTTTCCCACCCTCTCGTACTACCGCTTTGCGGAATGAAATCATAAATTTTGAACAAAAGTACGATGAGTCGTTTAGTGAATCTTGGGATCGTTTTAAAGATCTTTTAAGAAAATGCCCACAACATGGTTTTACCAAAGTACATCAAATTAATACTTTTTACAATGGTTTAAGCATGAGTGACCAAGATTCACTAAACAGTGCCTCGGGGGGTAATCTTTTGGCTAAGACTTCCAATGCTGCTTGGGATATCATTGAGAATAAGTCTCGTGTGCAAACCAAGAGTGTTCGGACCAATGTCGCTAGTGCTAGCACTAGTGACAGCGACAAGCGACTTGACAAAATCACTACGCTTCTTGAATCGCTTGTTACCCACACCGTCAACAACACCAACAGCAACAACGCTAAAAACGCTCAAGTCAGTGCTGTTAGCCAACCATGCGAGATATGCGGGGGTCCTCACTCTTACACCACTTGTACCGCCACCCACGACTACCCTGCTGAGAATGTGAATGCAGCTTATGGCACCTATCCTCAACCTGCTTATCAAGCTAGACCTCAAGGTGACCGTAATTTGCTTAGCTACCGCTCCAACAACTATCTTTCACCACCTGGTTTTCCTCCAAACAACCCAAACCAACAACAAAACCTCAACCGCCCTCCTCAACAACAACAACAACCTCGTACACCATACATCCCTCCTCACAAGCAGCAACAACCACCTCAACGTAACAACCAAGTTTACCAACAACCTGCTTATCAACCACCCGCATACAATGCTCCTCCAAACCAACCCACTGCATTACACCAAGAGGTTGCAACCTACATGAGGACCAATGATGTGATCGTGGAAAATCTCCAACAGGAAGTGCGCAACTTGAAAGCAGACTTGGTCAAACAAGGAAACGATTTGAGAGCCGACATGAGAAACACGTTGGATAGCCAAACAAATGACTTGAAGAACATGATGGCTAGTTTCTTCCAAGGTAATCAACCCTCTTCTTCGGGTACTCTTCCGAGTAACACCGTTGCGAATCCAAGAGGGGAGATGAAAGCAATCACCACTCGAAGTGGCAAAGGTACCAAGGAACCCGAGCTTCCTATACCTCCACCGGTGGTTGTGACTAAGGAGAACGAGTCACCTGCTCCTATTCCTCATCTTTTTCCTTCCCCAATTTCTCCACCTCTTCCTTCTACCCCTCCTCCACCCAAGGATGTGAGTGATCCTATTCTTCCAAAGCCTTCATCTTCTTCCAATATACCTTATCCATCTAGGTTGAGGAAAGAAAAGCTCAAAAGCAAGGATGATATTCAGGTTTCGAACTTTCTTAAAATGTTCAAACAATTGAATTTCAATATCTCCTTCGCTGAGGCTCTCGCTCACATGCCTAAATATGCAAAAATGTTTAAAGATCTTCTAAGCGACAAGGAAAAGCTCCTCGATATTGCCAACACCCAACTTAATGAGAATTGCTCCGCAGTGCTCTTAAGGAAATTGCCAACCAAGCTTGGTGATCCGGGTCGTTTCTTAATCCCTTGCAATTTCCCGGGAGTAGAGAATTGCATGGCCCTAGCCGATCTAGGTGCCAGTATTAATCTTATGCCTCTAAGCGTTTGGAAGCAATTATCTCTCCCAGAGCTAGTCCCCACCAAAATGACTTTGGAATTGGCTAACCGTACGGTCGCTTATCCAGTGGGGATAGCCGAAGACGTAATTGTAGGAGTCGAAAAATTCACCTTTCCTGCTGATTTCGTTGTCGTCGACTACGAGATGGACCCTCGTGTGGCACTAATTGTTGGTCGTCCATTCTTGAGGACCGGTCGCACTCTCATTGATGTTGAAGCCGGTGAGCTTATCATGAGAGTGGGTGACGATAAAGTAGTCTTCAACATGGGAAAGTTGTCTAAACAGCCTTATTCATATGAGAGTGTTAATTGTATTGACGTTCTTGATGAGGCTTGTGAAGAACACTTTAATGATGCTTGCAAAAGTATTCCTACCTCTCTTCCCAATGTTGAGACCGTGTCCTCTATTGATTCATCATTGTCTCTATTTGGAGATAGTGATTTGTTTTGGAAAGATCTTGAAGACACCATGGGAGATGTGAACTTATCTACTGATGATTCTCCTACCGATGAGGACGAAGACATGCATTTCTTCGACAACCTTCTCAACAAAGACAATCCTTCTCCTCCATCTCCCACGGTTATTGCTATCGATACTCCGACTTTGAAAACGCCTCCCGTCGAAAATCCTCCGGATTTAGAACTTAAGGAGTTGCCGCCTCATCTTGAGTACGTATTTCTTGAAGACGAGAAGAAGTCGCCAGTCATCATTGCTAAGGACCTAAAGGATGAAGAGAAAACTCGCCTCATCGCCGTTTTGAAAGATCACAAGAAGGCTATTGCTTGGAAAATCTCTGATATTCGTGGAATTGATCCTCACTTCTGCACACACAAAATTCTCATGGAGGATGACTTTAAGCCCACAATTCAAAGCCAACGAAGGGTGAATCCAAAAATACATGAAGTCATCAAAACAGAGGTTCTCAAACTTCTTGATGCGGGTATGATTTACCCTATTTCGGATTCACCATGGGTTAGTCCAATCCATTATGTGCCCAAGAAGGGCGGAATAACCGTTGTTCCCAATGAACACAACGAGTTGATTTCTACTCGTCTCGTTACTGGGTGGAGAGTTTGTATAGACTACCGCAAACTCAATGATGCCACGAGAAAGGATCATTTCCCTCTACCTTTTATGGACCAAATGCTTGAACGATTAGCGGGTAATGAATATTACTGCTTTCTTGATGGTTTCTCGGGTTATTTCCAAATACCCATCGATCCCCAAGATCAAGAAAAGACTACATTCACTTGTCCCTATGGCACATTTGCTTACAAAAGAATGCCTTTTGGCTTATGCAATGCCCCCGGGACTTTCCAAAGGTGCATGTTAGCTATCTTCCATGACATGGTCGAACAAACCATGGAAGTCTTCATGGATGATTTCTCGGTCTTCGGGGATTCCTTCTCTTCTTGCCTTGCCAATTTGGAACGTATGCTTAAGCGGTGCGAAGACACTCGCCTTGTTCTGAATTGGGAAAAATGCCATTTTATGGTAAAAGAAGGCATCGTGCTGGGACACAAGATTTCCAAAGCCGGTCTTGAAGTAGACCGTGCTAAAGTCGATGTTATCGCCAAGTTGCCTCTACCTTCAACCGTGAAGGGTGTGAGAAGTTTTCTGGGTCATGCGGGCTTCTACCGTCGATTCATCAAAGATTTTTCTCAAATCGCTCGCCCGATGACCCACCTCTTGGAGAAAGATACTCCTTTTATCTTTTCCAAAGAGTGTCTTGAAGCCTTCAACTCGCTTAAGGATAAGCTAACTAAGGCACCCGTCTTGGTTACCCCTAATTGGGAGCTTCCCTTTGAGTTGATGTGTGATGCTAGTGATTTTTCTATTGGATCGGTTCTGGGACAAAGAGTGAATAAACACTTCCAACCAATCCATTACGCTAGCAAGACAATGACGGGGGCATAATTGCATTATACAACAACCGAAAAAGAGCTTTTAGCTGTTGTCTATGCCTTTGAAAAATTTCGCCCCTATCTTGTCCTTTCTACAACAATAGTGTATACCGATCATTCCGCGTTGAAGTACTTGTTGACAAAGCAAGATTCCAAACCAAGACTTCTTCGCTGGGTTTTGCTGCTCCAGGAATTTAAAATCGAAATTCGCGATAAAAAAGGAGCAGAAAACCTAGCCGCGGATCATCTCAGCAGACTTGAGGATCCTTACCAAGGGGATCATCCGAACAAAGAAATCAATGATTCTTTTCCCTTGGAGACCTTAATGTCTATAAATTCGAAATCTGATGAAACCCCGTGGTTTGCGGACTTTGCAAACTACTTAGCGGGTGGAATTCTCAAGGAAGGGTTGACCTTCCAACAAAAAAAAAGTTCTTCACCGACATTAAGACTTACTTTTGGGACGACCCTTACCTATTCAAACAATGTGCCGACCTGATTATCAGCCGATGTGTTGACGGACCGGCAGCTTCAGAAATCCTTGATGCTTGCCACAAAGGACCCACCGGTGGTCACTTTGGTCCCAACTACACCGCCAAAAAAGTGTTTGATTCGGGATTTTATTAGCCCTCCATATATCGTGAAGCTCACGATATGGTTAAACGATGTGATGTTTGCCAAAAACGAGGCACGGTCACACATAAAGACGAGATGCCTCAGAATTTCATTCAAGAGTGTGAAATCTTTGATGTTTGGGGTATCGACTTTATGGGGCCATTCCCTTCTTCTAAAGGAAACAAATACATCCTTGTTGCCGTTGACTACGTTTCAAAGTGGGTTGAAGCCAAAGCTTTACCTACTAATGACGCAAGGGTGGTTTGTAACTTTTTGAAAGCTCTTTTCGCTAGATTCGGTGTGCCTCGCGCCATTATTTGTGATCGTGGGACTCATTTCTGCAATGACCAATTTGCTAGATTCATGGCTAAGTACGGTGTCAACCATCGTCTTTCCACAGCCTACCACCCACAAACTAATGGCCAGGCTGAAATATCCAACCGAGGACTAAAGCGAATTCTTGAAAGGAGCGTGGGAGAGCATCGTGCCTCATGGGCTGATAAACTTGATGATGCTTTGTGGGCTTTCCGTACTGCTTACAAGACTCCGATTGGTTGCACACCATATCGTCTTGTGTACGGGAAAGCGTACCACCTCCCCATTGAGTTGGAGCACAAGGCTTACTGGGCCTTGAAGTGGGCTAATTTTGATATCAACAAAGCCGGTGACCTACGCAAGATCCAACTCAATGAGATCAATGAACTCCGTAATGAGGCTTATGAAAATTCTTTGATCTATTAGGAAAGGACTAAGCTCATTCACGATTCTAAGATTAAGAACCGAGAGTTCCATGTTGGAGACAAAGTCTTACTTTTTAACTCTCGGTTGAAAATCTTTTCGGGCAAGCTGAAATCTCGTTGGTCCGGCCCATTCACCATTGCCCAAAATTTTTCCATATGGTACTCTCGAGCTCGCTCAACCTAATGGACCTAATTTTAAGGTGAATGGCCAACGAGTGAAGTTGTACTTTGGTGAGGACACCTCTCAGGAGATGATTCCATCCCTCACCACGTTCCCCATGAACTAATTTTGGGTCGAGTCAGGCTCGTGACTCGGTTATCAAAAACAAGCGCTCCTCGGGAGGCAGCCCGAGTATCTATCTTTTTCCGTTTAACCCCCTAAGTGTAGGGGAGCCTCTATAGGTCTTTGTCTTTGTGTGGTGATGTGATTACAGGGATAAGTGCACTCTTGGAATCTCTGAAGAACCGTTCTCCCGTGTTATCCGAAATCCGGTTCTATCTCTCAACTATCGTGATTCAATTTTCTTCATACTCACATTTGAAATTGATCACTTTAGTCATCTCTTCCTTAACTTGAGTTAACCAACGTGCACAATGTCATAAGTGTAGGGGAGACTTTTCCCACATGCTTAAACATTGAGGACAATGTTTATCTTAAGTGTAGGGGGACTTCTATCGAAGAAGTTTTAAGTGGACTTTTCCATGAAAATGCCTTCATTTAACCAGAAAATCCTATTTTTCAACATTTTTCAAATTTTTTATTAACTTTGGCCATTTAGTCGTAATTTTTAAAAAAATTTATCGTTGCTTTCATGTGTATATATCCCGCAATAAAGTCAAAAATATTAATAAAGTGGTGTAGCTAGTTTAGAAGTCTTTGACATATTAGGCCCGTTGCGTTTATTTTGACTCAACCCGAATAGACTTATCCAAGTTTATTCTAGCTAGTATCCTTAACCATGTAGACCTTAATTGGTTTATTAGGCTAAGTATCCACGAGTCTCATTACTTGAGATTTTAAATTGTGGAGGACGAGAAATGATAGAGTCAATTATAAGTCGGTATTCTTGCACAAGCTCACTTGGTGTAATTAATTGCCTATTCTCCCATCACTTGCTAATAATTTATCTGCAATAAGTAAGGTCGTACGATTTGAAAAGTTACTTAGCTTCTAGCCCAAGATCTTTTAAAAGTTGCTCGGTAATGATAAGAGTTCATAGCCAAGGCATAACTTATGAAGCGGGGCGCGAAGATTGGCGAGTCCGAAAAGGCCCTAACAAGGCATGAGGATTCCATTTTATTGCTGAAGATCCAAAGTGATGTGAAAAGCATTATTCCCAAAGTCAATATGAAGGATCAAGACTCACGACGAAAAGCAATCAACTCCCATAAAGATGATGGATAAGTCTATCCGAAAAGACCCTAACAAGGTATGAGGATAAATAGATCCAAGTCCGAAAAGGAGGCGGATCGTTGTATCTCAAAATCCCAATTAGAGATTGAAGAAATAATCAAGAAGTCGTGGTCAACAAAGTTGTAGTACCCCTCAAAAGTCTCCAAGTGAAGAAACTCTATTAACGATGAGAAGACCATTATCTCAAGAACGTCTCTCAAGATACGAAGTATGAAGTACATGCCAAATATCGGCCCGAGAAAGGTCTCAAATCGCGAACCAAGTTATGCCAAGATATGAACTTTTTGATATCCCGAGAAGCTGTTTTAAGAGATTTTGTCCTTTAGCTAACTATTGATCAAATCGTCCTACTTTGCTTTCAGCCTAAATAAACTATCGAAATAAGTCCAAAAATGCATCTTCATGATCATTCTAAGACAAAAATAAAATATAAGAGATACACCTAGGAATAAGGGAGTTTAAGCATTTAATTAAGCCATGTGTGTGAGTGTTTGAATTGCTAACTTATAATAACAATGATCTCGTTTTTAAGCTTAGTTTGGGGAACGTGAAACTTGAGGGTGATAAATCTTCGCAGCACCGAAGCCCTAATGTAAGTCCTCGATCTCTTTGCAAGTTATTTCCACATAGCTATTTTCTATCCTTTTGTTTACTTTAAAGTTTTAATTTCTCTTAGCACTTTAACTTCTTGTTTAGTAGTATGATAATAAGGCCAAGGTTGATTGATTATGAGAAAAATGTAAACTTGCTTTAACGCTAAGCATTGCATGAGGGCATGGCAATGGTTAAGTGTAGGGGATTTGATAGGTGTGAAAACACCCATCCTTTTACCACTTATTTCTTACTAAAACAAGACCAAAACGCGTGTTTAATATCAATTGTTTGGAATTATGCGTGGTTTTTGTGTTTATTGTGTTTTCAGAGTCAACCGGATGATTATTGAAGAAAACATGGGATTGCACGGGTTTTATCGAAGAAAAAGACTCAAGACGAAGTCTATTGTCCAAGAGATGCAAAAGATTTGAAGTCGATGGGCCTATTTGAAGATTTATCGAAGAAAAGGACCAGAGATGGAAGATTTACATATGTCAAAGAAACTCAAGTCTATTTAACGAAGAAATTAAAAGACGAGTTGAATTTAATCGTCGACAAATCCCGAATCAGAATCGAAAACGTCAACTTTTCTGAAAAGACGAGAAGACAAGAAGAAATGGAGAAAGCCTACTCACCAACCAACCACTCAGCCTATATAAAGGATCACCCTCACAAAATTTGGAATCTAGTTTTTTCTTTCAGTTTTTCTTTTCCTATTTCGTAGGAAAACCATCTCCCTTAAGGAGTGGTTCTTCATCCTCTTTGATTTGTTCCTTAATCTTGTAAGCTTGATCTTTTCCTTTTGTTACTGAATCTAAATCATCAATACAAGTGTTCATTTAATCTTTTCATTCATCTTGATCTTCATCATCTTTTTATTTAAAGTTCTTAAGTTTTTATTTGGTTCAAGTTTGATTCTAAAAAGTTGTTGAATTTGTGTTATTATGATTGGGATTTGATCCTTGTAGTTAGTAGATGATTGGTGGTTAATTTGGTTAAACCTTTTTGCTTATTTAGTTCGATTTATGGTAAATTCGAGTCCCCTGTTCTTGAAGTATCTGCTGCTGTTCTTTATTCCCAGCAACTTTCCGTATAGTCCATTTGTCTTGACCCTTATTCGGAACATTTTCATTATTCCGGATAGCATCTCTCTTTTTCCACTATTCGGAATATTTCTATATTCCGAGTAGCGCTTTTTAACTTTCCTTTATTCGGAATATTTTATATATTCCGAGTAGCTCCCTCAGTTTTCCCTTACTCGGAATGTTAGTATATTCCGCATAGCATTATATATTCCGAGTAACTGTTTATTCCGAGTATACCTTTTATTCCGCATGGTGATTGATTATTCCGCATAGTCTTCTTCTTTTCTCTTCTATTCGGAATATCTTAAATATTCCGCACATGGTCAATTTATTCCGAGTAAGGAAACATTCCGCATAGAGCTAGTTAATTCTGGATCATCATTTATTCCGTATAGAGCTTATTTTCAGTAAGTTTGTTTCACTGTTTAATTTATCTTAAAGTTTTATTCGCGTAATTGTTTTATTTAAGTTCAAGTTTAATTTCATTCACTGCTTTTGGTTAAAATCTTTATTTACCTCTTTCATTTATAGTATAGAAAACCAAAACCCCTTTATGTCACCAAAAACAAATCATTCCACTTAGAGCTGTGATCAATTCGAGGAGATACCGAGAACTTATTCCGAACCATAGTAAAATGCTTGTATCAAGCACCCATTGTGGTTCCGGCTCCTTTTCTTCGGATACCTCGTAGATTGTTGCGGTTTCCTGCTGGTCTAACGGGGCTTCATTGAGGAAATCAGCTAACACTTGTCCCTTGATGGAATTTCTGGAAACATAGGACATTTCATATGTCCCTAGCTCCACTGCGTATTTTGCTAACCTTCCGGAGGCCTCAGATTTACTTAGTATTTGCTTCAGCGGTTGGTCCGATATGACATGAATGTCGTGAGCTTCAAAATGTCTTCTTAATCTTCGAGATAAGTGCAGCAAACCTAGGACCAGCTTTTCCAACGGAGCGTACCTTCTCTCGGCATCATGTAGTGTTTTACTCACATACCGTATGGGCATTTGAATCCCATTTCGTTCGGCCAAGAGTACACCGCTGACTGCCTCTTTGGATGCGGCCAGATAGACATACAGAATCTCTCCTTTGAGTGGGGATGTTAGTAACAGAAGGTCTAGAATCATTTTCTTTAATTGTTGAAAAGCTTCCTCTGCTTTGTCCGTCCACTGGAACTCATCTCTGTTTTCCTTGGTGATATTTTTCAGTGTTTCAAAGAAAGGCATGGACCTTTCTGCCGACCGAGATAGAAAACGGTTGAGAGCCGCCAGCTTGCCACTCAGAGACTGCATTTCTTTCAAAGTCTTTGGAGACCTCATCTTTGCGATTGCTTTGGTCTTCTTGGGGTTAGCTATTATACCTTCTGATGTTACCATATAACCCAAGAATTTGCCCTCCTCGACGCCGAATGAACATTTCTTCGGGTTCAGCTTCATGTTAATTCTCTTTAGATTGTCGAAGGTTTCTTGGATGTCCGCAAGCATATCTTCTTCGGTTTGACTTTTGATCATCAAGTCATCTACGTACGCTTCCAAATTCGTACCAATTTGCGAACGGAAGGCCGAGTCAACTAACCTTTGATAGGTCGCTCCTGCATTTTTCAACCCGAAAGGCATTTTCGTGTAACAGTATGTTCCCTCATTGGTATAGAATGCCGTCTTTTCTTCATCCGCCTCGTCCATTTGTACTTGATGATAGCCTTTGTATGCATCTAGAAAACATTTGAACTTGTATCCCACAACGGCCCCTATCTTGACATCTATGTCCGGCAAAGGATAATAATCCTTTGGGCAAGCGGAGTTGAGGTTTTTGAAATCTATGCACATTCGCCAGTTTCCATCCGGCTTCTTGACCATGACCGGATTAGAGATCCAAGTCGGGTATCGTACCGGTCGGATGATACCTGCCTTTGTTAACTCCTCCACATCCCTCTTAACCGCTTGGCTTTTTTCTTCACCCAACGTCCTTCTTTTTTGGGCAATTGGTGTGGTCTCCATATCCACGTTTAACGAATGCTTGATGATTCTCCTAGGTACTCCCGTCATGTCCGAAGGCTCCCATGCAAACACATCGATGTTGTCCCTGAGCAAATCTATGAGTTGGATTCGATATTTTTTGGTGAACAACCTTCCAATGGTGATCAACTGTTCCGGGTATCCAGGATTGACGCAGATTTGCTCCGTCATGTCTCCTGCAACCCGTTGCTGCTGATTGAATTCTTCCTTGGCAATCCATGCGTCTAACTCTCTTCCCACAACCGATGTTTTCATCATCTTTATCTTTTGACTATCTTCTATGATTCGGCACTCATAGATGGCTCGTGCTTTGGTTGTCATGGTTGCTATCCCGTTGGGGGTAGGAAACTTCATGGACGAGTGTACAGTAGAGGGTACGGCCCTTAACTCCCTGATTCCAGTTCTTCCCAGTATGATATTATAAGGGGATGGTGCTCTAATCACTGTGAAGTTCATCACCGTCCGTCTTGTTAAACTATCTGCTCCAAAGGGTACTTCTAGGTCTATCTTCCCGAGAGGGGTAGTTTCTTCCCCCGAGAAGCCCCGGACTTTCACGTTATCGGGCGTTAACCTTCTTCGGATCGATAAATCCAGATTTAGAAAACAGTGCTCAAACATGACCTGTATAGTGGCCCCTTCATCCACAAACACCCTTTTTACCCAATATCCCTCTATTTCGGCCTCGAATATCAGAGGTTCTTCCGAAGCCTCATTGTCGGGTATAGGTGGAAAGGTTATGGGCACATTCATCCAATCCATTTCGATCTTGCACACCTCCTTCCTCTTCCTGCCGCTATACCTACTTTCGATCATGTTTATAGTCCTTCCCTTAAAATCTCCATTTCCTCTTCCTTGATTTCCTTTATTCACTCTTCCTCGTAGATCCTTTACCAGATGGTTGAGCTTACCGGATTCTAGAGCGGCCTCCAACTGTTTTCTCAACTGATGGCAATTATTGGTAAGATGCCCCTTCTCTTGATGATAATCGCAATACTTATCCATGTTTTCAGGCCGGATGATACCCTTGGTTGGTTGCGGTGGGGGAAGGCACAATTGCAACTCAGTTGCCAAAATTTCCTTTGGAAATTTGGTAAGCGACTCTAAGCTGGAACGCTGGTATGATGCTCTTCTTCCATAATTTAGGTTGACCGGAGGTATATGGGGGAAACGGGGGTCTAGACCGATAATCATTTCTTTGACGCCCCCTATGCCGTCCACGTGAACCGGAAGGACCATACCTTTCCTCCTTGCTATACTTTATGTTACCATCACCTGCTTCTCCCGTTGGTAATTCAGTATTACGGTATGCATCTTCAGATTTTTTGAAATCGTCCACTCTTTGCATCATCTCTGCAACCGTCAACGGAGTATCATCTGTAAAACGTCGAACCAATTCCAGGCATTTGGCTCCATTTACGAAGGCCGATATCTTCATCACTTCCGGAACACCTTGAATGTAACTTGCCTCGTTTGTCCAACGCTCTTTAAATACTGCCAACGTTTCATGCGCCTTGCGGACGATGGTGGTGATTTCCATTGGTGCTTTAAGACTTTTCCTCCTTAAGGAGAATCTTTCCAGGAACTGTTCTTTCAAATCTTCCTAATTGTCTATGCTACCCCTCGGCAACCTTTCAAACCATCCTCCAGCAGCTCCGTCCAAAGTTTGCTGGAAAAATCTGCACCATACTGGCATCGGCCATTCTCCTGAATTAGCCGCACCGGCGAACCGGGTAATATGATCATTAGGATCTGTAGCCCCCGAGTACAATTTGAGAGTCGCGGGTAACCTATGCTTCGGTGATGAGAATTGTATGATTCTTTTAGTAAATGGGGAGGCCATCACATCTTTGAAAGGTTTCTGCAAATCATCTTCCGGGAGGTTAGCTTCCTTTTAAGCCTCCCGCCCTTCGTCCTTATCCTTCGGCAGATTCGATACATCTTCCTCGAAATCTAGGCGTATAGGCGAAATGGGCCTCTTAGATGCGGCATTATGACGCTCCACCAGGCCTTGTAGTGCGCTCATACTTTCCAAAATCTTTTCCCGTAAGTTTAGAGGCGTTTCCGTCTCTTTCACTACCGTCGCGAGATCACGACTGGGAGATGGCGGCGGATCCGACTCTCTTGTGACCCCTGCCATTGTTTAGCTGTTGTGTGGAGATCCGAGTTTAGGGTCCCACGGATGGCGCTAAATGTTGAAACAAAATCTTCCGGCTAGGCAGCTGCTAGCAACTTTGCCTCGACAATCCCAAAGGTGTGCTCGTCTCTTGACCTTGAACCTAGGATACACAGAGCAACACACGTTAGCTCGTCCAGGGTTTGACCCCGGGACCAAGCTCCGGTGTGAGAGTAAGTAACTGTCACACAAGTGATATCCGGTATGAGATACCGAAGGGTGAAATATATATTAATGGTGGTATTCAGAATGCCTTGGACGTGTGTGTTAAATGTGGGGTATTTATACTACTTCATAGTACATACCTGGATGTTTAGTCATGTCAATAGACTAGGTCTCAAAACCTAGGTTAGCCAAATCCCCACAATCGAGGGACTTATTGTTTCGAGGGCGGCGGTGCTTCCTTTTATCCAAAGGACGGATGAAAGCCTCCTGGATAATAGGAAGGGTGCCTTTTGCTTTTTCCTTAGCCCAATGCTAACTCATTAAATGCTTCACTGTTCATAGATCATACTCATTAAATGCTTCATGGTTCCGGGCACGGGGCGAGGGAGGGTATGTTCTCCAGAAGCGTTGACCGGAGACATACGCGAAAAACAGACGAATAACTTTATAGATTACATTCGTAAAATTTACCAAAAATGTTTCCGGATAGTATCCTTGGTATTATTGATGATCGCGTGATTTGCATCGTTTTTATCCGGTTAACAAAGAGAGCGGTACACGACGAAATTTTACAACTATTCGAGTAGTGTATCTGATCGGTAAATATATTATAGGTAACGACTCGGGTTTTATCGTTTTTCAGGAATAGTATGTGAGGTCAGTGTTGAATGTACAAAAAGTCTAGATGTGGGGAAAAGTTTTTTTTTGTATTTTTATATTTTATTAAAGCAGTAAAATAATTGGAGTATAAGAGACGGATACTGACTAACGCTCTAATCATTATTTAATGTTGTGGAACTTCTCCAGTTAAATAAAATTTGTTTATCTAATCATGCATTACTTATTATAACGTTCTCTTTCTGTGTTTGTTACCTGTCACGTCTTGTTGATTAAATATTCAAGTGTTTCCGTTTATATTAATTACAATTCATGTGTGAAACAAGCAAAACCTAACATAGTGGTATGATGACATTTACTAGATCCTACCTACTTGACACATGCACCTATAATCGTCTATGTGACAAACTCATAAACCTAGAATCACAAACAAATCCCAAATTTACTCATTAACACATGGATTAGCAAAAACCTAAATGTATCCAACGAGTTTCTACACTTGGCTTGATTAGTTATTTTAAGTTAAAATGTCTAAAGTGTGAAATACCTATTTTGACCTAAGTTATAAGTCATGCATTGAAATGTCGTACCTTGTGCATTAGGATGATTGTACCTTGTCTTAAGAAAATATTATAGCCTAAATGTAATGTTATAAATGTTGGTAGACTTGTCCTAAAAGGTTATGTATTGATTCTAAGTAAAATAGATAATATAAGGATTTTTAGGTCATTATGCCTAATGACTTGTACCTTGTGTAATTAGTGTTTATTTTTTCATGTAGGCTTATTATAAGTCTTATATATATATATGTTTATGGCTTCTAAAGATTATACACATTTAGTTTAGTGATTTATACAGGATAATCACATCCTAAGTGTAATTAGGTCAAATTATTGTTATATGCTTAAATAACTTGTACATTGTGCTTTAGTAAGTTGTAACTTAACTTGAGATAAAAGATTATACTCTAATTCAATGTAAAATAAATTTTATGTGTTAATCTTAATTACTAGGTCTAAATACTTGTACTAAGCTTTAAATGATTTGTACTTAGTGTTTTAGGGTAAAATATACCTTCTAATTGATAGATTATAAGGTGTACATATGTTTTTGATATTCATATATAGATATTGTGTAGTTATATTACTTGAAACTTTAGTTTACAAGGAAATTTTTAGAGTTCTAAGGTTCTTTGATGATTTAGGGCATTTAGTTATATTTGAAATGTTTTTATTCATAATATATTTATATGATTACTTTTATAACTCAAACTTGATATATACATATGGTTTACAACATATAAGCATATATTAAAGTGGCATTTGAGATTGTGAGAACCCATATATTTCATAAATCAATCATATATCACAACATAAAGTAAAAATTTCTTAGTGAATTCACCTTTTTATTTATTTACCAAATATGAAATACAATTATACTGATATTACATTAGCAAAAATCACTAAATGTTATATATGGTCGAACCCGTGATTCGATAACTCAACCGTATTGACCTGATGATCAAACTCGTGATCCCTGACTTAATGTTATTCAACATTTTAACTGTTAAACACTTACAAAAAAATATCAACTGGTTAATATTAATTTTTTAACTTTTCTATTTATATTACATTTTTAACTATAAGTACACCATTTATATGTATATAGAAATGAAAACATACAACGAGAGATCACATAAGAAAACACATACCTACTTTGTTCATTATATAACGAACATTTTACAATTAAATAATGTATCAATTAAAAGTTGCATTTATTCGAAGCTCTCTTTTCTTATCTAGAACGGACTCTATGAACCGCTTATATCAAAGTGACATGTGTTTCTTGCTCCATTTGAATTGTTTGATGACAGATGGAGTGTGAGGTCCTAACTCGTAGTCGTGACCAGAAGACAACTAGCCATTTCTAAAAAAAATACCTCGTGATGCAAAAGACATTTGAATGATAATGATGGCTTTATCATTGTGAACGCCAAAAAAAAAAAAAAAACTAATAAAGAAAAAAGAATTTAATAAATCTTTAAAGGGTTTCAAGCTGTAACTTAAATCTTTAATAATATAAGCAATTTAAATTTGATGTACTCAAACTCACAATTAGTCTGAGTCTAATATAATCGTCTAATACTTATAGTAGTTTGAACAGCAACTTTAAAACAGATAAACTGGACTGAATGTTGAAAGCAACTACATCTTTTCCTCATCTTCTTTTCTCGTTTGTTTTACAGGAAACATAATTGTTTTAAACGGCATAGTTACTTATTGCTTGCGACATCTTTTTTTGCGTGATTTGTTTTGCCTTTAAAAAGGAGTCAAGCGCTGTCACCTATAACAACCTACACCACACTCGTCAGTTATTTCACTCAACAACGCTGCCATTATAGTTCACGTCACCGTCATCGTTTAATGGTTGCCCCGACAAACAAATCACGTCGATAAACAGCCGATGATCGAGCTCTTCCCCAATGAAATGATTTCTTCAAAATTAGTTGTTCTAAACTGTTGGATAAATCAAACGAAGAAAACAAATACGAACAAACTAAGCAGAAGCTTTTATTCAATACCCAAAGTTACAATCCGAAAACTACCAAACAAAAACATACTAAAAATAACAAAACTTGTAGGACAAGTCAAACAAATTACCAAACGAACCCTAAAGTTTAACTCACTTTCTAACATAAACCTTTTAATTCTAATATCTTTTAATATGGTGAAGAAGATTTTGAATATGATCTTGTTGGATTTAAAGATAATGAGCATATTTCTTAAAGAACATTTGTGAAGCTTATATCTAAAAAAGTGTGTAATTTTTTCAAGCTCGAATCTTACAAAATAGTAAGAAATATAATGTTTTAAGATTTTTATTGAAGGAAAATGCCACTCTTGACATTTGATTAGACAGCCTTACAAGTTGGTATTTTTAATTCATACTGTATCTATAACAACTTACAATTCTTAGTTTTTCACTCGTGGCTTTGTCTTAGTTTTTTCTTATTTAGCAATTCTACAAGTGGAAGTACAACTTATAAATATTACATATTTTTTTCATTTTCTATTATGAATATAAATTTTTTACTTTTTGTCTTTCATTCCAAATATATATATTTCGTAGGACAAGAATCTGCATAACATATTTTAGTATATATATTTTTTTTAATTATTCATTTGTAAAGTATGAAGTATATGTTCATAAGATATTATTGTTCAATTTATTTTTGTAATATATTTTTCAATTATTTAACATTAAAATGTGTTTTTAAATAATCAAATTATTAAACATACATTGAAATAATAGAAAATCTATCCATCTCATGTCAATGTGATTCTACATACCATAACCATTTTAGGTTCTCAAACGTATTTACTATTTACCACTTCGTTCGAGTCCAGCGCCATGTCATCAACATAAATTTATTTGTCTTTGGTTCGTTAATAATGGTCATTATGTCAGCATATTCTTAAAAGAAGGATACCCTGTGCCCACGGTTATGACTCAAGGGTTTCATTTCAAGTCTGATTGTGCAACTCCATGGATCACTCCCTACATGGAGCGGATAAATAATTACACTCAATTGTTAGGTCGCACTTTTTATAATTATGATGTAAATTCAGATTAATAAAATGTTAGTTACTTTTATTTTGTATTCGATAAAATGTTGAAATTTGTAATCTTTATATTATAATAAATATTTTATTTTATAAGTTTGGTACATATAAAGTGACTCGACCGGGTTAATTCGATAGTCGAACCAATAAATCACTTATTTGATCGAGTTAACTCAGTGATTAAACTCGTGACGATTTGAGACTCCGAAAATGATAACATTAAAATTTGTAACAATTTATAAAGCTATTATATATCACTAGCATGGTACCCGCGCAATGCAGCGACAGATACCCGATAATTAATTTTTAGTGAACAAATATTACATTTTAACTCTTCAAATATATATTCAAAGTAAAAAATTAAATCAAATTAAAATAAACTCAATATTACATTTTAACAAAAATATATTAAAATTGATCTTAAATTAAAGAGCACGAAATTTTAAAAAATATGGCGAAATTAGATTATAAAAAAGATAAAAAAATAAAAAAATATTTTAATTTAAAAATAAAAGTTTTTTAAATAGTTTGTTACAAATGTTGTTACAAAAGTTTGTTTCAAAAAATGAATAGATGAAATTCATTTATCAAATGATCGAATGGCTCAAATCTAATATTCTTATATTAATTTTTGACTTGGAGTTATGTTTGATAATTTTAGGTTCGAGATTAAGATCGGAGTTAAGTTTGAAATAAGCCTTTTTATATAACAGTATAGATATAAATATAAATACGTGACGTAAAAAAATACTAACTTGTAAAATACCGTATTATATGTGATACATTCTATATTATACATTACCAATTACAAATTATATTATATGTTACCCACTTGACTTCTCATATATTAGTAGTATTAATGGCATTGCCACTTGATCTGAATTTACATCAATCACATGTCACGAGTGTGATTAGCTTTTGCTAGTTTTTTCTTATTTAGCAATTCTACAAGTGGGAGTACAACTTATAAATATTACATATTTTTTTCATTTTCTATTATGAATATAAATTTTTTACTTTTTGTCTTTCATTCCAAATATATATATTTCGTAGGACAAGAATCTGCATAACATATTTTAGTATATATATTTTTTTAATTATTCATTTGTAAAGTATGAAGTATATGTTCATAAGATATTATTGTTCAATTTATTTTTGTAATATATTTTTCAATTATTTAACATTAAAATGTGTTTTTAAATAATCAAATTATTAAACATACATTGAAATAATAGAAAATCTATCCATCTCATGTCAATGTGATTCTACATACCATAACCATTTTAGGTTCTCAAACGTATTTACTATTTACCACTTCGTTCGAGTCCAGCGCCATGTCATCAACATAAAATTATTTGTCTTTGGTTCGTTAATAATGGTCATTATGTCAGCATATTCTTAAAAGAAGGATACCCTGTGCCCACGGTTATGACTCAAGGGTTTCATTTCAAGTCTGATTGTGCAACTCCATGGATCACTCCCTACATGGAGCGGATAAATAATTACACTCAATTGTTAGGTCGCACTTTTTATAATTATGATGTAAATTCAGATTAATAAAATGTTAGTTACTTTTATTTTGTATTCGATAAAATGTTGAAATTTGTAATCTTTATATTATAATAAATATTTTATTTTATAAGTTTGGTACATATAAAGTGACTCGACCGGGTTAATTCGATAGTCGAACCAATAAATCACTTATTTGATCGAGTTAACTCAGTGATTAAACTCGTGACGATTTGAGACTCCGAAAATGATAACATTAAAATTTGTAACAATTTATAAAGCTATTATATATCACTAGCATGGTACCCGCGCAATTCAGCGATAGATACCCGATAATTAATTTTTAGTGAACAAATATTACATTTTAACTCTTCAAATATATATTCAAAGTAAAAAATTAAATCAAATTAAAATAAACTCAATATTACATTTTAACAAAAATATATTAAAACTGATCTTAAATTAAAGAGCACGAAATTTTAAAAAATATGGCGAAATTAGATTATAAAAAAGATAAAAAAATAAAAAAATATTTTAATTTAAAAATAAAAGTTTTTTAAATAGTTTGTTACAAATGTTGTTACAAAAGTTTGTTTCAAAAAATGAATAGATGAAATTCATTTATCAAATGATCGAATGGCTCAAATCTAATATTCTTATATTAATTTTTGACTTGGAGTTAGGTTTGATAATTTTAGGTTCGAGATTAAGATCGGAGTTAAGTTTGAAATAAGCCTTTTTATATAACAGTATAGATATAAATATAAATACGTGACGTAAAAAAATACTAACTTGTAAAATACCGTATTATATGTGATACATTCTATATTATACATTACCAATTACAAATTATATTATATGTTACCCACTTGACTTCTCATATATTAGTAGTATTAATGGCATTGCCACTTGATCTGAATTTACATCAATCACATGTCACGAGTGTGATTAGCTTTTGCTAGTTTTTTCTTATTTAGCAATTCTACAAGTGGGAGTACAACTTATAAATATTACATATTTTTTTCATTTTCTATTATGAATATAAATTTTTTACTTTTTGTTTTTCATTCCAAATATATATATTTCGTAGGACAAGAATCTGCATAACATATTTTAGTATATATATTTTTTTAATTATTCATTTGTAAAGTATGAAGTATATGTTCATAAGATATTATTGTTCAATTTATTTTTGTAATATATTTTTCAATTATTTAACATTAAAATGTGTTTTTAAATAATCAAATTATTAAACATACATTGAAATAATAGAAAATCTATCCATCTCATGTCAATGTGATTCTACATACCATAACCATTTTAGGTTCTCAAACGTATTTACTATTTACCACTTCGTTCGAGTCCAGCGCCATGTCATCAACATAAATTTATTTGTCTTTGGTTCGTTAATAATGGTCATTATGTCAGCATATTCTTAAAAGAAGGATACCCTGTGCCCACGGTTATGACTTAAGGGTTTCATTTCAAGTCTGATTGTGCAACTCCATGGATCACTCCCTACATGGAGCGGATAAATAATTACACTCAATTGTTAGGTCGCACTTTTTATAATTATGATGTAAATTCAGATTAATAAAATGTTAGTTACTTTTATTTTGTATTCGATAAAATGTTGAAATTTGTAATCTTTATATTATAATAAATATTTTATTTTATAAGTTTGGTACATATAAAGTGACTCGACCGAGTTAATTCGATAGTCGAACCAATAAATCACTTATTTGATCGAGTTAACTCAGTGATTAAACTCGTGACGATTTGAGACTCCGAAAATGATAACATTAAAATTTGTAACAATTTATAAAGCTATTATATATCACTAGCATGGTACCCGCGCAATGCAGCGACAGATACCCGATAATTAATTTTTAGTGAACAAATATTACATTTTAACTCTTCAAATATATATTCAAAGTAAAAAATTAAATCAAATTAAAATAAACTCAATATTACATTTTAACAAAAATATATTAAAATTGATCTTAAATTAAAGAGCACGAAATTTTAAAAAATATGGCGAAATTAGATTATAAAAAAGATAAAAAAATAAAAAAATATTTTAATTTAAAAATAAAAGTTTTTTAAATAGTTTGTTACAAATGTTGTTACAAAAGTTTGTTTCAAAAAATGAATAGATGAAATTCATTTATCAAATGATCGAATGGCTCAAATCTAATATTCTTATATTAATTTTTGACTTGGAGTTAGGTTTGATAATTTTAGGTTCGAGATTAAGATCGGAGTTAAGTTTGAAATAAGTCTTTTTATATAACAGTATAGATATAAATATAAATACGTGACGTAAAAAAATACTAACTTGTAAAATACCGTATTATATGTGATACATTCTATATTATACATTACCAATTACAAATTATATTATATGTTACCCACTTGACTTCTCATATATTAGTAGTATTAATGGCATTGCCACTTGATCTGAATTTACATCAATCACATGTCACGAGTGTGATTAGCTTTTGCTTGCATGGACGTCATAAAAACCAAAAACTACTTTATTAAAATACTAATTTCATATAAAATATATATATTCACCACAAATCAATTAGAAAAGATATTAAAAGCACAAGGCTCAGGAGGTTTTTTGTTGCGCCGAGGGCAAAACGCCACACGAAAACGCATCAACGACACTTTGTTCGCATTTTCGAGTCTTGTGTCGAGCGGACAACGCGCGTTTTCGCGTAATATATATATATATATATATATATATATATATATATATATATATATATATATATATATATATATATATATATATATATATATATATATATATATATATATATATATATATATATATATATATATATATATATATATATATATATATATATATATATATATATATATATATATATATATATATATAAATTCGAAATTTAAATTTTTTTGACCGTTGCATTTGAAAATATAGCCGTTTGAGGAGCAGGTTATACCTCATATTTTTCAAATTTAACCATTTTTTTCACTTATAAAACCCCTATAAATCAACTATTTTTTTATAAAACTCAAACCCACTTTTAATCCATCTAATATATTTCTTTCTTCCCTTGAAATGGATCCTAACAATTGGGTGTACGAGTATTTCAACCCCAACGGCGGGTCTTCATCTAACCCTACTACACCATCATCCGTTAACTCATCTTCTCCAACTCTTCCATGTTCCAACATCCAAATCCCCCCCCCCCCCCCCCCCCCCCCCTCCCCGAATGTTTAACCTATTCATTAATTGTTCTCCGGAGCAATTTCAAATGTGGATGCAAACACAAGGTATATGTCAAGCCCCACCGTCCCAAGTACCGTCAACCTACCCATCATATTCATCTCAACAAAACAATGAACCACAAAACGAGCTCCATGACGAAGATGAAGAAGAAGCCGACGACGATGACAACGACGAGCCAGAACGACCAACAAGTCAACGGAAAAAATCCATTGCCAAAAAAAATCAAGTGGCAAAGAAGCACGTGAACCAAAAACCGACCGGACATATTGGACGCAAGAAGAGGAACGGATTTTGGCCGAATATTTTATCGTAATTTCCGAAGATCCAAGAAACGGGTGCGATCAATCGAAAGAAACTTTTTGGTACAAGATTATGACGGAGTGTAATAAGCGTGACGCGAAAAAGGAGTACAAGAAGCATAACAAAAATATGTTGACGGGTAATTGGACGCCGATGAATGGACTTGTCGGCAAGTTTAACGCGCTTTATGATGCTACCACGTTGGCAAGTGATGAAAATGACGAGCTTTTATACTCTCGGATTTGCAACATGTTTAAGGACACTTACAAGACCGAGTTTAGACATCGCGAGGCTTGGATTTGTTGCGCGATAAATACAAGTGGCAAAACCCCGAGTCGACGCAAGCTCGTCAAACCCCGTGGTCGTGTAACCGATGTCAACGAAGAGCTGGAAATGTTTGGGGACGACCCCATTCCGCGTCCTTCCGGGGCTCCACAAAAAAAACAAAAAGTTAATGATCTTCGAATAGCTCGTTCGCCACATCCTTTTCGTCCAAAACCCGGATTGCCGAAATGATGCAAAAACAAATCTTGATTGACCGGGAGGCGAAAAAAGAATCAATGGATCGTGAGCTAGCGGCAAGACTCGTGATTTGCATTGCTAAACGAAATGAGGATTTAAAAATTCTTACTTTCAACACTACTGGAATCTCCTCGGAAGACGCGGAGAACATCGAAGCATTAGAGAGGAAGACCCGAGAATTATATTTTGGGAAATAAAATTAAGTTTAGTGAAATTATGTTTTTTAATTTTCGTATTTTTTTTTAATTTATGTATTTTTTTATGAAATTTTTAACTTTAATTTTGTAATTATAAAGTTTAAATTAAAAAGTTTTTTTTTATAAAAACTAGGCCCACATAATCATTATGGTTTAAGTCAACCAAGGAGCCTCAAATTTTAGTGTCATAGAAGTTTTAGTGTTGTGAGATTATTTTGACTAATTAACCATATCATGTACAAAATATGTGTTATTCCTACGGCTCAAGCCTACACATTGTGCTCTAAAAACACCCAACCATCACATAACTCACCAACGTGAATTTCTTAACCGTTTACTAAAACCGAAACACAAACTCACGCATAAGTAGTGGTGTCCGGAATAAGACTTACGCGTGAATTTACAACTCACCAGTCACTTTTTGATTACTCCGTTTAGCCTAAGAGACTCGAGTATCTTACCTCAGAATGATGTGAGACTAGAGATATTATACAATAGTTAATTACAAGGCTATTAAGATCGCGATCCTACCTAAGATCATTTTTGTCTTTGCAAGATCGAGATCGTAAGATCCCACCAAAGTGTCTTGTCTTTCTAATAGGCGTTGATGGATGACAATGTTATATACTTATACATATCCATTGAATATCAAACATGAATTCATAAGATATCGTAAGAAAAATTTTGACGTTTAAACATCATGATTATAAATATAGTGAAGTACATTTAATTCTTTTAAGTTTTCATAGCTAAATAAACAATTTAGTGAGAAAGAGAAAAACGACATTACACGTAAGTATGTGAAAAATCCATAAAAAGTTAATCTATTTCAAATGTTTCGATAACTTAATTTCCCACATCCAAAAAATATTGATTCTCGTATAAAGTATTCATCACGAACTTGCATGGTAGAAACATATACACTTTGAAAAAGAGTTTAGAACCAAAATAAATTAATATAGTGAAATATAATAGCAAAGAAGAAAAAAATACAAGTCTTATATAAGGTTTTAACATAAAATAATGAGGTAATTCATCAAATTGGCAGGATCGGATCGAGAGCCGATCCTACGATCTTTTGTGCGATCCTACGATCTTACTTACGATCCTACCTCATATGCGATCCTAGGGCGATCTTACAACGATTTTAGCTAGTAAACACGTAAGATCGTACGATTTTACGAGTTTACTCGCGATCTTGACAGCCTTGGTTAATTATAACAAATGAGGGACTTCAATTATTTACACAATGGTAATCTTATTTAACATTAAAACCGGTATGATGTGAAAACGAAAAGTTATTATATTTGATCATGGTCACAAGACCACGGTTATAAAATATAACTACAAAATTTATCGAAAGTCAACATATAAATTGAAAATCATAACAATAAAGCAAACATGTTAGAGACAAGACCTAACGTATTTGTGACTTTGCCCGCAAATGACGTTAAATAAATTCCATGGCCTTTTCTCTTTAATTTCCATAGAGTTTAGTAATATTCATCTTTTGAAAGTAATACATTTGTTTTGGTATATGCCTAACATTTTGGAAAATAGAACATTACTTTTGTCATATACAGTAAAACACAATACAAGACTAGTAATGGTGATAGCAAGTTTTTGCTCAACTTTAACTCAACTTTCTCTAAGACAAAATGCTTATAATAAGTTAATGGTCGTTCGGTTTGAAGTCGGGTTTCATTTTTTGTGTAAGTTTATAAAATAGGAGGTTTAGGATTAAGTAAAATTTGGATTTATGGTAGGTTTTGGAGAGAGAAAATATATTTATTTAATTAATTTTATATTTATTTAATATGTAATAAAATAATTGTATTGCAAAAATTAAATAATAATATGTGGTTGACAAATTAATGAAATAAAAAAATACTTTTGAAATGATCCATTTTTACAAAACCTATGGTTAGGGTGGGGTTTTACTATTTGACATTACATCTTTGTGTTAGAAAGAATATATAGATACCAAACAACAGATTAGTAACCGAATGAGCCTAAAGGTGCCAAAAACTGGATACCAAACTGCCCCTAAGTCAAAATCTTGAAAAGAAACCAAAAGTACACGTTTGCACCAGTTTTTTTTTCTTTTTATCTTTGTGTAAAATACTACGGAGTAGCTCTGTTTTAGATGCACGTTAGTTGAGTTTCCATTATGAACTTAAAGCTATGGATCATGTTTTTATAAATCTGGATTTGAATGAAATTATAAATCGATGCTAAACTACAAGTGAGCTCAAATGTTCTGCCCTCAAGCAAAAATTGAACATCAAAAATGCTTATCGGGCAACATATTATATATAGCTAAAGTTTGAAACATGATGTAACTTTTGCAAATATAGTTCGAGTCATGTCGAGTTCAAGATTTTCTTGAAGTTTGCAGCTCTACTCGAAGAGCCGATGCTTACACACCATCACTTGCTTTCGGTTTGCCAACTAGTTTTACTCAACGTCAATGTGCTTGTGTGTCAATAAATATTGATTAATTATAAAGAAGGATTACTTGCGAGTTTTACATTTTAGTCATAAAATTTTATATTCTTACATGGTATCAGAGACCATATTCACAATAAACCAAACTTTCGTTGTTTCAAACACAATAACTCTATAAACCTTAATGGACCCAAACCTATAAGCTGGGCTAGTATCATATTTATTCTTAATATGACCTACGCCCGACTTATAAATTCGGGTTATATTTATTCTCTTACATGTCACAACTCTTGATAAGTGATTATTATTTTAAGTATAGTCTTTGAATATTTTAAGAAGTATTGTTAGACCTATAATTAAAATCTTACCGATTCATGGTTGAAGTGTAATTCAAAATTTGTAAGATTATTGGTTGATGCTATATATTAAAGCAAAATTTTATTTTCGTATTCAGTTAAAGAAAAACTAAAAACAAGCAATGTTCGATTTTTATAATACCGTAAATTAACTTAAAATAAAAAAATTTATCTCTTTTTCAGTTTTCACATAAAAATTCTTTATTATATTTTTTCACATAAAAATTCAACCAATCTTGTCTTAACAATGTCCTCTTCTTAAGTTTTAAAAAAATATGCCTGACTGCTAACCATGTGGAAATCAAAAGAGCTTATTGGTTATATTAAAATAATAATCTTGTGGAAATCAAAAGCTACTACTACCTCCGTCGCATAATTATTGTTCGCTTTTAATTTTTTGAGTTTTTTTTTAACTTTAACCATAGATTACTTTATTAGTGTTATATAATACTACGTAATTAACAAAATTGTATCAATGAAAAATACACTTAAAATATAATCCATTCATATATTATGCATCAAATATAAAAAATTATAAACAAAAATATTTAAGTTCAAAATTGACAAAAAAAACATAAAACGTCAAACATGGACAATAATTATAGGACGAGATAGTATTTAAGAGTCACAAAAACCATGTTCCAACAAATATAATTTTAAAACCTACTCAATTTTATTACTACCTTCGTTTCAAAATTATTGTTCATCTTTTCTTTTCCGTTCGTCTCAAAATTATTGTTTACTTTTAAAAAATAAAAGTTAGATTTAACCTTAATGTAAATTTGCTATTTACAAATAAATAAATGAATGTTAAATTAATTATTAAAGGGTAAAATTGTTTTTTTTACTTTCATAGAAATTAAAACAATAATTAATACATTTTTTTAAATTATGTAGTTCTTATATAAGGACAATAATTTTGAGACGGGAGTATTATAACATAGTAACCATTTAGTAACAAAAAGAATAGTTATATTTTAACATATATTTTTTGAAGTAAACAACATACAACTGTTTAGGCTGGTGGGAGCGGGATTAAACCCACGCGTGATTTTGGCAAAGTAGCTCGCTGCTCTTATTCCTCCCATATAACTCGCGCGCGAGTTACTAGCTGTGACAAAATAACAGGGGCAAACTCACCTGGGTGAGTTAAACTTATGTGGGCCCAAATGTTTTTATTTTTTGGGCTAGGTTTATTTGTGGGTGTTTTTTGTGGGTGTTTTTTGTGAGTGAAGTGTGTTTAAATAATAAAAAAATAGGTATGAAATGTGAGTTGTAGTGAGTTTTGGTGAGTGTCATTACCTCATGTGGAGAGTTTATATGAGTTGTTAAAAAGCTGAGGTGACGCTGACTTGGCGGTAAGTGGGTTTCCCACCAGCCTTAGGGAGCTACAAATTTACAATAGTCTATTATATTAGTCTTCGAAAATAGCAAAAGCTAATCACACTCGTGACATGTGATTGATGTAAATTCAGATCAAGTGGCAATGCCATTAATACTACTAATATATGAGAAGTCAAGTGGGTAACATATAATATAATTTGTAATTGGTAATGTATAATATAGAATGTATCACATATAATACGGTATTTTACAAGTTAGTATTTTTTTACGTCACGTATTTATATTTATATCTATACTGTTATATAAAAAGGCTTATTTCAAACTTAACTCCGATCTTAATCTCGAACCTAAAATTATCAAACCTAACTCCAAGTCAAAAATTAATATAAGAATATTAGATTTGAGCCATTCGATCATTTGATAAATGAATTTCATCTATTCATTTTTTGAAACAAACTTTTGTAACAACATTTGTAACAAACTATTTAAAAAACTTTTATTTTTAAATTAAAATATTTTTTTATTTTTTTATCTTTTTTATAATCTAATTTCGCCATATTTTTTAAAATTTCGTGCTCTTTAATTTAAGATCAATTTTAATATATTTTTGTTAAAATGTAATATTGAGTTTATTTTAATTTGATTTAATTTTTTACTTTGAATATATATTTGAAGAGTTAAAATGTAATATTTGTTCACTAAAAATTAATTATCGGGTATCTGTCGCTGCATTGCGCGGGTACCATGCTAGTGATATATAATAGCTTTATAAATTGTTACAAATTTTAATGTTATCATTTTCGGAGTCTCAAATCGTCACGAGTTTAATCACTGAGTTAACTCGATCAAATAAGTGATTTATTGGTTCGACTATCGAATTAACCCGGTCGAGTCACTTTATATGTACCAAACTTATAAAATAAAATATTTATTATAATATAAAGATTACAAATTTCAACATTTTATTGAATACAAAATAAAAGTAACTAACATTTTATTAATCTGAATTTACATCATAATTATAAAAAGTGCGACCTAACAATTGAGTGTAATTATTTATCCGCTCCATGTAGGGAGTGATCCATGGAGTTGCACAATCAGACTTGAAATGAAACCCTTGAGTCATAACCGTGGGCACAGGGTATCCTTCTTTTAAGAATATGCTGACATAATGACCATTATTAACGAACCAAAGACAAATAAATTTATGTTGATGACATGGCGCTGGACTCGAACGAAGTGGTAAATAATAAATACGTTTGAGAACCTAAAATGGTTATGGTATGTAGAATCACATTGACATGAGATGGATAGATTTTCTATTATTTCAATGTATGTTTAATAATTTGATTATTTAAAAACACATTTTAATGTTAAATAATTGAAAAATATATTACAAAAATAAATTGAATAATAATATCTTATGAACATATACTTCATACTTTACAAATGAATAATTAAAAAAATATATATACTAAAATATGTTATGCAGATTCTTGTCCTACGAAATATATATATTTGGAATGAAAGACAAAAAGTAAAAAATTTATATTCATAATAGAAAATGAAAAAAATATGTAATATTTATAAGTTGTACTCCCACTTGTAGAATTGCTAAATAAGAAAAAACTAAGACAAAGCCACGAGTGAAAAACTAAGAATTGTAAGTTGTTATAGATACAGTATGAATTAAAAATACCAACTTGTAAAGCTGTCTAATCAAATGTCAAGAGTGGCATTAGCAGGACCCGAAAATGACCAAAAGGGTTCATACACATATTGAGTTTCTTGAAGTATCTTTAAAAACATGTTTTTTATTTCTGTCCGGGGAAAAAATTTAATATTGCGACAAGTGACGAAAAAGTAGGGCAAGTTGCCCCAAAAATAAGGCAACGATGCCAAATGTTGCATTATGCACCCGATTACCGTAGACCTAAATGAGCTAGACAATATTTTCAAACCTCTTTAAAAAATGAAAATTGAGTAATGAACTCTTTTAAGAATTGCCTTTAAGAATAGATAGACTTGTTAAAAAGTTAGGTGTAATAATCTAACTAATTTATAAAAGGTTTATAACTTATTCTAATTATACAAGTCTTAATAGTTTAAGCCAAAAACATTTTTTTAAAAGGAAAACACTTTTGTTGCTTAATCAAAAATAAGTTACAACATACAAATAGTGATAAGTTACATCTTGAAATTAAATTGTCTTTACATTTGTATTTGTAACTGAAAATTGGATTGTTTTGAATTTTAGTTAGTAACATTTTGTCATATAACAGTTCATTTAAACCTTTTTAAAGCCCATTTTATAACATTTTTATGAAAACAAAAGATATACAGTATATAAAGTCCACAAAATCTACAAACACGGATGAAAAAATACCCATACACAACCCTCTTTCTCTCTCTCTCAACCACCATCACTAACCGTCGTCAACTCTGAGACGCCGGAAGCAATTAAAAGACCGGTGAATCAAACAACATTTGCTCACCGCAAAAATATAGTCATAAAGTATCCGCCGCCGCATTACGTGGGTACCCTGCTAGTATAAAATAATGTTAATGAGTGTACACATTTTTTTTATTGATTAAACAATGTTATACGAATAAAACTAGTGAGATGTTTGTTGTTCGGTAAAAAAAATTAAAATTGTTCGTTGTTAAGATATATATTTATCATTAATAAAAAATATCCATCCAAAAAAAATCGTTATTTATCATTAAAACATAACTCATCGATTTAAAGGGTGTTTCATTAATAAAAAAATTGTTTATCAACAAAAAAGTTGTTTATAATAAATAAAAAGAATCAAGTAATTTATCAGTTATTTCTGAGTTTATAAAAAAATTCATTTATCAGTCATTATCTTTCCAAAAAAGAATCACATTGTTTATCATTTGTTTAAAATAATTAAAAAATAAATGTTTACCAGTTAAATAAAAAATGGTCACCAGTTTGTCAATTTTTATGTTGTTTATTAGTTCATAAGTTATTTTATTTTTGTTAATATTTTTTAGAAAAAATAAATTACGTTATTCATCAGTTTTCGGAAAAAGTTAATGTTTATCAGTTATTTCTGATAATGTTCACCAGTTTTTTGTAATGTTTATCAATATTAAAAAAAATCGCGTTGTTCATAAGTTGTTTATATAAAATAAAAATATAAATGTTCATCAATTAGATAACGATGTTTAAGAGTTCATCCGTTGTTATTGATAATGTTCTTTAAATCGTTGGATATTTTTGATAATGTTCACGTTGTTCATTAGTTAAAGATATAAAGAAATATTCATCAATATATTTTTAATAATGTCCATCTGTTAATCTAATATTAATGATAATGTTTATTAGTTTTTGAAAAAACTTACTTTGTTCATCAGTTGTCTATATATTATTAAAAAATATCAAATGTTTATCAATTTGAACATGACGATTTTAATCAGTTAGATAACAAATGTTCATCGGTTGTGACTTTAGAAGTGGAAATAATAATACATGTTGTTCATCCATAAAAATCAAAGTTTAGTAATTTTTTTAAAAAATCATGTTGTTCACCAGTTATGTAGAAAAATAAAAAATTGGTCATTAGTTATTTCATATGATGTTTATCAATCTTCCAAAAAAATAATCATGTTGTTTATCAGTTGTGTAAAAAGTTAAAAATCTAAATGTTTGTCAATTATTTCTTATGGTGTTATCAGTTTTCGAAAAAAATCACATTCTTCATCAATTGTCTAAAAATTGAAAATGAATAAATGTTCATTAGGTATATAACAAATTTTTATCATGTTCATAAATAAAAATAGTTGTTCATTAAAAAACGTTGTTTGTCAATGAAAAAAATTGTATAAAAAATAATAATAACTTTTTTATAAAAAAAATGTATCTTACATTTTAAATTTGAGAAAAAAAAATATTGTATAAAAAATGATAAAGTAAAAGAAATATAAGCAATAATAAAAACAAATAAAAAGAGGGACTAAAAAATAAAAAAGCAAAAGACATGAAGGTAAAAGGAAAGAACACTTGTCACTCTCCTATTGTTTTTCATACTTTTTATTTTTCTCTCACTTTTCATAGGATCATATTCTCTCCGTCCCACATTAAGTGTCTAGATTTCTAATACACAATGTTTTAGGTATATTATCTTTCTATCATTATTAGCTTTCCAAATGACAATTATACATTCATTTAATATAAAAAAAAACACAAATTAAATATAAGCCACATATTAAATGGCATAAGTGGAAAATCAATTATCAAGTTTTCTTCATTTATTATATTGAACATTTAATATGGAACAATCAAAAATTTCATAGTAGACACTTAATATGAGACAATCAAAGATTTCATATTGGACACTTAATATGGGACGGAGAGAGTAACTCATAAAAACTATACCCAATCGAAAATGCACAAGTGCTTAGGCTAGATGGAATGGTTGTGACTTTGCTCGGTGGGTGAATAACACACGCGCGAGTTATTTATCAGCTGTGTAAAAAATTAAAAATCTAAATGTTCATCAGTTATTTCTTATGATGTTATCAGTTTTCGATAAAAAATCACAATCTTCATCAATTATCTAAAAATTGAAAATGAATAAATGTTATATAACAAATTTTATCAATGTTCATAAATAAAAATAGTTGTTCATTAAAAAACGTTGCCTTTGATATTGTTTCCCCGCCATTGAAACGATTCAATAATTAAAAGGAAAAAAATGAGTCTAAAACTTTTTCTATAAATTCGTACTACAATTTATTATTTTTACTTTTTTTTAACATAATTATTATTTTTACTCACACATTCAATTATCAAACTTTTACCACTCTTTTATTTCTTTCAAAATATGTTTCAAAGAACACCTCTATTTACGAGTGGGATATGTAGTTATTTTAATTTTATGTGCATACGTTGACTGATTAGTATACATAGATGTTTTTCTGGTTAACGCGCATGAACTCACACCAAGGTGCTACATGTAACGTGCTACATTTATTGGCATCTAGAAAGATAAAAAGTTCGTAACGCGTGAGATTTTATTTGGCTACACGTTATTTGACCCACATTGATCGACATAACGGGTGTATTGATGATGATGTCGAAAGACACTGTTTATCAATAATGGATTGGGTTATGCATAACACATCAATTATCAATGGGCTCTGAATCTCTGATAGCTTTGCATTTTAGATTCTTACTTAACGTCATATGTCTATCCACGTATATATATTGTGCTAAAGGAAACATCTGTGTAGCTAAGAAATATCTATCTATGTCCATTCTTTTTAGTAAAGTATATATAATGAACCAGATGAAATTTCTATAAGACCACACGGCAATTATAAAAGTAAGTAACTGCATTTTGTTTGTTTTTGTGATTTGGTTTTATTTTTATTTTTGTTATTTTTTTGAACGGCAATTTTATTGAAAAAACTAGCAAGGCGCTAGAGAATTACAACGAAATTAAATAGGGGTTTTTTAACCAATACATATGAGAAATCGCTTTGGAACAACGATTCACACACCAATTAAAAGAAAAAGACACTATATCATCGAAAGCCTTAGCCCTACTTGGAGGAACTTCATCGAACAAAACCTTATTCCTGAAGAGCCAAAAATACCACCACGCAATATAAAACACCCCCTCGAGCATGAGTTTAACCTTTGAAGGAAGCCGAACTGAACTAAACCAATGAGACCAATCATCAAAAGACAAGGCATCAGGCCAAACGAGATCCCACCAATTGCAAATCTTAATTGAAACCTCACGAGCCAACGAACACCCGAACAATAAATGATGCGAATCTTCCTGCGCGACATTGCAAACAGGACAAACAATAGAAACAACCTGAATGCCACGTTGCTTAAGATTTATCCGAGTAGGAATACGATCCAAACGTGCGCGCCAAACAAACACATTAACTTTTTTAGGAACATTATTAACCCATCTAGTCGGCACGGTCGAAGCAGGGAGATAAACCTTATCAATAGCCAAACGAATGTCTTTTACAAGAAACGTACCTTCACCATTGAGATCACAACGCCATCTATCTGAGGAAGGAGACAAACTAACCTGATCAATTGCAGAAACAAGATCCAGCCATTGATGGTGCTCAACCCCACCCCTGATCGATCTCCGAAAAGAAACAGCCATCGAGCTTGCCCCCAACTTATCTGCAACCGACACTTCCTTCAACATTTCCATGGCATAAAGCCGAGGATAACGATCCCTAAGAACCGAATCCGAAAGCCAAGGGTCCAGCCAAAATTTGGTATGGGTACCATCGCCCACCCGAATTTTACAATGATCAAAAAACCGAAAACCTTTTTTCTCAAGCGCAGATACCTCTCGAATAATAAAACTCCAACACGAAGAAATCTTACTGTTGTGATTATCAATCAAAGGGCCATATAGAGCACAGATAACTTTAAACCAAAGGGAATCATCTTTAGTAATAAAACGCCAAATCCACTTTAACAGTAGCGCACAGTTGAGAGCAAAATAGCTAGACACGCCAATACCACCTCGAATCTTTTCTGCCAAAACCTGCTCCCAAGCAACCCAAGTCATCTTATTGTCCAAAGGGTCAGCTCCAGTGAAGAATTTATTGCGAATTCTTTCCAAAACTTGGAGAACACCCAACGGCACTTTGTATAAGGACATAGTATACAAAGGCACTGCTCCTAAAACTGATTTTAAAAGAGTCAATCTACCCCCTATCGACAACGTCTTGACTTTCCATATAGATAAACGGGAATGCACCTTATGAATAATATCCAACCAAGCTGACTTTCTATGAATAAGATCACCAATTACAACTCCTAGATATTTGAAAGGGGGTTGTAAAGTGGAGCAGCCAATAGCAGCAGCGCCTTGATGAACATAATCCACAAGAACACCAATACCCATCAACTGACTCTTAAGAATATTGATCTTAAGACCCGACGCAAGCCTAAAGCAATGGATAATTTTTATCAAATTGGATAAGTTGGAATTAGACCATTCTCCAATAAAGACAGCGTCGTCGGCATAAAATAGGTGTGATAACGTTAATTGGTCATTGAGATGAAGCCCTATAAACAGACCATCATTAACCGCTCTAGTGACTGAAACGTGAAGAGATTCCATGACCAGCAGAAACAAAAAAGGAGCAAGGGGATCTCCTTGTTTAAGGCCACAACAAATAGGAAACTCAGAAGTGGGACTACCATTAATAAGGATGGATGCCATATTGGACGAGAAGAGACCACGGATCCAACTACACCACTTATTACCAAACCCAAAAGCCTTAGGGACCTCGAACAAAAAATCCCACCTAACAGAGTCGTAAGCCTTAGCAAAATCGACCTTGAAAACTAAAGCTTGACTTTTCCTACGTTTACACCAAGCAATGACTTCATTCAATATGAAAGGACCACCAAGAATCTGTCTATTCTTGATAAACGCCGATTGGGTATTAGAAATCAAGTCCGAAATGACCAGAGCAAGACGATTAGCAAGGATCTTAGTGATGATTTTATACACATTGCCTATAAGGCTGATAGGTCTAAAATCCGAAACAAGTTTTGCATCCACCATTTTAGGGATTAAAGCAATGAAAGAGGAATTGCATCCCCTTGGAAATTTACCTTTATCGAAATACTCCAGCACTGCAGCACAAAGATCATCACCGATAAGGTCCCAAAAGTGTCTGAAAAACTCGAAGGAAAAACCGTCCGGACCGGGGGACTTGTTGATACCACAATCCCAGACCGCGACTTTAATCTCTTCAACTGATATGACCCTTTCCAGATCTGAAACTTGTTCATGATTAAGTCGATTAGGAAAAGGACCTTTGATTTTGAATCTCGTATCATCTGGTTGTTTAAAACGGGATGCAAAGTGGTGAAAGAAAGACTGTTTGATCAGAGTAGGATCGGACAGCCAGACTCCATTGGAAAAAATACCCCTAATAGCAAGCTGGACCCTTTTTTTATTAAGAACTCCATGAAAGTATTTCGTATTCTCATCCCCGTCAATGGCCCATTTTATTTTGGCCTTTTGGGCTACATCCTTAGCTTCAGACTGATTGATCATGAAAAGAGACTGGGGGATCTCTAAACGATTCAAGAGAAGATCACCAGTTCGACCCCCGCTGTCAATTATCTTATCAATGTCTGTAAGTTGAGACATTAATGAAATTTTCTCCGTCTTCTTGGCAGAGTTATAATTAAGAATCTACACCCTGATAAACTTTTTGAGAGCTTGAAGTTTCTTTCTAAACCTGATAAGATTGGAATGATCCTCAAAATAACTAGATCTCCACGCCTTACGAACCATAGCATCGAAACCCTCATAAGCGAACCAAGAATGGAATATACGAAACGGGGTCGGGCCAAAATCAGTCGGAATTACATTGAGAAAAATAGGTCTATGGTCTGATAAATGACGATCCAAACAGGTTGCTGCAATAGAGGGAAACAACGAAAACAAACCATTAGAAATTAAGAACCGATCCAACTTACTCATTTTCGAGGCAGACGGATGAATCCAAGTAAAAGAGTACCCGTCCATTTTAACCTCAATAAGACTCGAAGATGCAATGAAGTTATTGAAATTACGAGCACATAACGAATTAAAGGAAGAACCAAAACGTTCTTCTTTATTTCTAACCGAATTAAAATCTCCCATAACAATGGTTTCACCTTCCCATCGATTAATCAGCATAGAAACATAACCCTACAGCATTCGTTTAAGAGCATAAGACTGAGGAGCATATATGACAACGATAAGAAGCTTAGTACTCGTAGGTAACCAAGTACCTATAAAGCAATAAAATTATCTGACACAATGACCTCCTCTTTCTTAAAGACAGACTGTTCCCAAACACACATAATGCCACCCGAGTTGCCTAAGGAATCACTCGTAGTGAACTGAAAATTAGAATTGCCCCACATGAATTTCACATCCGAGATGGAAATACTGTCCATCTTAGTCTCCTGTACAGCTATAAAATTAGTCCTGTGTTTTACATTAAGCTCGTTAATCCACTCTTTTTTGGTCTTGTGGCCAAGACCTTGCACGTTAATGATGAGACTGTATTTATACATAGTCTCATCGTCCAAATTGGGCTTAAAACGCTTAAAATATCGTCAAAATACCCATATATGTGCCTATGTTTGTTCATTGTGTATTTTAGGTATGGATATCGTGAATTCGCCAAAAGATCAAAGGAATCAAGCAAAAACGAACACGGGAAACGAAGCCGCACAAAGAACCAAGCCCCAAGTATGAATTTTGCAAAAATGCCCTTGAAGTTTGAAGATTGTACAAGTTTGGTCCCTCAACTTTGGAAGAATGACACTTTATACCCCTCAATTATCCATTTATATGAGTATGGGGTCCCTAAAGTTTCATAAATATGCAAGAAAAGCCCTTGGAATGGATTAAGTTACAAGTTTAATGTCAATTGTTAACACAAGGACTAAGTTTGCAAATCCTAGAGGACTAATGGTGTAAAAGATGAAGGATTAACTTTGAAAAGCTGTTAAAGGAAGGAGTTAACCTGGGGGACTAACTTTGCCAAACTGCCAAACATTTTAACCACACCCTCATTAACACCCCTAACACCCCGACATCCTTAACCCCACTCACCACTCACCCTTCGCCACGTCACCTTCCTTAAACCCTCAGCCAATCAAATCCCTCCCACTACCCACGTCACTTCCCACTTCCTTTTTTAAACTGATTTAAATTAATCAGTTTATTTTGGGAGGTAAACACCCAATTTAAAACTAATCCCCCTTTATCCAGATTAAACTCACTGTTCACCCACCCCTAATCTCTACGAACCCTAACCTAATTACCTGTCTTAACCAAAGGGTTTTGAGCTAATAATTGCCAGATTAGTGATTCATCACCCTCTAATCCTAACCCACTTTTCAAAACTGCACCCCGTGACCTCCTTGTGGTCCCCCCCATGTCCCCTGCTTCACCAAATTGGGTGAATTTAGCATCTCAGCAGAAATCTAACGTCCCACAAGAATTCCTTCCTCCCAAAGATTAAATGAACGTGTGAGATTGATTCTTAACAGCTGTGGCATCAACATCAAGCACATGGACCATTTTGACCAATTTGAAGAATTCAAATTCAAGGGCTTATTCGGAATTTTAAGGATTAGGGTTTACACTTTTGTCTTAGACCTAGAATCTTCTTTCCAGCATTATATAAAGAGCAACCAACCTGTGGTTTGCCTTTGTTCCAATTTTTGTAAAAACTTTATATTATTAATGAAAATGAAAATATGCAGTTTTTATGATATTGAGTTCCATGTTACTGTTTTAGTGTAAGTGATAGTTTTATTTTGAAAGGTTAGTCAGAGTTTTTAGGAAGAAAGTGTTAATCTCTTTGAGTTATTTTCAGAAAAATGTGTGTTTCTTTTAGCAAATTCCTGATAAAAGCTTTCCAAAAAAATTGAAATCCGTGTTTAACTAAAGTGAAAGTGGAGGTTTAACACGTATCTTAATCTTTATCAAGTTTTTATCAAGTTCTCTTAAAGTATCTAGTGGTTTCAAAGTTGGTACTCAAAAACCTGTTTTCTAAGATTTTTTAAAAATCTTTTATTTCACCACTTACAGTAGCAAAGGCTACAAGCCACCGTTAACAGAGATGATCTTCATTTATCTACTACTCCAACTCCTTGTAAATTAATAATACGCTCAATGTCTTTCGTACACCCCTCCATCTCAAAACCCATAGAGTGTCCAACCTTGATAATATCATCTAAAACATCTAGCATTGAACCTCCTTTATAAATTTTACGAGATGGAATATTAGAAGACACGTTGCAAGAGGAACCTTCTACAAACGAACCGACAACCTTAGGAGTCTCATCCCTTGGTTCATCCGACTGCTTTGAACACTCCTGGACTGGAGTAAAACCTGGTGGGTGAGACAAAGATGAACCAGAATCCTGGTGCACTGGAGGTTTGTTAAGAAGATCATACAATCCAAACGGGTCTTCTGAGGGTAATACATGCTCCGACTCATTAGAACCAGCATCCTGAACATCTTCCACTTCCTGAGCAGAAACTTTGTCAACGTAATTAGCCGAAGGAGTTTCAGCCACTTCGTCGACATCACTATCATTCTCTGACGTAACGAAACCATGTTGAGGTTCTACATTAAAAGCCCCTTGTTGTAACTCCTCATCAGAATAATAATCTGATTCTTTATTAACAGGAAAATTTGGAGACCATGTGAACAACTCCTTAGCGCGAACACAATAACTTTTACCTTTGAAACTGATCCTAAATGATTCAAGGATATTGTGAGGCAAACTAGTCATGATACATAGACGTTTACGAGAGAAAATCGATCCCACAGATTCCTCAATATCCATTACCTCCCCCCATTTTTTTCCGATCCTGGAAAATGTATTATGATACCATGCATGTAAAGGAACCCCTTCAATATCCACCTAAACAATACGTTCATGACTAACAAAATCCGCATAAGCCCCCTTTAATTCTGTAAACCAGGATCTCACTCCCGTGTGATGTAAAAAATCCTTATGAGCTATGGCATCACATAAATCAATCGATACCCACAAACCTCCCAAGTACGATAAATCAATTTCCCCAAAACCCTCCTTGGACAGCGTCATCTTCAAATTGCTAATAGAACTAAAATCTTTAACTTTACCAAATACCATAGATGAGAAATCGATAACATTACCACAATCATCATCGATGACTAAATCCCTAGCACCAAGACTATCAAACCGATTAGGGGGAATGTCCTTTTTGACTATGTTAACAAAGGAAGAATTCATGTGTTGAGAATTAAACGAATCCCCAGAATGGGTAAACTTCCCTTTAGGCTTGGATTGGGGCCTCTCAAAACAAACTCGATTCGCATATAGATGATGGTTACCAATCCAGAGAGTGCGAAGGTTCTCCACCAAGCGATCAAGGCTAAAAACCTTAATAAACTGAACAAAAGCAAATCGTTTCCCAGATTTAGATCTCTTAACAGGAATGAAAACATCAACCACAGTACCATAGACGCTACATTTTTTCCACAGATCTTGCGATGAACACGAGTCAGGGAAGTTCGTCACAAAAATCGAAATAGCCACCTTGGAGAGATCATCAATATTAGACCTCGAATGTTGATAATGATGCGCCTCTTTCCGACCACCATTCATTTTGGATTGAAGGGAGCCCAGTAGAACAATAGCCAAAGTTGAAAATGAAGAAATAAAAATACAAACTCCTTTAGATCTAACCGCTTCTTTCCAAAAATTCGTCGAGCCACATAAACAAGAATAATTAACACTCAAAACTGATTGGAACCAATCAAGTGAGCATCGAATTACTAGTTTTTATGCGGCGAATGGATATCGACAAAGAATTGAGGAACGATTAGAGGAAAGGAGAAGGACGAAAAAACGATGTGAGAAAGGCGTTTGAACCCGCCGAAAAAAATCGCCGATGAAGACGCCGGTGAAGATGCACTATTTATTTTTCATTTTTGTTTTGATTTTGATTCAAAGACTCAAATAGTTTTGGTTTTGGTCAAAAAGTAAACTATATTTCCACTTTTAGTCCAAAAATGAAGAACTAACTTACCAAAATTGGAGAAATATTTTCGATTTTGAACCAAAATACAGAAATAGTTTCGATTTTGGATCAAAAGTAAAGAAATTGTTTACTTTTGAACCAAAATTGAAACTATTTGAGTTTTTGAATTAAAAGTGAAAACAAAAAAAAAAGAAAAAATGCAGTTAACTCTAAGAGGTTAGGGTGTGGTAAACCATGGCTTAAACAATGGCCACAACGCTAGCACCATAACGCCACTTACCACACAGTGGGCTGCGTTTTCCTCTTGGCGCCGTACACACCAGTTCAAAATTATAGCTATAACGCGAGCTTACGATGCAAGCACTACACCGTGGCTCGCTTTATACCTCGCGTTTTCGTATTTTTTTTAAATATTCAAATCCTAACGGCTAGTGACCGTTATTGTAAAATAATGACCGTTGGAGGTCTTTTTTTTACCTTTTTTTCGAAAAAAAACCTAATTTTTTTCCTATATAACCCAATTAAAAATCACATTTTTATATATCTTTTACACATCTTCATTCACCACAACAAAATTCATCCTATAATAAACCACCTAAATGAATCACGATCTTTTCAATGATTTGCCCGACATCGGTGATTATTATAATCAACTCGATATGGACGATTACAATCAATACTTAGAATATTACGCTCAATACGAAAGTTTTGATGAAAGTTCAGCTACTTCGGTGAAGAGAACACGTCATTTTCTATCACGTGATCGAGAGGAGGCGGAAGAAAACTTGACGAAAGATTATTTTGGGGATGAAAACAATCCATCAAGGTATCCGGAAGAATATTTTCGCCGAAAGTATCGTATGAGTTCCCGACTTTTTAAACAAATTGTTGATGATATTACATATTATTGTGTTGATCCTCTTCCCGGATACTTTGAATTTTTCCACCAAAGTCCCGATGCTACGGGACGTTTAGGTTTTAGTGCAATCATGAAATGCACATCCGCCATACGCCAATTGGCGTACGGAACCACACCCGATGCATTTGATGAGTATTTGCAAGTTACGTAGTGTTGTTCGCGAGAGTGTTTATGGAATTTTACTAAATAAATTTATGTGTTATATGTTGAAGAGTTTTTAAGACAACCTAGTGATAAGGATGTCGAACATTTATATGCATTGCACGAGGAGAAACATGATTTCTCGGAAATGCTCGGTAGTATCGATTGTATGCATTGGGAATGAAAAAATGGTCATAAGGCCTTACATGGTCAATTCAAACGGCGTGATAAAAAATACCCGACTATAATGTTAGAGGCTGTTGCGGATCAACAATTGTGGTTTTGGCATGCATACTTTGAGGTACCCGGGGCAAATAACGACCTTAATGTTTTATATGGATCACCGTTATTTGATTCCTTTCTAGCGGATGAAGCTCCAGAAATTCCGTTTGTGGCAAACGGAACAACGTACGAGAATGGTTATTATTGAGCAGATGGCATATATCCTGAATGGGCTTCGATCGTTAAATCATTTTACGATAGCAAGGAATGAAAAAACAATGAAGTTTAACAAGGCCGTTGGGGAATTATTCAACAACCATCACGTTCATATAAGGTAAACACGATTAAACGGATCATTTATTGTTGCATCATATTACACAATATGATTTTAAATGATTGAAAATTTGATATTAGTGAATATCGAGATATGTTTGTTTTGCCGGCAACAAATATTCAACGCACATGGATTGACGTTGCGAGATTTATCAAAGAAAACATAAAGAACTTCGCGATAGAAGGGTTCATGAAGACCTACGACATGATCTTGTAGAACATTTGTGGAGTCTCAATCATTAATTTGTGTTTTCAAGGGTTTTTTTTTTGTGTAATTTTGTTTTATGTCATTTGTAATGTTTTAGTTTATTAATGAAATTTTATTTAAATTAAAATTGTTTGTTTATTTAAATGAAAGAAAAAAAATTGATAGGACCTCTATAACATAAGAAATCTGATGTTAACCAAAGAGACTGAATTCTGGTGTTATAGAATTTTTGATGTTATAAAATAGAATGCTGACGTGACACTCATTTTTTTCATAACACCAAACTATGGCAACATACCATATGAACTTAAGGATGAAAGAATTTAAAGAAACTTTGGACCACTAAACGATTAATGCATGCAAACAATCATGTTAAAGGTGTGAATTCTTGTAACAAACCTTAATATCCGGATATTAATATCTGGCTGATCATGTTGAATGTGTTAGAAGTTAGAACTGTTAGCTAATAAAAAGACAGTTAGGCATGACCTTTGTTAGTGTTGATCTATTTGGTATCAAGTATAAATACTATCTTGTCTCTGTTTTTTACTGAATCATACGACAATATCAATTTTCTGCTAAATGAGAATAAAGCTGAGATCGTAAACTAGTGTAAAAGGAATTAATCTTTTAAAATTTGGTATTTTGATACATTATGGCGTAGTTTGTTGCTCAATAGACTTTTACAACTATTTAAATATAGACTGTTTGTAATTTAAAGTTTTACAACTATTTAAGTATAGAATGTTTATAATTTAAAGTTGACTCTAATGTAAAAAAAAAATACACATTCTCTTCAACATAAGTTTATTGTTTTGTTACTCTCTCCGTCTTAAAATTTTGTTACTCTCTCCGTCTTAAAATTATTGTTATCGATAAAAAATTGAAATATTTAAGAAAAATCTATTTATTAAAATTTCTTTTTTCTTACTTTTTAGCAGATTGATTGACATTGTTTTTAGTTAATTAATGTAATAATATTTTTAAATAAAGATAATATGATAAATTTGAACAAATCTTTTTATTTATTTTTAATAATGAACAATAATTTTAGAATATATACAGAAAAGAAAAAAGAAGTATAGATATGGAGGGAGCATTTTGTTGATGAAAAAAGTTTTACTCGATGGTATTGGAGATGTTCTAAGAAAGAATAAAGAAATTTGATACTCACGTGAAACATGCTTACACGCGCAACCAATAAAAGGATAATTTCGTCATTTACATAAGATTTACTCTCCCACGTGGTCATATTTAATAATATTATTTAATATTTATGTACTTGTATAAATACTCACGTTCTTTGTTACGACATTTTCATCAATTCTTAAAAAACCAAACAAAGTAAAAGAAAAAAAAAGTCCCCCATTTGGTAGCAGAAGATTACACATACTAGCTACAAGAGTGTTTATACGTATTTCTTGAAACCAAACTGTGAGTACTCAGTACGATTCATCGATCATCTTCAACGTTATTAAAACTATGCACGAATCTTGGTTTTTTGTTGTTGAATATTGTTGAGTTGATTGGTTTTTATGCACTTTCGTAGTAACTTAACGTGGAATTTAAGTACTTGTTAGAACTGTAATTTCATAGTAGATCATGTGTGTTAAAGACGAGTAAAAAAAAAGGGTAAATTTTGAGGTTTTTAATTGGTCACCGTTAACCTTATTTACAAAGTATCTTAAATGTCTTATAACTAATGATATACTTACTTTTTTGTACTAATATCTTCGACAAAGTATCTTGATCTTCAGTCCTGATAAACTGCTTAGAAAGGTTTGTGTATAAACTGATTCAGAAGGCGAGCTGTGTATGATTTATCATCAATGGTGATAGATTGTGTGGTATGTGAGCGTTGCGTTTGAACTTTGAGCTATGGAGCTAAAGTTATACTAGGAAAATTTGCAACAGTTTAAGGAAATGTAACTTGACATGTTATTTTGCTTTGGACTAATAAATTTGGTTGCTTGATTAGTCGAACTGTTAGGTATATCGGTTACAACTACTTGCGTCCTTGATAAAGTATGTGCTGTAAAGTCTGATCTTAAACCTACCTTTTACTGAGTCACTCGATTTATTATGTTACTATATTGGTTGTTGGACTTTTTGACAATGATCCCTACACATTTTTGGTAGTTTTTTGTTTTTATTTTCATGAGTATGCTAACTTCTGTAACGGGTCATTTTGTGGTTAGAGGCTAAAACTGCACAAGGACATGGATCAATACGAGACTGATCAGGCTACTATTCCTCCTTGTTGCTTGAAAGCACAGGCTTACTCCCCTGATGCTGAACTTGAAGGAAACTGTCATGCAACTGTTGTTTCAGGATGGTTCTCTGATCAGCAGAGTTTATCAGGTTAGTATTTTATCCACTTCGTTCATGCTTATGTTACGCTAATATCTTCACTATTATATAAGGAAAATTGAAAAAATGTGCTAATGTCTTGATGAACATGATTTGTTACACTTTTCTCAAGATGTGGCTGAATTTAAGCATTTAAGTTGTAGTTGTAATTTGATCATGACTGTGTTACAAATTGCAGATAAAGCAGGGAAAAGAATGTACTTCAACAACCCCATGTGGCCAGGTACTCAAATTCAGGATCAAATACAATAATATCATCATTCTAGTGTTCCATTTACGGCACAGTGTCATTTTTAGATTAATTTTGTTATATATTTGATCCGATAATATCCGGAGGATACAGACCTTATACAACGAAACATATTGTGCTGTGCAGTTCCATTACTTTTACTTAAAATAGAGTTTGAAGTAGAAATTTCGATGTTCACTAAAATTTTCACGTGTAGGAGAAGCACATTCATTGGAAGTGGAAAAGATTTTGTTCAAAGAAAGATCAAAGTACCAAGAGGTCCTAGTTTTTGAGGTATAAAATCTTGAATCACTTTGAAAATCCATTCTACTTATACCTCACATGAAAACGTTTATGTGATTTTCAGTCTGCCACATATGGAAAAGTACTAGTTCTTGATGGCATACTTCAGCTCACAGAGAGAGACGAGTTTGCCTATCAGGAGATGATAGCCCATCTCCCCCTTTGTTCCATCGAATCACCAAAAAATGTAACTTTACCATTGTTTTACTAATGTTCTTGGAAGCCGTTAAGATTTTTACACGTAATTCATGCAAAAAACAACATATGGCATATACGCAGGTTCTGGTTGTGGGTGGTGGTGATGGTGGAGTGCTTAGGGAAGTTGCACGCCACACGTCAGTAGAGCTGATTGATATATGTGAGATAGATCAGATGGTTATAGATGTATGTGCTGCAAACTTATCCTGAATTTATATAGAAATCTTGTCATACAACTTTTGGATGATAATTGTACAAATTCTGTTTTGTAGGTCAGTAAGAAGTTTTTTCCCGAGTTAGCTATTGGTTTCGAGGATCCTCGTGTTCATCTCCATGTTCAAGATGGTAAACTCCAGAGTCCAGACTACCGAATATGATTTCTGTATTAATAGCTGAGTCTTTGTTTAATATGTGCTTTTTAACTATGCTAGCTCTCGAGTTCATAAAAAATGTTCCAAAAGGAAAGTATGATGCCGTTATTGTCGATTCGTCTGATCCTGTAGGTAAGTTTGTAAGTGTGTGTATGTCTACTTATTTTCATTATATTTGTCGGTTTTTACAAAATTTTTGGGTTTTTAGGTCCAGCTCAAGAGCTTGTTGAAAGGCCTTTCTTTGAGATGATTGCAAGTGCATTAAGGCCTGGTGGTGTTCTTTGTAACATGGCAGAGAGTATGTGGCTTCATACTCATCTTATTAACGATATGATCTCCGCCTGCCGGGACGTATTTAAGGGATCTGTTCACTATGCATGGGCAAGTGTACCCACATACCCTAGGTGCGATAACAACTATTTGCAAGCTGTATTTGTTATAATTGATTACTAACGGGTCAAATGGGTCAATTCACAAATTATAGCTAAAGGGTAACGGGTCAAAGTGGGTGAAACTTGAAAGTAGCTAAAGTGTATTAATAATGGATTAACTAGTTATGCATAAAAAAGGAACAAAGACATGTTACCCAATCCGACCTTTTTTGACATTACTAACGTCTAAAACAACCAAATCTGCATGAACCATCTACCGAACCCGATCATTTTGCACACCTTATACGGTGAACTCTTTGTTAACCCGTCTCACCTCAGCTTCTACCATACAATTATCTTTACATATTTCATAGCATAGATGGTCATTCTCCTGTTATTGTCTAATTCTGCAGCGGTGTGATTGGATTTATACTGTGCTCGACGGAGGGTCCACCTGTAGATTTTAAAGTTCCTGTCAACCCAATTGAGTCACTTGAGGGAGCACTCGAAAATCAGAATGAACCAAGGTTTTACAACTCTCAGGTAATTCTATGCGAATATAAATGATCATATTATGTGAAAACTTGTAACTAAATGCATATTGGGTGTTTATTAGTAAAAGTTAATAACTTAATATGGTGACAAAAAACTTGTATCATATTCCGCTTTTGAACAGATTCATAGAGCTGCGTTTGCCTTGCCATCATTTGTAAGGAAGCAAGTGAGCTGTCTATGAAGAGCAGAATATGTTTCTTACAATCAAAAGCGACCCAGTATGTGTCAAAATTCTATATAACGCGTCATAATTGCGCTTGTAAATGTAGAATGTTGATATGATGGCTAGATGATTAAGTTATGTTGTATTCATACTCTCATGTTCTCCGGTTAAATAATAAATTATGATGAGAAAACATCATATGGGCGTTTCTGTTGTGAATCCGTTCGTTGTTTTCATTTCGCCAGCTTAACTTAGCAATCTTACCTTATAAACCGCACAAAATCTATCTAACCTCTGATAAATGATTATTTTTTTCCTTATGGTGCATTACCATTTTGTATATCATTTTTGAAACTTTTACAACACTTGTTCAATTAATAAACAAAAGGTCTTGTTCGAGATTATCAGTTAGAAGTTGGTTTAAGCTTGATTCTGTGCTAACGGATTATCAATTCAGCCCTGCCATTTGGCCCAAGTTCTTAAATTTCATCTCACTCTAACACGATATCAGTCCATTTTTAGCACACTTTTCAGCCCAAATCTAACAGAATACAAGCCTAACTTATCATACAACAAAAAACAATGCCCAAATTCATCTAACGAGGTATGAGGGATGTGGAATATAGTCATATATACAAATCATATCCCTACTCCTAGAGTAAACCCGAGAGTAGGGAGACTGCTTTTATGAAGACCTCCGAAAACTGTACATGTGAGTGTGAATGTACTCAAACTATGTGTGGATGTGTGATTGTGTAGAAATTGCCCGAATAGAGAAACAATGTAGCATATAGCGCATAGCAGGCATAAAAGGCGCACAACAAAAAATACCATAAAAACTTTGGAAACTAGAGACATATAACCTTACAACGAATGAAGCCAATTATATAATATAATGAGCCCGTATAGGAGAAAAGTAGTACATAAGCATGTGAGCATAAACGTGAAGGTATAAACGCATACGAGCATGGGGGACATAGAAGCCTTGAAACATACGAGTGTGCGGTCGTGCGGACATAAAAATAAATGCAAACTAGCAAAAGGCTGAAAGCTGTTGCTTGTATATAACTAGTACTATGTTTCTATTAAAATTAAATAAAAGTTTATTTTGTTATTGGAGTAATTTTTCATTTAAGGTACTCCATGAAATTATGAATTATTGTTTCTATTTATTTGAGTAAATTTTTTTTTTATAATAACAAATTATCATTATAACTTTTATATAAGAGTTTCGTATATTATAAATGAATCAAAGGAGAAAAATAAATTTATAAACATCTCTAATGTTTTCCCTGATTGCTCTTAAAAGTAAGATTTCAATATTCTTTGATTGTTTTTATTCCCAAATCATTTTCTCAATCTAATGCATCACATTCGATTAGATTATGGTATTGTCTATGATTTCATGAAGATTATAGGTTCATAGTTTATCAAATAATATGTTCTTGAAACATCATGGCTTGTTTGTTGCATAATCATATTGTATCAAAATCAATACTATGTCTGAAAACAACTATGGCATGTCATTATGATTTTTATCTTGCATAATATCAATTGTATGATTGACCATTTTTAAGGCGGTTACCGTGACGCTATAAGCCTAATAGCATTATTGTAATAGTATGTTCGCGTGGTGTTAGACGTTCTATTTTGGAAGAAATTATCTTATATGAAAGTGAATATCAGCTGCTTGAAAATGCAATAACCTAATAATCATTGTCATAATGTCAGGACGTTCTTTTTCAGGTTATAGCTGTAAAATATATTGGCTCGTAAGAACAAACCAGCTAGTGAACTCATAGATGTTATGCAGAAGTTACTTCCGGACAGTAATTCTGCGAGCTGTACATATTATTAAACTCCCTGAAAGTCGTGTGCGTTTTTCAACATCCAGCAGAAGTCTAAAGACCATTCCTGTTACGGTATTCTTTATTCAAAATAATCTAACGGTTACTAAAATGATGGTGGACACGGATGCTAATACTAGTCGGGGTCTAATGACTATAACTTCACTTGAGAAGAAAGACGGTGGTTGTTATGCAAGTGGAGGATGGAAGAGGTGAGATTTTATATTTTTGTTAGGAAACTTATTAATGCAATAATATAGTACAGTTTATTTGTGACTGTTTCACTGTTATAAATGTGCAAGCAGTGAAGATGGAAAAGTGAACTGCGGTTTTTCGAGTTTTAGAGGAAAAAGGGCTACTATGGAAGATTGTTTCGATCTTAAAACATGCAAGATTGATGGGAAAACCGTGTACCTATTTGGCATATTTGATGGTTATTCTCTCTTTTAAAAAATTCTTCTTTTAGCGTGCTTATCTACTTTAATTATTAGTAGGCAGATATCAACCCGGGTAACTTTAAGTGCTTATTTCTTCTAAAATTATCTGATAAGCAGTTTTCAACGAAGTGTTTGGATTGCTTATCTGTCTCAGACATGCAAAAACCAGATAAATTTTTTAATGAGCAATCCAAACAGCCCCAGAATGTGGAAAATGGCTTGATGATAAATATGTTTGTGCAGGACATGGTGGTTCACGTGCAGCCGAGTATTTGAAGCAAAATCTTTTTAAGAACCTCATATTGCATTCCAAATTTATGACAGATACTAAAATGGCCATAAGTAAGTCGGCATGACGGCATCACAAACAGTGGCGGAACTAGAAAATTAGAATGTGGGGGGCAAAATTTTTTTTGGCCAATTGCAAGGTGAAAAAGACATGAATCGGAACGAAAAATCGAGTATTCTTTCTTAAAAATGAAGAATTTATAAGTTTTGGAGTGTTAAAAGTTGGACTTAGTGTGTGAGTGGGGGGCATTTTGAGTTTCGAGTGGGGGGCAATATTAAAAAACGCTTAAAATTACACTAAAATCTCATCGTATCGGGCTAGCAATGGGGGGCGCTGCCCCCCCACAGCTACTACATGCATCCGCCCCTGATCACAAATATCTTCACTTTTTTTCCCTTTATCTTATTGTAAGTTGATAGTTAAATGGAAATGGATTATCAGGTGAAACTTATAAACAGACTGATTCAGACTTTCTGGAGTCTGAGAAAGATAATCCTCGTGATGATGGTTCTACTGCTTCTGCAGCGGTTTTGGTCGGTAATCATTTGTATGTAGCCAATGTTGGAGATTCTCGAACAGTAATATCTAAGGCAGGCAAAGGTTATTTTTTTATTTACGTGATCTTTTCTGCATGTTCACTGTTCAGTATGTTTGTAATTAAATGTTGATATTCCAATAAGGGAATTTTCTCGATTTCTTACTAAAACTATTTATCTGCTTAATGCAAATGATAAACAGGTTTGTGGGTAAAATAAGCTGTTTCGAATACTAACTTCACACAACTTATCCTAAAAAGAAATAAGCATTTTCGTTTGAAGCCATAAGCATTTTCAATTACCAATCCGATACCTCCACAATATGTTGTATGCAAGTATATTAATGCTACTTTATTAACAGCTATCCCTCTTTCGGAGGATCACAAACCGAATAGAAGTGATGAACGAGAAAGAATTGAGAATGCTGGCGGGGTTGTGATGTGGGCAGGTAATGTTGGCTTTTTGTTAATACGATGGATTTTGGAGTTGATAAGTAACCTTGCTTAAATGTTTATTAGGTACTTGGAGAGTTGGAGGTGTTTTGGCAATGTCCCGTGCTTTTGGAAATCGGAATCTTAAGCCATTTGTTGTAGCAGATCCTGACATCCAGGTATCCTGTAAATCTGTTTATTTAACGTATTCATTGCTGGTACATTTTTGTGCATAACTAAGATTTTGGTTTCATCCTACATAAGGAACAAGAGCTTGGCGAGGAATTTGAATTGCTGGTTCTTGCAAGTGATGGTCTTTGGGATGTTGTACCGAATGATGTATGTAATTGTGATCGTTGTATATCTTTAGTTTCCTTGACACCTAAACTATCATTAGTCGTTTGAAGAAAGAACTTCTTAATCGAACGTAGAGGAATCGTGTGAGCCAAAACTAACATTAGAATTGTTTTTGTAACCATTAGAAATGTGAAAAGAGTTAATCAAGTTTTTGGAAATGTTGTGCTTGTTTGTAGAGACATTAGTGTTGTTTTTGGTGTTTCTATTCTTTACTAACTTTTATCCTTTTCTGGTGGTACCATTTCACCAGGATGCGGTCTCAATTGCACAAAGTGAAGAGGAACCTGAGGCCGCCGCTAAGAAGTTGATAGAGACTGCTTTTAGCAATGGAAGTTCAGACAATATCACATGCATAGTCGTCAACCTTTATCATGATTCCATAACACAACCCAAACCCGAATCTTCAACCGCAACTGAAACCGAGACTTAAAGCCATTCAGAAACTAAGCTGATGGAAGAGCGAACTCAGGGATAAATAACGTACATAGTAATTTCAACAAAATGTTCTATTTTACATTGGTTTCCATAAATTTTGTTCCACCTTTCACCCAAAGATGTTTTTAGCTTAGAATTCAATAATGACAATGGTTTCATTATACTGTAATTCATTTGATATACTACGAATTTTGGGCACTTGTTGCCTATACACTTTGTACAAGTTCACAAAGCAAAATAGTCCTTTTACGTTCATACTAAACAACATGGACAACCACCACACAGTATCACCTAGACACTCGCGCCAACATCACCCGCCAACTGTAACCACCACCACAAAGCCCGTCATCGCTACAACAAATACATCACCATGTACACCCGCCACCACTTGCATATACAAAACTAAACCAAACCTAAGCTAATCACCAAAAATCTTCATCAAACCCAACCCAAAATACCCTCTTTGACACTTTCAATCTATTTCATCTAAAGAAAACTAACACGAATTTCCCAATCATAAACGATAATTTTCAAATGCTGAAAGATACAAAATCCTCAAATCATAATCAATATTTTTCTGATCTATAAATCACTACCACAAAATCACTCATCACCCCTACGAAATCACCCACGACCACAATATCACCACACATAAATTACTACAACCAACATCACAGCGAAAATATAAGTTAATTCTAAGAAATACAGCCAATCATACTTCTATTCTAAACCGCTTTTCTGATTAAAAAATACGACTACAACATCAAAGGCTCTCAAAAGAGTGAGTGTGCAAAGTGTTGTTGTCGGGCAAAGCCACTTCAAAAAGACCGCATTCATATTAGTTTTACATGTAAATACGTATAATGTTAAATATATATGAGCTATATAATTAAGTTTATATAATTTTTCTTTAATTTACAAGTGTAACAAGACCTCTCCATCTTGCTATTGACTATGGTCGCCGAAATTCAAATGACGGCTTGTACGAGCCAAATCATTCGCTCAAACCCGAACAAAACAACCTAATATGATCCCGAAGACGCGTACCTTCCGGTCTCAAATCCTTCTTGACATAACCTTTCTCCAGCTCATGAGTATACTCACCAAACCCAACATAACCACATTTCCTCCACATATCCTCAGCAAAGCTCCGGTGACCATAATACGCCATCGCCTCAACCACCGTACCATTCTCATCAGCCACCACCTTCACTGGAAGCCTCTCATAATGACCCAACGTAATGCCTTCAAAATCATCCAGTTTCTCTAGCCCATGTTCCGAAACCGAGTAAAGCTCGCCCCGGACCCGGTGTTGACCCTCCCCGGGGAAGTTGAGCAGGAATGGGACACCGTACGGGCCTTGTACTAGCGGGAAGTGGAGTTCAGTGGTGTATGTGCCGATGAAAGCAGCGTTGTTTTGGGTGATTAAGGAGTTGAGTAATGGGAGGTTGGCGAAACCTCGTTTGAGAGTGCCGTAGGAGAAGATTAAGGTTTGGTGTTTGGTTTGTTCGTGGGACAACATTGTTGTTTTGATGTTTTTTGATGACGAGAATGATATTGGTTTTGATGAGATTGAAGTGAAGGAGATCAAAGTGTGTCTTGTGGTTACGGATAGTTGATTCATTATCTTGTTTTTGTTGGATAGGTTGTAAACGAGACGAGATAGCTCTTAAGTTATTTGTGATCGATTTGTAAGTTATTTGAAATCGATTTGATTTAAACGAGTTTTGGATAGTTACACTTTTATTTTTTCATATACAAATAACTTCTCGAGTTGAGTCTAGTTTTGTATACCAATCATCCAGTTTCAAGTTTTAAATGTAAAAATAATCGAGCTCAAATTGAGCTTCGAGTTCGAGTTTATATGACAATCGAGCTCAAACTCAATGTTTAAAGCTCCATCAAGCTCAAACCGAATATCGAGCTTGAATTTAGGTATTCGAGTCGAGCTCGAACTTGATAGTATTCAGCTCGACTTGACTCGTTTACGCCTCAAATTTGTTACTCCATGCTTTGGTTTCAGAGATAAATACAAAGTGAAAAAACGAAATTTGCAGTTTAAGGTTTTACGTCAAACTAATTAAAGTAAACAAATAAATCATCTATTTCAGATATAAATAATCGAAATGTCGGTATTATACGGAGACGTGTGTTTCATATGTTTGTACTTTGTAGTATAATTAATATTGTATGAACCAAGCAAAGATCAACCATAATATATAATACTCATTGCAGTTTATATTTGAAGTATTAAACGTTGCAACTTGCACCATGCAAGTCAGCGTAAATTACCCAGAAGAAGCATTCTCATAATTTACTTTTACTATAAATTCTAAAATACGGAGTTGTTTGGAGTAGGATTTGAACATGGACAAAGTCTCCATCATTGCTAAGTTTTTTGATTTATGGTCTTTCTTTTCCAATCTGATTTGGGACTTCATCATAAACATTTACAGTAACTGCTTAACTGGTAAGTAGTACTATTACTATGTACTCAATTCCTGCTTTCGATCCTTTTTTATACTCGTCTATATTTTCTATATTTCTTCTATATATAATTCTATGACTTGGTTATAAATCTTGTATCAACTAACTGTGTATATAGCTACTCTGCACTCCTTTATCATGATCATGTTTATAAAATTTTTTATGATTATTATGTAATTTTGTTATGTTCGGTTAAGTTGTTACATATGATTAGAGGGTATTTCGTTATCTTAGGATTATATGACTAAATAGACTCCGAGTGTTTGTGTAAAAATTTGAACAAATGCTCACTTATATAGTAAATATGCCTACTGCGTTGGGACACAACCGTATCATGGTCTTTGGCGCTGTTTCTCTGAACTGCTAATTTAGAAAAATGAAAATCTTTTTTGAATTGACAACTTGAAACTCTGATCTCTTTCTAAACAGCTTATTGTGATAAACAATAAACATATAAAGTTCCACGCCAACCTCCTGAAAAGGGAGGGCTTTACCTGGTTTGAGTCTGTGTGGCGGTGGGCTCAAACCCCGTGGATTAGTCGGCCAATGAGTCGGAAATCACGGTTACCAAAAATAAAATAAAAAAATAAACATATAAAGTTATAAATAAGCAGTTTATTACTTTATTTAAACATTCTCAGACAGGCAAACATCCTCTTACATTACGGAATTTGCCAATAAGTGGTCTGAGATTGCTTATTTCAAAACGATGAATCTTGTTGGATTCACAATGACAGGTTTACCTCAGGGTGAATAATGTTTCCGTTAAACTTGCTATCTGTTTATGATGAGCCTATGCATAAGCTGTATGCATAAGCTAGCTGCTTTATATAAGCCATAATAAACACATCCCTGTCCCTGGAACTGTTATTAATCGATCCACTCAAACTTTATACAAAGTTATTAAACGATGCCAGGGGTATTTAGATTTAAGATTTTAAGTATAATATGGTTAGTACATAATGTCTAATGATATCTGTAAATTTGAAGTACCCGTGAAAGACTTGAAGCCCATGGAGTGCAATAAAGATGAGGGGATGAGGGCAAAAACAATTGCAGAGAAGAAGTTTGCTGATAAAGATTTTGCAGGTGCAAAGAAACTTGCTCTAAAGGCACGAACGTTATATCCTGAACTTGATGGTATATCCAACATGTTGATCACTCTTGATGTGTATTGTTTGGTATCACACTCAGACTAACAATGCAAAGAGAATATAGAGGAAAAATACTCAATTATTTTGTGATACGTTTCAATAAGCCTCAAGGCTGCTTAAATACAAAGAAAATAAACGTTGGAAACTAAATTGCCCTATTCTTATGGAAGACTTGAATAACAAATTGAAAACAACTAACTTCCCTGATTTACAGGAATTTTATTCGAGCTTACTAAGTCATGTGTGACTTGATCTTCCAACAATCCTTCTCCTAAACTAAGACATATGTTGTCTTTAGTTTACTTCTGGATGACGGGAACCTTGCATATCCCAAGCATGTCCCTCAGCTTCTCATACTGCTTAAGCTTCAAAGGTTTTGTCATAATGTCCGCTGCTTGCACAAGTGTGTTACAGTAGCTCAACTCAATCGTACCTTCATTTACCAGATCACGAAGAAAGTAATATCTCACATCTATGTGTTTGCTCCTGTTGTGCATTATTGGATTCTTTGACAGCTTGATAGTTGATATGTTATCACAATATATAGTGGTTCCTACATCTAGTGGTGAACCGATGCATTCAAATACCCGTCTCATCCATATCACCTGACATGCGCACGATGTTGCTGCTACAAATTCTGCCTCGGTGGTAGAGAGTGTTACGATCGGTTGCCTCTTTGATGACCATGCAATTGCCGCATCACTTAAAAAACATACATACCCTGAAGTGCTTCGTCGACTATCAAGATCACCTGCGTAGTCGCTATCAGAATACGCAACCAACGATTTACTACCGCTTCTTTTGTAAAATATTCCCAGCTCTACTGTGCCCTTAATGTATCTTAATACCCTTTTCATTGCTGCCATATGTTGCTTGGTAGGATTCTCCATATACCTGCTTAACAAGCTAATAACAAACATAAGATCAGGACGTGTAGCTGATAAATACATCATACATCCCACCATTTGTTTGTACAGTGTCGCATCAACAAAACCACTTCCATCGTCTTTTACCAGCTTACATCCAGGAACTATGGGATTCTTCACCGAGTTGCAATTTCCCATATTGAATCTTTCTAAAACTTCACGAGCATACTTTCTTTGACTCAAATAGATTCCATGCTCATCCTGAATCACTTCTACGCCAAGAAAATATTGCATCTTACCCATGTCAGTCATTTCAAATTCAGCTTTCATTAGAGCTTTGAATTCCTCTATTAATTTCAATGTTGTACCAGTGACTATTAGATCATCAACATAAACTGAAACTATTAAAATGTTACCTTCTTGTGCTGATTTTACGAACAAAGTAGGCTCATATGGACATTTTTGAAACCCACTTTTGGTAAAGTATGCTTCAATGCGACCGTACCATGCTCGTGGCGCCTGCTTTAGCCCGTACAATGCTTTCTTCAGTTTATAAACTTTTTGCTCACTCCCTGCTCGTTGGTATCCTTGTGGTTGTTCGACATACACCTTCTCTGCGAGTTCTCCATATAGGAAGGCACTTTTAACATCAAGTTGGTGAACTTCCATTCCCTTTTGTGCAGCAACTGCAAAGATGGTTCTGATTGTGTCCCATCTCGCAACGGGTGCAAATACCTCTGTATAATCGATACCTTGTTTCTGAGCATAACCTTTTACAACTAACCTTGCTTTACATTTTTCAATGTTACCATCTTTATTTAGCTTTGTCTTGAAGACCCACTTTACACCTATTGCTTTCGTACCGTGGGGCAAATCACATAACTCCCACGTGTCATTCTTTTCGATGGCTTCAATCTCCTGCTTCATAGCTTGTTTCCAACACTCTTCCTTAACAGCATCATCATAGGTTAAAGGATCACAAGTTGGACTAAACATAGCCAAATTCTCTTCTTCTCCATCTGATAACCCCTCACCAGTAACATATTCTCCCATCCATCCTGGTGTTTTTGTTACCCTTTTGCTTCGATTCTCAACGGCTGGTGTCTCCACATTCCTTTCTGGTGCTACTAATTCATTTGGATTATTTTGGTTGTTGAATTCATTTTCTTCCACTTCTTGAATTGTGTTTTCCTCCCATTCCAATTCATCTTGACTTGTTGCTTGTTCTTGGTTCCAATTCCACGCAGTGTCTTCTTCGAACACCACATCCTTGCTTATAATAATTTTGTGTTCAACCGGATTGTACAACCTGTAAGCCTTTGTTTCTTCATTTACACCAAACAATACACATTTGATACTTTTGTCATCCAACTTTCTTCTTTTCTCCTTTGGGACGTGTACATGAGCAACACATCCAAATATTCTGAAATAGCTTACCGACGGTTTTTCATTGCTCCAAGTCTCTTCTGGAGTGCTGTCTTCTAGTGCTGCGGTAGGACTTCGATTAAGAACATGTACACACCAGGCCGTGGCTTCAGCCCAATATATCTTTGGGACTGCTCTTGCTTTCAACACACTTCGCACCATATTTAACAAAGTTCTGTTCTTTCTTTCTGCAACTCCGTTTTGGTGAGGCGTGTAAGGTGCAGTGAGTTGCCTTCGGATACCATTATTCTCACAAAACTCCTTGAACTCTTTAGAGTTGTACTCTCCTCCTCTATCTGTACGAAGACACTTAATTTCCAAGCCCACTTCTTTTTCAACCCGCACTTTAAACTTTTTGAATACGTCAAGAGCTTGTGACTTTTCTGACAAAAAATAAGTCCAACATTTTCGAGAAAAATCATCTATAAAGTTGAGTATATACCTTTTTTGACTGCTAGACTTTGGTGTAATTGGCCCACAAATGTCAGAATGAACTAACTGTAACTTCTGAGTAGCTCTCCATGTGGTCTTCTTTGGAAATGATTCTCGATTTTGTTTGCCAATCAAGCAATCAGTGCAAGGCTTTATTTCTGCTCTTATGGCTGGAAGTCCTATCACCATGTTCTTGTTATGCAATATCTTCAAGCCTTTGCTATTAAGATGACCATACCGCTGATGCCACAGGTAGTGATCACTCTCGGTTTCAACTTTATGACACGCTCCTGATTTATGACATGAGTTTGCTTCAATAACATACATTCGATTTCCTGTCATAGCACTCTGAATAATCAACCCTTTCTTTGGATGGTAGATGCTACATAATCCATTCTTCATTAGCACAGCCACCCCTTTTTCTTGGACTTGCCCAATGCTAATCAGATTATTTTTTAATTCAGGTATAAAATACACATCAGTTAAAGTGTGCGTCATACCTTGAACTTCGAAAATCACATTACCTTTTCCCATTACCGCCATTCGAACATCATTCCCAAGCTTAACACTGTTTCGATAATCTTCATCCATGTTGCAGAACCATTCCTTATCCCCGGTCATGTGATTCGAGCAACCCGAATCTAGAAACCAAATTTGCTTCCTACCTGTTTTCTGTTTTTCAACATAAGCCATCAAAACCATTTCTTCATCATCATCAAGCTCTGCATAGTTGGCATCCTTCTCCCATTCTGGACACTCGCTTTGAAAATGCCCTAGCTTGTGGCACTTGTAACATTCAACTGTGCTTTTATCAAAAAAAGATCTTCCCCTACCTCTACCTCTATAGTTTCCTCTTCCTCTCCCACGACCTCTGTAATTTGATCCAGTAGCAACCTTCAATACCTGCTCTTCTTCTTGTTGTCCCAACATTCGTTGCTCATGGATCAAAAGACTTCCATGTAGTTCATCTATGGTCATGGTTTCAAGGTTGTTTGATTCTTCTATGGAGCATACTACATAATTGAACTTTGGGCTTAATGAGCGCAAAACCTTAGCAACAACATCCCCTGATGACAAACGATCACCATTTGCTTTCATCTTGTTAACTATAGTTAGAGTTCTAGCCAGATAAGCATCGACCTTCTCACCTTCCTTCATGGACAAAAGTTCGTACTCTCTCCTTAGAGCTTGTAACTGAGCCCTTTTCACCTTAGTGGACCCTTCATACTTCTGCTTCATTGAATTCCATATGCCTTTAGACGTGCTCTTGTCTAGAATTGTCTCCAGGATCTCTCTGTCAATTGACTGGAACAAGTAGTTCTTCACCTTCAAGTCCTTAAGTTTGGCTTCATCCACAGCCTTTCTCTGAGCTTCAGTTACAGCAGCAGTTCCTTCACCAATAACAGGAATACCATCTTCCACCAGGCTCCACATCTCCTTACTCCTCAAGAAGTTTTCCATCAATAATGACCAGTGATCAAAGTGGCCATCGAACCTGGGAATTGCTGGCTGCACAAACTTATCAGAACTTGCCATCTTTGTGTAGTCTCCTCTATTTCTCTCTCCCTCTACCGAGCTTTGATTAACCTGGCTCTGATACCAATTGTTTGGTATCACACTCAGACTAACAATGCAAAGAGAATATAGAGGAAAAATACTCAATTATTTTGTGATACGTTTCAATAAGCCTCAAGGCTGCTTAAATACAAAGAAAATAAACGTTGGAAACTAAATTGCCCTATTCTTATGGAAGACTTGAATAACAAATTGAAAACAACTAACTTCCCTGATTTACAGGAATTTTATTCGAGCTTACTAAGTCATGTGTGACTTGATCTTCCAACATGTATATCTGTTATGAGAAAAAGGTAAATGGAGAGTCGGATTGGTATGGGATACTTAATGTGAATCCATCTGATGACGATGAAACGATTAGGAAACAGTATAGGAAGTTGCTACTCATAGTTCATCCAGATAAAAACACATCAGTTGGTGCAGATGATGCGTTTAAAATACTCTCGGAGGCGTGGACTTTGTTGTCAGACAAGTCCAAAAGAGCCGGATATAACCAGAGAAGGAAATTGAAAGTTTCATCTCCAAAAGAGCGTCCTTCTGCATACCGAAGCCCGAAAGATAGTAATAGCACCACCAGTAGCCAGACAAACCCAGGTCCAGTTCCCCATCCAGCCACGACACCTGCTCCTGCTCCTCCTCCTGCTCCTTCTCCTGCTCCTGCTCCTGCTCCAGTGGACCAAGGAATTCATCTGTTTTGGACTAGTTGCTACCGATGCAGGATGCCTTTTCAATATCCCAGGATTTACGTCAATCAAACCCTTCTATGTTTGATTTGTCACATACCTTTTGTTGCTGCAGAGATGCTCGTCCCAATGAATACAATACCACCCACCCAGCCGACTGGATTATGGGCAGCATCAATCCTTGGTTCAAACAATAACACACATGCTCAGTTTGGTGGCCAGTCGTCTAATGTAAACCAGGGAAGTAACTTCTACACTTCCACACCTGGATCATGGTGGGCATGACTCAGTCTTAGTTCAAAAGTTTGCTGGCCAATCGTACATGTAGACCACGGGGGTAACTTCTACACTTTCAGACCTGGATCTTACTCTTTCGCGCCCGGATTTTACTGTCCTTGATCGTATGTTTCGATTCTCAGATACGGCTTTCGTATAATAGATTGATGTCTGGTACTTTGTAGGTTACTTTAAAGGTTATATACATAAGTACATATATTATAAACATATCACTGGTGACTAACTATTTGTAAAATAATTTGAATTTAGTGTTTTAGTGTAAAAATACTGTAATATTTTCGTGGTGTTATTCTAAAGACAGGTTGTTAACTTGTTGGGTAAATTGTGAATTTCGTTCTTGTGCTTTTCGAAAATGGTAAATTTGTTACCGGGAGCAAACTATAATCAATTTTGCCACTATATTTGAAAATGTCATGCAATTTTGCTACTGAGTTAATTTTTTTTTAACTTTTCGTCGTTTTCCTCGGTTACTTCCCACACGTACCTGGCAGGCACGTGTGGGTATATTCGTCAATTCCCATTGTTTCCAGCCTAAACCCACCTTTCGTTTCATGCAAAAAACGTCATCAAAAATATTTTCTCGACATTCAAGCCACAACCTGGTTTGCACAACATGATAAATGGTCGTTTGACACTTCGTTTCGGCCATTATCAAAATGAATTCCTCACAAAATGATGATCATGATTGGGTATTATCGTTTGATCTACACGATTCGGATGTTCGACCAACGCCCTTCATCCGAACCTGCAACAGCCAACATAATGTTGGCAGCACCACCACGACCACAAAACTCATAGGTGCTTCAGAAAACTCAATTATTGGTAACCGCAATGTTGATTATCCGATTAGGACCACCACCGAAACCAAAGTTTGAGCGCAAAACCCAATTTTTGATAACCACCACCACCGAAACCAAAGTCTTGTAGTCCGAATAATTTGGGTGATCTAACATTAACAATTAAAGACCTTTCGATGTCTCTTTCTAGTGCAATTCACCACAAAGTCCTTGCCATAGAGGATCTTAAAAAGGATATTATTGTAGGAACAACTTTGATTCTTCATAATGTCTCGGTGTTCACTCGTAAATCATCCATCCATTATCTTAATATTACTAAAAAAACATAATTAAGATTTTTTCAGGAAGGACACATTCATTGTAAATTGTAGTGGCTAAGTGGTAATGTAAGTTGAGTATCATGTGTTTAGGGTTGTTTACTTGTTCTAGTTTGTAGTGTCTTGTTGTTTTCTTGGTCACATGGAATCAATGTTTTATTTTGTATGAAAATCTTCGAATTTACCATATTAACGCTCATATATGTTGATTGTGTTGGTGCTACATAAGGGTTGTTTGTATCATTGGTTAGCAACCAAAAGAATGGATACCCCCTTAAAGGTTTACATTAGGCACAATAAGCCATAAGCAGTTTCGTAACTTATTAATAAAAACAGTTAATAAAAGAAAAAGAAGGAAAAGAATAAATGAAAAAGTCCCAAGAGTCAATTGGTTCAAGTGAGTGTGTGTTAAGGTGTGTGGTGTGAGGAGGTCACAAGGTCGAATCCTTGTCTCTTTTTTGCTTCACACAGACTTAGTTTACTTTTTCGATAGATCTAGCTTGACTATAAGCAGTTTGCTTATAGCTAGTATAAGAACCAACTTAGTTTACATTTTGCTTAATTGTAAGTTTGGGCTTAATTAATAGAATCAGTTAATAAAAGAAAAGAAGCAAAAGAAGAAATGAAAAAGTCCTAAGAGGCAACCGGTTAAGTGAGTGTGTGCTAAGGTGTGTGTTGTGAGGAGGTCACAAGGTCGAATCCTGGTCACCTTTTGTCTTTACACAGACTTAATTTACTTTTTCGACAGAATAAGCTTATGGTATAGCAGTAATAATAGTAGTGAAGTTTGGGCTTAATTATAAGCTACAATCCAGCTCTAAAATCCAAGCAAACCTCAAACATAATTATTTCACCACCTATCCTAAGAGTGTACAAGTTTGATTTCCTAAAACCTAGGGTTGACCCATTAAATCCTTGCTGGTGTGTTGTGCAAAATGCTTGGTCAATTTTTGCCAAGTATGAACTAGTAGATGACTTTTTTTTAGCTATAAGTGTATGGAACTTAAATTAATACTTCTAAACTGATATGAAATAAGCTTGAATAATCATAGATGAACCAAAGCAACTAATCCTAACACATTTTTGCAAGTAGTGAATAATTATGACCTAAACCCAAACAATCCTTAACTCCTTATCAGTTCTTGTAATCTTTTTGTTATTAATGAAAGTTAAAGTTGGAAGTTCCAAATTGCCTAAACTTCTATACACAATACTATCACAATCAGAAGCATGACTAAGCACTGATCAGTTAATAAAAGAAATGGTACAACTTTATAGAAGGTTGGCTTAAAAAAGTTAAAATCAAAATACAACCCAAACATAAAGTTTCGACAAAAGATGCAAGACAACATTTTCAATGGTTTTACATAGATTGTTTAGGATTTTCCAAATTCCTTCTTCACAATTTTTTCCCATGTGGTCACTGATGCAAACCCTAAGACGCAATTCTTTATTGTAGGTGGCCTTTTTCCTAGAATAGCAGGTTGTTCAACTTTCTTGTTGGACCTCAATTTAGCTTTATAATCATTAGAAGTTGAACATGGCCCAACCGGGTCATTCACTTCATGATTTTCATAGTCAGAGTCTAACCCAATTGTTATAACTTCTGCAATTAAGATGTGATTCGAGGTTAAAAATCAAATGATAAAATGGATGTTTAAAACAACACAATTTTTCTCAAAAGCCCAGATTGATTAATGAAAATTCTTACCTTTCTTCAATAGCATTCGTTCCTTTGCTGCTTGAAAAATCTTTTATATCCTGATTTCAAGATCATTGAAGCCCTTTTCAAGATTCTATTCAAAATCTGTCGTTGATGCACAAAAGGTAGGTTTTATTTTTGTTACGCGTCAAAGATGTTGTTACTGCCTATATATATGACAAATTGACTTTTGACTTTTGCAAAATATTTGAACCACATCCGAACACCCCTTAATAAGAACCATAACCGTAAAACTTCATGATCATTTCTTAATTTAGCAAAACATAATACATTAAATAATGATATAAGATTACAAAACATGTGATAAACACCCAAACAAACAACACTCCTTAATCACTAAGACGCGAAAGCATCATAGTCATGAACACTGTGTTTGCTATTGCGGCACGACGGGCTGATATCACCAGCTTGTTCAACTTCGACACCATTTCGTTATTATGCTCACGAGCATTCTTGAATTCTAGAATACCTTTTACCGCAGGAATACAAGCCGTCAGAATGCCCACCTCATTGTTCAAGAGGTTTCGATGGTTGATCCTCTCGTGAACTTTGTCAATTAGGACCTAAAGGTCCCTAGCATCGGCAAGATTCTGTTCCCTTTCCATGCCAAAGTGAACAAACACTTGCCTTTCCATGCGAGAAGAGTTTGCATCACGGGCCAACCTATCACACAATACCAATCTCCTAAAACTGACATCTTGATTTGCCATTGAATTGAATTATTGTAATTCTTAGGGTTTTATGTATAAGTTTAGGTTTCAAATTATGGTTACGGGTAGTAACTTTTTAAGACTGACATTGATGATTGATGATCATGAACCGTCTAGGGAGTTAATTCCTTGAATCTTTCAAAGGTGGTGAAAATAACGTCCTTGAAAGTGTGTCAGACATTGGAATATCAAGAGTTTTTCCTTTCTGTGCTAAATTTAATTTCAGAGACATAATTTGCAGTTACGAAAGGTGTCTGTTGAAGTGTCGGGTGGGAAATCTTTTCGAGGATGTTTTTGCATGAAACGAAAGGTGGGTTTAAGCTGGAAACAATGGGAAATGACGAATATACCCACACCTGCTAGGCATGTGAGGGAGTTAACGGAGGAAAATGGTGAAAAGTAAAAAAGCGTTAACTTAGTGGCAAAATTGCACGATATTTTCAAGTATAGTGGCAAAATTGATTGTAGTTTGTTCTTGGTGGCAATTTTTCCATTTTCGCAAAGTACATGGACGAAATTTGCAGTTTACCCTAACTTATTATTGTGTTCGTATTTCATATTTTCAACTTAACACTTTAATGTGTATCATAAGCATGGTTTCTTTCGAAATAACATATCCACGTACGTAAAACATAATTTTTTTTTCGAACGAAGCGTATAACATAATTGGGGGTTTATGGTAAGAATTTACCCTTTTAATATTATTTTTTTTATTCAATAACATAATGGAAGAAGACAAACAGTTAACAAAATTGAACTGTTAACCTTTTTTGAATAACAAAGTTTATTCTATTAAGTATAATGTTTGTGGATCTACGTCTCAAGATATTAATATTCATAACATGTTTTATTCTGACTAGCATGGTTCTCGCGTAATCCGACGACGAATACCCGGTCACGATTTTTAAAGCGAACAAATGTTTGTTACAAATCGAATTAATTTTTGTAGTCACATTAATGTTAAAGTTCTAAAAACAAATTAAAATAACCTACAAAAAATAAAATAAAAACTAAGATTTAATAAGAATATATCAAAATAAATGTTAGATAAAAAAGCACAAAAATATAGAAAATATTGTGAAATTTAATTATAAAAATAATAAATAGATAAAAATAATTTTCAATGTAGTACTAAAAATGTTAATTTAATATGTTACTGTTACAAAAGGCTGTTACAAAATATATGGTATATAATTGTGAGGAAGAAAGGAGATTTTCTTTACAAAGTAGTTATAGATTACAAATAAATGAGATAGGATCATATAAGAAGAAAAATTAAAATGAGACATGAGAAAAAACCACAGCAACGCATCTGAGATACACCTACAAAATTAAATGCATCTCTCTTATTTTAAAGAAAAAAGATCCTCTCAAATATAAGTGAACTTCATATATCAAGTTCTTAAATCATAACCAAAATTAGAAAAAATTACACGTTTCGTCCCTATGGTTTGCTCAAAAATCACGTTTGGATGGCTGTTAACTTTTACTGTTAAGTCTAATAAATGAAAGGGTAATTTCGTCTTTTTCATATTATCAAGTGGGACCCATAAACTCATACTAATTCATTTTCTCTCACCTCTCGTGTTGTCCCATATTCTTAGATGATTAAACACGAAATAAAGAAGAAAGATAGATGAATTCTAAAGAGAGAAAGTAGTGAGAGAAAGTAGAGAGAATGGTTGGAACTTTTAGAGGATTAGATTAGAGAGAGAAATTAACAAATGACCAACACCCTTCCTAACATGCTAGGAAGGGTATATATAGTCCACCCACATACGGGCTTGTTTATGGACTATAGTCTAATGGGCCGGGCTTTCCTTTTGGGCTTTAGTTACTTATGAGTGAACTTTAGCCTAAAGTTAAGCCCGTGTAACACGACTAATCTACTACCTATTACAATGTTCTATTATACGATACATAATAAACATATGACCAAGCATTCTTGTTTGACTCAATATTTTGAGGCTAACAATCTCCCCCAATGAGAGGTCATTACCCTTTATGAGAGGTCATTACCCTTTGTCGTTTGGAGATTTGTAGAGATTACTAATCTCTCCGTAAATGAGTCTCGAACGTGTAATAGTAGTCTTGTTTCTTCATGCTGTGATCTTTGAGCCTTTGTCATTGTCTTTCGACTTTGTCTTTAAATCTTGATATCTTCAAATCATCCTTGACTAGTCTTTGCCATCTTGAGATCTTGTGTCTTCATCCACATGCTCACACTATTAATTGTTGAATATGTATTTAGGCATGAGTATGTGGTTTTGAATCTTTGACTTTGCTGAGTACACCGTGACACCACCTTCTCGAGACAAAACATAGACACAGACTGAATGGCTTTGACATTCGTCCTAAATCGGCAGCGTTTTACCTCCGGTCCGTGAAGACCGTTATACGATATTAAATACCGTACTTGTGATTAGGTAGATTTAATTAAGAATCTCCTTGACAGGATTTCGCGGTTTTACTAGCCGTTCTCTTTACTCGACCGTCTAAAAGCAAGACTACGAACATAAAGAGTGAACAATTGGATAGATATCCGCTTGATTAAAGTCGTCAATTCAAATTCCTGGAACAAGTTTGATTCATAAAGAATCTTACCATTGTTGCTTTCCAGTTGACACAAGATTGATTCATAAGAATATCACAAGTCACCTCTGTTTGATGTTGACGCTAGAAGGATTTCCATTCGTCACTGTGAATATTAATGAATATCACTCTGAATGTTCTCGCAAGACCATAAAGATATTGCGTAGAAAACTGAAACGAGTTTGAATCAATTCAGAATCAAACCACTGTTGCTTTTCAGTTTTACACATGTTTAATTCATAAAGAATCTTACATATGACCTACCGCAGTGCTGTTTGATGTTAACACTAAAAGGATTTCCACTCATCATTGTGAATACTAAGTAGTATCACTCTGAGTGCTCTAGCAATATCGCAAGGATATAGCGTAGGACTCTCTTGTTTGTCATCCGTGTGTCCTAATGAGATTTGATTTATCTCTAGGCTCTAGACTCGATTTGTCCACTTTTAGTGGTCGGAGGCTGGAGCAGATGCCACCTATTCAATATCAACTATCTCGGAGTGAGAAAGTCGATAGAAGTCATGTTGATCTCCGTGACAATAAAACAAACTTCTTTTGAGAGAAGCCTGAGTAGCTAGGGAGGGTTGTGCATTACATCATTGGGTCCATGATGTGTAGTCTTCATGATGTGTTGAACCGGTTTCTGCCTAAGTTGTATGGAGGGCTAATTTCTTTTCACCCTTTATCCTTACATTTCTTTTTCATTCTTCAACCCCTTCAATGCTTACCAAGACATCATTACTAGCACCTTGTTGTGATTGTTCCAGTGCTAGCATCAGTACTTAGTCGGCATTCAGCTACGTTCATATTCTACTCCATCTTTCCTAAGGACTTCTAATAATCAATTGGATTGTCCCTGGGAAGATCCCTCCGGTTCTGGTTGGATCATAGGACTTAAACCTAACCACCCTTTTGACACCAATAACGTCGTGGATTAAAAATGTTGTGGGTATTTGATCGTAACCATAAAAACCACTTTAAATATCTAACAAGATGTTTGAAAAACATTTAACACCTTGATAGTTTTTTTGTCGTTTTAGAAATACACCCCCTTCACATGTGCATCGATAATCGAAAGTGTTTCGCACATGTAAGTAAGTGTTAAAGTGCTTGAGTCTTGCAAAATAGATCACATTTTAATCACATTTTCTCCCCTATCTCTAATATATAATTTTTTTTGATATTAGAGATAACAAATTTGATTAAAATAAATTTTGAAAAATAGTCTTGAAAATCTTCGGGAGAAAGATGTGTCAATCTTTTGCATGAAGTTGAAATGCTCCCCCTCAAAAATTGATCCAATTGAATTGTCATTGTGAGGATGTGATCCACATTTCGCTTTTTGAGGATGGGAGTTGTTGAATACACAATTTTTGAAAGATTTTGAATAATCATTGAAAAATTCTTGAAAAGATTGTGTTCAACGCTTTTTGAAAAACTCTATTTCTTTTTGGCGAAGAGGTTTTTCTAAAGCATAAACTTGAGTTCATAGACTTTGAATGTCTTGACGAATCCACTCAAGTGTAAGAAGATTTCTCTTCTTTTGCTAAGGGTAAGTTCACTAAGGCGTACACTCCCCCATGAATATAGATCCGGGTTGCAGTCTGAAAGTGATTACAAGCCATTGTGTTGAGCTCAAAACGTTGAATGTTTTGTGACAAGCTCAACCCAAGATAGATTGTTCTTGTAAAACCCGCATGCTTTTACCATGAATAGTACCCTTTAGAACGTACGTACAGGATTAGAACTTTCCTTTTTATAACATGTTTACGTTGCATGAATAAGAATTACAAGTATTACGTACGTGTTATAACACGATAAGTATTTATTACGTATGAACACACGATAGTTATTCCAATAATAATTATAATCACGAACATGCGAACATGAAATCATGAACGTAAATTAATCACGAGCTAATATTATTTACGTATATATATTTATTACGAACACGAATAACTAAGTCACGATCGTAAACTAATTAGAACACGTAATTTACGAACACGATAAAACACGAGAACACACTATTATATTTAGACACAGAAAAAGGTACGGGTTACCCCAAGTGGGGCCCCCTACCCGCGGCATACACAAGAACATGGGCTTAGCCCATGCGAACTTTTACTAAACAAGGGAATTTAGGAAAACATGTTCATTTATCACAAAATCAAGAAAATAAGAAAAACCCTAGTTTCTTTTCCTCTCCTTCTTGGCCCACCGGTTTTGATCACCAAAAGGGGTGTTCGGGTTGATTTTGATCTTGGAAATTTTGCAAGGATTCGTGTGTGTTCGTCATCACTTGATTCACGTATTCGGTATAACTTTTAAACCTTTTCTTTTTATGTTTTGATTTATGAAATCACATAAAATCATGATGTTTTTAATTAACAAATTAAAAACAAGTATTTGTAAACATGTTAATGATCATGGGGTAAATCAATCAAGGGTTTTTAGGGGTGTTTTGGGCTAGCCGACGCCTAACCGAGCCCCATAGGGGTCTCGACTTGGCTTATTACACACCACCGAGACCATATGGTCTCGGTATGGTGGTGATGGTCCCACGACAGCAGCAAAAGCAAGGGGAACCCCGACCTTGGTCGGGGTATGGTGATGGTTACGGGTCTGGTTCATGGGTTTTTAATCACGGGTCCGGTTCATGAATCATTTTTTCAAGGTTTATGATTTTACAAGTTATGTTATTTTTTGAGACTTAAATTAAATTAATTAAAAACATGACATGATTAATTTAATTTACATGACTTAGGTTATTAATTTAATTATTAATTCATGAATTTTAACCTAAGTACTTATTATTTAATCAGACTTTATAATTAATTAATTATTAAACCATGACTATAATTGATTAATTAACATGACTTAGGTTATATTATTAATAGTTAATAATACATGTTTTAACCTAAGTATTTTACCTTATTTAATTAAAATCATGTTATATTTAATTAAATACTTTAACGTATAGTTTATTTAATTTACATGTAATAATTAATAAACTATACTATATAATCACATGACTTAGAATAATAATCAGAAAATACTTAAGCTTATATAATTAGCTTAATTAACCAGCTTATATCTATTTATGGGAACTTCCTATTTTTAGAAACTTATTTATTTAAGGCAACTAATCTATTTATGGAAACTTTCTATTTTTAGAAACTTATCTATTTTAAGCAGTAATTCTATTTTTGGAAACTTTCTATTTTTGGTAACCTTCTATTTTTGGAAACTTTCTATTTTAGAAAACCTGCTATTTTTAGAAAGTTACTTATTATTACACAACAAGTATAATAATACATGAAATACAAGTAATACTTAATCAGAATAGACAGAATATGAGATAAACACAGTATAAAGCTTAAAACAGTAAAACATGACATGAACATATAAAACAAGCTAAGACATGATATAAAACCAGTTACGTATTCAGTAATCAGATACTTATTCACGTATGTATTTATGTAGCATTAGTGATACCGAAGTAGGACTCTCTTCCGTTCGCCTTCTTCGTTCACTGGACACAAGGTACGGATTCTTCGTCCTTTCAGTATGGACATTCTTTCCTTATTAGGATTCCCCGTATGCAGCCAACTGTTTTCCCATAGTATAAGTTTATATGTTTGATTGCTTATGTTTAATTAGAACACCTAAAGCCATATACATGCATGACCAGTTTCACCTAGTTATGGAGGTACCATAACCATAACACTAGAGGCACTGGTGTTATGACTTCCCCACGGCGGAGTGATTGCTCATGGCGTCCCTTCAGCTTTTGGCCATATTATTATATTTATCATGTGGGGCGTATGGGTGCATACTAGTTACATGTTTTTAGCAGATTACTCAGTGTGAATGTGGTGTGTGCCTTGCATCCTTCACAAGGAGCTGATCCCTCCTACCTAAAAACCAGTATATTAAATTAGAGGCAGCCCCTCTAATTTGCATGACGAGGTCACCCCTCCAAGTATTCATGCACGTTGATTTTCATGACCTATATTGGCTAATGGTAAAATATGTTAAACAATTTTTACAAGATAAACATAAGGCTTTTCAAACTATAAAACCAGTTTTACTAAGACTTAACCGGGTTATCCAGGACTTAGTTTCTTTTGCTGTTACATGCTTATATGCTTATATTATTCATGCTTTACTTGTACATCCGTGCACAGAGCGTTTTGCTCAGCCGTTTTCCTTTTCATGTTCCCAAAACGGCAGGTACTCAGGGACGCTCGTAGACTTTAAGCGTACTTATTTACTTTATGCATTTATCTATACTTTGATACTCTTTCCATGGACATTGTTTAGTCCTTTCATTTACAGTACTTATGTTTGTGTGTGATGAGCTTTACTTTTGGACTACCGGATGTTTGATTCCGGTATTTCCTTTTGTGGTCATGTAATGTTTAGACATTTATCCTTGTATGCTTTGATGACACGCCATAATCACGCGTGACATTTCATTTATCAAAGTGGGGTGTTACAATCATGGTATCAGAGCCAAGGCTTCGACCTGTAGGCTCTCAAAACATGACCTGTGATTAGTGGGTAGTCATTATGGTCTTCCTAGAACTGACAGTCGGTTTTCATGCATACATATATATGACATTGTCGCAGGTTTATGACTAAGTAATGGTTGGTACAAGACTGGCCCTATTTAGTCGCATGTGTTTTATCGAAACTTTTAAATTTGGGACCGTCCCATAGGCGTCCCCTCGCCATGTCTTTTATTTTGGGTGAACTGACCATAGGCGTTCACTCTCGAGCATACAAAAGTTTTCATAAAACTGCATCATGCATTCATTTACTAGTTTTCCTGCATAAAACTTTTCTCATGATTTATTGGTATAATTTTTTTCATGTATATATTTTACGTTTTGATCAGTTTAATCATATATTTTATGTTATACTATCAGATGGTTCTCACACGCGAGCAAGAACAACTCAATGCAGCGATCCAAGCTGCAATGCAAGCTTTGCTTCCTCAACTAAGGAATGACATCAGGGCTGAGGTTCAGGCTGCCAACAATCAGCAGCATAACCAAGCACCTCCTCCTCCTCCTCCAGTGACATTAGCTACATGGCTGGAGAGATTCAACAAGCTCCGTCCTCGAGCTTTCGAGAGAACAGATAGCCCCAGTGAAGCTGAAAGCTGGTTGGCTCACATCGAGAAGATCTTCGATGCTATGGGTTGTGACCTCGTGTTCAAGGCGAGGTTGGCATGTTACCCATTCGAAGGCGATGTGTTAAATTGGTGGTTAGCATTGAAGCAGTCTGAGGGAGGTGATAATTGGGTGGCTGGTTTGACCTGGGCTCAGTTCAGAGATAGGGTGATGGAGCATTTCTTTCCCAAGGCTGAGCAAGACAAGCTGAAGAGAGAGTACCATGGGATCCGACAAAGAGCTGGGGAGAATAGAAACGGGTTCATGCAGCGCTTTCTCCGCTTAGCTGGTTTCCTTGGTGCAGTGGCAGGTACTCCTGAAGAGCAGGCACACTACTTCAGGTGGGCTCTTCGCACATCGGTCGCAAACAACTTGGTGTGTGCTACGTTCAACACGGTAGCACAAGTGGCTGATGCAGCACGTAAGCTGGAGATGCTGCAAGAGAGAGATGAGTTCGGGGAAGCAGAGAGACCCGAGAAGAGGTAAACATTCGTATTCAAGTGGTGACCAATCCGTATTCTTTCAGTATATATGTCAATATTCATCTCTTTAAATTGTATCTTCCAGGCAGAAGACTGGGGACCGGTCTCAGCCGGCTACTCAGCAGCAGCCTAATCAGCCCAAGGGAAAAGGTCAGACTAACGGCCGTTCTGCTACGGATAGGCGTGGCGGTAATGATAATTACCGTAACAATGCTGGACACTCCAATAACAGCAGGTCCTTATACTTACGCATTTTCTTATGATTTCATGTTATAACTCATATTTCTGACACATTAGTAAATCTTCTACCAGGAACCATTGAAATGGTGGGGACCAGAACCAGAGAGGTTCACAGCCTAGCCGTCCAGCTATCACTGGTATTCAATCTTACGATTATCCGCATTTGTCCTTTGTACCCTATTATCATGTCTCATGTATAATGTTTTATCAGGTTCTCAGCGAGCCAGAGCACCTGTTGGAGGATATACTCATCCTCTTTGCTCTACTTGCCACCGTAGGCACCCAGGGCCATGTCGTCGCGACAGTGATGCATGCTTCAAGTATGGTCTTCTTGGCCATCGCATGAAGGACTGCCGCAAGGGCGAGATAGAGGGCACATCGGGACATTCTGATACCAAGCCGCCTCCTACCATTGGACGCGTCTACACGATGACTCGCGATCAGGCCAACAAGTCTACAGGTACCATCACTGGAATATTGTATATGTATGGACAAGCTGCATGTGTTCTGTTTGATACGGGTGCTACTCACTCGGTCCTTTCTACTGCCTATGCCAAGAATGTTAGGATACTCCCCATGCCACTAGAGAATAGACTCAGTATTTCCACGCCTTTGAGGGACTCTGTACTTATAACCCATGTGTACAAGAGTCTTCCCCTAGAGTTTGACGACAAGGTCCGTCCTGTTGACGCACTTCCGCTGGACATGAATGACTTTGACATGATTTTGGGCATGGATTGGCTATCCAAGCATCATGCTACCATAGACTGCCATTCATATCGAGTCATCTTCGGTGATGTTAATGCACCAGAGTACATTCATAACGGGTTCGTACCCGGCAGATCTGTACAAATCATATCAACCCTGCAAGCACGTGCACTACTGTCACATGGCTGCGAGGGTTATCTAGCTACGGTTCATGACATGGATGCTGAATCCCCATCAACTCAGGATCAGCCGATAGTGTCAGGATTTCAAGATGTATTTCCAGAAGAACTTCCGGGCATACCACCTGCACGTGAAGTGGAATTCAATATCGAGCTCATCCCAGGAGCTGAGCCAATTTCCAAGGCTCCTTATCGCATGGCTCCCATAGAGTTAAAGGAGCTGAAGGATCAACTACAAGAACTTCTAGAACGAGGTTTCATTCGACCGAGCGCATATCCATGGGGCGCACCGGTCTTATTTGTTAAGAAGAAGGACGACAGCATGCGTCTTTGCATAGACTATCACGAGCTCAACAAGATTACTATCAGGAATAGGTATCCACTGACACGTATAGACGATCTGTTTGACCAACTCCAAGGGCCCAAACACTTCTCCAAGATTGCTCTTAGGTCAGGCTATAGTCAGCTACGGGTTAAGGAGCAGGACATCGCCAAGACTGTTTTTCGTACCCGCTATGGCCACTACGAATTTGTAGTCATGCCATTCGGCAAGACCAATGCTCCAGCAGTGTTCATGGATTTGATGAACAGAATCTTCCATGAGTTTCTGGACAAGTTCGTCATTATCTTCATCGATGACATCCTGATTTTCTCAAAGTCAAAGGAGGAACACGAAGACCATCTTCGTACAGTACTACAGATTCTTCGCCAGAAGCAGTTGTATGCTAAATTCTCCAAGTGTGATTTCTGGTTAGACAAAGTGGCATTCTTAGGTCACATTGTATCAGCAGAATGAATCACTATGGATCCAGCGAAGGTTGAGGCTATTACTAAGTGGTCGAGGCCGACATCAGCGACTGAAGTCCACGGTTTCTTAGGCTTAGCTGGCTATTACCGTAGGTTCGTGGAGAACTTTTCCTGCCTAGCACTACATTGACCAAACTAATGCGAAAAGGGTAGAAATTCGTCTGGAATGAAGACCGAGAGAAGAGCTTTGAAGACCTGAAGCAGAAGTTAGTATCTGCACCTATTCTTACTCTCCCATCTGGTACGGGTGGATTTCAGATCTACAGTGATGCATCGGGGAAGGGACTTGGATGTGTTCTCATGCAACATGGGAAAGTGACCGCGTACGCTTCACGGCATCTTAAGCCTTATGAGGAAAATTACCCTACGCATGACTTGGAACTTGCTGCAGTCGTGTTTGCATTGAAGATATGGAGGCACTACCTATATGGAGAATCATGCGACATTTTCATGGACCACAAGAGCTTGAAGTATATCTTCACTCAGCGTGAATTGAACATGAGACAGAGGAGATGGTTAGAGCTGTTGAAGGATTATGAAATTAATCTGCAGTATCATCCCGGCAAGGCGAATGTAGTAGCCGATGCACTTAGAAGAAAGTCCGGAATGATCAACAACATTCAGATTGAGGAGGAAATCATAAGAGACTTGGAGTGACTAGACATAGAGATCATGGTACATGGACAACACGATTACTGGGCTAATCTTAGAGTAGAACCCGAGTTACTCTCTAAGATCAAGGAAGCTCAGAAAGATGATGGAGAAATCTGGGCGATAATTCAGAATTTGGAGAAGCAGACAGAGTTCAGAGTAGAAGGAGATGGTATCGTATGGCAAGGCACGAGACTTTGTGTTCCTGATGATCAAGAACTCCGGGAAGCTTTGTTAGCTGAAGCTCATAGCTCCCCATTCTCTATACATCCTGGTTCGACCAAGATGTACCATGACATCAAACAGTACTTTTGGTGGAGTGGTATGAAACAGGATGTTGCCACTTACGTCTCCAAATGTCTTACATGTCAGCAGGTTAAGATCGAGCATCAGCGATCTGGCGATCTCCTTCAACCGTTAGATATTCCAGAGTGGAAGTGGGACAAAATCACCATGGATTTTGTTACTGGTCTTCCGCCAACTAAGAGGAAGCACGATGCAATTTGGGTTATCGTAGATCGACTTACCAAATCAGCTCTTTTCTTACCGATCCGCAAGGAAGATTCGGTCAGTAAACTCGCCGATACTTATAGAAGGGAGATCATGAGACTCCACAGTGTTCCATCCAGCATCGTCTCAGACAGAGATCCTCGATTCACTTCACGATTCTGGAAGAGTCTGCAGAAAGCTTGGGGTACACAACTTAAGCTTAGCACGACTTTTCATCCTCAAACAGACGGGCAGTCGGAGCAAACGATTCAGACATTAGAATACATGTTGAGGTCATGTGCGTTGGAATGGATGGGTGATTGGGACGATTATGTCTGTTTGGTGGAGTTTGCATACAACAACAGTTGGCATGCAAGTATCAAGTGTGCTCCTTTCGAGATGTTGTATGGCAGGAAGTGTCGCGCCCCAATCTGTTGGGTTCAGGTTGGTGAGCGAACACTTGAAGGACCAGAAATCATAGAGATGACTAATGAGAGGGTCGCAGTAGCTAAGTAGAAACTTCAAGAAGCACGGTCACGTCAGAAGAGTTACGCCGACAAGCATCGTAGGGACATACATTTTAATGTAGGAGATCACGTTTTCCTTAAGGTTTTGCCGGCACGTGGTGTTAGACGTTTTGGAATTAAAGGGAAGCTCAGTCCTCGATTCATCAGACCGTTTGATATCATTGAACGAGTCGGTGAAGTATCTTACCGTTTAGTGTTACCTCCGCAGCTTTCGCATGTACACAATGTGTTTCATGTGTCCTTACTAAGAGGGTACCAGTATCATCCCCTTCACATAGTTCAGTATCCACTGGAACAGATACGTGAAGATCTCAGTTTTATAGAAGAACCCGAACGAGTTCTTGACAGACAAGAACGAGTCATGAGAAGGAAGACGATTCCATTCGTCAAAATCCTTTGGAGGGATCATACCGAGCGGGAAGCCACTTGGGAAACAGAGGAGTCTATCCGGGCTTCTTACCCTCATTTCATATTTTGAATTCGGGTATGTTCTTCTTTTCCAGTTTGCTTTATCTATAATTCAGGGACGAATTATTCTTTTTAGGGGGGAAGAGTTGTAAAACCCGCATGCTTTTACCATGAATAATACCCTTTAGAACGTACGTACAGGATTGGAACTTTCCTTTTATAACATGTTTACGTTGCATGAATAAGAATTACAAGTATTACGTACGTGTTATAACTCGATAAGTATTTATTACGTATGAACACACGATAGTTATTCCAATAATAATTATAATCACGAACATGCGAACATGAAATCATGAAGGTAAATTAATCACGAGCTAATATTATTTACGTATATATATTTATTACGAACACGAATAACTAAGTCACGATCGTAAACTAATTAGAACACGTAATTTACGAACACGATAAAACATGAGAACACACTATTATATTTAGACACGGAAAAAGGTACGGGTTACCCCAAGTGTGGCCCCTACCCGCGGCATACACAAGAACATGGGCTTAGCCCATGCAAACTTTTACTAAACAAGGGAATTTAGGAAAACATGTTCATTTATCACAAAATCAAGAAAATAAGAACCCTAGTTTCTTTTCCTCTCCTTCTTGGCCGTCGGGTTTTGATCACCAAAAGGGGTGTTCGGGTTGATTTTGATCTTGGAAATTTTTCAAGGATTCGTGTGTGTTCGTCATCACTTGATTCACGTATTCGGTATAACTTTTAAACCTTTTCTTTTTATGTTTTGATTTATGAAATCACATAAAATCATGATATTTTTAATTAAAAAATAAAAAACAAATATTTGTAAACATGTTAATGATCATGGGGTAAATCAATCAAGGGTTTTTAGGGGTGTTTTGGGCTAGCCGACGCCTAACCGAGCCCCTTAGGGGTCTCGGCTTGGATTATTAGACACCACTGAGACCATATGGTCTCGGTATGGTGGTGGTGGTCCCACGGCAGCAGCAAAAACAAGGGGAACCCCGACCTTGGTCAGGGTATGGTGATGGTTACGGGTCCGGTTCATGGGTTTTTAATCACGGGTCCGGTTCATGAATCATTTTTTTCAAGGTTTATGATTTTACAAGTTATGTTATTTTTTGAGACTTAAATTAAATTAATTAAAAACATGACATAATTAATTTAATTTACATGACTTAGGTTATTAATTTAATTATTAATTCATGAATTTTAACCTAAGTACTTATTATTTAATCAGACTTTATAATTAATTAATTATTAAACCATGACTATAATTGATTAATTAACATGACTTAGGTTATATTATTAATAGTTATAATACATGTTTTAACCTAAGTATTTTACCTTGTTTATTTAAAATTATGTTATATTTAATTAAATACTTTAACCTATAGTTTATTTAATTTACATGTAATAATTAATAAACTATACTATATAATCACATGACTTAGAATAATAATCAGAAAATACTTAAGCTTATATAATTAGCTTAATTAACCAGTTTATATCTATTTATGGGAACTTTCTATTTTTAGAAACTTATTTATTTAAGGCAACTAATCTATTTATGGAAACTTTCTATTTTTAGAAACTTATCTATTTTAAGCAGTAATTCTATTTTTGGAAACTTTTTTATTTTTGGTAACCTTCTATTTTTGGAAACTTTCTATTTTAGGAAACCTGCTATTTTTAGAAAGTTACTTATTATTACACAACAAGTATAATGATACATGAAATACAAGTAATACTTAATCAGAATAGACAGAATATAAGATAAACACAGTATAAAGCTTAAAACAGTAAAACATGACATGAACATATAAAACAAGCTAAGACAAGATATAAAACCAGTTACGTATTCAGTAATCAGATACTTATTCACGTATATTTATGTATCATTAGTGATACCGAAGTAGGACTCTCTTCCGTTCGTCTTCTTCATTCACTGAACACAAGGTACGGATTCTCCGTCCTTTCAGTATGGACATTCTTTTCTTATTAGGATTCCCCGTATGCAGCCAACTGTTTTCCCATAGTATAAGTTTATATGTTTGATTGCTTATGTTTAGTTAGAATACCTAAAGCCATATACATGCATGACAAGTTTCACCTAGTTATGGAGGTACCATAACCATAACACTAGAGGCACTGGTGTTATGACTTCCCCACGGTGGAGTGATTGCTCATGGCATCCCTTCAGCTTTTGGCCATATTATTATATTTATCATGTGGGGCGTATGGGTGCATCCTAGTTACATGTTTTTAGCAGATTACTCAGTGTGAATGTGGTGTGTGCCTTGCATCCTTCACAAGGAGCTGATCCCTCCTACCTAAAAACCAGTATATTAAATTAGAGGCAGCCCCTCTAATTTGCATGACGAGGTCACCCCTCCAAGTATTCATGCACGTTGATTTTCATGACCTATATTGGCTAATGGTAAAATATGTTAAACAGTTTTTATAAGATAAACATAAGGCTTTTCAAACTATAAAACCAGTTTTACTAAGACTTAACCGGGTTATCCAGGACTTAGTTTCTTTTGCTGTTACATGCTTATATGCTTATATTATTCATGTTTTACTTGTACATCCGTGCACTGAGCGTTTTGCTCAGCCGTTTTCCTTTTCATGTTCCCAAAACGGCAGGTACTCAGGGACGCTCGTAGACTTTAAGCGTACGTGCATATGGACTGGAAGCTTTCTATCCTTCTTTACTTTATGCATTTATCTATACTTTGATACTCTTTCCATAGACATTGTTTAGTCCTTTTATTTATAGTACTTATGTTTGTGTGTGATGAGCTTTACTTTTGGACTACCGATGTTTGATTCCGGTATTTCCTTTTATGGTCATGTAATGTTTAGACATTTATCCTTGTATGCTTTGATGACACGCCATAATCACGCGTGACATTCCATTTATCAAAGTGGGGTGTTACAGCTCTACCCGTTGTTGGAAAAATTGTCCAAATAGACATTTTCCTTTATTGAAATATAGAACTAACATGTTTTGAAAAATATTTACAACTTTCATTCGAGCTTTATGTACACACCCGTGTTGTTATTGAGCGACATTTCTAGGCACGTCCATATTATTGATACTGAAAGATATGTCGAGAAGAATATTTTTGGATTTTTAAAGATTTTTTAATTTTGTGTTTTGTTTTTATATGTTTTATATTTTTGTATTCTACTTCTTCAAAGATATTTACAGGTTGATGTTTGATAGATAAATCAAGCAGGCACGTTTGCCTGAATCTCCAGGTCTGCTGGAGTCAAACATCTCATACCAATTTGCCTAACGAGGTACTCAAACCTATCTTTTGACAGAGCTTTCGTAAACAAGTAGGCTAATTGGTAATCCGTTCCAACAAAGTATAGTTCAACGATACCTCTTTCAACTTGTTCCTTTATGAAGTGATATCGTACATCAATGTGCTTCCTGCGGGAATGCTGTACCGGATTGCAGGAGATGGCTATGGCCGACTTTGAGTCATAGTACATAGGTACTTTATCAAAGTGGAAGCCATAATCCGTGAGTTGTGTTCTCATCTAAAGAACTTGAGCACAACACGTAGATAGAGACACATACTCCGCTTCGGCTGATGAAAGTGACGTGCAATCCTGCTTCTTGGAAGACCATCCCACAAGCTTATATTGACCTAGAAATTGTGCACCACCAGAAGTACTTTTTCGTGTATCAAGACACCCCGCATGATCAGAATTTGAATAAGCCGTTAGAAAGAAACCGGTTTCCCTCAGATACTAGAGTCCCAAATGAATGGTATTCTTGAGGTACCTAAAGATCCGTTTAACCTCCTTGAGGTGCTTTTCAGTGGGTCGTGCTTGATATCGTGCAGAATAACATGTAGCATGTGAAATATCAGGTCTGCTTGCTGTCAAGTACATGAGGGAGCCGATCATTGAACGATATCTCGTTTGATCTATGGCATTTCCCTCCAAGTCATCATCTAGCGATGTGGTTGTTAATGGTGTCCCAACGGGGTCACATGAAGTCATACCATGCTTTTTGATTATCTCTTGAGAATGCTTAGCTTGGTTTATGAAGATACCACTTGGGAATTGGTGAACTTGAATTCCTAGAAAGAATTTTAGTTCGCCCATCATAGACATTTCAAATTTGTTGTGCATTACTTTTTCAAACCATTTTGAAAGTTTTGGGTTTGTGGACCCGAAAATAATGTCATCAACATAAATCAGCACAAGCAAAATGTCATCCCCATATTTATAAGTGAACAAAATTAGATCAATGGAACCTTTTGAGAAACCTTTGGATATCAGAAATTTCGAGAGCTCATCGTACCATGCCCTTGGAGCTTGCTTGAGTCCATAAAGTGCTTTGTGGAGACGATACACCTTGTCAGGATAATGAGGATTAACGAATCCTTCCGGCTGCGTAACATAGACTTCTTCCTTCAAAGGACCGTTTAGAAATGTTGTCTTTACGTCCATTTGATAAACAGTGAATCCCTTATGTGCAGCATAAGCAAGGAAAATCCTGGCCGCTTCCATACGAGCAACTGGTGCAAATGATTCGTCAAAATCAATTCCCTCTTTCTGGCCATACCCCTTAGCCACTAGCCTAGCTTTGTTCTTGATGATCGTGTTTTCTTCATCCATCTTGTTTTTTCAGATCCAACGAAGATTTAAAAGAATCACATCGTATGGTCTGTCAACAAGTTCCCAGACTTTAAGTCTTTCAAATTGTTGAAGTTCTTCTATCATCGATTCAATCCAAGCATGATCAGACATGGCTTCTTTGATGTTTTTCGGTCCAGCTGTACTCACGGCGAGTGCGAACATACAAACATCGCCATCGGTGGCTAGTTGTCATCTTGTACGAACAGGCTGTGAAGGGTTTCCAATTACTTGAACCAAAGGATGTTCTCGGGTCCAATGATGTGTTGAAGGATGTCGTTGATAGAACTCATGCATATTAGACGGATCAACATGGCGAGTAGAAGACTCTCCAGTTTCGTGTACCGGTGTACCAAATGGGTTGTGAAAATCTTCATCGTCAGATAATGCATCGTCTGCTTGATTTGTGTTCTCTGGAGCAATGACAGTAGTTGTGGATGTTGTAGGATCGATTGTTGAAGTGATATTCTGAGGAGGTAAATCTGCAGCAAACCGTGTTGAAGTAGATGAAGTTGTATCCTTTTGTTGACGATGATCGGTATCATCATTCTTATCATGAGTAACAGCGGAAGACTTTGATACAACATGTTTCTCCCCCGTGAAATATTCATCAAACATTGGTCCATATAACATTTCCAACTCTTAAAGTGTCGTGTCCACTGTCATATCTGCTCTAGGAACATGTTCAGGAACCAGCTTTGAACTTGACGGTTCATTGCTGTGGTCTTGAGTTCCGAGTTCGGTGCGGTTGTGCACAGAAATATTTTTTCGTTGTGGATCGGGACTTAAACTGTTTTGTTCAAGTGCCATTTCTTGTAATTCATCAAATCTGATATGAATAGTCTCGACTATCAATTTTGTTCTCTTGTTGTACACTCTGTATCCCTTAGACTGAGTTGCATATCCCACTAGAATGCATGCATCACCTTTCTCTTTCATCTTGTCCAGATTTTCACCATCTCGAATAATGTAACACGTACATCAAAAAACATGAAGGTGTTTGAGTGAAGGTTTGCGATCATTAATTATGTGATATGGTGTCTTTTCGTGTCTTGGGATAATTAAGGATCGATTTTGACTGTAGCATGCAGTTGATACGGCTTCGGCCCAAAAGAATAGTGGTAGTTTTGAAGCAGATAATAATGTTCGAGCAGCCTCAACTAAAGTGCGATTTTGTCTTTCAACAACTCCGTTTTGTTCAGGTGTTCGAGCAATAGATGTTTCATGTTCAATCCCTTCGGCTTCAAAATATTTCTTCAGAGTTGAATTCAAGAATTCTATGCCTCTGTCAGTACGTACCACTTTTACTTGAGCTTGAAGACCATGTTGTATCAGCTTAAGGAAGTTAATGAGAACCTCAGGTGTTTCATCCTTGGACCTTAAGAAGAGGTTCCACGTGTACCTTGAGTAGTCATCGACAATTACCATAACATATTTCTTCCCATTGATGGTTTGAACACACATGGGGCCACACAGATCTATATGAAGAAGATCTAACCGTCCTTTAGAGCTTGGCGTAGTCTTTGTCTTGAAGCTACTCCATTTAGCTTTATAAAGCTCACAAGAAGAACAAAGATGATCTTTGATGAATTTCAAGTTTGGAAGGCCTCGCACAATATCTTTCTTGGAAAGCAAGTTGATGGTATCAAAGTTAAGATGAGATAATCGTTGATGCCATAACCAAGCTTGAGTCGTTGAAGCTTTAGCCATGAAACATATTGGAGTTGAAGAAGTGGAGTCTTGAAGTGAAATAGTGTTGAGATCAGTACCCCGTGAACCGGTAAGTAAGTCATTCCCATCATAATCACTAACAAACATGTCTTCTTTCTAAAAGCAACCTCCAAATCCGCATCACAGAATTGACCAACCGAGAAAAGATTGTGATTGAGCCCTTCGACGTAGTAAACCATTTTGATAGTGATATTTCCCTGAACCAAGTCTCCATATCCTAGGATCGGTGCAAATTGATCATTTCCAAATCGGAACATACCCAGGAATTTCTCCACGAAGTTAATTAGAAGCTTGAGATTCCCCGTCATGTGCTTCGTGCATCCGGAGTCCAGTATGAATAGAATTATCTCGATCACCAGCAGAAGAATTAGAGCACGATGGAGCATTTGCTAAATTGGATTCCATGTTAGTTGTGATATCCAAATCATTAGTTTCACTTAAAGACACACTAACGCTCTTTGTCACATTTTCAGTCCTAACCTTAGGCATCCATTTATATCCTAGAGGACATTGATTAGCAAACCACCATTTCCAAGACTTGCTTGTAGACTCATATAATTCCCTAATTCGCTTCTAGGGTTCTTAGTGGTGGAGTCTGACGCAATACTTTTCTCAGGGAGGGTTGCACCAGAATGGTTTACTTTGCATTTGGGTTTTCTAGCACTAATAGGCATCGCAGTTTGCTTCTTAGTTCTAGTAGCTACGCTTTTGACATTATTCGAAACACACATAGCATGATTGGCATTAGCACACTTTCCACATTTCACACAAACAAACTTAACATTCAAAGCATTCAAAGTCGAATCATTCAAATCGTCATTACACGCGATTACAAACATTTTATTCTTAGAAACATTGAAAATACTAGGGTGGTCTTCTACTTCCTTCATCTTCCCTTGAATTTTGTTTTGCAAACCTTTTCATTCATTCTAGTGCTCTTAAGCTGAGGCCGGCTAACACTAGCAGTGGGGACTACTCCTGTAGTAAAATACACACGTCTATTAGTGTTTCTAGAAATTTGAGGTGATTGACTTTCTTTGTTGTGTGTGGGTTTAGTGGCTAATCTATACATCCCTGGTTTAATTATAATTGTGTTCATGATGCTTTGTGACCGAATATGTGTGTTGAGAGTATTATGTGGTAACCTATCCTTCCCATCCGTCTTGGGAGCAAACGCAGGTTTTGCAAATGCAGAATTAGAGAAAACAGATGGTTTTCCCAAGACAGAGGGTCTAGTCACTTTGTGCGCATTAGGCTGTCTTACAATAGGTTTCTTAACACTAGGTTCCACAATTTTCCCACCCATCTTAGCAACGAGTTTCTTCAACTCTGCTATCGTTATTTCCTTGTCTTGTAACTGAGCTTTCAACCCTTTAATTTCCAAACTCTTTTTCATTCATTTCTCGACACATTTGGGAAAGTTTTTCTTGTAATTTATTATCATGTGGAAAACTTCCTATGTCTTTTTGCAAAGCAAGTTCAAGAGAATGACAATGTTTTTGAAGGAAATCAGTTTTGTGTTGAAGTAACTCAAAAGCCTTTTTATCAACATTCTCTTTATGTTTTGAAAGCTCAAGTTCAAGACGCTCACATTCTTTGATCTTATCAAGATATTTGCATGAAACATCAGAATATTCATCGATATCAACACAAGATTGAAGAGTAACACACAAAATATCTTTGGAGAGACATTCTTCTAAGAGTAGATCATATTCGTTTGAAAATTTTGATTTGTCACTTTGAAGTTCATCAATTTCTTTTTCAAGAGACTCAACATATTTCAAATCATCAAACATTTCAGACCGAATCAAGTTTTCAAACTCAAGAACATGTTCTTTTATTATCTTCGTATTTGGTATTAAAAGTTCTTTCACAAGCACAGTTATGTCGTGAGGAATTTCTGTTTTCCACTTATCCTTTTGACGTTTTTCCCAATCGCTTTCAACAATTGATTGAACATTATCAATGTGGTGTTTAAGAAAACCAAGTGTCTTTCTACTTTTTCTTTTAGAAGCATCAAGAGGCAAATAGTTAATATATTTAAAAACATTAGTTTTCCTGTTAGTGGCAAAAGCTTTCTTCCATTGAATTCGTCTTTGTTTGCATTATAAAAACAATTCCTCACGAGACTTATGTTTTTGTGGAGTGAAAAGACCATAAAGATTGTTTTCATAAGCATAATTATATGATGTCACAAAATCTTTATTGACTGGTGATCTAATCTCCTCATCCCAAGGGGACATCTCTTCATTGTCGAGGCTAGCTACTAGGCAATCATGATCGGTCCATTCGGACTCATTAAGATATAAGTGAAGGTTAGCAGCTTGAGCTTGTTCGAGGTACTTGGGGGTCGCAAAGCTAGGTTGACCCTTGAAAAACGACCGAGGTGCTATCATTCTAACATTTTGAATAGAGTCATGCGTTTTATAAACAACTTTTTTCAAAAAATCGACTTGTTCTTCGAGATCCTTTACTTTTTCAGTATCTTTGCTTTGTCTATTTTTGAAATCTTGTTTTAATGTTTCAACCTCTTGTTTCTTTTCGTCAAGAATTTTAGCAGAATCGGTGGTATTCATAGAAAGCCTCTGTTCAAGTTCATTAACTTTTGTTGTGGCAAGGTACGTTTTGACGTTCATCACTTAATAAGACAATATGACGTTTTTCCTTAGTTAACAAAGCAAGACCATCGTTGTATTTATTTTCAAAATCATCCTTTTTAATGTTGATGACACTACATTTGTACCCCTCAAGCTCTTTGGTCTTTTTAAGAAGCTCAACCCTATAACTATCAATAGTCTCACTATATTTTATAAGAGCGGCTTTGTATTCTTCAAAGTTTTGAGTGAGCGTTACGTTTGCCTTCTTTAATTGCTTTTGACTCTTTCTATTTTCATTGACATCTTTTTGTAAAATAGCAATTAAATTAGCAAGCGCGACTCGCTCCTCGTCATCATACTCATTTGCATGTTGATCATCCTCAAACTCATTATTGCACATGTCTGATGAATCGGGTGTGGTATTGCTATCAACCGTTTCCATCATACATGTGTCAGTAATTGTTGTTGGTAGATCACTATGCTCATGTGTATCACCAAACACATTATATTCATCATCATCTTGTACCTTATCAATTGGCTCGGTATCAAAGATAGGACCATTGTCATCTTCGGTGACGTTAAGGACCTCATGAATCTTTGCCATGTATGAATAATGTGCCTCGAGTTCTTGGTCGGAGAGTTCATCATCTGTGTCGTCAAGCATTTCTCCTTCCTCAGCTGATGGCTTGATCCCAGCTTCCATTTTCTTGCACAACAGCATTTTTTCCTTATGATACCCACAATCTTTGACCCTTTTTGGCTGTCTGCATTCCCTAGCCAAATGTCCATAACCTCGGCAGTTAAAACACTGAATCCCAGTTTGTTTCACAACTTGAGTACAAACAGTGTCTCTATTTCCAACAACAGTAGCAACCCTTTGATTATCATACTTTGCAGGTTCTCGATCATACTTTGGAGGACTCTCAGCACGTCTTCGTGTGTCATACCTTGGAGGACTCTGAGCATAGTTGTTCCTCGTGTTAGATGATGTTCTGAGGTTGTTGTTGGTAGGTTTGTAGATTTTCCTGTATTGTTTCATAATAAAAGCCATTTGTTGCTTGAATTCCCTATCCTTTTGAGCAAGTTCTTCATCACTGTCTTCTTTAGATGATTGCTCAGGTGTGGGTGATGGTGCTCTTGTAACTTCTTTGCCTCGGGATCTTGTTGGATCATGTGACTTAGACACAGTGGATGATCGTGGTGATGATGATTGAGTGTAGTAGGTCATTGGAGCACGAGAATCATAATCTGGGTACTGTTGAGTGGTAGACACCAAAGCAAGTGGATTTGAAACCTTTGCAGCACGTTCAGCTCGAAGTTCATTTGCTTCATTTTGAAATTGTTTCAAAACATCAAAGAGCGTGTGATATGAAACTTCATCTAACTTTTTTTGTTGTTTCACTAAGGTAACAAACCGTGTCCACTCTGGTTGAAGTTGCTGTAGAAATTGGACATTTACTTGCATGGTGGAAACTTGCAAGTTGTTTCGGTTCATGTCATTCATCATTTTGTATAATCGGGAGTAATAAGAATCAATTGATTCCCCATCCTTTGATGTAAACTTGCCAAAGTCCCAAAACATCTTAGTTTTCATGTCTTGTTTGTTAAGTGATTCACCTTGTTGAAATCTTTCAATAGCCGTCAACATATCTTTAGCAGTAGAACATGCATCAGCCGTGGAATAAATATCATCTCTAATGCCACTGAGAATTAAGTAGATTGCTTCCTTTTCTGCATCAAACCAAGAACGGTTCTCTGGTGTGAGATCGTTTCTTTTTTCATCGCGTTCATAAGCTGGTTGTTCTTTAGTTGTGTTTGTGGCTGGTTGTGCAGGAACATTTATCCTTGCGAGTTTATAGGATCCATCAAAAATACATTGCCTTAAAGCATCACCGTTAGGTTTTGTGTCAAAATAACATAGAAAACGGGATTGCCATTGATCATATCGACCCGACACAAGCATTGGTGGTCTTTCTTTGTTACCCAATGTTGTTGTTCGTGACACGATACTCTGTAGTAGAATCCATCTCGATAATCTCTGAAGTGTAGAAGTGAATAGGATCTTAAGTAGATGAGGTGTGATTGGTGTTTTCGATGAAAAATGTTGAAAACCCCTAAAAATTATCTTCACAAGAAACCAAAATTTCTAAGGCGAAAAATCACACGAGTTAAAAATTTTCAAAAACACATTTTTCAAAAATTTGCAACGATTTCGCAGTGTAGATCAAAGTTACACAATTCCGCAATGTGTATATTGTATGATTCCACAATGTCCTAGAGTGTATAATTCCGCAATCCCCAACGTGTATAATTCTGCAATACGAAATTTGACTCAATTCCGCAATACGTGCACTAATTCCGCAATTTTGGCAAAGATTTCGCAATTCACTGAAGTTATAGTTTCGCAATATTTAAAGAGTTATCATTTCGCAATGAAGAACTTTCAAATCCGCAATAATGTAAGATGTATTCCGCAATTGCCAAAAAATTGAATAATTCCGCAATACACACAAGGTTCAATTCCGCAATACTTAAACATAAGATTCCGCAATATTTGCAATAATTCCGCAATACCAAAAAACTTATGATTTCGCAATACCTAAGTATTCAGTTTCGCAATGTGAATTAATATTGCGAAATTATGGCAGACATCCTAGAAAATAGGATATTGGAAGAACTTTATGATTTACGAGATTTCAAGCCAAAAATGAAGCCAAACACCACAAAATTTCGCGTTTTTTGACCAATCTAAATAACCCAAATCACTACCACGCTTATGTAGTTGATTTGTCTACTCACTAACAACAGGAAAAACGTAAAATTTTTTGCTGATTCGAGCTATATATGAAGAAAAACCCCACGAAATCAATAAGAGAACTAAAACCAATCACGTATCTACCCCGTGGCGATTGATACCATTTGTTGTCCCATATTCTTAGATGATTAAACAAGAAATAAAGAAGAAAGATAGATGAATTCTAGAGAGAGAAAGTATAGAGAATGGTTGGAACTTTTGGAGGATTAGATTAGAGAGAGAAATTAACAAATGACCAACACCCTTCCTAACATTCTAGGAAGGGTATATATAGTCCACCCACATGCGGGCTTGTTTATGGACTATAGTCTAATGGGCCAGACTTTCCTTTTGGGCTTTAGTTACTTATGAATGAACTTTAGCCTAAAGTTAAGCCTGTGTAACACGACTAATCTACTACCTATTACAACGTTCTATTATACGATACATAATAAACATATGACCGAGCATTCTTGTTTGACTCAATATTTTGAGGCTAACATCTCGTCTTTTCCATTTTATTCTTTCTTTTTCTTTAACTAGATCCAAATCAAATACAAACTTCAACAAAAACCAGATCCAAATCAAAACCACTGATTCACACAACCCATATTGCAATCGGATTAGAAGAGAGTAATCAAAAGTTTGTGTGGGTGGTTCGAGATGCAGATGAAGGCAGAGTTTCTCGAGAAATTAAACTACAAGATAGATACGAAAACCTAGTGAAAGACCGAGAATTAGTGGTTCGAAAATGGTCACCACAATTGGAAATCTTGTCTCACCGATCCTTTGGTGGGTTCATGAGTCGTTGTGGATGGAGGAGAATGTTGATGTCGTTTAGGGTAGAATGAGACTATAAAAAATCTATGGATATAAAAAGAGTGGTTTGGTGGATACCAAGTGTTAAAGAAAAGGGTGAAGGGATGGTGGCTGGAAATCATGAAATGAATTGGCAGTTGGGTTGTCAGTTCACTTAGAGAAGTTTGGGAGTCATTAGGCTGGTGGTGTAAGTGTGAGTTATTTGGGAGTCATTAGGCTGGTGGTGGGGGTGGGGAGGGGGATTGAGGGTTTGGCGGTGAAAGCTGGGTTGCATTGGCATGTTCATGTGCTTACAGGGTTTATTTTGTTGTATGCTAAGTGTGGTGATATAGTGACGATGAGGCATTTGTTTAAGGAGATTGAGAAGGTGGATGTGATTGTGTATAATGTGATGATTTCGAGGTCTAGGTGTATCTTTTTAAGGATCTATTGGGATCATTGTATCATCGAGTCAATTCAAGTACTATAGTCGGTTGGATTCCCTTGTTTCATCCCTTGAAAAAAAGTATACCAGCATGGAATGCTATGATATATGGTTATGCTCAAAATGGACTGCCCGACAAGGCAATTACTCTCTTCCAAGAAATGCAAACGTTTAGAATACCTCCAAAGCCTACAACCATCACTAGTATTTTATAAGTGTGTGCTCAACTTGGTGCATTAAGTTTAGGAAAATGGGTCTATGATTTAGCAAGGACTGCTAATTTTGAGTCCAATGTTTTTGTTTCAACTGCTTTGATGATGGTATGGTGTTGTCGACGTGTGGCGGTTCATGTTGGAGGCAACAACAGATTGGTGGTAGGATAAAATATGACAGTGGCGGTTATGGGTTGTTGTAGATTGGTTGTGTTTGATTAGTGAGATGTGGTGATGGTATATGTCTAGAAGATGTTTAAAGAAAATAAAGATAGATTATCTATGAGATGAGTTCAATATAAAATAAGAATATTCATGCCTATTTTTGTTTTTAATTTTAGGGTTTTTTTATTTTTAAATGTGTTTTGTGTGTTTGCTCATATTTGGGGGTTTTGTAAAGTGTTTGTATTAAATGAAACCAAAATAAGAAAAGGACCAAAATACCCCTCCATTCACACGACTTAATGTTAAAAACTAACAGCCATCCAAAATAGGGACGAAACTTGTTATTAGTTTCAAAAATGGGGAGCATCCGTGTATTTAATTTGAGTTAGGGACGAAACGTGATGTTTGGCATAACCATATGGACAAAACGTGTAATTTTTTCTAAAAATTAATATACATGGACATTTTGTATTTCATTAAAAAAACTTTTATAGATTTATTTAAATTCTTATTAGCTAACATGATCCTATTTTAAATGTGCGACTAAATTTTTTTTATCCTTCTCATTTTATTTTTTTTCTTCTCACTAGATCCCTACCTATAGATAATAGCTTTACAATCTCAAATAAAAAAAGATCTAATATATTAGATACGATCTAATATATCAAACACGAAAAAAATAAACACTTGCTTTGCGATGCATAAAAACAAAGCTTAGGCTTATCGGAGTGGGGGTAAACCCACGAGTGGGTGAGTATAAGTCGCGCACGACTGCCACCCTCCCTTGAAGTCGCTCGCGCGCGACTTACTCTTTTTCTCAAAAAAATTGGACCAAACTCACCAAACGCAAATTATAAGAACTTGGTCCCACATGTTTTTCTATCCGTTACATTTAAACTAAAAAAAACTTTTTAATACCCCTTTTTTACTTATAAAATACCTATTAAAACCCATATTTTTCAAACACGCAATCACATTTAATACACATTCTCCCTAAAACACTAAAATGGATGATATCGACGAATACGAGTTATTCTTTGCCACTGAAAAACCGAAGTCGTAATGGAGCCGCAAGTTGAGTTTTATTAAAAAAGTATTGGCGTTTATTAAGAGAAGACGTAATGCTAATTGAATACCAAGAAACGTCATAAATTGGGAATGAATATGTGCTCATGATCGGTTAGTTACGTCTTTCTTTTTTGGCGAACCCAAGATACGATCAGAAAGAGTGAATGGGTCGTTCCCTTTTCAACCGAATAGTTAATGATGTGACTATCCATTCTGCATACTTTTTTAATAATGTTGATTGTACCAGAAAAGGAGGTATTTCGCCGTTGTTAAAGGGCACCTCGGCAATTCGTCAATTGGCATACGACATTGTTCTTGCTTGTCTAGATGCTTGTCTAGATAACTATCTACAAATGAGCCAAAGAACTTCTCGAGGACTTACGGATATGGCATGCATTTTTTGGTGTTCCTGAGTCGAACAATGACATCAATGTTTTATATTAGTCCACTTTATTTAACAATTTGAAAACCGGACGAGCACTAGAGGTTGATTTTGTGGCTAACGGTGTACACTATCCATGGCGTTACTATCTGCTTGACGAGATATATCTGGAATTGGCAACGTTTGTTAAAACAATTCCCGAACCAGCAGATGGTGACCACAAGAGGATTTTGTATAAGAAAAAATAAGAATCCGCAAGAAAAGATGTGGAAAGAGCTTTTGGTGTTTTGAAGAAGAAATGGGCCATATTAGCCAATCCTGCACGGGCATTCTGGAAAGAAAGAATCATGAATATGATGTACACATGCATCATATTACATAATATGATTCGAAAGTTTAAAAAAAATCAATATCTCCTACATGGTTCCCAAAAGAAGAAATTCAACCGGAAGACGTGATACGACCCCAAGAACGTGTGATGCAAGTTATGCAGCAAATCAGCTCAGCGCAAGAACATCTCAATCTTCGAGCAGATTTGGTCGAGCACTTGTTTACCAATTCTTAAATTATTATGTTTTTTTTATATTTACCCGTGCATTGTTTTCATTTACCCGCGTGTACTGTATTTTAATAAAATGTATGAATAAAAGTTTTTATTTTATGAATGAAAAATATTTAATAAAAAAGTGGGAGTGATGTGTAGTGAGTTGTGGTGAGTGTCATTACCTCCAAAAGTGAGTTTGAGTGAGTTGTGATGAGTTTATTAAAAAACTGATGTGGCGCTGACGTGGAGTAAATGAGTTTCTTTACCACTCCCCTAGTCTTATAGCTAAGCATTATGGGGGAAAAGTTCAATGTAGACCCTCTATCTAGCATAGATACAATCAAACAATCACAACCATTCATTTTTTTCATCTAACAAAAAAAATTATTTTTTAAAAATTAAATATCTCACGAAGCGTTAATAGTTACGTAAAATGAAGCATACTATCGTGACGAGAATTAAATTATCTTTCTATATAGGGGCACATGTATATACTTTCGATGAACTTTTTTTTTCTTGAGAAAATCATATATGATTCGTATCACGAATTATATATGATTTTGTCAGGAGAAAAAAATCTGTCGAAAGTATATAAATGTGCCCTTGATAGAAAGATGATTTAATTCTCGTTGTAATGAGTATTTTTTGTCACTTGACGATTTACCGTTTATGAGATATTTAAACTTTAAAAAAATATCAAAAGTTGGTTTGAATGAATATGATTAGTTGATGTAATTTATGCTAAAAATAGGGTGAAGCATTGTAAAAATTGTAATATAAAAGTTGCTAAAAGATAAACATGGTATCTATGCTACTTTATAACGAATTTAAGAATTTCAAACAAATATTAAAAAATTAAAAAAAAAACTTATAAAAATGTATTAATAAATATTATAGAAATCACACTGAAATGTTTTTTTTTGCGAAAAAACAAAAATACATTGATAAGAGATCAAGAAGATCCCAAAATTCATACACGTGAAGAACTTTTGAAATAACAACAATAAACCAAACTAAAAGAAAACGTGTAGCAAAAAACTCTTCGTAATTAAACACCATACCACTGCAACTTGCCTTAAACTTGAACTATTTAAGATTTACTTTGCCCTATAACAAATATTGAGGAAACTTGATAAGGCTCATTAAATTGTATTCATAAGGCTCGTTCTCTTCTGATGACTCATTTAATATTCGTACAACGAGGGCTAATAAATCGTGAATAAGAAAGACAATGATTTTTATAAAGATACCTGATGAGACTGCTTTTATACATAGTCTCATCGTCTAAAAAGGGCTTTAAATGCATTAAATATCATGAAAATGGCCAAATATATGCTTTTGTTTGTTACTTGTGTATTTTAGGTACGGATATTGAGAAAATGACAAAAGATCACAAGAATCATGCAAAAACGAACACGGGAAACGAAGCCGCACAATGAACCAAGCCCTAATAAAGATTTTCCAAGAAAAACCCTTGAAGATTTGAAGATTATGCAAGGGTCCTCCAATATTGAAGAATTGACACTTTAAACCCTTGTTTATTCATAATTACAAGTTTGGTCCTTTAAGTTTGTCAAATTTACAAAAAGGGCCCTCCACTTTTAAGAATTGTCAAGAATGGTCCCTCAACAATCGTGACTTGTCAATATTAGTCCTCCACAAAGTCAATCATATAAGTCAAGACCATCATCTTTGAAGAAAATGCCAAAACAACCCTTCAAGAATCAGCAATTGGCAAGAAATACCTTGGAAAATACTTTGGAAAAATATTTGGGGCAAAAGTATGAAAAATGAAACTTTGCTAACAAAGGAATTCAGGTTTTTGGCTATTTAAACTGAAATGAAAGAAACAAGGGAGATGAGGGACCAATTTGGGAAGACAACATAACTTACCTTAACCAGTGGTGGGGTGACACGTGCCCCACTCACTCAAAACCACCAATCACCACTCAGCCTTTAGCCATGTCACCTTCCACTATAAACCGTTTATAACTAATCTTTGATTAGTTTAATAAATGGCGCTAAACACCCCATTTTAAACCCTAAACAGATTAAACCATTGTTCTTCATGTTCTTGAACAAAATTGGGCATTTGTTAATTACCAACAATTAAACCCTAATCTCTTCCAGAATTAAGATTAGGGTGTCCCTAAACACAACCCAACTTTTAAAACCCATGCCACATCATCACCTTGGTCACATGAATAACCCTCCCACACGGTTTTTGAAGAAAAGGCCAAAACTTGCCAGCCATCCAACATACAAGATTCCTGCTTACATCCTAAGCTTCTTGTGAGCCTTTGATCACTTCTACATGGTTGACAACTCACACAAACTACCAATTCAGTCACATGATCAAGCAAAATGCCAAAATACTCAAGGGCATTTTTGGGACTTCTACAACTAGGGTTTTATGTTTTTTATTGCTTTGTAGTTCACTTAGTATCCTATATAAGGCATAGGACCTGCTACATTTACAATTGCTCTTGATTTTTCCTTTGTTCAAGTTCTGTAAATCCTTGTTCATTATTTAATGAAAAGTGTTTGAATCTTTGAAGAGAAACCAAGTGCCAATCTTATTTACTGCTTGTTATTTTTTAATGTTAACTAATCTTGAATCTTAAAACGTATTTTTAAACCTTGTGCAAGAAATTGCACAAAGGATCAAAATTCGATATTTTGCTAAGTATTGGTTTAAACCTTGGAATTCTTGGGCTATAAGTGGATCATAACATCCTGATATTATGATATCAAGGTGTTGTGAGGCTTATAACTTGGGGATAATCAAGTGTGGGAACAAGGTTGCATTAATCAAGTTTATTTTCCAAGTGGTCACTTTCTTATTTTGATTTATTTGTTCTAACCTTGTTGAATCTTAGCAGGGTTGTTTGTGGAATCTTGTGCTTGTTCTTGCTAGCACATAAGCTCAAAAATTCGTGGGTGTGGATGTACATCCATGAGGTTTGAACCTTTTTACCCAGAATCTGCTTAAATACTTGATTTTTGGTGATTTGTTGCATTGCTTGTGTTCTTGTGAAATTTGTGGCTTGATCTTGCTTAATACTGCATAATACATCTGTTTTTGTGTTTGATTGAGCTTGGATAACACTGAAATACACTTATACTTGATTAAATTGTGATTTGAAAAAGATAAGGGGTGTTTGGGATTACCTGTTTAAGTGTACAAGTTGGATTTGAGTGTGTGTTTGTTGCTTATTTGAGTTGGTATCTGTTTAACACTTGTTTCTATGCTAAAACCTGCAAGTTTTCACCTTTGAAACATCAATGTAAAGATTGTGCTATATCTCACTTGATTTGACTGATTTTGACCTAAAATTTTGGAAATACCTAGAGTATATGCATGTTTAGGGATATAAGGTGTTAAATCAAATTTTGTGTAACCTGATAACAAGATTTGAGTGTTTAAAATTGGCTTGGTGGTCAAGTATATCAGCAAAGTGAAAAATCTGCTTGTTTAGTGTTCATCAGTAACTATTTTGTGCTTGAATCTTGATTTAAGCCTTGAACCAATGCATGTAACTTGTTAATTTATGTTCATTTGAATTAAATATAACTTGTGTATGCTTTTGGTGTAACTTGGTTGGCTGAATTTTGCTAAAACAGCTTATTAAGTTCATAACTACTTATTGTTCATGTCTGTGTGAGATCTGATGATAAACTGAATTAACTGCACTAATTGGCTGTTTGTAATTGTATTTTTATGATTGATATTGACTCCTTATGATTAACTGATCATTTGGGTGCCTTTGCTTAACTTGAATCCACAAAGAGTCACTAAAGACAAAAAGTCAAGAAAGTCAAGCAGTGGGAAAAGTTCCCACTGCTCAACACCCAAAACTAGCCCCTGCTAGTGTAATTTTTCATCCAGCTTATTTATAAGCCAAATTCGCTTATCCAGACTTGCAACAACTTATTTTGTGATAGATCTTCCTCATTTGACCCATTTATTTGATCTGGATCTTATCAGACCTTGGCTTTGACTTTTTACTAGGAAACTCATAAGGTTGACTTTAAATTAAGTGCTTATCTGCTTAAAACAGCTTATTGAGTGTGCTTATTTGAAATGTTTTTGATTATTCAGCTTAATTAAGTCATTTAAAAGCTTTTGAAAGTTGAATCAGCTCTTGAGGTGGCCTAGAACTCGAAAACGACTATTTTGTCGTTTTGTGAAGATAGCTTTTAGCTTATTCAGGCTTATTTCTTGTGCTTTTTCCAATTTTCTTTTTACATATCTCTTAAGTAACTCAAAAGAAGCTTGTGTGTCAAATTTGAGCTTATGGCATCAGTTTATAGCTTAATGGGCCAAAAAGCCCATTAAGAATAAGCTACTTTGAAATAAGCTAGCTGAAACACATTTTAAGCTTTTGGGCCTTCGGAGTTTTGTTCTTAAAATCAAATTTTAAGTCCATTAGGAGATTTTGGGCTTATTTGGACAACATTTTCCTTATTGGGCCTATTTGAGCCCATTAAGGGGTCTGTTTGGACTTTTAGCCCATTTCTAGGCCCAATAGGGGTATTTTGTAATTTCAACTTCATTTCTGTATTATTTAGGTTAAAATAAGATATTTTTCAACTTCTAAGAATTTTTTGTAAATTTTGAATTTTTATTAATATTTTATTATTATTTTATTATTAAAAATTAAAATTTAGATTTTTCAAAGTTTTTCATTTTTCTTAGTTGAAATACATTAAGTTAGGAATTTTAAAATTTTTAGAATATTTTTATTGTCATTAGATTAATTTTTAGAATTATTTTAAGTTTAAATAGTTTTTAATTGTTTTTAAATAGTTTCTATTAATTTTAAAATTTTCAAAAATAGTTATAAATTTAGTTAAGTCATTCTAAAGGTTTACAATTAAAAAAATATCATCTTGGGCTTTTTGTTAATTAAATAGATTTTTTGGGCTTTAATTAGCATTAAAAATTTATTATTTAATTAAACAAAAGGTTTGAGTGATTTTTTATTTTTTGTAAACTCTAATTACATTTTTTAGGATTTATTTCAATTTTCTAGGAATTTTTAGGGTAAATTTTTTATTTTGTCACTTTTTACGGTTTTACGTGTACGACTTTTCGTCTTAGTTTTAATCCATAATCGTAACCGTCATTCTCTTCTAATCTCTCTTCTATTCTTTCTTCATAAAATATATTCACAAAAGTTAATCATCTCTTAACACAACGCACTTGCCTCCTTGGGAAACAAACTTGAACTTCATTGGTCATTAGTGCTTGGTTTTCCTAAACCGACACTTAATACTTTCCCTATTTTGCTCTCTTTTCCTAAAGAGTGGTAAAAATACTACATCATTTTGGTGCCGCTGCCGGGGAGACGTGTTGTGTTTTGATTTGGAAATTGTTGTTTTTATATATAGCCATAATAGCTATTTGTATTAGTAGCACTCTATTAATACGTATTATCGGTTTTCGTTTTTTGTGTGAATACTATTACTATATTGTATACGTAGAACAATAAATTCAGAAGTACTCCAAAAGTGTTAAAACACAACCTTGATTGGGAGGTCATTACTCAATCATTGTATTCGAATCTCAAACAAGAAATCAAAGGCAAAATAGATAAATACTTTCGTGAAGCTTAATTTTGAAAAACACAAACTATAAGGTGGGTATAAGGCGGGTATTATAAAATATACCCTAAGGAAAAAGGCTCTTAAGTGCTTCGCGCCGCCTCGATTCCCCGCTTTCTTGTGAGTGTTTAGATAAAAAGGGCTAATCGAGGGTTTGCCAACCAAAGTATTATCTAAGTAATATATATATATATATATATATTCTTGGTTTCATTTGATTAAACCCTCTTGAACGTTTTGGTGTTACACCAATGTTCTAAAGTCATCGAAGGCGTTCACTTCACGTGATCGTTTTCATTCCTTGAGGCTTCTTTAATCAAGAGATTTGATTAAGGAGGAGATTTGTAGATTTTTGTCTACTTAATACAATCACAAAATCCAAAAAAAGTAAAAACAATCAAAAACCACAAAAAAATTGGAAAATTAAAAACACCAAAAAGAATATTCTTTGCTCATCCCCACGTTGTGCGTGACGTTTATGCAAACTCGCAACCAAGCAAGACGTGCACGTAAACGTAGAAACCGAAAGGAGTCAACACCTACTCCTAATCTTTCTAGTGAGGAGTCTCCTATTGACGAACCTATCATAAGAGAAGAACCAACCATGGCGAATCGAACTATGATGGAGTTACTTTAAGCACCCACCGAGGGTTATGGAGAGGCTATTGCGATTCCCACTATCCTTGCGGAGAATTTTGAAGTGAAAACGGGTTTGTTGTCGATGATCCAAAACAACAAATTCCGTGGTGATGAAAAGGACAACCCGCACAACCATATCCACCAATTCAATCGTCTTACCGCCACTTGCAAATTTAAGGATGTTGCTAATGACTCTATTAAGATGATGCTTTTTTTGTATTCCTTAGCGGGGCCTGCTAAAATTTGGTTAGAGAAAGAGCCACCCAATTCTATATTGACGTGGAAGGATGTCGTTTCTAAGTTTGTGAACCAATTTTTTCCGCCCTCTAAGACTACGCATTTGAGAAACGAGATTTCAAAATTTTCACAAGAATTTAATGAGAGTTTTTCAACGGCTTGGAATAGGTTTAAGGAAATGTTACATGAGTGTCCTCATCACGGTTTTTCCGACTTGCATCAGATTGACACGTTTTACAATAGATTGAATGATCATGAAAGGGATTATCTAAATGCCGCCGCGAGTGGTAATTTTTTGTGTAAAACGGTTGAGGAAGCGTTGTTGATAATTGAGAATAGATCTAAGGTGTATAGTCCTCGTAACACATCGAGTGTTCGTAAGGCTTCGTCCTCGGCTTCACCTTCTTTGTCTAATACCATCGATGCTTTCCAAATTGAGGCGAACTTGGAAAACAAAATCTTTGATAAGCTTAAAGGACTTTTAATTGAATTCAAAGTTGGAGAACAAAGTGCTCCCGCTACGCCAAAGCGATTGAGGTTTCATGCATGTATTGTGGTGGAGGATATGATATCTCCGAGTGCATTACCAACGGTGGTAACACTTCGAGTGCCTACGCGGCCACGGGAACTTACAATCAAAACGGTGAAGTTACCCGCTCTAGTCAATTGACTCCACCGGGTTTTGCTCCCAATCAAAATGCTAACAACAACTATCGAAACAATCAAGTTGGTTTTAAAAACAATTACAAAGGAAACTATGGGAATCAAGGGGCTAATAATCAAGTTTCAAACAAAAATCAAAACAATGATTTTCAAAACAACAACAAGGGTTTGCAAACTTTGAAAGATCTTCCAAATGAATTTGTTGAATACGCTAATGGAAACGATGCTAGGTTTGACAACATTCAAAGAGAAATCATTAGCGTAAGATCCGAGTTTAAGAAAGACTTGAAGAAGGAGTTGAAAAACGAGTTAGCAAATGAGCTTAAAATCCATACAAACAAAATGGAAGGAAATGTAACTAGGTTACAACAAAACCAACAAAAAATGGAACAAGGGAAACATGAAATAAAACAAGAGATGATTAAGGCCGAGAAGAGGCAATCCATGTTTGAGGATAAAATTTCATCTATGTTTGAGGCTATTATGTGTAAACCGTCTTCGAATAGTCTTCCTAGTAATACCATATCGAACCCTAAGGGAGAGATGAAAGTGATTACCACACGTAGTGGTAAGACACTTAAGGAACCGACTCTCAACCAATTGCTCCTACGGAGGAAGCAATTGAGGAAGAACCCGAGGTGGTGGTCGAAAAGGATCATGTCCCAATCCCACGAAGTACCGCTCATACCACACCTACGGTTGACCCATTACCGCATTTGGAACCCGAGATTCCAAAGGCTATGCCTATGCCTCAACCCACACCACCTTTGCCCTATCCATCGAGACTTAGAAAGGAGAAACGTCAAGAGCGCGAAAATTATCAATTTGAGCTTTTTATGAAAATGTTTCGTGACGTTTATTTTAATGTGAGTTTCGCCGATGCTTTGGTCATGATGCCTCGATTTGCCGCTAACTTTAAGAGTATGTTGAACAACAAGGAGAAATTGCAACAATTGTCTAGTTGTTCCTCGGTTTATTTTAACCGCATACCTCAAAAAGTCGGTGATCCTGGTAAATTCTTGATCCCTTGTGCAATCCAAGATATGGAAGAATGCTATGCCTTGGCTGATCTTGGTGCTAGTATCAACTTGATGCCACTTGCAATCTTCAAGTCACTCAATCTTCCTAATCTTACTCCTTCACTAATGTCTATCGAGTTGGCCGACCATTCTACGATTCCCGCATGTGGATTAACGGAAGACGTTTTTATAAAAGTGGGAAAGTTTTATTATCCGGTATACTTTATCGTTGTCGATATTCCCACGGATCCTCAAGTTCCTCTCATTTTAGGTCGTTCGTTTTTAGATACGTCTATGGCTTTAATTGATGTGCATGCTAGAAAGATCACCTTACGTTTCAACGACGAGGAACTTGTTATAAACGCAACTCAAAATTCTCAAATTTCTCATGTTTATTCCGTTGCTACCATAAACCTCGTTGATATGATTGACGTTGTTTGCGAGGAATTTTCACAAGAAGTTCTAGGTTTTGGTGATGATGAAAATAGTGGCAATCCCACTATGTTAGATCCCATTCTTGATAACTCGACACCAACCTTCACTCCATTTAAAGGTGGTGGTTTTACGTTGGAAGAATTCGATGTTCCACGTACTTGTGACGAAGACCTCGACAATGATGAGGACTTCTCGATTATCAAGGATTTTCTTAACGATTTCCCATTTCCTCCACCCGAGGAGGTTATGAGTATCGAGCCCAAATATTCAATTAAGTAACCACCTATCCCCGAGTTGAAAGATTTACCTCCTCATCTCGAATATGTATTTTTGGAGGAGGACGACAAGTTGCCGGTTATTATTGCGAAAGATCTTTCAGATGATGAAAAAACCGCACTTGTCGATGTTCTAAAGGATCACAAAGGGGCAATTGCGTGGAAGTTATCCGACATTAAGGGGATCGATCCCAAATTTTGTACCCATAAAATCTTAATGGAGGAAGATTACAAACCCGCAATCCAATGTCAAAGGAGGGTGAACCCCAAAATTCATGACGTCATTGAAAAGGAAGTCCTTAAAATCCTTGACGCGGGAATGATTTACCCTATTTCTGATAGCCCTTGGGTGAGTCCTATCCATTGTGTCCCTAAAAAGGAGGAATGGCCGATGTGCCAAACGATGCCAACGAGTTAATTCCCACTATACTCGTGACCGGATGGAGAGTGTGCATTTACTATCGAAAGTTGAATGAAGCCACTCGAAAAGACCATTTTCCCTTGCCCTTCATGGACCAAATGTTGGAGCGTCTTGCGGGAAACGATTTCTATTGCTTTTTAGATGGTTTTTCCGGTTACTTCCAAATCCCCATCGATCCTCGTGATCAAGAAAAAACTACGTTTACGTGTCCATATGGAACGTTTGCCTATCGTAGAATGCCATTCGGACTTTGCAATGCACCGGGAACCTTTCAAAGGTGCATGATGGCTATTTTTCATGATATGATCGAGAAGACAATGGAAGTCTTCATGGATGACTTTTCCGTGTTTGGTAGTTCGTTCACTTCGTGTTTGTCGAATCTTGAGAGAATGTTGAAGCGTTGTGAGGAAACCAACCTTGTGCTTAATTGGGAAAAATGTCATTTTAGGGTTAAAAGTGGAATCGTCTTAGGGCACAAGGTTTCGAAAGCGGGGATTGAGGTAGATCAAGCTAAGGTAGACGTCATCGCCAAATTACCTCATCCCAAAACCGTTAAGGGAGTTAGGAGTTTCCTAGGCCACGCGGGCTTTTATGGTCGATTCATCAAGGATTTTTCAAAGATTTCTCGACCCATTACACATCTCCTTGAAAAAGATGCACGTTTTGTCTTTGACGAAGATTGTGTACGAGCCTTTGAAATCCTTAAGAGGAAACTTACCGAAGCTCCCATTCTTGTTGCTCCCAATTGGAACCTCCCCTTTGAGCTCATGTGTGATGCTGGTGACTACGCTATTGGGGCCGTATTGGGGCAACGTCGTGAAAAAAACTTCTTGCCTATTCACTATGCTAGCAAGACGATGACCGAGGCTCAACTAAAATACACTACAACGGAGTAGGAGTTCCTTGCCGTGGTGTATGCATTAGAGAAATTCCGACCTTATCTCGTCTTGACTAAATGCATAGTGTATACGGATCATTCGGCTATCAAGTATCTTATGGCTAAACAAGATGAAAAGCCGAGATTACTTCGTTGGATTCTACTCCTTCAAGAATTTGATCACAAAATCGTTGACAAAAAAGGAGCCGAGAATCTAGCGGCCGATCATCTTTCTCGTTTGGAAGATCCTCACCAAAGTGTTTACGAGCCCAAGGAAATCACCGAAACATTTCCACTCGAGACACTTGGTGTAGTGAATTCTAAGCTTGATTCTTCCACCCCATGGTTTGCGGACATCGCAAATTACCATGCCGGCAACTTTATCATCAAGGGTGTGACGACTCAAGAAAAACGAAAATTCTTTCATGACGTCAAGTTCTATTTTTGGAACGACCCTTACTTGTTTCGAACTTGTGCGGATCAAATTATTCGACATTGTGTCTTTGGTACCGAAGCTTCTAACATCCTTAGAGCTTGTCACGAGGGACCCACGGGTGGTCACCGCGGTGCTAATCTCAGGCTAAGAAGGTTTTTGATGCCGGTTTCTTTTGGCCTACTATTTACCGAGATGCACATGAGCTTGTAAAGTCATGTGACTCATGCCAACGACAAGGAAAAGCCTCACAAAAAGATGAAATGCCACAAAATATCATCCAAGTGTGTGAGATCTTTGACGTTTGGGGCATTGACTTTATGGGGCCGTTCCCATCATCTCATGGTAATAAGTACATCCTTGTCGACGTTGACTACTTATCTAAGTGGGTGGAAGCTAAGGCTTTGCCCACCAATGATGCTCGTGTGGTAGTCAAGTTTTTAAAAAGCTTGTTTTCTCGGTTTGGAACCCCTCGTGCGATCATAAGCGATCGTGGAACCCATTTTTGTAACGACCAATTCGAAAGGGTCCTAAGGAAATATGGGGTTACACATCGTCTTTCTACGACTTATCACCCACAAACGAGTGGGCAAGTCGAGGTTTCAAATCGAGCTTTAAAGAGGATCTTGGAGAGATCTATTGGGGAAAACCGACAATCTTGGTCGGATAAGTTGGACGATGCTTTATGGGCCTTTAGGACCGCTCATAAGACGCCCATCGGGTGCACTCCCTATAAGCTTATGTATGGGAAGAATTGTCACTTGCCAATTGAACTTGAACACAAAGCTTATTGGGCCCTTAAGCATTGTAATGATGATATGGAGACCGCGGGAAAACACCAGAAAATGCAACTTAATGAATTGGATGAATTAAGGGACATTGCTTATGAAAATTCATTGATTTATAAAGAAAAGACTAAAAAGTTTCATGATTCAAAAATTAGGAACCGGGTTTTTAACAATGGGGATCAAGTGTTGCTTTTTAACTCTCGATTGAAAATCTTTTCCGGTAATTTGAAATCCCGTTGGTCCGGTCCATTCACCGTGACTCAAGTTTTTCCATATGGGACCATCGAGCTAGCTCAAAATGATGGTCCCAATTTCAAGGTGATTGGACATAGGTTGAAGCACTAATTTGGCGGGGAAGTTCCATCCTTGAACTACCTCGACCAAATCACCTTCCCCAATGATAATTAGTATTGAGGGGATCGAGTCGAGCTCATGACTCGGTAATCAAAAACGAGGTGCCTCGTGGGGGAGTACCATGCTTATCCTATGTATATATTATCGCTTTTCTAATGTAGTAACGTGTGGAGATTTGTGCCCTTCCAACCTTTGTTCCGTGGTTGTTTGTGAATTGTGGATTTTAGATGATCATTATCTTCACGATTGGAGCCTCTCGTGTTTGTTTTATGGGAGCACTCGATCGTTTGCTTTGAAGACTTTCTCAATATACATGATATATCATTTGATGTTCTAACCTTAGGTTTATAGCACACTTCATAAACGGCTTTAAATTTAACGGTTCCACCCTTTCCATGCTAGATTAAGCATTCGACTACGTCTCTAGTATGGGGGTTTTCCAACCCTTAGACTCGAAACATTGAGGACAATGTTTAACTTTAGTATGGGGGGTGAATAGATACTTGCCTTGCTAAACCTTCACGCTTTCCAAAGTTTATCTTTTTGTTTATCATTTTGTTGCAAAATAAGGCTAAAAATGGCCAAATTTTAAATTTTTTTCTTGTTTTTCATAAGTGTTTAAGACACAAATGTAGGTTTTCCGATGGCGAGAATAAGAGTAATTTTTGAATCGACCATGCGTGTTGAGCACTTAGCTTCAATTCCTTAAATTTATATTAGGCTAAGTCTCTTAAATGAGGACGAGAAATGATAGAGTTAATTATAAGTTACTATGCTAAACGTAGAGTACTCGTATTCTTTCAAAAACTCATGTGTTCTCGTTGTTTGCTTATTCTCCCTTCGCTTGTAAATATTTTTTACTTAATAAATATTGACTTAGCGGTTTAGTCTTGATTGTTGGTTTCTAGTCTTTTCTAGTAGCTTCCATGTAATTAAATTGGGAAGACATTAAGGTATCGCCAGCGTCACGGTTTTGAAGTATTGGCAACCCGAATAATCGAAAGCTTCACCCAATAATAAGATTTCAAGTGCTCACCTAAATCAAGCAAACAATTTGAAGCTCACAAGGCCGAAAAATCTATGCAAAATTGAAAGTGAATCAAGCCTTAATCTTTGAAGCTTTAAAGATCCAAAATTCGCTTTTAGCGTGAGGATATACGTCTTTGGACACAATAAACACCTCATGGCGAGGTTAAATAAAAGGCAAGGCAAGACCGAAGTCATAATAAAAGCTTCATGGCGAAGTTGAATAAAAGATGGAGTAAACCTATGATAATAAGGCCCTTCCGTTAGGGGGCGTATAAAAGTCTTGGTAATAAGTCTCATGTTCAAAACCGTTATAAAACCGTGTTTATCGATCCTTCTTGTTGACTTAATTTTTTGACATCGTTGTCTATTAGGAGGGGTTATTAATTCGATGGTCTTGGTTACACCGTTGGGACTCTATTTTTAGACATAAATCTCTATTATCGCATAAGTCAAACAATGTATCCTCGAGAAACATTCAAGACAAAATAAAATATAAGAGATACAACTTAGGAAAATGGGAGGATAAGTACGTGATTAGGGCATATGAGTAGTGTTAGCATTACTAACTTATAATGACAATGATCTCGTTTCACGCTTAGCATGGAATTGGGGTGAAAATCGAGGATGATGAAATTATTTCTAACGAAGCATTCACGTGTTCTTATTCTATGAACCTAAACGTCCCATTTTGCGATGAAAATCATACATTATGTCTAAAACGCAAGTAGAAGTAATAGTAGTAGTGTAGCTAGTTTATCGTTCAATAAAAGTGAATAAAAATGAATTTTGGAGGTGCTATGATACTTTATTCTAGCATTGCGTGAGGGCACGATAATGGTTTAGTATGGGGGAGTGATGAGACTGCTTTTATACATAGTCTCATCGTCCAAAAGGGCTTTAAATGCATTAAATATCATGAAAATGGCCAAATATATGCTTGCGCTTGTTACTTGTGTATTTTAGGTACGGATATTGAGAAAATGACAAAAGATCACAAGAATCATGCAAAAACGAACACGGGAAACGAAGTCGCACAATGAACCAAGCCCTAATAAAGATTTTCCAAGAAAAACCCTTGAAGATTTGACGATTATGCAAGAAGGGTCCTCCAATATTGAAGAATTGACACTTTAAACCCTTGTTTATTCATAATTACAAGTTTGGTCCTTAAAGTTTGTCAAATTTACAAAAAGGGCCCTCCACTTTTAAGAATTGGCAAGAATGGTCCCTCAACAATCATGACTTATCAATATTAGTCCTCCACAAAGTCAATCATACAAGTCAAGACCATCATCTTTGAAGAAAATGCCAAAACAACCCTTCAAGAATCAGCAATTGGCAAGAAATACCCCTGAAAATACTTTGGAAAAATATTTGGGGCAAAATTATGAAAAATGGAACTTTGTTAACAAAGGAATTCAGGTTTTTGTCTATTTAAACTGAAATAAAAGAAACAAGGGAGATGAGGGACCAATTTGGGCAGACACCATAACTTACCTTAACTAGTGGTGGGGTGACCCACTCACTCAAAACCACCAATCATCACTCAGCCTTTAGCCATGTCACCTTCCACTATAAACCGTTTATAACTAATCTTTGATTAGTTTAATAAATGGCGCTAAACATCCCATTTTAAACCCAAAACAGATTAAACCAGTGTTCTTCATGTTCTTGAACAAAATTGGGCATTTGTTAATTACCAACATATAAACCCTAATCTCTTCTAGAATTAAGATTAGGGTGTCCCTAAACACAACCCAACTTTGAAAACCCATGCCACATCATCACCTTGGTCACATGAATAACCCTCCCACACGGTTTTTGAATAAAATGCTAAAACTTTCCAGCCATCCAACGTACAAGAGTCCTGCTTACATCCTAAGCTCCTGGTGAGCCTTTGATCACTTCTACATGGTTGACAACTCACACAAACTGCCAATTCAGTCACATGATCAAGCAAAATGCCAAAATCTTCAGGGCATTTTTGGGACTTCTACAACTAGGGTTTTATGTTTTTTATTACTTTGTAGTTCACATTGTAGCCTATATAAGGCATAGGACCTGCTACATTTACATTTGCTCTTGATTTTTCCTTTGTTCAAGTTCTGTAAATCCTTGTTCATTATTTAATGAAAAGTGTTTGAATCTTTAAAGAGAAACCAAGTGCCAATCTTATTTACTGCTTGTTATTGTTTAATGTTAACTAATCTTGAATCTTAAAACGTATTTTTAAACCTTGTGCAAGAAATTGCACAAAGGATCAAAATATGATATTTTGCTAAGTCTTGGTGTAAAACCTTGGAATTCTTGGGCTATAAGTGGATCATAGCATCCTGATATTGTGATATCAAGGTGTTGTGAAGCTTATAACTTGGGGATAATCAAGTGTGGGAACAAGGTTGCATTAATCAAGTTTATTTTCCAAGTGGTCACTTTCTGATTTTGATTTATTTGTTCTAACCTTATTGAATCTTAGCAGGGTTGTTTGTGGAATCTTGTGCTTGTTCTTGCTAGCACATAAGCTCAAAAATTCGTGGGTGTGGATGTACATCCATGAGGTTTGAACCTTTTTACCCAAAATCTGCTTAAATACTTGATTTTTGGTGATTTGGTGCATTGCTTGTGTTCTTGTGAAATTTGTGGCTTGATCTTGCTTAATACTGCATAATACATCTGTTTTTGTGTTTGATTGAGCTTGGATAACACTGAAATACACTTATACTTGTTTAAATTATGATTTGAAAAAGATAAGGGGTGTTTGGGATTACCTGTTTAAGTGCACAAGTTGGATTTGAGTGTGTGTTTGTTGCTTATTTGAGTTGGTATCTGTTTAACACTTGTTTCTATGCTAAAACCTGCAAGTTTTCACCTTTGAAACATCAATTTAAAGATTGTGCTATATCTCACTTGATTTGACTGATTTTGACCTAAAACTTTGGAAATACCTAGAGTATATGCATGTTTAGGGATAAAAGGTGTTAAATCAAAGTCTGTGTAACCTGATAACAAGATTTGAGTATTTAAAATTGGCTTGGTGGTCAAGTATATCAGCAAAGTGAAAAATCTACTTGTTTAGTGTTCATCAGTAACTATTTTGTGCTTAAATCTTGATTTAGGCCTTGAACCAATGCATGTAACTTGTTAATTTATGTTCATTTGAATTAAATATAGCTTGTGTATGCTTTTGGTGCAATTTGGTTGGCTGAACTTTGCTAAAACAGCTTATTAAGTTCATAACTGCTTATTGTTAATGTCTGTGTGAGATCTGGTGATAAACTGAATTAACTGCACTGATTGGCTGTTTGTAATTGTGTTTTTATGATTGATATTGACTCCTTATGATTAACTGATAATTTGGGTGCCTTTGCTTAACTTGAATCCACAAAAAAGTCACTAAAGACAAAAAGTCAAGAAAGTCAAGCAGTGGAAAAAGTTCCCATTGCTCAACACCCAAAACTAGCCCCTACTAGTGTAATTTGTCATCCAGCTTATTTATAAACCAAATTGGCTTATCCAGACTTACAACAACTTATTTTTTGTGATAGATCTTCCTCATTTGACCCATTTATTTGATCTGGAGCTTATCAGACCTTGGCTTTGACTTTTTGCTAGAAAACTCATAAGGTTGACTTTAAACTAAGTGCTTATCTGCTTAAAACAGCTTATTGAGTGTGCTTATTTGAAAACTTTTTGATTATTTAGCTTAATTAAGTCATTTAAAAGCTTTTGAAAGTTGAATCAGCTCTTGAGGTGGCCTAGAACTCGAAAACGACTATTTTGTCGTTTTGTGAAGATAGCTTTTAGCTTATTCAGGCTTATTTCTTGTGCTTTTTCCAATTTTCTTTTTACAGATCTCTTAAGTAACTCAAAAGAATCTTGTGTGTCAAATTTGAGCTTATGGCATCAGTTTATAGCTTAATGGGCCAAAAAGCCCATTAAGAATAAGCTGCTTTGAAATAAGCTAGCTTAAACACATTTTCAGCTTTTGGGCCTGCAGAGTTTTGTTCTTAAAATCAAATTTTAAGTCAGATAGGAGCTTTTGGGCTTATTTGGACAACATTTTTCTTATTGGGCCTATTTGAGCCCATTAAGGGGTCTGTTTGGACTTTTAGCCCATTTCTAGGCCCAATAGGGGTATTTTGTAATTTCAACTTCATTTCTGTATTATTTAGGTTAAAATAAGCTAGTTTGCAACTTTTTAGAATTTTTTATAAATTTTGAATTTTATTAATATTTTATTAATATTTTATTATTAAAAATTAAAATTTAGATTTTTCAAAGTTTTTCATTTTACTTAGTTCAAATACATTAAGTTAGGAATTTTAAAATTTTTAGAATATTTTTATTGTCATTAGATTAATTTTTAGAATTATTTTAAGTTTAAATATTTAATTGTTTTTAAATAGTTTTTATTAATTTTAAAATTTAATTATAAATTTAGTTAAGTCATTTCAAAGGTTTACAATTAAAAAATCTCATTTTGGGATTTTTGTTAATTAAACTGATTTGTTGGGCTTTAATTAGCATTAAAAAATTATTATTTAATTAAATAAAAGGTTTGAGTGATTTTTGATTTTTTTTTAAACTCTAATTACATTTTTTAGGATTTATTGCAATTTTCTAGTAATTTTTAGGGTAAATTTTTAATTTTGTCACTTTTTACGGTTTTACGTGTACGACTTTTCGTCTTAGTTTTAATCCATAATCGTAACCGTCATTCTCTTCTAATCTCTCTTCTATTTTCTTTCTTCCTAAAATATAATCACAAAAGTTAATCATCTCTTAACACAATGCACTTGCCTCCTTGGGAAACGAACTTGAACTTCATTGGTCATTAGTGCTTGGTTTTCCTAAACCGACACTTAATACTTTTCCTATTTTGCTCTCTTTTCCTAAAGAGTGGTAAAAACACTACATCAATACCACTTTTATAAAAATTTGTCAATCATTTTTAAAGTTTTTTTTTAAACGGCACTTCAATCTCACTGAAATCCGACCCCCGAGTTATAGCATCCATAACGGGCAGGCCCCGGGACCCGAACTACTAGGGGAAACCCCTAGAACTCACGGCTTCGCACTAAGGAGGAAAATCATTGATTTTTGTCTCTTGCAAGACTTGAACCCATGACCAAACCCCCTCCCCAAGCTCCAGGAGGAGCACAGGTGGCCAACTGCTCTAGAGCAGTTGGTTAATCATTTTTAAAGTTATTGTTAGAAAAATATGAAACATTTACTTGTTATTTTTTTCGTCTCAAAATTATTGTTTTTCTTTTTAAAATACATAATTACAAGAAATACATATTCTTATAAGTTTCTCTTTTTAAGATAAAAAGTGTGCTTGAAGGTGTTTTTTATGTAGCGTGGTGGACGATTTGGAGCTATTGGAATCAGCACCTGTTTGCGGTTAAGGGTCCGCATAAAGATGTTATCTTCGATGATGTTACTAATTGTTCTTTTTTATGGTGTCGATCTAGATGTAATAGTTCTTTTAGCTGGGACCGTTGGCTTCAACACCCATACCTTATTTCCTTGTAATTTCTAGCTCCTTGCTAAAGTATTTCTAATAAAATGTTGTCGTTCAAAAAAAATCTTATAAGTTTCTCTCTTACTTTTATTTAGAAAGGCAACAGTTAGATTACATAACCAAAACAAAAACTTGCAAATACAAAAGAAATGACGACACACTTATGTCTCGTTTGTTTTTCAGAGGTTTTAACTCTTCATCTGCAGACCATGTCTGCAGAAGAAGAGGTGCATCTAAAGTCTTTATCTACATGAAAAAGACCGTTTTTTTTATACTATTAAAGTACTTCTTTCCTACTTTTTATCTCTTCATCTTTTTCACTAGTGTTTTTTTACGTTTTAATCCGTTTATGTACGTTTTACCAATTTTTACGTTTTTGTACATTGTTGTCCGACTTTTTACGTTTTCGTCAATAATTTTACGTTTTCATCAGTAAATTTACGCTTTCGTCAGTAATTTTACGTTTTCGTCAGTAATATTACGTTTTCGTTATTGAACTTACGTTTTCGTCATTAATTTTACGTTTTATCTGTAATTTTACGTATTCGAGTATTTTTATGTTTTCATCAGTAAATTTACATTTTACGTTTTCTTTAGTACTTTCACGTTTTCGTTAGTAAGTTTACGTTTTCGTTAGTACTTTTACGTTTTCGTCAGTTAATTTACGTTTTCGTCAGTATTTTTACGTTTTCGTCAACAATTTTACATTTTCTTCAGGAATTATATGTTTTCGTCAGTATATTTACGTTTTCGTCAGTAAATTTACGTTTTTGCCAGTAATTTTACATTTTCGTTATTAAATTTACGTTTTCACCAGAAAATTTACGTTTTCGCTAGGGGTGTTCACGGGTCGGTTCGGTTCGGGTAGTTAGACGATTTTGACTATCCATCGCGGTTCGGTTAGTTAAATTTACTATCCGTAACCGAACCGTACAAGGCGGTTAACCGGACATACGGTTAACCGAAATGAGCGGTTACCCACGGTTCGGGTCACGGTTAACCATTATATAAGTTTCATAAAGTTTTAGTTTATAAATAATAACATGGTTTATAACATAAAATGTAGTTTTCGTATAATTCAACGACATTAAATAGATAAAAATCATATAAAAATAATTTCGTTAAAAAAAGTGCATTAGAATATTCATAAATAACATATTAACTAAAAAATATATATTCGATATTTATAAACTACGATCAAATTAATTAAATTTACACATACATGTTTAAAACAGTTGACATCAAAAGTAAAAAAATCGTTGTATAATAAAAGTAGGGTACTAATACAATTAATACATGTACTATAATTTGAATATTTAGTTAAAAATTTTCATGTATAATATGTGCGGTTCGGTTCGGTTAACCACGGATATCTAAAAATGAAAACCGTAACCGAACCATTATAAGCGGGTTTTTTCGGTTTCGGATTTTTTTCGGTTTCGGTTTCTTCGGTTTCGGGTTTTTTCGGTTTCGGATTGAGCGGTTCGGCTCGGTTCGTCGGTTTTCTGGTTTTTTTGAACACCCCTAGTTTTCGCTAGTAAGTTTACGTTTTCGTCAGTAATATTACGTTTTCAACAGTAAATTTACGTTTTTGTCAGTAATTTTACGTTTGCATCGGTACTTTCACGTTTTCGTCAGAAAATTTACGTTTTCGTCAGTAAGTTCACGTTTTCGTCAGTGATATTACGTTTTCCTCAGTAAATTTACGTTTTCGTCAGTAATTTTACGTTTTCATAAGTGATTTTACGTATTCGTCAATATTTTACGTGATAGTCAATTTCTTTCCATATTCGTCAGTATTTTTACTTTTTCATCAGTATTTTACATTTTTCATCGGTTTTTAACGTTTTCGTCACTATTTTTACGTTTTCAATTTTTTTTTACGTGTTCGTCAGTTTATGTACGTTTTTTTTTTTTAAATATGTTTTTGTACGAATTTTTACAAAATGACGAACGTAAAATAACCGGACGAAAACATAAAAACAACAAATGAAAACGTAAAATTACTGACGAAAACGTAAATTTACTGACGAAAACGTAAAAATAATGACAAAAATGTAAATTAACTGAGGAAAACGTAAATTTGCTAGCGACAACGTACAATTACTGACAAAAATGTAAATTTACAAGCAAAAATGTTAATGTACGGACGAAAACGTTAAATTATTGACGAAAACGTAAAAATACTGACAAAAACGTAAATTTACTGAAGAAAACGTAAAAATACTGATGAAACCGTAAATTTATTGAGGAAAATGTAATTTACTAACAAAAACGTAAAATTACTGACAAAACCGTAAATTTACTGACGAAAACGTTAAGTTACTGACGAAAACGTAAAATTACTGACGAAAACGTAAACTTACTGACGAAACCGTTAAAGTACTGACGCAAACGTTAAATAACTGACGAAAACATATATTTACTGACGAAAACATAAATTTACTGACGAAAACGTAAAAATACTGACAAAAACGTAAATTTACTGAGGAAAACGTAAATTTAGTAACGAAAACGTAAAATTACTCACAAAAAAGTAAATTTACTGACGAAAACGTAGAGTTACTGACCAAATGTAAATTTAGTGACGAAAACATAAAAATACTGATGAAAACGTAAAATTATTGACGAAAAAGAAATATTACTGACGAAAATGTAATATTACTGACGAAAACGTAAAGTTATTGACGAAAATGTAAAATTACAGACGAAAACGTGAAAGTACTGACGAAAACGTTAAATTACTGATGAAAACATAAATTTATTGACGAAAACGTAAAAATACTGACAAAAACGTAAATTTACTTAAGAAAACGTAAGTTTACTAACGAAAACGTAAAATTACTGACAAAAACGTAAATTTACTGACGAATACATAGAGTTACTGACAAAAATGTAAATTTGACGAAAACGTAAAAAAACTGATGAAAACGTAAAATTATTAACGAAAACGTAATATTACTGACGAAAATGTAAAGTTATTGACGAAAACGTAAAATTAATGACGAAAACGTGAAAGTACTGATGCCAACGTAAAAGTACTGACGAAAACGTAAAATATCGGAGAAAAACGAATATTGAAGGTGGTGGTGGGAGGTGACTGTTGAAGAAGTGAAAAAAAGAGGGGAGAAGAGAAAGTTTTTGTTTTTAAAGTGAAGAGGTGACAAGTGCTTTTTATCACTTTCGTCTTCAAAAAAACAAACAAGAAAGGTCTGACCGCTTCAGACAAAAGAGGTAAAAAGGGGTTAGAAGAGGTTATTTTGAAAAAACAAACAAGGCCTTAATTCACAAGACACTTAAAAAAGATGCCCCCTAGACTCAAAACACACTATCACGTTGAGATCCTTCCTTATCAATACCTTCTTGCTCATGCCGGTTAGTACCCTCCCAATAATGGTGTTTTAGATTCCCATCAACCTACTCTTATGTAATGTCATAATCGCGCCGCTACAATTTTTTTAAAAGACATGCATTTCAAGAATGGTATTCTATGTTGTCCTCCTTGATGTACGATAGAAACTAAGGCTGAGCATTTGGCCGGGAATCGGATCGAACCGATCAAAATCGGACCGGATCAAGGACCGAAATGGTCCAAAACCTTAGACCGAAATGATACAAAACCCTAGACAGAAATGATCTGGGCCGGTCCGGTTCGATGTTATTAAGCATAATCGTAAGGTTTATGGTAAGACCGAACCGGGTCGACTGGACCAAAGACCGAAATGGTCGAAAATTCTGGACCGAAATTGTACGATCCAGATCAGATTGGTCGGCCGGTAAAAAAATGCTCACTCCTAATAGAAACTCTCTCCCCTCCTTAGTTTATATAACAACCTCCCAAACCATGATCTTTGTTGGATAAAGCGTTAGAAGACGTATCTTCATTCTTTAGCACAACCATGACTGCAAGCCCTCTTAGCAATTATATCTCGAGCTCTCCTAATCCTTGTTCCTCACATAAAGCTGGTAGTTTCGATATGAAACATGAAGCTTTCGCCACCACACTCCTACCAAGCACCGTGCAATTGACCTCATCGTCTTCGACCTTAATGGTTCTCCACGACTCCTTCATAACCTTATATGTGTGTAACCCTTCCTTACATGTTCACCATCCGTAATATTCAACATCTTTTCCTTTGATATACGCTCACCATCCATAGCATTTGTGTAACACCCCACTTTGATAAGTGGACCGTTACGTGTATTCATGGCGTGTCATCAAAGCATGCAAGGAAATATGTAAATAGACATACATGACCATAAAGGAAACCAGAATCAAACATCGGCTCCTAAACATAAACTCAAAAATCTGCATAAACTAAATGAAATGCAAAAGGAATAGAAGTATAAGGTAGCTCCCATCTTATGCACATCCGCTAAATGCTCAAGTCCGTCCTTGGGTACCTGCCGTATGGGTCATGGAAAGAAACTGCGGCTGAGCAATACGCTCAGTGAACGGATATAATGACATAATAAGAATATCTAGAATATAAAAGAAGGATTTGGAATACTAGGCTGAACATATAAAATAAAGTACTGAAACTGAAAGACTGATAAGTAAAATGCAGCGGAAACTGTGTATGTCTTGGAGAAACTAGTTTATAACTAGTAAAGCTGAACTATTAACTGTTTAATATGAAAACATGTAATTACTGTATTTTAAGTTCCAAGAGCTTATATAGGTCATGTACTGTAACAACGTATGCATGAATACATAGAGGGGTGACCTCGTCATGTTGTAGAGGGGTGACCTCTAACTGATAATCTGGGTGGAGGGATCAACTCCATTGTGAAGGATGTAGAGCCACACCACATTCACCTGATAAGCTGTAAACTGATAAACTAGGATGCACCTATACCTCCCACTAATAATATTGATAAATGGCCAAGCTGAAATAAAAGGAACACTGCGAGAAATCACTCCCCGGCAGAGGAGTCATGACACCGGTGCCTCAAGTGTAATGGTTACGGTACCTCCGTAACTAGTCATAATTGGTCATGCATGTAAATAAAGCTCAGGCAATTAATATAATTATCATGTCAATCATGTAAAGTTTTAAAACATATAACCGGGAAAACAGATGGCTGCAGACGGGGAATCCTAATCATGCATAGGAAAGGAAGTCCATACTGAAGGACGGAAAATCCGTACCTCGTGTCCAGTAATGAATTGAGAATGAAAGCTTATGGATCTACTCCGACTTCACGGATACTACATACATAAGGGACGTGAATGAGTTGTCTGATTACTGTTTACTGTTACTGATTCTTATTGTTCTTAACTTGCTTTAAATGTTCTTGTATTGTTTTACTGTTTCGTTTATAATCTGGTAATTCTGACTGTTCTCTGGTATTTACTGATTAATGTATTTTCTGTACTCTGATTAGTGTATCTTATTTTAGTCTGATTTGTGTATAACCTGTATTTTTATATAATTATACTGTTATAAGTAATCTGCTAAAAATAGAAAATTTCCTGAATTAGAAAGTTTCCTAAAATAGAATGTTTCAAAAAATGGTTTCAAAATAATTAAATCATTTACAAATAATCAAGTATTAAATAAATAACTAATAGAACATGATTAATTTAATAAAAGTTAATTAAATTAAAGTAAAGGATTTATACTTGATTAATCTTTTCATAAATAATTAAAGTAAAACTTTGTTTTAAAAGAAACGTTAAACCATGCGCCCTTATTAAGACTACGTGTAACCCGAACCTACCGAGATACCCCTCTCGGTCGCATTAAAACAAATCAACAACAAACAATATACTCACAGCCGGATTTGCGACAGAATTTTATGTCGCTAAACTGTGACCAAAACAGCCTATAGCAACTGCGACAGAATTTTCTGTCGCTAAACTGTCACTAATCCTGGGATTTATAATATATTTCCACCGAGACCTATTGGTCACAGTTGCCACTGAAAACAAACCAAACACCCCTGAAATGTACCCGTTCCCACTATTTTGCAAACCAAACACCCTTGGTGGTCTTTGGTTGCTGTCGTCACAAACCAAAACCATCCCGCACCCCCTGGTGGGTCGCGAATATCTCAAAACCACCACACCGAGACCTATTGGTCTCGGTTTTCGTAAATCCAAACAAACCCGACCCCCATCTGATTAAATATTATACATGTGTTCATATTTTAAAAATTGAAATCGTGAATTAAAGAATAAAATGGAAGAACAAACTGATTGAGAGTTACCGAATGTAAAAGATTCAAGGATGGATGACATGAACATACACTTATGGTTTAATCAAAGATCGAAATTTATTTCTCTATTGCTTTTGTTTCTTGGCCCGCGGCACTTCTCACACCATCTAGGGTTTTTTTTACAACTTGCAAATGAAGTGAAGTGAAAGTGATCCCCTGAGATTGTTAAATTGTTATTGGGTCGGGCCTCTGGCCCTTCTTGTTTCTTTGTTTAATAACCGGCCAAACAACCCCATTTTACAATATTTTCGCTTTCGTGTTTTTACTAATTCTCGCGTAATTGATCCTGACGTATATTAGTTATTAACTGAATAAATAGAATTTACGTGATACTTGAATAATTACAATTATTTATTGTCTGAATAAATAATTTTTGTAACGTTAATTAAATTCGTGACTGCGTATAATTAATGTTCTTGTATTTTGAATACGGGTTTTACAACTCTTCCCCTCTGAAAAATAATTCGTCCTCGAATTAAGGATGCGATAATGTTGCGGTTTTACAATTCTCCCTCTCTAAAAGGAAAATTCGTCCTCGAATTAAAGGTGAAATTAAGCTGGTGAAATTATAAAAGCTGAAAGAACGCATAGGCTGAAAGAACATGAAAGCTGAAAAGTCACATAAGCTGAAAAGACATGAACGTGACATGACTAACAAGAACATGGAACGTAACATGACTGAAGATGACATGGAACATCACATGACTGAAAGAAAACATGGAACGTAACATGACTGAAAGAACATAACTGAATTATGGTAGAAAAAGGATGAGAAGTCCGAATGGACTCCTCCGTTTCAAGTGGCTTCCCGCTCGAAACGGTTCCTTCAAAGATCTTCACACAATGAAAATATTGGTCTTAATGACCCTGTCATGACGATGTTGAAGAGTTTCTGATTCCATACTTGAGATGGATTTCTGAATCTGATCGAAATGAAAAAGTTATAACATGCAGGGTATAGGGAACGATACATACAATAACCTGAAAAGATAACTTTTATATCTCTGAGGAACGATACTGAAGACATATTGGGACGAACTACGTGAACAATTGAGAACGTGCTACGTGAACAATTGTGAATGTGGTTCGCGATCATATGATGAACGTTGTGCATGGAATATATCGTGAACGTGATACGTGAAGCATACCATGAACGTGATCCCTAAACATATCATAAACGTATGCTGACTGAGGAAAGAGTGCCAAATGATACGGCCTAAGACGTGAAACGTCTGCCTGGGTATGGAAAGGATGCTAAACTTGAGTCTGGTTTCTCGAGCTTTCTGTAACCATATTCAGTAACCAGTTTTGAAACGTGTATCGTGAGATGGGACACGAACCTGAACGCGAATGTGAAATTAAATCATGAGATGGCACAAAATATAGACTGAAACAACATCATAAGGTGAACGTAAACGTGAATGTGGATGTGAACGTCCACGTGATCGTGATCGTGAACATGAACGTGAGTGTGATTCGCGAACGTAAATCTCTATCTGATATGATTGTCGATGGGATACCGTGAAACCGTACGATCTACTACTGAATTTCTACTGATCTGCTACTACGTAATCCTTTCGGATGAAAGAAAATGTGTAGGCTAGGTTAATTGGTCGACCATGACTTAGATAGTATCATACTTTTGTGGGTTCTGTGGTAAACTGATAACAACCTCCATGGAATCTTGTCTCATTTCTGTTCAGAATTTCTAATGATAATAATAACTCACTAGCATGTCGGTGTTCTATCTTGAACCTGTTGGCATGTCAGGCATCTAGATATGAACATAGTTGCATCAATGTTTTATACTGCTTCTATCTAACTCCTGCCTGAGATTATGGTACGTTCTTGTGGAATCTGGATGAATAGTCATGGAAGAACTATAAGTTTCGGTAAATTAGACCTCTCCTAGCGTAGGATCTTCTGGAGTACATAATTTAGTGAAGATTCTCTCCTTTATGCGTAAGCTTAGTCGTGGAAGAGCTAATCGTGAGAACTGTGAGAAATTTCTGCTGTAGTAGCCAACTGAATTCTAGAAAACTTCGTACTTCGGTCACAGACGTCGGTCTTGACCATTTAGTGATGGCCTTCACCTTCGCATGATTTTTGAAATTTCTTTCTGCTGAAATAATGTGGCTTAGGAATGCCACCTTGTTCAACTGGAACTCTAAATCTGGAAAGCTGCGTACATTATTTTCTCCTATCTGAGAATATGCATGACCGTGAGAAGATAATTCTCGTGTTCTTCTTTGGAATTTAGCAGATCAAGATGTTATAGATGAATATACTGGCGAGTTTGTCTAAGAATTCATGGAAAATTTGATTCATCAATTTCGAAATATAGCTGGACATTTGGGAGCTCAGAACCATAAATCAAAATTTTAGAAAGACCCTAACTTGTGCATAAGCAGTCTTGTAAATGTCCTGTTCTGTCTCTCATAACTGATGGTAGCATGATCGTGAAGTATTTTTGGAAAAATGTTTAAGACATCGTAGCAGATCAGATAACCTTTTATATGTAATATGAACATCGATTATGAATGGTGATCTTGTAAAATTTTCGGTGATCGATACATGATCTCATGTTACCGGCCTTCTTCTTGATAGACAGAAAACGATGCACCTCCTGGTGGTGCACTCGGCGAATAAAGCCTCGTGCTAGGAACTTTGCAGCTAATCCTGCAACTCTTTAAACTTAGCTGAAGCCCTGCGATAAGGAGTTTTGAAAACATGTTTTGTCCTTGAGACAAGCTCGATGTTAAACTCCGTCTCGTGGTTAGGGAGGAATTTCTGGAAACCCTTCTAGAAATACATCTGAAAACTCTAGAAAAATCTGCTGACCATAGATTTAAGGAACTTCAGAAACCGGGTCATGACTGGTAGCTAGAAAGTTTTCGCAGCTATGGAATAATAAGTCACTTGCTTGTAAAGCATACAATTTGTACTGATTTTCTGGCAGAAAATATAATGAACTTATTCAGGAGTTAGTAAGACGGATCTCGTCTTCAACTGGAAGGAGAACCTTTATAAATATGGTGATACTTATGGAGTCTTTTCTGGCTGGGAGGTAGGTAATATATGATTTAAGATAAAGCTGACATATGAACACGTGAAGAAAACGTGGCAACTTTCACTGAATGTGTTCCTCTGTAACCTCACAGAACGAACACTTCGTGTCTAACCCGAAAAATACTCCAGTGGTGGTAACTAAATCTTTAATGGTCTGATTTATGTGTGGCATAACAAAACGGGTATACCCCCTTGGAGGGTACCCTGAATTTCTGAGGGCCTAGTTTAGAAGAGATACTAGAGTTATGAGTTCTGACTCGTACTTAGAGAAGATATTCTTATGAAATGTACCATGACTGGTGTCCTGACATGTGTCTTTCGAAATGATACTTGAGACTTGAGTCTTGACTGATGTCTTGACATGTGTTTTGGTAGGTGGATACGAATAAGATTGAAAATTTTGGTAACTGCTAGTGTTGGCGGACCGGTTAGACTACTGACCTCTGTATTTCTGGTCACGTCCGTTCTGGAGTTCCGATGTTTACTAACTGATTAATTATTAGCACGGTGGTTGTCACTACCGCCTTGTCTTTCAGTTCTACGACGGTTGTCATTCTTTTGAGTTGCCGGTTGGTACCGGTTCCCACTCTTCTGGCTGAAGAAATAGTTGAGTGACGTGTGGCATTTAATTGATGAGGTAAAGGCATGGAACAGAATGGTAGCGTCTGATGGGTGGAGTATATTCTTGTCTGGAATTCCGATCTATAGTTTTCGTCCTTGCTCTGAAGAGTCTTCATAATATAAACAACATTAGCATCTTGTTGAATCTCCAAAGTATCAGCAGCATCAGCATTCGCGAGGTCTCCGAAGTGTTAGCAGCATCAGCATCTGGTAAAATCTTCAACTTACGAGCAGTATCAGCATCTGGTAAAATATCGACAATTGGAAGCGCCTGAGATGATTGAGGATCGATTAACAATACACATGGAGTAAGATACATGGAGTACACCTGGAATACTGTACATGAAGTACATGTGGAATATTGTACATGTAGTACACCTGATATACTGTACATGGATCCGATGGCAATTTCTTGAGATGATCGATACTGGTGTCAACCGTCTGACATGATCAAAGGAAAAATAAATTGATTTAACCGGTTAGAAAACTAAACTGAAACGAGTAACTTGATAGGCTGACAATTCCTGTGTAGACTTAATGCCGGTTGTATAGAGGCTCAAAAGTATGATTAAACGAAGTTTCAACAATGGTCATCATGAAGACATGATTGATGAAGACCAAATAGGATTTATCATGAAACAAGATTTTACTGAAATCCTTCAGTGTCTTAGCATGAAAACATCATCACCCTGATGATAACATAATCCTCATAAGGAGACATGAAACTGAATCAGCATGAAAACGACATCAACGTGAGATTGTGAGAACTTGATTGTTACAAAGAACATAAGAGTATAATCAGTTGAGTTTTAACAACAACTGGTGTGGATGGCTGTGGTTAAATTCACAAAATTCGAATGAGCAGACATGTGACTAAGTAGGGACTATTCTGGTTCGATCCATACTTGTCCAAATTTTACGAGAACTGCCATGTAAAGGTGATTATTCATATAAACATGATATGGATAAATAATAAAGGCAGCAGAAAGATCACCTATGAACGGATCCATAGAGTCATATGATTAATCAAATAATAAAGAAGATAAAAGTGTACCTTTGTAGCGTGATTCGGTAGAATCGAATGATGACTATCACCAAGCACAAAAACACATGTGAAACCAAGTGATCAAAGGAGATCACCTCTATGATGTATCCATACTACACTTCCTTGTATACCAATTAGATGCTAGTCTAATAACCGTAACTCTTTATCAAGCCTTTAACAACAATTTGTTAAACCTTAATAAAAATGACAAAAACAATTCACCTCCTAAGATGATATGTTTGCCGTCACATTTTGTTTATAGAATAAAACCATATGTATTTCTTTTCCTTGTTTTGTGTTATTCTTTAGTCATTGATAAGAATGAATCAATCTTATCATGTTACAAGACTAAACGTATCAATATGAAAATAAAGCACATTAATACGACAATTAAGGCCTTAAATGGTCATTATGATTTAATGTTCAATTTCATATTATTATTACTAAGTCTATACTTAGTAATTATAATCTCAATGGTTATCTCGAGTTGCGAAGGTTATAAATATATCGTAAATACGATCAACACGATATATTAAAAATTTAAAATGGTACCTCAATGTATATGTGTGTGACCCCATAGGCCCACATGTATCTAGCCGTATAATTATTTATTATGACACGAGCATACTCCAACAGCTCCCACTTGCGCACGTCATAATAATCAATTAATTATACAAGCAATGGTTAGCGTCTAGCAACACGCCAATGCCCCCAGAAACATATGAGGATAGTTTCTTAAACATTTCATTTAAATGGTTTGGATATTAGTCATCCTTTTGTTTCAGATACTCGGTTAAACTTTAGACATGGATTAACAGTCATTCTTAAGTTTAACTATTTTATTTCTCGATACAGATATTGAACTAGATTACCAAATTAATCAAGAATCATCTTAATTACATTTGAGTGTGGCCACACATACATCTGTACAATTCATCGAGGGCCCAGTAGTATCTACTCCAATACATGTGGAGGAACAAATCCTATTTTGATTGCACGTGTCGTTCATGTGTTTCACATCGCATCGCACCTGAAATTGGTTTTTATAGCAGCCTTGTTCAGGACAGCGTTGAACCATATCAAAGATTGACATTCCACACATACAAAACCTACTTGCATCTCAAGTCTAAGGATGAGAGATTCAACCACTTGCGAGATTCACTATTGACGCCGATCCATGCAGTGCATTCTCGTAGGTTGGGTCAATCCAATGTTCATCCAATGAACACATATGAGTTTGGCGGCATCATCAATTAATATTCATTCCTAACGAATATGACCAACTCACATTTGTCTTAATTCGACAATACTCCCGTATCGTCAACAGACAATGGATGATTTAGAATAACTAAATTATTCATGGATTAAACATGCTAATATAGAACACAGTATTACAAATGAAGACGATCGTACCACGTATATCAATTCATTATTTAGTAAAACTGCTTAGCGTTCCATTATCCAAATACTAAAAAACAGATATACATGAGACTACTCTAAGGTCAAAGTCCAATGTTCCAAGCATGATGAACATGTTTGACTGCAAGACATTGAATTTACACAAGGACCTGTTGAGTTGTCATCTGAGTGAACTTTGAGAATACGTATTTCAGAAACTCACAAATAGAGAAGATTCTGAATAATACGATGATTGTCATTTTGTATATGTGCGCTCAAGTGCTAATACAGTAATACTAGCATCGCCATAGTACATTACATAGGTTGTTTGAAGCAAGTAGAACACCTATTTAAGACAATCTTCTTAACAGCTTCCCAAACTGTAAAGTATTCTTATTTTACTAATGAGTAGTGCAACAATGCTTTTCATCAAGCACGTCTAGGTAGTAGTATTATCATTGAAGATGAAATCCTACTATCACTAGTATTGAGTATCATCTCAATCAAAGTAAGCATAGGTGTATAAACTCAACACTAATCTTCTTAGCTAAAATCCGTAAACGATGATCAAGTATATAGTAGTCTAATGACTTTCACTTAGATACTTTGTGATTAGTTCATCTTGCATTCATGCAAGTATTAACATTAGTCTAATACATCACATATCATATGTAATGAATCCACTAGGAAAACTAAAGGTTTCCATGTACATAATGAATCTTATCACGTGAGATTGAACTTCGAGACTTTCTTAATGATGTGTCATATTTAGACTTATTAACCGCCTATGTCTTATTATAATAAGCATACGTTCCAAGGTTATATGTTTTACTTCTTATATCTCTCAATAGAAATATATTCCAAGTCGAAGATTAAAAACTAGCTTTGATGGAATAATATTTCCAATATGTTAACAACATATGAGATTTAAAACAAACAAAATAATATGCTCCTACTAGCTTTAAGGGTACTCAAGAGTTATCTTTGTTTTAATCATGATCATATCCTTGATTCAAACTTAAGATTCCAGCTCCTAGATGCATGCTCTAATCCACACTTGGGTTTCTAGAGTTTGTACACCAATTACCATATTTCATATCATGAATCAAGTATGGTAATTAATATCTTTATTAATTTAACACTCGTAAAGAAAAGAAAGCCTTAAAATCATGATCAATTGCTTGGGCATGCCTTAAACTCTATTCAAAGAGAGCGTCTATAAATGTGTACAATTGTGTCCATATCTATCTTCTCATAGAAGACCATTTATAACCTATCAGTCTTACTGATTAGTGAAAGCTAATCAAATTCAAAAATTGATTTTCTTTTATGGACTACATCTAACCATTCATAGTTTGAGTCATTCATTAGATTCCAAATTTAAAAATGAGTCTCGATAGTTATGAGGTTCACTATGATCCTCTAACTCAGATTCCTCAACATTGACATGACATTCATATCTTCAGGTGCTTGAGGTATCCTTGCGGATATGCGAATGGGAGTTACAACACTTTGTGGCTTTTGCATTTACATGCTCAGCCTCAATTGTGTCGTTCACTAGTGTATTCAGAAGGTTGTATTTTATTCTTTACTTTCTTCAAATATGCATAAAGGCTCCCACTTGCTTCTTGTAAGAAGAGACTTTCTCCAAGTACACAGCATGTCGAGCAACATTGAATTGTTCTCGTTTTGGGATGTATAAAATACATTGAAATTTCTTGATTCAAGTTTGTTAATAACACGTCTAACATGATTTTAACAAGTTCAAGAGTTCAACTAAGACTTGCTGGGAGTCATCCCATTCCATAAATTGATGGTTTCTTAGTTATCTTCTTGTTTGGAACCATATTGAATAAGCACGGGCTCATTCAAATCTTTGTTAACCTTAATAAGATACGAGAGAGAGAGAGAGAGAGAGTAGTTAATGTTATCAAGGATCAAATAATAAAATAGTATTTTATTTTACACATGAGACATAGTGTTGCGATTGTGAGACATTATCACAATTCCTTAAATAACCTAATACTCTTTGGCTCACATATTTTATAATTTGGTCAAACCAAATTGCATAAACAATATTTCCAGCCAATTGCATGCTATAAAGTATGATTGTTTTAGCAGTTCAAGAACTTAATGTTCATGTTTTGACAAGAAAACATAACATGTTAATCGCTAAATTTACTTTATAAGGTATTGAACAATTCAATAACTTCATTGTATATGCCCTAGAAGGAAGACACAACCATTAAATTATTTACTTTATTTTATAAGTCTTTGAACAATTCAAGGAAGTTCATGTTTATGTATTTACTTGAAAACATAAACATATTACAAATAAAGTATTATTGAATGCCTACTTTTGGCTTCAATAGTATTTTCACGTTAATTTCACTACTTCATATTTATGTATTTACAAGAAGACATATGCTTATTAGCTAAAACATTTAGGTAATGTGATGAAGTAGTTTTTATTATTTCTTGACATTAGTTCTCTATAGACAACATACATCAATATGTATAAGTCATAATAGAATATTATAAGCCATATTGTGTTGTACCTTGCACACTCTAATATTTCTCCCACTTGAGCATGGCACAACATCATATATGAATAATATTAAAATATCACAGATATAATAAGATTTAAGTCATACTCAAATCAAGATTGTATAGAAGGGTTATGCAGGACTTCATCGTTTAATAAGCAATCATGCATAACTATTTTTAGATAACATTTTGGGAAGCGACATCAGATAAGCGACTGGTTATCTTTTAAAATATTATGCAATAAGGCTTAGAAAAATATGATGTTATTTCAAGATAATCTAGAAATTAAGTGGGTCACTTACAAGGTGATAAGCTCATAGCTCCCACTGAATAAGACAACTTTACAAGTGTGTCCTATGGTTAAAAATGCATTGCTCCCATTAATTTAGACAACATTTTGAATGTATCTATACTAGTGAAAAAGCAAGTAGCAATTTGTATACTTTATAGTACTTTGAATGTCTACACATTATAGCCAATGTGAGTCTTGTAGACTAGTAAACATGTACATAGATATTCAAAGAAAAGTATCAAGTTCTACTATATTTGTGATGAGATTTCCATCGACGCCATTAACTTGAAAGTTTTGCATGCAATTCCTCTTTCTACTTTACCTCAAAGGTGTGTGGAATCTTATGGAACTTGTTTGGGTAAGGAAAATATACTATAAAAACATGCTAGTAATTCCCTTTCCTCTCACGATTTAATGAGACTTCAATTTCTAATCAAGACTCATACAATATCTTAAAACTTTAAGATATGCAACCGTACTTAATCGTTTTGACTTACAAGACAATGCGATTTCTTGAGTAGGTGTGTATTAAGATTGATTAGAATTGAGAAGATTCAAGTGTTCCTATTACAGCTTTCTCATACAAGGAGAAAGGATGGGAACGAGTCTTATTCTTACAAGGAAAGAAGACTTAGTTTGTTTTCCTCTAGCAAAAAAGGAAACAAACTTTGTTTACGGCTTGTGTTGCACAAAATCATTAATAGAAATACAAAGTTCATATTTAATATTTTCGATAATTATCCTTTTAAAATTAACTACCCAAGTTTATAAAAACAATTAATTTTACGAAAAGGCTAAGATCCTCATTGAGGTTCCGCCACCACATCAGTTGATCTGCTATCAATGATAGATTCAACAGGTAGATGACGTTCATCAATTGCAAATCTTGTGCAATTCTTAGATCCTTATGGGACTCATGACACAAGCAAACATTTCACTAAATGTCAAATTGGCATGTTTAGTCCCATCCTTGCCTCAGTCAAGGTCTCACCGTTGTACCGATTAAGTCATCCAATTTGAGAACATGCGAGAATAATTCTAGGTCTCACGCATAGATAATAATCACCTTGGGTTACAATTCACATCCGTCTCACAAGATGCAAAAAGTAATTACAAGTGATCTCAAACGATTGGACGGCATGACTTAAATTTGAGACGGGTATAAAAGTTTGATTTACAAATCAAAAGTGTGTACGAGGAAGCATGCATTCATCCATCGTAGCACAAGTTAAAAACATTCTTAACTTAAGTCTAATCTTGTTTTAATTTATGTGTGTCAAGTTGTCCAAGTTAAAGACTAATATAAAACTTAAGTGGAAGTATTATTAGTTTAGACAATGCATAAAATAAATAACATTCATAACATGTTATGAATTATTATGAAAACAAGATTTTTGTTTTAAATCGTATTTAAACTTTAAACTAAATCAAATATTTAGTTTTATAAATGGTTTGTGATTGGTATCAAGTTTTATAAAAACATTTGCAAGTTATAGCAAGATATCAATCAAATAAGCAACCACACAACCACAAGTATGCAAAGCCTCGAACCGATAAAAAACCTAAGCTTGATCTCGTGAGCCATCACGAGGACCAATAAGTCAACTAAGGGTAAGTCAACACTACCACAAATTGGGCTCCCACTTGCTCTAAGACCATCAAGAGCAAGTAGAACCCAAAGTGAACATGAGGCCCCAAACTGCCATAAAATTTTAGTCGACTTCTAGGGCCCAAAACCCATAGAAGGATTCCTTCCTAGCCTGAGCTCCAGTTGAGACTTTTGAAGGCCCGTGAGTTGTGAATCAGCACACCAAAATTGGGCTTCTATCTCTTTATATAACTCCGGGAAATCACGTTTTAGTGCAGGTCACTCAGCAGCTCCGAATTTCACAATATGTCTTTAATTCTTTAGCCATTCCCATCCAAGCATCGGTTACAAATGATTTTTGACTAAAAATATTTAACCTATCATTAACCTACTGTAAAGTGCCCAAACAATGGCTATAACCAACATCAAAAACATATTACTGAAGCCGAAACAATGGCAAATCCCCAAAACTAAAATTAAATGCAAATCAATACACAACATGTCATATTTGGTCTAGGTTTTCATCGGCTTTGCATACGAAACATAATAATACCATAAGATTATGAATATAACAAGGTGTTGTCTAATTCCATGACCAAACATGCATTTATTTTCCATGGATATAAAATAAACAACAAGATACACTTGTTAGCCAACGAAATCGAAGAAATAATCAACAATTAATTAAACCCCCGATTGGTACGTATAACCGATGACCTTAGGATATTAAAACCAAATTTTAAACACCTTATAATCATCATATAATTACAGAAATCATGTCCATAGGGCTGTTCTAAAACCGTTTCACAAATCGTGCCAAAACACGCATTTTTTGGTCATTTTATACGTACCGGCAACAAAACTAATTAAGATATGCGTAACCCGTGGCCATGGAATAAAAAAATACAGATCACAAGACCATATTATGGTCAGTTTTAACACGAAAATTAAGCCCTTGGGGCTGTTTTAATTTTTTCTTTATTAATCCTCCAAAAACACGCGATTTGGCCACTTTTACGCATACCCGATAATCATATGACATCATATGATGGCTCGTGATACCACTAAAGGTGATTATTCATATAAACATGATATGGATAAATAATAAAGGCAGCGGAAAGATCACCTATAAACGGATCCATAGAGTCATATGATTAATCAAATAATAAAGAAGATAAAAGTGTACCTTTGTGGCGTGATTCGGTAGAATCGAATGATGACTATCACCAAGCACAAAAACACATGTGAAACCAAGTGATCAAAGGAGATCACCTCTATGATGTATCCACACTACACTTCTTTGTATACCAATTAGATGCTAGTCTAATAACCGTAACTCTTTATCAAGCCTTTAACAACAATTTGTTAAACCTTAATAAAAATGACAAAAACAATTCACCTCCTAAGATGATATGTTTGCCGTCACATTTTGTTTAGAGAATAAAACCATATATATTTCTTTTCCTTGTTTTGTGTTATTCTTTAGTCATTGATAAGAATGAATCAATCTTATCATGTTACAAGACTAAACGTATCAATATGAAAATAAAGCACATTAATACGACAATTAAGGCCTTAAATGGTCATTATGATTTAATGTTCAATTTCATATTATTATTACGAAGTCTATACTTAGTAATTATAATCTCAATGGTTATCTCGAGTTGCGAAGGTTATAAATATATCGTAAATACGATCAACACGATATATTAAAATGGTACCTCAATGTATATGTGTGTGACCCCATAGGCCCACATGTATCTAGCCGTATAATTATTTATTATGACACGAGCATACTCCAACACCATGTACAAAAATTTACAATATGAGACTAAATGTGGATGGCTGTTGTCCAATCCATACTAGTCAAACTTCAATAAAAAATCATGATATGAACAAAGGTGAACGCCTATGGGTCAGTTCACAAAAACATTCGACTGATAAGCATGAAATTTGACCTAAGCAATGGTGAACGCCTATTGTTCGGTTCACCAAATAACATTCGACTGAAAAACATGAATCTGACATGAGTAAGGGTAAACGCCTATGGGTAGGTTCACCAAAACAAAATCTGAATGAGCAAAAGGTGAACGCATATGGGTCGGTTCACCAAAACAAAATTCAACTGAAAAGTATATGTGACTAAATATGGCCAGTCATGTACCAACCTTTTACTTAGTCAAAATTTTAAGAAAACTGACTGATAAATGAAGAAAAATGACGGATAATTGCATGAGAAACATGAAAGATAACAAACGCCAAAATATAGGAAGTTCCTGGTGACTACACACTAGTCACATGTCAAGGTTTAGAGCCTACATGTCGAACCTTGGGCCCTGATACCATAATTGTAACACCCCACTTTGATAAATGGACCTTTACGTGTCTTCATGGCGTGTCATCAAAGCATGAAAGGAAATATGTAAATAGACATACATGACCATAAAGGAATCCAGAATCAAACATCGGCTCCTAAACATAAACTCAAAAATCTGCATAAAGTAAAAGAAATGCAAAAGGAATAGAAGTATAAGGTAGCTCCCATCCTATGCACATCCGCTAAATGCTCAAGTCCATCCTTGGGTACCTGCCATATGGGTCATGGAAAGAAACTACGGCTGAGCGATACGCTCAGTGAACGAATATAATGACATAATAAGAATATCTGGAATATAAAAGAAGGATCTGGAATACTAGGCTGAACAGATAAAAGAAAGTACGGAAACTGAAAGCCTGATAAGTAAAATGCAGCGGAAACTGTGTATGTCTTGGAGAAACTGGTTTATAACTAGTAAAGCTGAACTATTAACTTTTTAATATGAAAACATGTAATTACTGTATTTTAAGTGCCAAGAGCTTATATAGGTCATGTACTGTAACAACGTATGCATGAATACATAGAGGGGTGACCTCGTCATGCTGTAGGGGGGTGACCTCTAACTGATAAGCTGGGTGGAGAGATCAAATCCAATGTGAAGGATGTAGAGCACACACCATATTCACCTGATAAGCTGTAACCTGATAAACTAGGATGCACCCATAAGCCTCAATGATAATACTGGTAAATGGCCAAGCTGAAATAAAAGGGACGCTGCGAGAAATCACTTCCCCGCAGAAGAGTCATGACATCAGTGCCTCAAGTGTCATGGTTACAGTACCTCCGTAACTAGTCATAATTGGTCATGCATTTATATAAAGCTCAGGCAATTAATATAATTATCATTTCAATCATGTAAAGTTTTAAAACATATAACCGGGAAAACAGATGGCTGCAGACGGGGAATCCTAATCATGCATAGGAAAGGAAGTCCATACTGAAGGACGGGAAATCCGTACCTCGTGTCCAGTAATGAATTGAGATTGAAAGCTGATGGATCTACTCCGACTTCACGGATACTACATACATAAGGGATGTGAATGAGTTGTCTGATTACTGTTTACTGTTACTGATTCTTACTGTTCTTAACTTGCTTTAAATGTTCTTGTATTGTTTTACTGTTTCGTGTATAATCTGGTAAATCTGATTGTTCTTTGGTATTTACTGATTAGTGCATTTTCTGTACTCTGATTAGTGTATCTTACTGTAGTCTGATTTGTGTATAACCTGTATTTTTATATAATTATACTGTTATAAGTAATCTACTAAAAATAGAAAGTTTCCTGAATTAGAAAGTTTCCTAAAATAGAATGTTTCCAAAAATGGTTTCAAAATAGTTAAATCATTTCCAAATAATCAAGTATTAAATAAATAACTAATAGAACGTGATTAATTTAATAAAAGTTAATTAAATTAAAGTAAAGGATTTATATTAATCTTTTCATAAATAATTAAATTAAAACTTTGTTTTAAAAGAAAGGTTAAACCATGCACCCTTATTAAGACTACGTGTAACCCGAGCCTACCGAGATACCCCTCTCGGTCGCATTAAAACAAATCAACAACAACAATATACTCACAACCGGATTAGCGACATAATTTTATGTCGCTAAACTGTGACCAAAACAGCCTATAGCAAATGCGACAGAATTTTCTGTCGCTAAACTGTCACTAATCCTGGTACTTAGAACTCAACTGAACCCCTTGTTGTATAATATAGTTCTACCGAGACCTATTGGTCTCGGTTACCACTGAAAACAAACCAAACACCCCTGAAATGTACCCGTTCCCACTGTTTTGCAAACCAAACACCCCTGGTGGTCTTTGGTTGCTGCCGTCACAAACCCAAACCATCCTACACCCCCTGGTGGGTCGCGACTATCTTAAAACCACCACACTGAGACCTATTGGTCTCGGTTTTCGTGAATCCAAACAAACCCGACCACCATCTGATTAAATATTATACATATGTTCATATTTTAAAAATTAGAATCGTGAATTAAAGAATAAAATGGAAGAACAAACTGATTGAGAATTACCGAAAGAAAAAGATTCAAGGATGGATGACACGAACATAAACTTATGGTTTAGTCAAAGATCGAAATCGATTTCCTTCTTGGTTTTGTTTCTTGGCCGGCGGCACTTCTCACACCATCTAGGGTTTTATTTTATTTTTTACAATTTGCAAATGAAGTGAAGTGAAAGTGATCCCCTGAGATTGTTAAATTGTTATTGGGCCGGGCCTCTGGCCCTTCTTGATTCTTTGTTTAATAACCGGCCAAACAGCCCCATTTTATAATATTTTCGCTTTCGTGTTTTACTAATTCTCACGTACTTGATCCTGGCGTATACTAGTTATTAACTGAAATATAACTTACGTGATACTTGAATAATTACAATTATTTGTTGTCTGAATAAATAATTTTTGAAATGTTAAATAAATTCGTGACTGCGTATAATTAATGTTCTTGTATTTTGAATACGGGTTTTACAATTTGACACAGTTTCCTTATCTTTCACATCACCATCATATTTCCCCCATTTACCATATCCACGATGTAAGAACTCGTATTTTCCCGGTATAATTATCCGTGCTTCTTGAATTTTCCAACGTATTACATTTTCTTGTATTCTTATATGTAAATCCTGAGATCATGATAATTTTAATAAATTATACTTTTTAAGTATTTATTAATCATTGATAATACTTTATTTGGAATTATAAATTTTTTATTTTATTTTTCCATATTTATTTAAATCAAAGTTTTTGATTTAAAAACACTCGTGTGCATTTTACAATGAGTTTACTCAAAATCAATAAATAACGAGGACTTCTAATGATCGCGATACCGACGGATGCCTGATAGTTTACATTTTATTATCAATTGTTTTGATAATTAATATTTTCGAAGATTTCATTTTAATTACGTGTCAAGTCGTGTCGAGAAACCATATTATCATAATTATGATGCATTTCAACTTTTTTAAAAGTATTTTTACAAAGCCCGAGCCTCGTGAATATTTTCAAGATTTACTAATAGTTATTTTCTACCCTTTAAACTATTAAATTGCTTTTTAGTCCAAAGGTTTCAAACTTGGCAAGTTTTACCCCTACACCTACCACCATATATAAACAACTTTCCTTCACAAAAACACATACTAACCAAAGTTATAAAAATATTTCACCAACTCCTCTCCTACCCCTCCCCTTGCCGTGAGCCATCAAGCCAAAAACCACCCAAGATCATCACCTTTTACCTTTTTTAAATTAAAACTAAACTAAGACCACATCTTGGAATTTAAAGGTGATTCTACAGATGTAAAAATCTTGCATCAATTTCTCAAGTCTTATGATTTTTATGGTTGGTATGGATCTTGATCATCATGCATGTGATGATCATGGTTAGATTTTCATGTTTTGATGATAAAAACATGAAAATTTTTATTTTGATTTTTGCTTTGATATACATGCAAGTGTTTTGAATGATTAAAAATATATGTGGATGATTTTAGGTTGTTAGTAGATACATAAACATGGTGGATTTTGAGTCAAAATAATGTTTTCTTATGATTTTCTAAAGTGTATTTTAGACAGCAGGTTTAGAGCAGATTTTCGTGGGTTCAAGTTTGGATATAGGTTTAGATTATTTGATTTTGTTGTAGAGTTTTTTGATAGTTTCGTTTTGATATAAGTAGGCCTTCTAACTCAAAACGAGGAAGAAGTTACGCTAGTTTGATTATTTGTGTACCGGGAGACGAGTATCGGCACAATCCGAATTTATTGTCGATATTTAGATCGAATCTCGGGGACTATAAAATGAGTTTTACAAATGGTCAAGGGCTGTTCTCAGACCCTAAACTTAGCACTTTGAGTCTATTTTCAAAGTCAAGGGTCGGTTTTGCTAATGGTAAAGGTTAGGTTGGTCAAAATGGTTTCACGAGTCAAGTGTACAAATCTGTGTGGTTTTTCAAGTTTAGAAATGTGTCGAGCAAGTGGTTTTAAAATATAAATCATTGAATAAAATTTAAACTGAGTTTTATTCAGGTTATGATTGAGTTTTTCACCAAGTTTCTTGAAAATCTGAGTTGTCTAAGTAAGGGAAATGAGCTTGTACATTTGGTATGTACCGGCAGATTTTTATCGAGGAAGTAGCTAATAAAGTGAACATCTAGAAGAGTATTGTAGTATCACTTGCATTGTTGTTCTTTAGGGTTTGTCATGGTTTTGTAATGTTGAGTTTTATGTTATTAAGTATGGTTTATACTTGAGTCAGTTATTAATAAAGTGCGCGCCTTATTTGCTAGGTTGCAGCTTTCGTGTTTACAGGGCATCCATATCGTCGGTGATTGTCTTGCCTAGTGGTGGCAAAACGGGCGGGCGGGCACCGGCACCGGCCATACGGGCGCGGGCTCAAACGGGCGCGGGCCAAACGGTTGCAGGCTCAAACGGTCGCGAGCCAAATGGATTTAGGGATACAAGATGTTTTCATAAATACTTTTTACAAGATTTAAAAAAAAACCCTAGCTCCTCCTTTGCTCTCTCTCTTGTCGCGACACACATAGAACACCAAAGGGAATCCGATTGATTTTTGGTTATTGATTCGGTAGTGCATTCGTGTTCATTCTCTTTTTAAATTCACGCATTGGTATCCCTAAATCCTTTTTCTTATTTTATTATTATGTTATGATCTAGATTTATTATAAATAAAATAAGAACACATGTAAACATTTTAGATCTATCAAGAATTAAACAAAAAGGGTTTTGGTAGGGTTTGTCTCGATCGCACGCCAACCGAGACCATGGAGTTCTCGGTGGTGTCGAACCAACAGCAGCCAGAACCCCTTAGTAGGGGTCGGCGTGGACAGGAGACCACCAGCCGCAGCCTTAGGCTGGTGGTGGTGGTGTTGTTATGGGCAACCACAAGGACCAAGACCCCGCAGTGGGTATCTTGGCCTAGCGGTAGGAACCGAGGCCCCTAAGGGTGCTCGGTGGGAACATAGGACGCAGCAGGGGGACCCCAGCGTAGGCTGGGGGCTATTTGGCTCGGCGCAGCAACAAGCCGAGAGCCGTAGGCTCTCAGTGAGCTGTTGTTGCTCGACGGTCGGGTCTCGGGTCGGGGGCTCGGGAACTTGGACTTTTCAGAAACACGTAATTAAACCAAACATGTAAATTATACTATGTTAGGATTTAATTAATTGATTTGTTAATTAATTTGGTTTAATTAAAATAAAAACTTATGTTATGTTATTTAATTAAAACTATGATTAAACATGTATGCACATTTAATTAAATAAACTTAGGCTATAATAATTAATTGATTTAATTATTTATGAACATGAATTTAATTAATTAAACTTTGGTTAAATTAATTATTATCTTTTATGGTAAAGTTTAATAACATGTATTATGTAATATTATTAATTAATAATAAACTTATAATAAACATGACATGATATTATTAATTAATAATAAGCTAAGTATTAATTAGTTATTAAACTTTATATTATAACAATACATGAATTAAAATAAGCATATAATTAATTATGGAAACATATTAATTATGGAAGTATATTATTTACATGATAAATATGGTAATATTATATTTATGGTAATATACTAAATATGGTAACATGCTATTTATGGTAATACGTTAATTATGGTAACATACTATTTATATAAACATGCTAAATATGGAAACTTTCTATTTTTGGAAACTTACTAATTATGAAAACTTTCTATTTTTAGAAACTTACTATTTAAGGAAACTTACTATTTTTTGAAAGTTACTATATATGAAAACATGCTATTTTTGGAAAGTTACTATATATAGAAACCTGCTATTTTTAGAAGTTACTCATTATGTTATAACATGTATAACAACACTTAAAACATGAAACACATGACTCTAAAACACATGAAACTATAAGAAACACATGATTAAAAATATGAAACAATAAGACAAGATAAGAACAAGTATAGTAAGTATGAACACGTCAAGTAAACCAAATAACAAGTATGTATAAGTAAGATCAAGTCTTATTCATGTCCCTTCATTATGTAGCTATTGTGAAGTTGGAGTGATCGTATGCGTCTGTTTCCGTCTTCATTTATTTGACATAAGGTATAGATATTCCGTCCTTCAGTAAGAACATTTTTCTTCCTACATTAGGATTCCCCGTTTGCAGCCATCAGTTTTCCCCAGTAGTTTAAGTGTCTTAAACACATCAATATATGTATGATTATTTTTAGATTGCCTGAGCTATATACATGCATGCCAGTTTCACCTAGTTATGGGGGTTCCATAACCATAGCACTAGAGGCACCGGTGTTATCACTCTTCTGTGGTGAGATTGATTGCTCGCAGCGTCCCTTTTCAGTTTTGGCCAGTATTATTATTATCATGTGGGGTGAATGAGTACATCCTAGGACAAGTAGTATGATTTCATGGTAACTGTGGTGTGTGCCTTGCATCCGTTACAGGAGCTGATCCCTCCACTCATTTTATATATTAATTAGAGGCAGCCCATCTAATTGCATGACGAGGTCACCCCTCCAAGTATTCATGCACGTGGATATAACATGACCTATATGGGCTCTCGACATATTTAAAATACAGAATTTCAAGATAAACTAAACATGAGTCTTTTCAGAAATATAAACTAGTTTTATGAACTTAAACCAGGTTTTCCAGGACATACATTTATTCCGCTGCCATGTTATTCATTTCATTCCATTATTCTTATGTTTATGCTTTACATTCTATGTTATATATCCGCACACTGAGCGTATTGCTCGACCGTATTTATCTTTTCATGTCCCAATACGGCAGGTACTAAAGGGCAAGCTAGGAATCCAAGAGTACGTGCATGGAATGAGGCGCCAACTTTCTTTCATTCTTTAATGCATTTACATACATTTGCTTTGCTGGACATTGTTTAGTCCTTTCCTTACACCCTTTACTTATGCATTTCGTGTGTGGAGCTTATGTGGATCTGATGTTTGATTCCGGATTCTTTTATGGTCATTTAGTATTTTAAACATTACCTTGTACGCTTTGATGATATGCCATAATTATCCTGTGATATTCCATTTATCAAAATAAGGTGTTACAATTATGGTATCAGATCCAAGGCTTCGACCTGTAGGCTCTTAAAAATTGACATGTGACTAGTGGGTAGTCATCAGCGTCTTACTAGAACTGACAGTTTGTTTTCATGCATTCATTTCATGTATCATTGTTGCAGAAGTTTTGAATAAGTAATGGTTGGTAAAGGACCGGCCATATTTAGTCGCATGTGCTTTTAATCGAATCATTTTGCTTGGTGAACTGACCCATAGGCGTTCACATTAGCTCATGGCTTTTTGTTTTGATGAACCGACCCATAGGAGTTCATCTTCTCCATGTCATTTTGTTTTCATGTCATTTGTATTTGGCTATGCCTTCATAAATTATTTCATTCATCATTTCATTATGTTTACGATATGTTATACTCAGATTAATCATTTCATTTTCATTTTTAAACTGGCAGATGGTCATGAAACGCGAACAAGAGCTAGCAGCATTTGTCCAAGCATCGCTGCAAGCCATGATTCCCAAATCAGGAACCAAATTCGGGCTGAATACCAGGCTGCCCCAAATCAGAACAACAATCCTCCTCCTCCTCCACCGGTTACTTTGCACACTTGGCTTAAGAGGTTTAACAAGCAGAAGCCAAGATCTTTCAACAAGGCTGAGACTTCATCTGATGCGGAAGACTGGATTTCACATATGGAGAAGATTTATGATGCTATGGGATGCGGTGGTGTCTACAAGGCAAGGTTGGCTTGCTATAAGTTTGGGGGTGATGCCCTACATTGATGGAGAGCTTAGAAGTTAGCTAATGGAGGTGATGATTGGCTAGCTGCATTGACATGGGATCAGTTTAATAGTTTGTTTTATGTGTAGTTCTTTTCGACTTCCGAGCAGGAAGGACTCAAGAGGGACTATCACTCCATTCGTTAGAGAAATGGAGAGACTGGCACTGAGTTCATGCAGAGGTTCCTTAGGTTGGTTGGATTCTTAGGTGCGGAAGAACAAGCTAAGCACTTTTGCTGGGCTCTGCACGCCTCTACAGCAGCTCGTTTACTTAGTTCTACATATGCTAATGTGGCACAAGTTAATGATGCAGCACGTAGCTTAGAAATGCTACATGAGCGTGATGACTACGAGGAACAAGCTCGTCCTGAGAAGAGGTATAAATTTCAACCAATAAGCATTATCATTCATTTCAATCTTTATGTTCATTTATACCTTTCCTATCCAATTGTATCTTCAGGCAGAAGGGTGGAGACCGGTCCCAACCGGCCACTTAGCAGAATGCCAACAAGGGCAACGGTCAATCTAACGACCGTTATGGATCTGACAAGAGGAACGGTAATGACAATTACCGTAACAACAACAGCCAGTCCAACAATAACAGGTCCCTAAATTCTTAAGCTTTTCTATGTTCAGATTGTTGTATGTTTTCACATACTAACATGTCAGCATCATAAACAGGAACTCTGCGAGTGGACGTGACCAAAATGCTAAGGGTCAGCAGTCCAACAACTCGTCTTCATCTGGTAAACTATCATTTAAACTTCAGTGTAGTCATGTTTATGCCAAGTAATCATGTTTCACGTATATTTCTTATCAGGCTCTCAGGTAGCAAGGGTACCTCCAGGAGGTTACACCTACCCCATTTGCACGACTTATAGTCGTAGACATCTCGGTACATGTCGTAAGTCATCCGACGTCTGTTTCAAGTGTGGACTACAGGACACATGTTGAAAGACTACAAGAAGGGAGACACTGCTGGTACTTCTAGTGATGCTCTTCCTAAGCCACCATCTTCGGGACGTGTCTACACTACCACACGAGACCAAGCAAATAAGTCCTCAGGTAATATCACTGGCATCCTCTTTATGGACGGTCATGCTGCGTATGTTTTATTTGATACTGGTGTTACTCATTCAGTTATATCATCTACGTATGCCACTAGTATTAATAAACTACGCCATTAGAAAATATTTTAAGTATATCTACACCTATGCGAGACTCTATACGAATTACCCAAGTGTATAGAGATCTTCCACTAAAATTCGATGATAAGGTTCGCCCAGTAGACGTACTTCCTTTGGATATATGCGAGTTTGATCTCATCTTAGGCATGGATTGGTTATCCAAGCATCATGCTACTATCGATTTCCATACTTATCGGGTTATCTTCGGTGATGTTCAAGCACCAGAGTACGTTCACAATGGTTTCATACCAGGAAAGTCCGTACAAATCATCTCTACGTTAGAAGCTCGTGCATTACTATCTCACGGTTACGAGGGCTTCTTAGCTTCAATTCAGGATATAATTGTCGAAGTCCATCGATTCAAGATCAACCAATTATTTTATAATTTCCCGATGTATTCCCAAAAGAACTTCCGGGTATACCACCTACTCGTGAAGTGGAATTTAACATCCAGCTCATCTCAGAAGCTTAGCCAATCTTAAGGCTCCTTATCGTATGGCTCCCATAGAGCTTAAGGAGTTAAAAGATCAGCTGTAGGAATTACTGGAGCGAGGTTTCATCCGTTCGAGTGTATCACCATGGGGTGAACCGGTACTTTTCGTCAAGAAGAAGGATGGGAGTATGCGGTTATGCATTGACTATCGTGAGCTGAATAAGATCACGATTAGGAACCGTTATCCATTACCAAGAATCGATGATCTTTTTGACCAACTTCAGGGTGCCAAACATTTCTCCAAGATTGATCTAAGATCCGGTTATCATCAGCTGTAAGTTAAAGAGCCGGATATTCTCAAGACTGCTTTTCGCACCAGATGTGGCCATTATGAGTTCGTTGTCAAGCCTTTCAGACTCACTAATGCTCATGCGGTTTTCATGGACCTTATGAACCGTGTCTTCCACGAGTACTTAGAAAAGTTTGTTATCGTCTTCATCGATGACATTGTCGTCTTCTCTAAATCCAAGGAAGAACATGAATAACATCTACGTATTGTGCTACAGATTCTTCGCCATAAACACCTATATGTCAAATTTTCTAAGTGTGAATTTAGGCTAAACAAGGTGGCGTTCTTAGGCCACACTGTCTCTGTAGAAATGATTACTATGGATCATGCGAAGGTTGAAGCTATCACTAAATGGCCATGACCGACGTCTGCAACTGAGGTTCGTAGTTTCCTCGGCTTAGCTGGTTATTATCGTAGATTCGTGGAGAACTTTTCAAGACTAGCCTTACTTTTGACCAAGTTGATACGGAAAGGAGAGAAATTCGTTTGGACGGATGAGCGGGAGAAGAGCTTTGAAGAACTTAAGAAGCGGTTAGTATCTGCACCTATTCTTACTCTCCCATCTGGTACGGGTGGATTTCAGATCTACAACGATGCTTCGGGTAAAGGATTAGGCTGTGTACTCATGTAACATGGGAAAGAGATTGCATACGCATCACGTCAGCTAAAGCCGTATGAGGAAAATTATCCTACGCATGACTTGGAGCTAGCAGCAGTAGTCTTTGCACTTAAAATCTAGAGACACTACTTTTGTGGTGAATCATGTGATATCTTCACGGATCACAAGAGTCTCAAGTATATTTTCACTTAGAGGGAACTTAACATGAGGCAGAGGAGATGGTTGGAACTACTCAAGGATTATGACATCAATCTTCAGTATCATCCTGGCATGGCGAATATAGTGGCAGATGCTCTTAGTAGAAAGTCAAGCATTATAAATGGCATGAAAGTACAAGAAGAAATCATACGGGAATCTGAGCGATTACATTGAATTCCTGGTACGTGGACAACATGGATATTGGGCTAATATGAGAATTGAGCCAGATTTAATTTCTCGGATTAAGGAAGCTCAGAAGGACGATGGTGAGATATGGGCTATCATTCATAATCTCGATTGACAGACAAAATTTCGTCTAGACGAAGAAGTCATTTTATGGCAAGGAACTAAACTATGTGTTCCGGATGATCAGACTCTTCGAGAAGATCTATTGACAGAAGCTCACAGCTCTCCATTCTCTATTCATCCCGGATCCACCAAAATGTATCATGACATTAAGCAACATTTCTGGTGGAGTGGCATGAAACAGGATGTTGCTAATTTCGTATCCAAGTGTCTAACTTGCTAGCAAGTTAAGATCAAGCACCAGCGGGATAGTGGGTTACTGCAACCGTTAGAAATTCACACATGGAAGTGGGACAAAATCTCCATGGATTTCGTCACTGGACTTCCGCTTACTCAGAGCAGACATGATGCTATATGGGTCATAGTTTATCGTTTAACCAAGTCAGCTCATTTTCTTCCAATTCGCAAGGACTTCTCAGTCAGCAATTGGAAGATATATTCCTTAAGGATATCATACGATTGCATGGAACTCCTTCAGATATCATATCAGATCGCGATCCTCGTCTCACGTCAAAATTCTAGAAGGGTATGCAGAAAGCTTGGGCACTAAACTTAAGCTTAGCACTGCCTTTCATCCTCAGACCTATGGTCAATCAGAGCGTACGATTCAAACCTTATAAGACATGTTGCGGGCTTGTGCACTGGAATGGTCAGGAAGTTGGGACGACTACATATGTTTGGTAGAGTTCGCCTACAACAATAGTTGGCATGCAAGTGTTAAGTGTGCACCATTTGAGATGCTTTATTGCAGAAAGTGTCGTGCTCCAATCTATTGGGATCAAGTTGGAGAACGAATACTTGAAGGACCAGAAATGATAGAGGTGACCAACGAGAAGATTGCCATCGCCAAGACGAAGCTACAGGAAGCTCGTGCTCGACAGAAGAGCTATGCTAATAAACATCATAGAGATATATCGTTTAATATTAGTGACCATGTTTTCCTTAAAGTATCACCAGCACGTGGTGTTATGCGTTTTAGACTCAAGGGCAAGCTCAGTTCGCGTTTCATCGGACCGTTTGAGATCCTTAAACATGTCGGTTAAGTATCATATCGTCTAGCTTGACCTCCTCAGCTATCTCATGTGTATGATGTATTCCATGTATCCTTACTCAGAGGTTACAACTACCATCCATTGCATAAGGTTAGGTATCCATTCGAGCATATTCGAGAGGATCTATCATATATCGAGGAACTTGAGAAAGTTCTCGTTCGCCAAGAACGAGTCATGAGGAGAAAGACGATTCCATTCGTTAAAATCCTATGGAGGGATCATACCGAGTGGGAAGCCACTTGGGAAACAGAGGAGTCTATCCGGACTTCTTACCTCATTTCCAGTTTTAACTCGGGTATGTCATTTCAGCTTACACGTCTTTCTAGTTTTTATGTCATTTCAGCGTTTAGTATCTTGTCAGCTTATCGTATCTCTAATTCAAGGACGAATTGTTCTTTTAGAGGGGAAGAGTTGTAAAACCCGCTCTAAAAATCCTACGATCATTTAATGCACGAAGTTACCGTTAAATTTAAACTTTTAAATTAATTAATATACGCCATGTATCACGAATATTTAACACGAACACTATGTATATTAATTAATTATAATAAGTATTATGTACGTAAAAACGAGTATTAATATACAATAAGTATGTATGTACGATATTAAGAAAACATACAAGAAAGATAACACGATAATTAAATACGTATGTACACGATAAATAATTAAACAAGAAAAACAAACACCAAAGTGTAAGGAGGTGTTGTGGCGTCGATTTAAAGAGAAAGGGAAGGGGAAACCGGGCTTGGCCCACACCCATTACCCAATACTTGTTTAATAAAAACTACAAGATGTTTTCATAAACACTTTTTACAATAATGAAAAAAACCTAGCTCCTCCTTTGCTCTCTCTCTTGCCGCGGCACACATAGAACACCAAAGGGAATCCAGATTATTTTTGGATATTGATTCGGTAGCGCATTCGTGTTCATTCTCTTTTTAAATTCACGCATTGGTATCCTTAAATCCTTTTTCTTATTTTATTATTATGTTATGATCTAGATATATTATAAATAAAATAAGAACATATGTAAACATGTTATATCTATCAAGAATTAAAAAAGGGGTTTTGGTAGGGTTTGTCTCGATCGTACGCCAACCGAGACCATGGAGGTCTCGGTGGTGTCGAACCAACAACAGTCGCAACCCTTTAGTGGGGTCGACGTGGACAGGAGACCACCAGCTGCAACCTTAGGTTGGCGGTGGTGGTGTTGTTATGGGCAGTCGCAAGGACCAAGACCTCGCAGTGGGTATCTTGGCCTAGCGTTGGGAACCGAGGCCCCTAAGGGTGCTCGGTGGGAACATAGGACGCAGCAGGGGGACCCCAGCGTAGGCTGGGGGCTGTTTGGCTCGGTGAGCTCTTGTTGCTCGACGGTCGGGTCTCGGGTCGAGGGCTCGAGAACTTGGACTTTTTAGAAACACGTAATTAAACCAAACATGTAAATTATGTTATGTTAGGATTTAATTAATTGATTTGTTAATTAATTTGTTTTAATTAAAATAAAAACATATATTATGTTATTTAATTAAAACTATGATTAAACATGTATGCACATTTAATTAAATAAACTTAGGCTATAATAATTAATTGATTTAATTATTTATGAACATGAATTTAATTAATTAAACTTAGGTTAAATTAATTAATATCTTTTATAGTAAAGTTTAATAACATGTATTATGTAATATTATTAATTAATAATAAACTTATAATAAACATGACTTGATATTATTAATTAATAATAAGCTAAGTATTAATTAATTATTAAACTTTATATTAAAATAATACGTGACTTAAAATAAGCATATAAATAATTATGGAAGTATATTATTTACATGATAAATATGGTAATATTATATTTATGGTAATATACTAAATATGATAACATGGTATTTATGGTAATACGTTAATTATGGTAACATACTCTTTATAGAGACATGCTAAATATGGAAACTTACTATATATAGAAACTTTCTATTTTTAGAAACTTACTATTTAAGGAAACTTACTATTTTTGGAAAGTTACTATATATGGAAACCTGCTATTTTTGGAAAGTTACTATATATAGAAACCTGCTATTTTTAGAAGTTACTCATTATGTTATAACAAGTATAACAACACTTAAAACATGAAACACATGAATCTAAAACACATGAAACTATAAGAAACACATGAAACTATAAGAAACACATGATTAAAAACATGAAACAATAAGACAAGACAAGAACAAGTATAATAAGTATGAACACGTCAAGTAAACCAAATAACAAGTATGTATAAGTGAGATCGACTCTTATTCATGTCCCTTCATTATGTAGCTATTGTGAAGTCAGAGTGATCGTCTACGTCTGTTTCCGTCTTCATTTATTGGACATAAGGTACGAATATTTCGTCCTTCAGTAAGGGCATCTTTCTTCCTACATTTGGATTCCTCGTTTGCAGCCATCTGTTTTCCCCAGTAGTTTAAGTGTCTTAAACACATTAGTATATGTATGATTATTTTAGATTGCCTGAGCTATATACATGCATGCCAGTTTCACCTAGTTATGGGGGGGTCCATAACCATAGCAAAGGAGGCACCGGTGTTATGAATCTTCTGTGGTGAAATTGATTGCTCGCAGCGTCTTCAGTTTTGGCCAGTATTATTATTATCATGTGGGGCGAATGGGTGCATCCTAGAACAAGTAGTATGATTTCATGGTAACTGTGGTGTGTGCCTTGCATCCGTTACAAGAGCTGATCCCTCCACTCATTTTATATATTTTAGAGGCAGCCCCTCTAATTGCCTGACGAGGTCACCCCTCCAAGTATTCATGCACGTGGATATAACATGACCTATATGGGCTCTCGGCATATTTAAAATACATATTTTCAAGATAAACTAAACATAAGTCTTTTCAGAAATATAAACTAGTTTTATGAACTTAAACCAGGTTTTCTAGGACATACATTTATTCCGCTGCTATGTTATTCATTTCATTCATTTACTTGCTTATGTTTATGCTTTACATTCTATGTTATATATCCGCACACTGAGCGTATTGCTCAGCCGTATTTCTCTTTCCATGTCCCAATACGTTGGTACTAAAGGGCAAAGCTAGGAATCTAAGAGTATGTGCATGGAATAAGGCGCCAGCTTTCTTTCATTCTTTAATGCATTTAAATACTTTTGCTTTGCTGGACATTGTTTAGTCCTTTCCATACACTCTTTACTTATGCATTTCGTGTGTGGAGCTTATGTGGATCCGATGTTTGTTTCCGGATTATTTTATGGTTATTTAATGTTTTAGACATTACCTTGTATGCTTTGATGATATGTTATAATTATCTTGTGATATTCCATTTATCAAAATGGGGTGCTACATTGTTTCTAAACGCGAGGTGAGATTTTACATGGTGGAACACATCCATTTAAAAATTGTATGATATCTAGAACTTGTATGCTATCCAGACTTGTATGCTTTTCAAACAATTTTCATTGATACTATTGCTTTTAGTCAATAGCCTTAAGTTTCCTCTCTTGATCATGAACCATTAATTTACTTGTGTTGCTAAGCGCGAATGTTGTGGGTGGATCCATCGGGATTGACAATCCCCGTCCCGATTACCTTGACGCATTTAACATTTGATTTGTTACATGAGTATTTAGGCTGAATACTCACTAGAGGAACTTACACTGAGTTAAGCTTCGGTTCATGAACTAAATAGCAATAATAATGTTTCGGACTATGGTTAATGTACATAACCATTTCCCATATTTCTTGTTTAAAAATGAATGCTTGTGTTCCACACCTTTACTGCTAAACCTATGAATATCACTCAACTTTATGTTGACGATTTTACATGTTTAATCTCAGGTATTAATAGTTAGCTTTGCTTGGATGGGAGCCCGCAAGATATTATCGCAGCTTAGAGATTTTTGTGTGTATTTAAACTTTGGTTTTATCTAAAAAAACTGTCAGAAGTTTATCATGTAATTTGGTAACTATAAGTTACAAAGCCACAATTAAATAATAGATTTTCCGCTTATAAAACTTTGGAACATTTTGTTTAAGAACACTAATGTTTATGATGTAATGTATATGTTTTATTACGTCAACATTACATCAACAGTAATTCATTGTTTCTAGTACCATGACGTGTTACCCCCTTGTTGCTTGGTTTTTCCATGCCTGATTCTGGGGTCTCACAGATTGGTATCAGAGCGATGGTTATAGGGAACTGAGTCGTTTTTCAAAACTTAGTCTATAACCGAAAGTTCAAATATTTCATGTTTCTAAGTGTCCAACACAGAATCTGCCATTGTTGTTCGATATCTGCGCGTGTAAATCTCTAATACCTATTATTTATTTTTAATTATCGTTATAGTATTTCATCTCTTTATTCCATTTTCAAATATTACCTTATCCTAAAGACGATAATTACTATGTCTTTTCAAAGCCTTTGTGGTTCATGAATTATCATTGAATATTACTTGATTACATATGCTCTTACTGCATTTCTTGAATCCTAGTTCTTGTGAATTGATCTTGTTACAGTAATTTCATATTGTTATGACATTTCATACTTGTATTCGAAGCTCGTATGTTGCTGACTTTTCATACTCACTTTTCTGAGTACTATTGTTATTCGTTTATGCGTGATACGATTGACCTCATATACTCGTTCGTTTTGAACCGCCTATTTTCTTGACTCACTGTTACATGTTGTGCATACTCTCGTGATACCATTATTTGGGATTAAGAAGTGTTGCTTTCAATGAAACTTCTGATTTTCATTTTACTACCGTGCATGTTACTTTCATTGTTAAACCTCTTTAAGATATCTATTTAGATATCCAAATTATTTTCTAACCATTCATAATTGGATGTCTTGAAAGATAGTCTATAGACAATTGTGTAGCTCAATGTGTCTCCGAAAAGACTAAAGAACATTATGTGAGTCACACATCTCGAAGCATTCCTTGAATCTGTGTTGAATAATATCGTGGATTTTCATAACCTTGATTAACCTCTACGTAACCGTTGTACACGACACTCGAATATCGATTGATTATTGCTTCATTGACCATTCTACATTCCGAATTCGAATTACAACGTCCGTTTGTACCTTCAAAATACCACCGTCATCTTCTAAATTCATATCCTATGATATAATGTGGCGCTTGTTTGGAATACAATTCTATTTTTATAAACTTGTATCCTTCCATTTTCATTAAACCTCCTCGCTCCGAGAGTGCAACCCGTTAATGTTCCATTTCTTTCTCGGTTGGTCTTGTGATTTTGAAAAATTACGCCGCCAAGAGACCTTCATGCATTGCACCTTGAAATCGAAGACACAGATGTCATGCGCCGTTTTTTATTTCTTAGTTTATTGTTGGCATTCGTGAACCATCTGTATACTATGTTTTTCTTTATATGCTTAATTATACAATCTATTCTTTTTCGTCTTTATGGAATCCACAAGTCTTATGTGTACATTAATTCTGGGTTATTATGAAATTGGATTTTATTTCAAGGTGTGTCGAAAAATATACTTTGTGCAGAAGACTTACATGTAATTTAACGATGTCGAGAAAATATTTTTATAAACTTTAGACATAAAAATATGTTTCTACTTGTTGAGACGTTCGTTTAGGACCTAAAATCGACCCGTAAATCTTAAAAACGAGCACGTTACGCTCATTTGAAATTGTAAAATTTAAGAACATAATTCTACGTATTTCTAAAATATCATTTTGTTGACAGATTTGATGCGAGGGCATTTTCGTCCATTTTTTCATCCGTTTCAAGTCTCGAGTAAAACTAGAAAGTTGTTCAAAACATCGTTTTACACCAAATTGCTTTAGATTTCGAATCTTAAAAATATCATTTAGCTAGTCAAATGGTCAGGTCAGACCCCAAAAGTCAAACTTAAAAGGTCAAAACTGATAGAATTTAAAAATATGTCCGAAGTGTTTTTGAGTTCGTGTGAGCTCGTAAAACTTTAACTAACGATATTTTACAACTAAAAACATTGATTGCGTTGAAAGCGTTAAAATAGTAACTTTGAGTTCGGTTATACATAAATCTTGAACTTTTGGAACCAAGTGATTTGATAAACCGATGATGAACTATATGTTTCGAAAAATGTGTACATTTTTATGCATTACTATCTACGTGTTAAATTCCTAAACTTTTCTAAAATAGAAACTTTTCGGAGTAATTGTACTATTTGAGAACTGATGCCCTACTTTCTTAAAAGTGTATTTATGTCAAATAAATCACGATGTGCACACACATGGATTCCTCTATCCTTCTTTTATATATGACTTAATTGTCATTCTAAGTTGTCTTTCTTTGCTTCTATCGTACCGCTGATTTGGGCCGAGGTTTGAAGTTCTTGCTTTCATATCGTTCGTTATCATCTTGACACGTATCTCATGACGATTTCGGCTAAACCCTTTGAAACTTTATCAACTTGTAACCATTTCATTGATTGTCTTGAACTACTCTTTATTACCCTCATGTAATCCACTCGCTATTTTGTAAGCTATCATCGTGACACCATATGAATTTAAACCGGTATTGTTTGCGAATCATTTTACAAATGTTCCACTTGGGCCTTATTAAATACCTTAATGCTATCCTATAAAATTAATTTATATTAATTTTACGATGTCATTTCACAAATTGTTCAACAATTAGTCTTGTAAAGAATTCTTGTAACAATAAAATTGTTGATTTAAACATCTAGCCAATTAGATACTGGCGAAAAGTTGCATAAATTATTTTGATTCTGGGTTTTACAAATGGCATTACATATTTTAAATCATATGACATGTAATGCTGGTTTAACGAAGCTGAGCATCGCATTGCTAGTCCAAAATTATGCATGGCCTGATCACTTATGCGTAATTTAGAAGGAGCCATGCAAGGCCCAATAGTAGTCACCATGAATATTTGACCAAGAATCAACTTTTTAATTATGTTCCTTAAAAGGTTAGATAAAATAAAGTTTAGAAAACTTTTACATCTTATACGAGTAGCACCAGTTCGCGACATACACATATGAACCCTTATCTTTCTTGAACAAAGTACATGCCTCAAGCACATAATTCTTTACTCAACGATCTTTGTTTTACTTGTTACATCATCTTCCTTCGTGATATAATTCTCGTTACCACTTGTCGAATTTCTTACCATTGATACCAGACTTGAAAGTTTCAATGTTATGTTTCTACATTGACCCACTTTCTCTATCTATTTTGGTAGACCTTCAAAACATCTCCGGACGCGAATAATGATTTATAACTGGACGTGAACGATAATTTCGTATATTTGTCATGATATGTGTTAGACTATATCGTCTTGAAATTCGTTCGTGTGAACCACGCATTGATTTCAACTCTCATTGCTAATGTTGTTCATCTTGCTAGAATTACTCTCAAGTGACTTCTTACGAATTTTCTTTAATTCGAAAATCTGTTGTGTGGCTTTTCTCTTTCGATCGTGTATCGACCATCGAGAACTTAAAAAGCCATTGTTGGTGACTCCAACCACACTCGTTTCAAGTTAAATACCAGATCTATACATCCTCTTTGGTAGATATATAATTAGTGTTTAAAAGGATGTCAGGCTTTATCTTTTAAAGTATTTGATTATATCATACTTTAATTTCAACTTAATGAAATTATCAATTTAATTTATAATTTCTAACAATGATTCTAAATAATCTGGAAACTTGATTTTATCTAATGGTAACGATGAACCTGAGTTTTAACAATAATTTCATACAGTCATCCAAAAGCTCTCAAGCTGATTGAGATAACTATTTTGAACTGTTCTACTTCTTGCTTTGAAATCCTAATCAAGAAAAAGGATTTATCGACTGTTTAATCACTAAATACATATAGTTTGATTTCAAATCACTAAACCTTGTAAAATTTTCTTTAAATCAAGAAAGTACCTAAACCGAGTTTTAAAGTAATATCAAATCCTAGACAGGTAATTGTGACAACTTGTATTTTAAATGTTCATATGTAATTCATATTTCACCTCTATTTCGCTAGTAAATAGATTGTTACGTTTTAAGATTTGTCATGTTTTACAGTTGCACAATTTACGATTCCTTTTCGAATAACAATCTTGATTCATTTTAGAGCACTTTGTCCGTTTAAGCAATTCTTGCGTTCATGTTATCTTTTGACATTTATTCGTACTGAAAGGTCATTATTCTAATCCAAGTTTGAAAATTTATTCGAAAAGGAGTTAAGAAACTAAAGCATAATGAATTCCAATTGTTAAGGTACGCCGTTGTGCAGAAATTACCTGGGAAGCAATGAATTAGTTCTGAACTATGTATCCCCTTTTGTTTGCATCTTCTACTGTTTCCAGGAGAACTCTGAGGGACCAGAGTTCCTTTAGGGGGTAGACTGTAAGAACTCGTATTTTCCGGGTATTATTTTATTGCTTTATTCGTGCTTCTTGAATTTTCCAACGTATTACATTTTCTTGTATTCTTATATGTAAATCCTGAGATCATGATAATTTTAATATATTATACTTTTTAAGTATTTATTAATCATTGATAATACTTTATTTGGAATTGTAAATTTTTTATTTTATTTTTCCATATTTATTTAAATCAAAGTTTTTGATTTAAAAACACCCGCGTGCATTTTACAATGAGTTTACTCAAAATCAATGAATAACGAGGACTTCTAATGATCGCGATACCGACATATGCCCGATAGTTTACATTTTATTATCGATTGTTTCGATAATTAATATTTTCGAAGATTTCGTTTTAGTTACGTGCTAAGTCATGTCGGGAAACCATATTATCATAATTATAGTGCATTTCAACTTTTGAAAAGTATTTTTACGAAACGCGAGCCCCGTAAATATTTTCAAGATTTACTAATAGTAATTTTCTACCCTTTAAACTATTAAATTGCTTTTTTGTCCAAATGTTTCAAACTTGGCAAGTTTTACCCCTACACCTACCACCATATATAAACAACTTTCCTTCACAAAAACACATACTAACCAAAGTTATAAATTTTTTTCACCAACTCCTCTCCTACCCATCCCCTTGTCGTGAGCCATCAAGTCAAAAACCACCCAAGATCATCACCTTTTACCTTGTTTAAATTAAACTAAACTAAGACCACATCTTAGAATTTAAAGATGATTTTATAGATGTAAAAATCTTACACATGCATCAAGTTTTTAAGTCTTATGATTTTTATGATTGGTATGGATCTTGATCATCATGCATGTGATGATCATGGTTAGATTTTCATGTTTTGATGATAAAAACTTAAAGTTTTTTATTTTGATTTTTGTTTTGATATACATGCAAGTGTTTTGAATGATTAAAAATATACGTGGATGATTTTAGGTTGTTAGTAGATATATAAACATGGTGGATTTTGAGTCAAAATAATGTTTTCTTATGATTTTCTAAAGTGTATTTTGGACAGCAGATTTCTGTGGGTTCAAGTTTGGATATAGGTTGAGATTATTTGATTTTGTTGTAAAGTTTTTCGATAGCTTCGTTTTGATATAAAGTAGGCCTTCTAACTCAAAACGAGGAAGAAGTTACGCTAGTTTGATTATTCGTGTACCGGGAGACGAGTATCGGCACAATCCGAATTTGTTGTCGATATTTAGATCGAATCTCGAGGACTATAAAATGAGTTTTACAAATAGTCAAGGGCTGTTATCATGCCCTAAACTTAGCACTGTGAGTCTATTTTCAAAGTCAAGTGTCGGTTTTGCTAATGGTAAAGGCGAGGTTGGTCAAAATGGTTTTAACGAGTCAAGTGTACAAATATGTCCGGTTTTTCAAGTTTAGAAATGTGTCGAGCAGGTGGTTTTAAAATGTAAATCATTGAATTAAATTTAAACTGAGTTTTATTCAGGTTATGATTGAGTTTTTCACCAAGTTTCATGAAAATCCGAGTTGTCTAAGTAAGGGAAATGAGCTTGTACATTTGGTATGTACCGGCAGATTTTTATCGATGAAGTAGTTAATAAAGTGAACATCTAGAAGGGTATTGTAGTATCACTTGCATTGTTGTTCTTTCGGGTTTGTAATAGTTTTATAATGTTGAGTTTTATGTTATTAAGTATGGTTTATACTTGAGTCAGTTATTAATAAAGTGTGCGCCTTATTTGGTAGGTTGCGGCTTTCGTGTTTACCGGGCATCCATATCGTCGGTGATCGTCTTGCCACTACTGTTTCTACTCAACTTCTGAGTACCATGATTCACTTACCTCGTGGCTAAGGTGAGTTCATAGCCCCCTTTTACTTGCATATTGTTTCTAAACGCGGGGTGAGATTTTACATGGTGGAACACATCCATTTAAAAACTTTATGCTATGCTATCCAGACTTGTATGCTTTTCAAACAGTTTTCATTGATATTATTGCTTTTAGTCAATAGCCTTATGTTTCCTCTCTTGATCATGAACCATTAATTTACTTGTGTTGCTAAGCGCGAATGTTGTAGGTGGATCCATCGATTGACAATCCCCGTCCCGATTACCTTGACGCATTTAACATTTGATTTGTTACTTGAGTATTTAGGATGAATACTCACTAGAGGAACTTACACTGAGTTAAGCTTCGTTTCATGAAAATAATGTTTCGGACTATGGTTAATGTACATAACCATTTCCCCTATTTCTTGTTGACAAATGAATGCTTGTGTTCCGCACCTTTACTGTTAAACCTATGAATATCACTCAACTTTATGTTGACGATTTTACATGTTTAATCTCAGGTATTAATACTTAGCTTTGCTTGGATGGGAGCCCGCAAGATATTATCGCAGCTTGAAGATTTCTTTGTGTATTTAAACTTTGGTTTTATCTAAAAAATTGTCAGAAGTTTATCATGTAATTTGGTAACTATAAGTTACAAAACCATAACTAAATAATAGATTTTTCCGCTTATAAAACTCTGGGACATTTTGTTTATAAACTCTGATGTTTATGATGTAATGTATATGTTTTATTACGTCAACTTTATGTCAACGGTAATTAATTGTTTCTTGTACCATGACGTGTTACCCCCTTGTTGCCTAGTTGTTCCATGCCTGATTCTGGGGGTCTCACACACGAATCTACTATTCGTGTTATACACATTTGTATTGTGCCTATATCTTTCACCAATGCTTGAGTTTTTGAAATTATTCTCTTGTCTAAAGTTATTGTCCCTCGTTTCTGTCATATGCCACAAATACTCTCAACCACTCTTGGCCAATCTTGATTTTCTTAAGTCGTCTAGTGATAGGCACGTGTAGCAGGTGCATGTGCATAAGGTCTCATCTTTTAGAGGGCCTCCAATTTCCAGCCTCATTGTTACCACCTAATTTTATTAATCCCATATATATAACATACATATTACGTAATTTACGGTAATAGTTAACTTGCCTTATTTTTAATTTATTTTCATTTAAGTTTAAAGTTAATGGCTGGTCGGATTTGAAATTCGCATTTGAGAAATTTGTTAAGACGCATATGAATGTGATATGATTTTATTTAGCCACCATTTTATAATGCACTATTAAAACTTTGCGTTACCCATAATAGCTTAATAAGTATTTTTATGTGGAAATGTAAATTGTTGTTTCTGAAGGGCCCATTTTCTAATTTTGCACAGGGTCATCATAATCAATGAGACGACCTTGGTTGTCTCAATAAACCCTCAATGTCCCTAACAAATTTGTACCATACAAAACCGTATCTCTGCCTTTTTCGAAGATTCCTTTGTACCATGAACGTGTCGAACAAGGTACCATATTTCTTGAAGATCATCCATAATTGTTCATTCCCACTCTTTTAAGAAGTTGAAAACATAAATGATATCATCTAGTTACGTTTTTAATCAGTGTAATTAGTTCCTAGTTGCTTGCCATTAATAGTCCTCTAGATCCTACATGGCGTGTCCTCACACTCTCGAAACATTTCTCGCGTTGATTACTAACCCTAACTCTATCTTTCTCTCTTACACAATTCATATCGCTGATTTTATGCATGTTCATTATTATTATTTATTTTTCTCGTGCTCTCTTACTTATAAGAATAACGACAGTTTTTTACCTTTAACTAATTAATAAATTATTTTTATAAATTCGTAACAATAGTTTCACATAAAAGTGATATGGTAAACTGAGAAATCGCAAAGAAACCGTAAACTATAAGTTTAAAAGAAAAATATTATAAAATCTAACCGCAGAGTATTCGTCGTTATATTACATGAATAACCTCTTACTTTAATCACATGATCCAGATTTCATAAGTTCAATTGGTCATACACTCGTAACAAAATAAATGGGTTCACAAGGAATGATCACTGAGATACCCAACAAAACCTCATCTTTATTTTAATAAAAAACAAAACCTCATATGTATTCGTTTGGAATATGATATGACTAGATAAAAACAGAAGAAAAATATATTTTGACCATTGACTTATCCAACTGAGAATTGCATAAATTGTCTTTGAAGTTTGATCACTTTATAGGTTTTGTCTCATTTTGAAAATGCTGATTTCGTTCTAAAATCAAATTATTTTACAAATTTTCATCCTTGAGGTTTTCTTATCTTGCATGTTTCGTTCCAAAGATTTTTTTTTCTTTTTGCGTGTTTCGTCTCAAGAATTTTTCTCACAGGAACAATACTTGCATTAAAGTTTTCAAATAAGGATGATTCTTGCACATGCGTAACGTTTAGGACTAAACATGCATTTTGACCAAAGTTTAAGGACGATTTATGCAATTTAATCTATCCAACGGTTGGATAGAAAAGATTATAATCAAATGTTTGTTTTTTTAGAGAGCTGAGAGCTGTTGGATCTCAAAAGTGAACATAAGGCACCACGTAAGAGTCGTTGACATAAGAAAAGTGATGTCAAAGTATAAAAAATAAGAAAAAGTGATGTTAAAGTATAAAAAATGGTATAATAGACCATTTTTATTATCAAACAAAAGAAATGAAAAACAAGTTACCAGCTAGGCTAGACGAGTTGACGCGAAACAAAGAACGATATGCCAACCACTTTCTGACGCCAAAAATTTACCAACCAAATAGTCCGCCATCACTCATTCATTCTTAGAGCATCGGTTACAAGCCAAATGACCAAATACTTTTTGTCATTTGATATTTATAAAGTTTTATTTAAATCCACTTTTATAACCAAAGGCCTCTTGGCTCAGCGGTATGTGTGTGGCCTTCTAACTTGGTGGTTGTGGGTTCAAGTCTCGGTAGAGTTATGTGCGATAGAATTTGTGAGATAGTTAATGTAAATTGTAAGAATTATCTTTCTAAAAAAAATCCACTTTTTATAAAGCTTTTGGCAAAAGGTTTCTACATTAAGTTATTTGCAAAATTTATTTAACATTAGCATTAAATGCCATAAATGCAGACTTGATTGATGCATACCAGTTTTACCCTTTTCATATTGTAAATTCAAACAAGTACACTTTACGTTTTTTAGTTGGTATAGTATTTACTTTTACAGTGGGGAACGAGTCTCCATTATTTCAAAGTCTTGGGGTTTATGTTCTTTCTTTTTCAATCAGATTTGAGAATCTATCCATAAAAAACCAACAGGTAAATAATGCTTTTAATCTTGTATTGTACTGTATAACTCTAATAAACATTTTATTGTGTTTTAATACTCTAGGATTGTCCATATGACATTTACTATTTTTGTTATAGTTGGTTTTAGGCCTTTTAGCCAGCCCAAATCGAGCTCAACCACAAGCCTTCATTGTTTGAGCTCGAGCTTGGTTTGAAGACAACTACAAATCAGCTCGAGTCTAACTTGAAAAGTTTGAACATATACGTAAAAATAACTTCATCAAGCTTATTAAGGGGGTGTTTGTTTCGGCTTATTTTGAAACATGTGGGCATATATTAAGTTTATTGTTTATTACGATATGATGAACTTATATAAGCCCGTAAGTCCCCAATATAAGCCAGAAAACTAAGGCTTATGAAATATATAAGCCGAAATCACATAAAGCTCATAAGTCCACATATAAGCCTAAACAAACACCTCCTTAGATAAATGTAACATCTATATTCAACTTGTATATTAGCTTATTTGACTCTGCTCATATCTGATACATCCATTTTTCTGGTTTATTTTTCGGCTTATGAGATTATTAGTAAGACGAGTCAAATAAGCTTGTATGGGAAAAACTAAGCCGAAACGCTGTTCAAAAAAAAAAAAGAAAAAAAAATCCTTAAAAAACAAGGATACCCCATTAAAGCGGAGTAAAGGATTGGTAGGATGAATACAGTGACGCCGTTACCTCTTCGCTATAAGCTCAGCCTAGGCATGACATTCGCCTAGCCATCAGATTCCTCCGCACTTCGGGCAATTAGCAATAATTTTTCTGTGGACTTCCGGAAATCTCTTTCATGTAGCTTGGCTATATGTTTGTACTTTTGATGTTATTTTCTAAGCTTGAGTTTGACTCTTTATATGTCTCGAGATCAGATCGACACATTTTGGGGCCCTAGTTAAGCTTATCACAATTATAAACCAACATTGAACGAACTATCGTTTACTTATTACTACCTGATAATTGTTAACATAGAAGTTGTAAAAACTTTACTACCAGTATTCGCTTATGGTTCATTTTTATAAACTCTTTTGGAAAATGATTTATCCTCCTTATTATATGTGGGCTTATAAGCTTATTTGATTTCGGCTTATATTTCATAAGCCTCAAATTTCCGGCTTATTTTAAGACTTTTGGACTTATATTAGTTTACTATATCGTGATAAACTTAAATAAGCCCACAAGTCTCAATATAAGCCGGGAGATTAAGGCTTATGATATATAAGCCGAAATCAAATAAGCTCATAAACCCACATATAAGCCGAAACAAAACACCCCCATAATAAGCTTAAGCTGCTTTTGGAGTTGCTTAATGAAACAATTGATATATAGGGTTGCGATTTAGAAAAGAAGCAGATATATAGTCAAGTGTTTGCATAAAGATCTAAAGACTGCTTATTTTTCGGCAGTTTATTATCTTATTGCCTTTTTTGTTAGCGAATAATCAGTTTTATGTGTTCGGAAAACAAGAGGTTTTATGCTTTATCTGCCCACGAAAGTGCTTATTATTACTGTTTATATGTTTATTGCATTTTAATACAACAAATAATAAGTAGTTTTGGGTGTATTGAGAGAATGCTTATCTAATAAAATTTATATTGAATAGGCAACTTGAAACTTATTACATTCTAAGCAGCTTATTTTTAAAATAATGAACATGTAAAGTATAAACAGTTTTTATAAGCAATCCCAAACACCCATTTTGTTTGATACTAGTTTGAGGAGTCTGATAAGAGCTGTTTAAGCTCGAGGTAGCTGGTTTGGTGATGGTGGGGAAGTTAGCTTAGGTATCTTATAAGATGTTTAGTAGGCAAAAAAATTTGTACACCACCTAATTAGTATAAATAATAGTCTGTAAGGTGTAACAAAGCAGCAACGACTTTTGCTTGAACATATGTTTTGTATTTCAGCCACATTCCATTGTACTTCATGACTTTTTGGTGTAATATATTTTACCGGGGTATGAAATCCCTTTTACCCAAAAAAAAAAGCACCAACGACTTATCCGATCAGCGCATAACTGATGCACGGGATCGCCCAGAAAGGTGGCGTATCCGTTTGGGAGCGGGTCGGGATCGGGATCGCCGGCGATTCGGCTCAGGATCGAATCTTGACCGATTCCAAATCGAAGGGAGCGTTTGTTGACCGACTCTGGCAACGATTCGTATTATTAAGCCCAGTTTCATGGCCCGTATGTTACTTTTTAGGGTTTTTATGGTTCTTATTAAGAGTGCCCTCCATATTTCGAAATATAATCAAAAATCAATGTGCTATGGTGGTTTTTGTTTGCTCGTCGGAATAAATGGCAGTAAAGAGGAAGAAGAAGATAGAGTTAATTGCTGGGAAAGAAGAAATGTGCATCCGTTTTAAAGATTACAAGTTTTCTTTTCTAGCCATGTTACGACTTACAACAACCACTTGCGATACGTAGTAATGTTTTGCATTATATTAAACTCTTTTATATCAATAAACAATACAGTAAATGTTGTCATGTATTTTTTTTTCCTTCCATCATCATAGTAAAGTAAGTTTGTAGCCTTTAAATATGTGATCCGACCTGATCCGACGAAACCCGACATGTTTCATGTCACACTAAAAACATTATTGACAATGCCCCCGTGATCAAAAGTTTTGGTTCCGCCACTGTTCTTAATGTTATAAATACGGTATACTAATACAACACAACGATTCATCATTCAACGAACGATACATCTTATCAGTTATTATTATCCACTATTTATCATGAACGATTCATCATTTAATAGCCACCATATTGTCTTCCTCTTCCCACAATACAACACAATAAACACAAGCATCATCTTCAACTGATGATGAACAACCTCCATTGTGGGATTTTTTATAATATATTTATTTTTTTTTTATTTTTATTGCCGTATCCATGCCGATCCCGTAACTTGATTTTTTTATTTTTGCCGATTCTCGTTCCCGTATCGCTCCCGTATCCCCGTTCCGTTCCCGTTTCGTTTCGGTGCAACCATTAACAAAGCATAACATAAGCATAAGCGCAAGTTGTTTAAATGAGCGATCGCAAATGCTGCCCCTTTAGAGGATTTGTTAATCGCCTAATCAGTGAGTTTTGAGTTGCATAATACACTAACACATTAATACTTGATAGTGTAATTCGATCGGTATAGGCCTGTTCATGGGTAAAAACATATGGTTATATGCCTCTTCATGGGTAAACATATGTACTTTTCGCTTTTTAGGTTACTTGGGGAGGGTGAGTTTTTGACTTAGATGTACACGGTCTAACCGAGGTATATCACTTTCCCTTCTGCGCCAATTTATTTATATCTGCTCCTACATTCAGAGGGGTTGTTCACGCATTTTGGACTGGTTTAGACGGAGTTCAAATGGGGTCTTTAAAATTTTCAAATTATAAACCAAAACTGGCTCCTTTTCTATCGTCCAGTCATGTCAACAACAATTTAGAAATATATAAAAAAATATATTTTTTGAAACGGAGAACTGAATAAGATATGTAGTTCGATGCCATATCATTAAGCCTTTGCGTATTTGGCTATATGCAAACATTATGTTCCTCAAGTCCTGATTGATTCAAATTAGGATTCTTATTTCTGTAAGTCATATATTGACATATTGTGGTACTTCAACTCCATATGCATTTGTAATTAGAATTAGAATTTGAAATTTGGTCACATGCTGAACTTGACGATGAACAAATATTGAGTGCTAGGTTAAAAAGCCGATGGAGTGCAGTAAAGAAGAGGCCATCAAGGCAAAAACATTTGCTGAGAAGAAGTTTGCTGATAAGGATTTTGCTGGTGCAAAGAAATGTACTTTGGAAGCCCAGGCTCTATATCCCAGACTCGATGGTATATCCCAAATGTTAATGACTCTTGATGTGTGTATCTGTTATGAGAAAAAGGTAAATGGTGAGTCTGATTGGTATGGGATACTTGATGTGAATCCATGGGATGAGGATGAAACAATTAGGAAACAGTATAGAAAGTTGGCACTCATGCTTCATCCCGATAAAAACAAATCAGTGGGTGCAGATGACGCGTTTAAAATACTTTCAGAAGCTTGGAGTTTGTTGTCTGATAAGGTTAAAAGATTTGCCTATGACCTGAGAAGAAACCTGAGTGCATTCCAACAAAATGTTTCACTCCAGAAAGAGCATCCTTCAGCAGACCTGGGTGTCGATGGAGCTCACCCTCAATTTGCAAACAAAGTAACTTCAAACCTGACAAAGGATAGTAGGACTAATAGCACCAACACTACCCAGACTGGCCCAAGTCCAGTTCACCATCCAGCCCCGACTCCTACTCCTGCTTTGGCTCCAGGTGACCATGGAAATGGCACGTTTTGGACTATTTGCTATCGATGCAAATGGCAATTTGAATATCTCAAGAGGCACGTCAATCTTGCTGTTCTATGTTCCAATTGTCACATGCCTTTTCTTGCTGCAGAGATGCCAGTGCGAATGAATTTTACCTTCCCAACTTCTCAGGCTACGGGGCCACACAACAACACAAACATTGGTCATTCAAGTGCACGCTATCAAGTGCCAACGAATTTTGCAATCCCAACTACTCAGGCTACTGGATGGGGTCCTAGTTCATACTATAACACAACCATGGGTATTCCAAGTGCACGTTTTCCGGCTGGACAGATGCATGGGCCAATGAACTTTACCATCCCAACCCCTCAAGTTAACGGGTCTGAAAGGGTGCTATGCAGTGGTTCATACCAAGGGACAAACATTGGTGTTAATGACCAGTTGAAAAGAGCGAGGAGTTTGTATGAAGATTTATATCCTCAGATTGTGTTGAAAAGGAGAAGAGAGCAAAATAGTCAATCGTCTAGTGTTAACAACGCTAGTAACTTCTTCGCTATGCCATCTGGAACTTACTCTTCCTCGCCCGGATCCAACTGAAAATTGGTTATAGTCCACTTGATCTTTTGCATTTTTTATCCTAAGATGCAACCTTAGTAGAATAGACTAACGGGTCTGGTTTTTTGTCGATTACTCCAACGGCTATATAAATTACGTAATAGATATCTTAAATGGTTGCTACAGGTGACAAGTTTTTGTAAAGTAACTAGGTATTTTGGTGCAAATGAAAGTGGAGTAACTTATTGCGTTAAGTCTTTCTAGTGACATGTTTCTTTAAGAAATAGATGTGAAATCTTGCTAAATTAGCATCTTTATTTCGCGAGATAACTTATTAACTGCCATGTTAAAGATAACTTCGATTGTTTACCATTTTGATAACAGCCTTTCTTAAAACATATGTTAGGCTCCAAATAAAGCAGATTTGGCCCATTGCACGTAATTCATCTGCATCGTACATAATTGACCCCTCAACCTCTTTGTTTGTCATATAAGTCCGAGAGGGGACGGTGCAATGGTGGGTAACACGTTATAGGGCATTTTTGTTCTTGTTTTATGGTGTTGTCAAACTGCACCAGTGTTGGTGCCATCACCATGTTATCCGGACCACTCGCCAGCCAAAAACGGACGTGATAGATTATTTTTTTAGTAAGTGGGGCATTTTTTTTCCGTAGTTATGACACTCACACAGTCACATGCCCTGTAACATGTTATAGTTGGAGAAAGTTTTTAGTGGCACTTGCAGACTTGCAGTGGTGTGTTAGAGACTGCTTAGACAACGTGCTTTAGTAAATCCATAAGACACGAGTGCACCTAGCTAGCTCTAAGCAAAGCCTTTTGTGAATTGTGAGTACATTCTTGGAATTCATAGATCTTATTTGTTGACAGGTGATTTTCGAACTTCTCAAGAACCACAAAAATGATACGATTGTATTATGTAACCGATTTGAACAGGGTTATCAGTTCGACCAGGCCTTTTTTTAAAGATTCTGAACTTTGAAGGGCACCTTATAGTACCCGACAAACAAAATAAGGGGCCGTTTGGTTAGCTATTTGGGTTGGGTTTTCAAGTGAAAAGAAGTTAAACATATGTTTGGTTTAAAAGCTGGCAATAAAAATTGGAAACTAACCCCACTGACATGTACTGTTTGAAAAGGAAGGGGTAGAGGTAGGATTTTGTTTAGTATTGGATTCTATCCTCATATTTTCTTTAATTCTGTTTTATTTAATATAAAAATCATTATTTTTACTTATTTTATATTATTTTAACATATTTTAAATTCTCTCTTTTCATTTAATTCAAAACCCATATTACCAAATCCTAAACTACCTACTTTATAAACCCACATATAAAGTAAAACCCGACTTTAAACCAAACGGACCCTAAGTTGCATACATTATAATATGCGTCAATTGGAAAAGTCAAACTAAAAGTTCAAGTCTGTTACTAACAGACTTTCCAGCCCATTTCATCTTTACTCATTTACCCTATAAATACTTTGTAACCCGTCATTTTCATCATTATGTCGAGTTGTAACAGTTCCCAGTAACTACAATTCAACTATCAATAACAAATCATTGTTTTACTGATCGTTTCTCAATTCATTTCTTGAGTTATCTTTTGTATTGCTAATAGTTCTTACCATTTCTTGATTGAGATCTAAGAGCTATATATCATTTGGTATCAGAAACCTTTCCTGGCCTAGATACAAGTTTTTTCCGACATTATAAAACCACCATCACCCATCATCATCTGTCATTTCACCAAAATCACACACACAATTACTCTTTTATTCATTCCATCCCATTTTCATTTCACATACATGATGAGATAGTTGGTTGTTAGAAAATTATGTTAATACAAGTGATGCCTAAAAATATTATTAGTGTTAACTAATGTTCCTTAGTTTTGATCACGACAAAGTATAAAGACATTTATCGTCAAAGACAATCGAAAGACGAATTATTTGACAAACACTATCATTACGGTAAATTATTTAAGTCTTACACAAACATATTTTAATCATGTTTAGTGATCATAGAAAGTGATTAGCCTTAAAACTAACATTTTGTCAAATGTGACAAAAGATTTTAATAAACTTTCTTTTTAAGAAAATGTTTTATTAAAACGGAAAATGTAAATTCAATATGGCATATTCCAAATGCAATAGGAATATTCTTTGAAGGTAAACTTACCTCAGATAATACTTCCCCATTAAAGGACAAAAAAGAGCGGAGTTTATGACCCGCATTTCCTTAAATAGATATGAGGTTCTCTATCAATAAGGAAGCGCAGTGACAATTAAGGAACCGCAAGCAGATAGCCGGTTGGTTTTGTCTCCTATAAATAGTGGATCAAATCTTCATTTTTCATGAACCTTTTTGGACATTCTTTCTGTCTCTTTTCTCTTTTCTATATCCTAATCATTAGTAAATGACCACTTAATGTGTTAAATATGTTTACTTATGATTATCCTCTTGATCCCTTTTTTTACTTGTCCAAAGAGAAGATCACGAACACATTCGTGATGTGATTAAAGATGAAGCCTCGATGAAGATCATCCTTCCTTAGATCTAGTCATGTTCATCATTTTTATTTGAGTCATGTGTAGATCCAATGTATTTGTGGATACTTGGATTAGTGTTATGTTAACAACGTATTTGTGTATACTTGGATTAGTCTTGTGTAAATCCATTGTATATGTGTATACTTGGATTTGTCTTGTGTGTATCCAAGTTACATGTGTATACTTGGATATGTCTTATAGAGGTGTAATAAGTCATGAGTGTTAGTTCTCACTAAACTATAAAATGATGTGTGATGTGTCTTGTGAATTCTCACTTAGCTTCAATGTGAAGAGTTGTGAAGATTGGTTCTAGCTTTGGATTAGAACTCAACATCTAGCCTTGTGTCGAAAAAGAAAATAGGCGACGAAGATTGGTTCTAGCTTTCGATTAGAACTCGACATCTAGCCTTGTGTCAAAAAATGGTGAAGTAGGCCACGTGTGTAGATTGGTCCTAGCTAAGATTAGGTCTCGACATTTAGCTTAGTGTCAGAAAATAATGTAAGCGACGTTTGTTGTGTCAAAAGTTCATGAGTCAAAACACCATGGAAACAAGAATGGCCAAATATGTCATTAGGAGAAACTTCAAGCTAGTGGAGAAAATACAAGGAAGTTCCCACTGTTGTGAAGGTTTGGTCAGCCTATGATAAGAGTAAATATTTCTGTTTTGATTTATTCATTAGTGCTTTATTTAGTTTTCATGTATCCCTGGGTTCCTTAAGTTATAAAAGGAACACCAGACCGTATGTTTATTGAATCATTCCTACTACTACAATGTAACCTACAGTGTCTTTGATCTCTAGGTGTGGGATTCAATGTATACACACCTAGAGTGGTTTGTGTTAATCAAATAATACAAACCTTTAGGAATCTTTCATCTTGTTAAACATCTTGTTCTAGTCATTGTTCTATTCCGCTATGTTAAATCATATGAATGTTGATTATCCTAGATAAATGGTGTAAACCATTGAGTCTATGCTATCCATAGGTTTCCACAATTGGTATCAGAGCCTAAGGCTCTTGATATCTAGGAGAATAAGATGTTTTTCGTGTTCATGTTGTTGTGAAGTTGCTGTCCAGAATTAGCGACGGTTTTGGCGACAGATTACCGACGGTGTGCCAGTTCTGTGCTCGAAAAAGTGTCGCTAATGTTTCTGGTTTAGGGTTTTTCAAGAAACCCCTAATCACGAAAAAGATGAGGTTTGATTGCTCTTTTGTCTCTTCCTAATTTAATTTATGTTTACAAAGCTGTTGATTGCATCTGATAATAATGATGAGTATTGGTCTGGGACCAATCGATTGTTATTGTTGTTTCGACTAGCTAGGGAGACTTGGTCCGGGATCAATGATGAACCCTAGCTGAGATGCAATTACTAGGTATTGTAGGCATGAATTTAGATAAGGAAGAGGTAAAAAGGATGATTAAATTATTTTTTTAGGGTTTTATTAATAAACCCTAAATTAGTGATTTTTGGTTGCTATGAAGATGGTGATTTTTAGAGTTTATTGAGAGGGTTAATTCCTCAAAGCCCTAAAAGTATTAGTGATTAATAAAGTGGAGCTGTGATATATGACCGAAAATAAATTTTTGAGGTTCGTATATTTGGTGCACTTTTGTGCTGCTAATGTAACGAAGCCACTGAGATGGTTATACAATTTATTAATCATTCAATATTGAACTTTTGATGTGCATTCACCAAAGTGACGTGGGATTGAAAACTGCCAAAGAAATCACTTGGGTATGAAGATCATTGAATGTGATTATTTTTCTCAATTGTAGGATGATCACATGGGGTAAATTATTTTGTTCGCATGATGATATTAATATAAGAATTGTGTTGATGCTTTCACGTGGGGATGGAAGATATATATGGTCCAACATTTTTGAAGAAAAAATGGGGACATATAGGCTTACTGTTAGCAGCAGGTGGGTCCAAAGAAAAAGAATAAAAAGATGTATATTCGGGAGATTTATGTGCTATTGTGTTGATCCACACGAAAAGCGGTTCTAACACGCAGGTACAAATTGACAGTGAACAAGATTAACAGTAGAGGTATTTTTGGTTTCCTCTGTTTTTGTTACTTTCCCCTGTTGCAAATTCATTCCATCTGTTTGGGTTTGTAGCAGTAGTTTAGTAATAGAAACAGTGGCATTAAAGATCCCTCTGCTTTTGAAAAGGTTCCCATTGTTTTCATTAAAAAAATTTCCCTTGCCTTTGATAAATCCCACTGTTTTGGAAAGTTCCCCCTGCTCTCTTACTGATGTTTGGGACAACAATGTTTCGGAGTATGGTTTATTCACAGCAACTGGTCGTAAAGGTATAAAAGATTTTCCTATTGATTGTTTACATGATCATGAAGGTAATTGACTATTAGCTATTTGAAGATGAAGTAGAATTGGTTGAGTATGTGTTTTATTCTGCTTTATTCCGTAATGATGCATTGACAAAAATACGCAAAGGTATGAGATTTTTCTTGGGTTGCTCTATGCTCATATTTTCTATGTTCTAGGTTTTTTTTCAAGAGTCTGATACCCTCCCTATACATTTTGAGATGTATACGTTCGCTGTTATGTGGATATTACGTGGTATAATACACAGATTCAGGTTTTTCTACAACTACATCAAATAGGTGATACTGAATTTTCTTCACTTATGATTATTACTTTCAAAACCTACTGAATTGAAGATTCTAAAATGATTAGCACAATTTAAAGGGAAGCTAAATTGTTGAAGTGCTAGTCATTCACATATGACATTGAGGTGGAGATTTTTGCTACTACTCATTAGTATTACTACAACTAAAGTAAGCATCTACTGCTCAAAATTATTTTTTATTATAATGGGGTTCTATTGTGCTTCATGGAGGGTATTTGAAAAGTGGAATGCTTGGGTTAGAAGTATGGTATTGGATTAGTAGTGTTTGAGATCAAGGTTGCTCATATACAAGACCCCTAATTGATCATGTCAAAAAGGGAAAGATGTCTACAAAGAAAGAGTAATCTATTGATCTTTGGTGTTGTATGCTTAAGGGGAAGTGTTTTGACATCATCAACTAGGGGAAGATTGTTGGGTCAAAAGTTGATGAGTCAAAACACAATGGAAACAAGACGGGACAAATATGTCATTAGGAGAAACTTCAAGCTGGTGGAGAAAATACAAGGAAGTTCCCACTGCTGTGAAGATTTGGTCAGCTTATAATAAGAGTGAATATTTTTGTTTTGATTTATTCATTAATGCTTTATTTAGTTTCCATGTATCCCTGGGTTCCTTAAGTTATAAAAGGAATACCAGACCGTAGGTTTATTAAATCATTCCTACTACTACAATGTAACCTACAATGTCTTTGATCTCTAGGTGTGAGATTCAATGTATACACACCTAGAGTGGTTTGTGTTAATCAAATAATACAAACCCTTTGGGAATCTTTCATCTTGTTCTAATCATTATTCTATTCCGCTATGTTAAATCATATGAATGATGATTATCTTAGATAAATGGTGTAAATCATTGAGTCTATGCGATCCGTAGGTTTCCACAACGTTGAAAGGGTTTCTCCGCCAAGAAGGGAGCTTGTGGATATAGTGGAAATCTCGAGTAAGGTGTACTCAAGGAGTGGAGTAGGAATGAAGAGAGAGCTTCATTACCGAACCACTATAAATATTGGTGTATTTCCTTAGGTTGTTTCTTTCCTTACTCCTTACTTATATTTACATTCTTGCATTGCATTCAATTGTAACTTATCATTGTTAATGCATTAAGAATTGAACCTAACCATTATGCAACTAGCTTTCAAGTAAAAGGTAGTTTTGACACAAACCTAACTGAAAATATTTTTAATTAGGACCTTAACCGAGAGAAACTATTCAACCCCCTCCCCCTTCTAGGTTCTACAATTGGTATCAGAGCAATGTTCACTCAAGGTCTTTGAAGTATATTGTGCTTTAAAACTTAGATCGATCCATTGTCTCCTCAAATTATAAGGGTTCGTTGTACTAAAGTTTCTCTTTGGTCAAAACTATTTTTTATTAGATATATGCCTTTTGACTGATTATATTGCATCATGTCTTGATTAGTAGCTTTTATGCATTTTTAGATTTACTCTTGAAATGTATCTACTAGTTTTCATTTCGCTTTGTGTAGGTACTCATGAAGACTAATCGTTAACTTGGTTATGGATTGAGTTACTTGCACTTGTAGAAGACTCATCTCCTTTGATCTTCAACATCTTGGGATGATGACATCAAGATTGGTGTTAGTGATACTAGTCCTTGAAGACTAAGTATTCACTTTGGTCATGTTTGGGTGTTGCATTGGTCCTTAGAAGACTTGGGATGCACTTTGCGGCTAAGGTACGTTTTCGTCCTTCCACACGTCCTATTGATCATTCTTTTGATCATTAATTGACTATGTGTTTGTTCTTGGCATCCTTGCCTTGACATTTGTTTGTGGTATGTGATTCTATTCTTGTAGCCTCTCAAACCTTCATTGCTTGTATACTTGACTCACTTGGTGTTGGTGTGTGAGTTAGTAATAGCTTAAAGTATCAAGCATGATTTACATGGTTTGCAACTTATACGGTTAGTAGGCCCTATATCATGTGTAATGTGTTCAATTGAGCTCATCTATAGGATGATTGATTAATCCCTTGAGATACCAAACTACATCATATGTTGTGGTTAGGATATTACACATTTGGAATTGAAATATTCCAAGGATATCGTCAATGTAATCCTAAGCAATGATATTTGTCCAGTCACGTGGGAGAGAAAGTGAATTTATACTTTAATCATATTTTGAAATAGTTTAATACTAATACTTGAAAGTGATCTTACTCTATTCTACAAAATTGCTTGGTATGGTTCAGTACCAAAGCCGTTTAAACTTACGCCGAATAGGCACGTCTTAAACCACTATAGATGACACAAGCTCTTCGACTCCACTAGTTGAAGATCGTCACTCATTTATTGAGCATTGAACTTAGCCTTGATTCACTCCTCTTGATCTCTCTCCACTCTCTCCTTTCGTACGAGTAGTCCTTTTTCCGTATCAGTCTTATTCGGTCTTTTTCGGTCTCGATTTAACTCGTAATCCTTCATTAAGGAATTTACCTAGTATTGAAGTGGTCCAATGATTTCCAAAAGGCTTGATATATATATTTTAAGTATTTTAGAAAAACTTGGTTTTGAAAATTTATTTGATTTTGTTGGTTTAAAAACACCCTCAGTTGGCGGTTCTTTAATTGTCACGGCTCAAAAGCGCGGTTCCTTATCGATATAGAATCGCGATCCACTAGTGACTAAAATAATCAATTTTTAATAAAAAATCACTTTTTCAAAAAAAAACCCCACTCTTTCTTCTCCATAGAGGCGACGGTTTTATTTTTCCACTATTGTTGATCTTTCAAAAAGCTTCAATCACTCAAATTAATTGATTCCAAGACTAGGGTTTCACTCATCCTTAATCTAACATCAATTAATTGTAAGTATCTTCAATCAATTTCAATCAATTTGTTCTAGGGTTCTTAATTTCATAATTAGGGGATTTTTAAATTAAAATCGAATTGGAACCTAATTAGGAATGTGAGTTGACATAGTTGTAACGCTATAATTCCTTAGGTTTGAATACATTGCGATTTCACCAAAACCCACTTATAGAACAAATCCGAATTTTGACTAATATATTTTGGTTAAATGATGGAATTGATATGAACCCATGAACACATTGGTAATTGCATTGTTAATGCTTACCTAAAAACGAATTTTGAAAAACCAATGTTCAAAGTTCATGTTTATTTTGCATAATTCATATGTACTAGTCAAAGATGAAATTGGTACATTGTGAACATAAGAATATTAAGGATTAATCCCTTTGTTTGTCAAGCAATTGATTAAGCACATTGTTATGATTTTGATTTCTGTTCATTATGTAACATAAGAGTGATTGGGGAAATATTTTTGTGTTGTATTTAGGTGCTTAATCATGCCTTCGGAATATCAACAAGACCACCACTACAATAGGAACTACATGCCTAACCTTGCCGATTCTTGTCCTTCGGTAACTCTTGCTAATGCTTATCGTTTACTTCAAAAACGTTGTTTCTATGAGGGTAGAGTTGTCTACGAGGATTTTGATGAGTATGCCAATACTAGATGTAACACCCCATTTTGATAAATGGAATGTCACGCGTGATTATGGCGTGTCATCAAAGCATACAAGGATAAATGTCTAAACATTACATGACCATAAAGGAAATACCGGAATCAAACATCGGTAGTCCAAAAATAGAACTCATCACACACAAACATAAGTACTGTAAATGAAAGGACTAAACAGTGTCCATGAAATGAGTATCAAAGTATAGATAAACGCATAAAGTAAAGAAGGCTAGAAAGCTTCCAGTCCATATGCACGTACGCTTAAAGTCTACGAACGTCCCTGAGTACCTGCCGTTTTGGGAACATGAAAGGAAAACGGCTGAGCAATACGCTCAATGCACGGATGTACAAGTAAAGCATGAATAATATAAGCATATAAGCATGAAACAGCGTAAGAAACTAAGTCCTGGATAACCCGGTTATTTCTTAGTAAAACTGGTTTTATAGTTTGAAAAGCCTTATGTTTATCTTGTGAAAACTGTTTAACATATTTTACTGTTAGCCAATATAGGTCATGAAATATCAACGTGCATGAATACTTGGAGGGGTGACCTCGTCATGCAAATTAGAGGGGCTGCCTCTAATTTAATATAATGGTTTTGGGTAGGAGGGATCAGCTCCTTGTGAAGGATGCAAGGCACACACCACATTCACACTAACTAATCTGCTGAAAACATGTAACTAGGATGCACCCATACGCCCCACCTGATAATATAATAAATGGCCAAAAGCTAAAAGGGACGCCACGAGCAATCACTCCGCCGTGGGGAAGTCATAACACCAGTGCCTCTAGTATGGTACTTCCATAACTAGGTGAAACTGGTCATGCATGTATATGGCTTTAGGTATTCTAATTAAACATAAGCAATCAAAACATATAAAACATATACTAGGGAAAACAGTTGGCTGCATACGGAGAATCCTAATAAGGAAAGAATGTCCATACTGAAAGGACGGAGAATCCGTACCTTATGTCACGTGAACGAAGAAGACGAACGGAAGAGAGTCCTACTTCGGTATCACTAATGCTACATAAATACATACGTGTATAAGTATCTGATTACTGAGTACGTAACTGGTTTTATATCATGTCTTAGCTTGTTTCATATGTTCATGTCATGTTTTACTGATTTTAGCTTTATACTGTGTTTATCGTATATTCTGTCTATTCTGATTAAGTATTACTTGTATTTCATGTATTATTATACTTGTTGTGTAATAATAAGTAACTTTCTAAAAATAGCAGGTTTCCTAAAATAGAAAGTTTCCAAAAATAGAAAGTTACCAAAAATATATAGTTTTCAAAAATAGAAAGTTCCCAAAAATTAAAAGTTTCCAAAAATATAAAGTTTCCAAAAATAGAAAGTTTCCAAAAATAGAAATTTTCCAAAAATAGAATTACTGCTTAAAATAGATAAGTTTCTAAAAATAGAAAGTTTCCATAAACAGATTAGCTGCCTTAAATAAATAAGTTTCTAAAAAATAGAAAGTTTCCATAAATAGATATAAGCTGGTTAATTAAGCTAATTATATAAGCTTAAGTGTTTTCTGATTAATATTCTAAGTCATGTGATTATATTGTATAGTTTATTAATTATTACATGTAAATTAAATAAACTATAGGTTAAAGTATTTAATTATATAAGGTAAAATACTTAGGTTAAAACGTGTATTATTATCTATAAATAATATAACCTAAGTCATGAAATTAATTGATTATAAGTCATGGTTTTAATAATTAATTAATTATATACTCTAGTTAAAAGATAAATACTTAGGTTAAAACTCATGTATTAATATTTAATAATAAAATTAATAACCTAAGTCATGTAAATTAAATTAATCATGTTCATGCTTTTAGTTAATTTAATTTAAATCTTGTAAAAATAATATAACTCGTGAAAATATTAAACCTTGAAAAAAATAACTCATGAACCAGACCGTGTTTTAAATCTAACATGTGTGAACCGGACCTGTGTTTAAAACCCATGAACCGGACCCGTAACCATCACAATACCCCGACCAAGGTCGGGGTTTCCCTTGCCCTTGCTGCTGCCGTGACACCATCACCACCATACCGAGACCATATGGTCTCGGTGGTGTGAAATAAGCCAAGCCGAGACCCCCTTGGGGCTCGGTTAGGCGTCGGCTAGACCACAAACACCCCTAAACCATTGATTTGATTTAACCCCATGATTACTAACATGTTTAAAATACTTGTTTTTAATTATTTTAATTAAAAACATCATGATTTTATGTGATTATATAAATCAAAACATAAAAAGAAAAGGTTAAAAGTTATACCGATTACATGAAATCAAGAAGGATGAACACACAACGATCCTTGTAATTAATCCAAGATCAAAATCAAACCGAATCACCCTTTGGTGTTCTTGAACCCGGCGGCCAAAGAGGACAAAAAGGAAGAACTAGGGTTTTCTTTCTTTTCTAATTTTTGTAAATATGAAACATGTTTTTCCTAAATTCCCTAGTTAGTAAAATTACATGGGATAAACCCATGTTTCTTGTGTATGCCGCGGGTAGGGGGCCCCACATGGGGTAACCTGTACCTTTTTCGGTGTCTAAAGTAATAGTGTGTTCTCGTGTGTTCTCGTGTTCGTAAATTATGTGTTCTAATTAGTTATCGATCGTGACTTAGTTATTCGTGTTCATAATAAATATATATACATACATAATATTAGCTCGTGATTAATTTAAGTTCGTGATTTCATGTTCGCATGTTCGTGATTATAGATTATAATTATTATTGGAATAATTATCGTGTGTTCATACGTAATAAATACTTATCGTGTTATAACACGTACATAATACTAGTAATTCTTGTTCGTGAAACGTAAACGTGCTATAAAAGGAAAGTTCTAATCATGTACGTACGATCTTAAGGGTACTATTCATTGTAAAAGCATGCGGGTTTTACACTAGACATATGTTTAGTGAAACTGATCACCATTGTTTGCTAGAGATTAATGAAGTCATATATCCCAAATTCCTCCTAGAGTTCTTTAGCACATATTCCCTCATCTATAATGATAATGGAATGTTTGTTAGGTTCACCATTAATGGTAAACTCATCATATACTCTCTCGAGGAATTTGGTAAGGCACTTGGAGTGCCATATGTAGGTCAATGTCGATTCACGGATTCGTGGAAAATTGATGGTTTGTTAAAGTGTATCGACAACCCTCCATATGACACTGATATGCCGGACCTTGACCTCATCCTTGATCTCATTACTAAAGGACGTAATCGTTCCGTTGTACGTAGTATCAATTCTAAAAAGCGGTCTTTGAAAAGCCATGAGATACTCGTTAGCGATCTTAATGAATGTATGGTTCGTTGGGCCGACATTCTTAGGGAGAATGTATATTTTGTCATGGTGGAAACCGGGATCATGTTCCAGCGTGTATGGCACATATGATATATTGCATATTCACTTCCACCAAGTGCAGTTTTGCATACTTCATCGCTCGACGGATCAATTATGTCCTCTCGAAACCAAAAGCCAATCTTCCCTATGCCATGCCCTCACTCGCCTTTTTAAAAGGGTTCGTTAAGACTTCCCCGAACTCGATCTCTCGTGGTTTGCACCGGTCAATCGTTTGATGCTTTCTATTCAAAAGGTGCAACCACGAAATCCTAGAAGTGATCGAGGTACGAGAAGAAATGACCCACAAGAATCTGACAGTGAGGAAGATCCCGCATCACCAAGTGATGGTGATGATGTGGGAACTAGTACTCATGTTGGTTCTTCGAGTGACTCCGGCCCATTTATGAACACTTTCATGGATGGGTTGAACCAAATTAATCCTCCTCCTCATTATGCCTCAAGCTCTCTTCCAGATAACTTCGGACTTAAGGATGTCTACCGTTCTAACCTTCAAACTCGAGGTGAGTTGTACGATCATCGTACGGAGTCAAGGAGTGCATTCAAGAATTTGGGGAAAATGATCAAGAACATTGGCAAGAAGAAGTGATGGTCAAGTTAAGCTCTTGGTGATGATGCAAGTGTGTTGACTTTATTGTTAACATTTGTGTAATGTTAGATTATTTCTCTCTTTCATTAGACTTGTTTATTATCTTGCATTTAGATTTTGGTTTGTAGTACTAATACTTTGTGTTTGGATTAGCTACTATTTTAATCTTAATATGTTCATGTTATCGAACTTTCGATTTACATGACTTTGTGCAATTATGTGTTAGTTAGCTATTTAGATTTTGGTTAGTAATCTATCTTGGCTTGTCAAACCTTTACTAAAAATTTGGGCTTGTGAAAAATGCTGAAGTCCCTTTTCTGAAGACTTTTGCCTGTGGTTCTATAATTCTGGGCGGTTCTTTATTGATATGGAACCGCGCCTGTATTTAAGTAACCACAGGTGGTGTCTTCGAAAGAATTTATGATTTACACTATTTTCTCTAATCTTTATAAACATGGCTGAAACTTCTGCTAAAAACCAGCTTTTTCCCAATTAAGCCTAGCAAATTTCATTATTCACCAAAATAATTTTTAACACATTACTAGTTTGGATCATCCCACCTTCTTCTTAAACCTCTTTTGGTTATACTTCTTATTCATCCTCTAAGCCTTTTTCTAAACCTTAAACACACAACCATGGTGTCCACAAGATCATCAAACTCTTCCAAACACTTTTCTTCTAAAAGAAACCTTAATATTAAGATCAAGATGCCTAAACAAGGTTCTTCATCTCTTGTTACATCCAAGAAAGAGATATCTCCTATTCTTATTTCTTTATCACCCTCACCACCTCTTGTTACATGCAAGAGTAGTTCAACTGATGGTGCTAACCATTCCCATGGTTCCACCTCTTCCTCATTCCAATCAAGAATGAATGAGTTGTCCTCACCTTTCAATCCTAGTCCTGTCTGGGATGTGAATCCTCAACCTCTTCAAAGCATTCCTTTTGAGGACGAATTTGTTAAGCCTTTTCTAACCTCACCTTTCACCCCACTAAATTCACCCATCTCACCATTGGACACCATTCCTCCTCATCCTCCTCCTAACACTCCACTTTTGGGTGTTCCTATTTCTAACTTTATAGGTGATCCATACTTGTTTACTTTTCTAGAAGCTCATGGCACTAATTGTCCATGTTGCCTCTATAATTACTACATCATTCTAAACCTAAGAATGAAGATGTTTGGACTTAATAGGAGGTTGCAAGACTTCTTGTTGAACTTGTTCACCAATCCTCCTCCTCCTAGGAGATGAATGATGATGATTTTCAAAATGTTTCTTCAAGAAAATCAAGCCAAAAATGATTATCAAATCAAGAACTATATTAGCTAACTTTGTAATAGTTAGTTGTTATTTATTTTCTTGTATTTCCTTTTCCTTCATGAGTTTCTCATGGAGATGTTGAATAGATTAAGTCTTTGTGTGTTTCAACCTATGTGATCACATTAATCAACTTCAATTTAATTAAAATTGAACCTTAATCTATCATAACCTCTAAAAACTTGACTAAAATTTGTTCAAAATGTTATCTAAATATTTTGTCACCCTTTGTCAAGACACTCTTTGTGAGTGTGTTGCCCTTTGTGCAACCAAAGCATAACCTAGTGCTATTAGAGGTAAAAATACAAGATTTGCTTAAATTGAAAAAGTATAGTCTTTTCTCAAAACCTTCAGAATCGGATTTTTCTTGTCCACTGTGTGCGGCTCGTTAATTGTCGCGCGACTCGATATTGATATCGAACCCCAAGTTTATTTAAGGAACCGCGGATAACAGTAATTCTTTTGACTCGTTTTTGGTATTTCTTCTTTGACGTCAGTCTTTTTCAAGATTCTTTAATTGCTAATTTTGGCTAAATATTCTTTGAAACCTTTCATTTTCATTTCAAATCTCTGCCTTGTCTACTTTCTTTAAATCTTCTTTTTTTGGGAATTCTTCTTCTCGTCTCTCATAATGTATACTTCTTCTAATCTTAACCTTGACATCTCTTTGTCACAATCTTCTAAACCCAAAGCTTCTTCTTCTAAGCTTTCTAAGAAACCGAAATCTCAGTTCGACCCGTTTGGATCAAGAAGAACAAGGATCATCATGATTCCTCTTCTCCCAAACCTTGCAACACTTCCTCTTTCTCTTTTATTGTGTATTGGAATGAGACTTACTCAATCAATCTAATTACCGTAGAAAAGGAAGCTCTTCCACCACCACCTAAACCTTTCACCTCACCTAATCTCAATGACCTCTCTTATTTCCTTAACCTTTCTAGGCATTGTGAAAACATCTCTTATCCTCAATCTCGTTCTCTACCTTCTCACTTTGATGGACCTCCCCCATCTAATGATTTTGTTTTGCATCATGGAAGCTCGTGCGCATGTTGTCGATTTCAACAAGTTAAACTTGCTCATGTGTACGACAAGCTAAGTTTTCTTTAATTTCTTCTCACTCGACCTCCTCTCAAAGTTTTTGTTCCCATGAGCAATCCTTTGGATGATGCACTTTAGTCTTATTTTCCAATTAAAGCACACTTTGTGTTCTAACTGTTTGAGTCTAAAATAAAAACCTAAGCAATCTTAGAAGACTATCTCTACTAGAATAGTTGTTATGCTTATGTTGTTTATTTTGCTTATTTGTTGGTTTAATATTCATATTGTGTGTATGTATATTTGCCTTGTGTGTTCTTTCATATTTTTGTAATATGATCGTTATGTGTGTTATTTCTTGTTTTGATAATTCTTTATCACACATATTGTTAAGAGTTGATCATGGTTAAAATTTACGATTGTTTTTGGGTGATTTCAACTATTCTAAGTTTTTAACCCTTTGACATATTATCATTACAATTGGTATGGATGTTTCTTTTCTACCTTTATTCCACCAATTGTACATTGATTTTGTCAAAACACCCTCATTGGACATACTTAGCAAATACTTACTTCTAATTTTATATTTCTTTTCTTCCTCCCTCTCAAGTTACTTAGTAAGTATTGACTATACTATATACATTGGTGTTTCTTTTCTCTCTACTAACATTTGTATGAAGCATGTCACCTTAGCTTTTTTACTTGGTGCCCCAAGCTAGGGGGAGTAAGCACCAAGGGAGAGCTACTAGCAAAGTCGGTTCTTCTCTTCTTCAAAGACTTGTGCTAACCTTTTTCCTTCGACAAAGGGGGAGAAATGATAGTGATAAACTCGTTAATAATTCGAAAACTTTTTTATTTTACATAAATGAGTTTATAGTTTGTCGTAATAAAAAAGGGGGAGATTGTTAATGCAAGTGATGCCTAAAAATAGTATTAGTGTTAACTAATCTTTCTTAGTTTTGATCACGACAAAGTATAAAAATATTTATCGTCAAAGACAATCGAAAGACGAATTATTTGACAAACACTATCATCAACGTAATAATCATTTAAGTCTTACACAAACATATATTAATCATGTTTAGTGATCATAAAAAGTGAGGCCTTAAAACTAACATTTTGTTAAATGTGACAAAATATTTTAATAAACTTTCTTTTTAAGAAAATGTTTTTGTTAGTGCAAACATTACGATGTTTAGTCGATATAATCTCTTTGTGTTTTGTTGATGACAAACGTATAAGTCGGAATACATTATGTAAAATGTTAAGGTACTCGTAATCACTCAAGAATACATTTGTATACTTCTCTCCACACCTCTAAGATCGCATTCGGCATGAATCACTCAAGGTATGTACAAACAAGTCATTAACCTTACTAAGTGATCAAGGATTAATATTTTATTAAACTTACTTTTAATTAAAGTGACAAAAGTTTTTATTAAACTTTATTTTTAAGAAAATGTTTTATTAAAAAGAAAATGGAATTTGAATTTGGCATATTCCAAAGAATATTCCCTAAGGTATATTCTAAAGAATATTCCTTAATTTGAATTTAGGATATTCCAAATGGTCTAAGAATATACCCCCGAGGTATAAACTTCACCAGATGGAATTTCCCCATTAAAGGACAAAAATGCTCGGACTCAAAGCCCGAGGATACTTAAATAACCTGTGGTTCTCTATTGATAAGGAACCGCGGGTGCAATTAAAGAACCGCTGTAAAACCCGCATAAAATACCTAAGAACATTTAATACATAAAAACACGGATAAATTAAAACTTTACAATTAAATAAATACATGACGTGTATCATGAACATTTAATAAAAGTATTACGTATATTAATTAATTACGACAAGTATTACATATTTAAATTAATACACGACACGTGTTAAGAGTAATTAATGTAAATATTATGTATATCAATAATTATTATTACATGATAAGTATTTACGTATAATACTTAAAACACTACAAGAAATAAAGCAAGTTAAAACACGAACACACGATATTAATATTAAAACATGAGAATGGCTAAATCATGAAAACGAAATATTAACAAAGGGTGTTTGTTTGGCCGGATTTTAAAGAAAACAAAGCGGGGCCCATGGCCCGGCCCGTTAAGCAAATAAATGGTAACCAAAATATCCCAGTAGATTCATTATACACATTTTTCAATAAAATAATAAAACCCTAGCCCCCATCATCCTTTGGCCGCCGGTATTTTGTAAGGAAAAAGGAGGAGAAAACTTGTTTGATCTTTGATAGTTCGTACGTGTTCGTGTTTGCTTATTCTAGTATTGCACCTATTCGGTAAACCTTTAATCTCTTTTATTTTCAAGATTTATAGATTAACCATGGGTATTAATTAAGAGCATATGTAACATTAATTAGAACAAGGATTAAAAGCGGTTTTGGGTTTGGTTTTTGTTTTGGTTTGTCACGAAAACCGAGAGCAAACAGCTCTCAGTGTGGCTTATTGGTCGGCTAGCTGCACCCTAAAGGGACGGTGGCTGGTTTCTTTTAGCAGCTGCAACACCAACAACCCCAACGAGGGTGCTGTTTGGCTTGGCAGTGGGAAACCCAACGAAGCAGTGACACTGACAGCAGCAATCGGTGGGAAGATTGGTGTTGTCGGTGGGGGTTTTGTTGAGACAGTAGGAACCGCAGCAAGGGCTGCGATGGTTTTGAACATGGACAGTGGGAACCACAGCTTGTAGGCTGTGTAGGGTTGGTTGTTTTATGTTTCGGGCATGCCGAGACTTGGTGTCTCGGCGTGGCTCGGTTCAAGGGCTCGGGTACACTCGAAACACGCAAAGGGTGTGTTTGGGTTAATATTGATACATTGTTATAATAATTTAATTAAGCACATTAAATTAATCATGTTATTATTAAAATATATTAATTTAATTAGTCTATTAAATTAACTATGTTATGGCTAGTTTTAATTAATTAATAACAATGGCTTAGGTTATAATCATTTAATTATCATAATATATAAAACATGGCCATTTTATAAACTATAGGTTATAACAATTATTGATGTAATTATTTATGAAATAAGTCATGTTACATTTAAATAATTAAGAACCTAGCTTAATTTATTTATTTTTATTTTAACCAAGGTTTAAATTAATATTATACTTTAATTTAATTATACAATAATCAGTTAAGGTAAAGGTTAATTAATATAACCACGTTATATTATTAATTAATAATTACTTATAAAATCATGTATTATATTATTAATTAATTATCATTATGTTAAGATTAAGTATTATTATCAATAAACTTTACTATATTATTACATATAATAATCATGACTTATAGTATATGCTTGTTAAACTATAGCTTATATCATATACTTATTTAATAAGCTTAATACTAATTATGGAACCATACTATTTATGGAAACATACTAATTATGGAAACATGCTATTTATGGAAACATAATATTTATGGAAGTATACTATTTATGGGAACATACTAATTCTGGAAACTTTATATTTTGGAGACTTACTAATTATGGAAACTTTCTATTTTTAGAAACTTACTATTTAAGAAAACCTGCTATTTTTGGAAAGTTACTATATATAGAAACCTTCTATTTGTAGAAAGTTACTCATTATGATACTACAAGTACAATAACACATAAAATATGAAATGCACTAATCAAGAACACATGAAATACTAAGAAACACATGATTAAACATGAAACATGTAAAACAAGATAAGAACAAGTAAAACAAGTTAAGAACACGTCAAGTAAACTAATAATAAGTAATACGTTAAACAGACAACTCATTCATGTCCCTTTTATTATGTAGCACTCGTGAAGTCGGAGTAGTTCTTCCACTTTCATCATCGTTTTCATTACTGGACATAAGGTACAAATATTCCGTCCTTCAGTAAGGACATTCCTTTCCTATACTTAGGATTTCCCGTTTGCAGCCATCTGTTTTCCCCAGTAGTTTACATCAGTAAGTTATATGATTAGCGTTTTAAACTGCCTGCTCTATATACATGCATGCCGGTTCCACCTAGTTATGGAGGTACCATAACCATAACACTTGAGGCACCGGTGTTATGACTCTTCTGCGGTGAGAGTGATTGCTCGCGGCGTCCCTTTCAGTTATTTGGACTTTTATATTATTATCATGTGGGAAAATGGGTGCATTCTAGTACATGTTTTGCATATTACACGGAAATTGTGGTGTGTGCTCTACATCCATTACATGGAGCTGATCCCTCTACCCAGACTATTATAATTAGAGGCAACCACTCTAATTGCATGACGAGGTCACCCCTCTATGTATTCATGCACGTTGATAACTTCATGACTTATATGGGCTCTTTCGCATTTAAAATTACAGTTTCAGTATAAACATAAACATGAGGCTTTTCAATATAAACATAAACATAAGACTTTTCAGTATAAAGATGCTTTCAAACAACTTCCACGTTTTCCAGGACTTACACATTTTCCGCTGCATTTCAGATCTTCAATATGTTTCATTCATTCTTATTATGTCATTATATCCGTTCACTGAGCGTATTGCTCAGCCGTATATTTTCTTTCCATGACCCAAACGGTAGGTCCCCAATGACAGACTTAAGCATGGAGAAGACGTGCATATGATGGGAGCTACCTTATACTACTTTTCCTTTTGCACTTCATTTACTTTATGCATCTTTTGAGTTTATGTTTGGGGGCTGATGTTTGATTCCGGTTTTCCCCATATGGTCATATATGTTTTAAGACATATTACCTTGCATGCTTTGATTGCATGCCATAATTATCATGTAACGGCCCACTTATCAAAGTGAGGTGTTACAATTATGGTATCAAAGCCAAGGTTTCGACCTGTAGGCTCTAAAACTTGACATCTGACTAGTGGGTAGTCACCAGGCTTTTCCTAAAATGCCATTTGTTACATTCACTGTAATGATAAGTATATTTTTGAGTATGATTGATCCTTACTCACGATGTTTTCATTGAAGTTTTGACTAGTATGGACTGGACCACAACCATCCATATTTAGTCCATTGTTGTTAATTGCTATCCATGATGTTTTCCCCTTAAAATTTGACAAGTATGGATTGAACCAAAATCATCCATACTTAGTCACATGTCTTTTCTTTGAATTTTGTGGATTAAACAATAGCAGTCCACATCAGCCAATGTTAAATCTCCGTGATTACGTTTTTATGTTCTATATGATGACGATGTTTTTATATTCTCATGTTGATTTTGTCTTCATGCTGACTATGTTTTATGTCTCCCTATGTTGATTATGTTTTCATCATGTCGATTATGCCTCCATGCCAGACATTGATGGATTTCATTTAATCCTGCTTTCATGATAGCCATGGTTGGGTTTCATTATTCATGCTTTCATGCTGATCATCGTTGAAATTTTTGTTTAATTTAATACTGTTGTGTTTCTCTATGCAAACAAAATATGTCTACGCTGGAAATGCTAGGCTATCATGTTGCTCACTTCAGTTCTGTTTCCTAACCATTTAATCACTTATTTCCTTTAAAATCATGTCAGATGGTTGACACCCATACCGATCATCTCATGTGCATTCCACGTGTACTCCATGTACCATATTCCACGTGTACTCCATGTATCGTATTTCAAGTGTACTCCATGTACCGTATCCCATGTGTATTACACGTACCGTAATCCATGTGTATTTCACTTACAATACTCCATGAGTATTCGCTAGTCGATTCTCTATCATCTTAGGGCGTATTTCACTTGCCGATATTCTACATGATGCTGATGCTGCTCATAATGTGGAGGTTTTACAAAATGTCGATGTTTCTCGTAAATTGGAGGCTCTACGAGATGCTGATGCTGCTCACACATTTGGAGATCCTACAAGACGAAGACGAAGGCGTTAGATCGAAACAATCGGACGAGAAAGTTGCTTCACCACCAGACGATTACCATCACATTCAATGTCCTGACCTCTCAGATTCATGACTAACGTCACTCAATTGTCTTTTCAGACATAAGAGTGGGAACCGGTACCAGCCGGCCACTCAGCTGAATAGTTACATGAATCACAGTCATGATAATGACCGTCATGGAACTGACAGACAAGGAGGTAGTGACAACTACCGCGACAATAAATATTTTGCAATAACAACAGAAACTCCGATAACGGACGTGACAAGAAATAGAAAGGGTCAGCAGTTAAGCTGATCCGCCAATTCTGGCATTTTAACCTAAAGGCTTCTCAACTTTATTCGCTTTCACAGATCGAGACGCATGTCAAGACATCCGTCAAGACACATGTCTCACGTATATTTTCTGATGACACATGTCAAGACATTCGTCAGGACACATGTCTCACGTACATTTTCTGAAGGCACATGTCGAGACACCAGTCAAGACACATGTCAAACGTATATTTCTCAAAACATGAGTCAAGACACACGACTCACGCATAACTTCCGATCTAGGCCTCAGTAATTCAGGGTACCCTCCAAGGGGTATACCCATCATGTTGTGCCATGTACGAATCAGCCACTAAAAATTTCAGTACCATCCCTAGCGTATTGTTCATGTTTGGACACGCAGTGTTTGTTCTGTGTGAGACGGACGAAACATATTCAGTGAGATCTGCCACATTTACTTAGTGTATTGATATGAAACTTTCATTTCTTGATCCCATATTTCATATATTCATGTCCATTAAAGACGATGTTGTATCACCCATGTATATAAAGGCTTTCATTTCACTTTGACGACAAGATCCTTTCTGCTAACGCACTTTCCTTGAACAGATGCGAGTTTGATATGATTCTGATTATGGACTTGTGATAAAAATCTGTGATAAAAATCTGGCCTTGGCTGAGTTAAAGGAAACACTTCGTACTCTAAAAGGTAAGAATGTTGTGGATAACGTAGCCACTATCTCAGCATCGTCCTCTAGTGAAATCACAAGGAACCTTATAGCCGTCACACCATTTAATAAGGGCCCTAGGACTAAACCATCTCAAACTTTGGTCACTAAAGATAAGGCAAAATCAAAACCAGCTTCTAATATTCCCGTGTTGCCTTCTACAGGAGTAATCACCACTACTCAGGCTCAAAGAACTAAGCTTAAAAGAAACAAGAAGAATGATAGGATCTTGCCCCCATCTAGTAGTCAAGAGAAGAAGAAAGTAGAACCCATCCTAGGAATGTTATTTCTGTTTTGAATAAAAAGAATCATGTAGCTAAACCTAAAGGCTTTGTGGTTGTGCAGCGTTCTAAGCCTACTGTGAATTCTAATTTAAAATGTTGGAATTTCAATGAATGTATGTTTTCTAGTCGTCATGATTCATGCCTTATTGACCATGTGAATGAGATGAATGCCCAGAAAAATGGATTAGAATGGAAACCGACTGGGAAAGTGTTAACCCAAGTTGGTTGGATGTGGCGCCCCACTGGTAGAACTTTCACTATAGTAGAAAATATGTGCCCTTTGACTAGGATCACTCCCACTACAGCGAAGAAAGCGCGCCCTTTAACTAGGAGTACCAAGGCTACAAAAACACAAGCGTGTCCTTTAACTAGGAACACCGACACTACTGTAGGAACCAAGTGCCCTTTAAATAGGTCTACTCCCACTGTAGTGCCCGCATATAATCCAAAACCTAAGAAAGTTGGAACAGTAAAACCTGTTAGTGCTAAAACTCACATTAGAAAACGCAGGAAATCTAAGGGTCACAAACATGTTAGCAATTCTGATAATATTTTATCTGTATCTGCTAACACTCCGGAACCAATAGTTTCCAATGCATTGTCTACTGTTGTTGTTGAAAACAGGTGGTCCAAATTGTTCTTTGGTATTTGGACTCTGGTTGCTACAAGCATATGACCGGAGATCGCTCTTAGCTCAGAAATTTCGTCAGCAAGTTTCTTGGTACGGTTCGATTTGGAAATGATCATATTGCAAAGATAATGGGTTATGGTGAATATCATATTGGGAATGTTATTATTTCAAGAGTGTATTATGTGGAAGGTCTCGGTCACAACTTATTTTCTGTGGGACAATTTTGTGATGCAAACCTAGAAGTTGCTTTTCGAGAGCATACCTGCTTCATACGTAATTTGGAAGGGGTTGATTTATTGAAAGGTACTCGAGGGAATAATTTGTATACTTTGTCTCTACAAGACATGATGGCCACTTCTCCCATATGTCTTCTCTCCAAAGCATCGAAGACTAAGTCATGGTTATGGCATCGACGGTTATCTCACCTTAACTTTGACGCTATTAATCATTTGGCGAAAAACGAACTTGTTCGTGGTCTTCCTAAACTTTCATTTCACAAGGATCATTTGTGTTCCGCGTGTACAATGGGTAAAAGCACTAAGAAATCATACAAACCCAAGACGGAAGACACCAACCAAGAGAAACTTTATTTGTTGCATATGGATCTTTGTGGGCCAATGCGTGTTGAAAGTCTTAGTGGCAAAAAGTACATCCACGTAATTATCGATGATTACTCTCGGTTTACATGGGTGAAATTTCTTACAACAAAGAATGAGGCATCTAAATTCATCATCGGATTTCTCAAGACGATTCAAGTGCGTCTCAACACTACTGTCCGACGCATTCGTACAGATAATGGAACCGAATTTGTGAATCAAATTTTGCGTGATTATTATGAAGAAGTTGGCATATCTCATGAAACATCCGTTGCTCGCACTCCACAACAAAACGGTGTCGTTGAAAGGCGAAATCGCACACTTATAGAAGCTGCTCAAACGATGTTAATTTACACAAAGGCTCCATTGTTTTTATGGGAAGAAGCAGTATCTACAGCAGTGTACACCCAAAGTACCAGATTTATCATATCTTCATGTATTTGGTTCTCTTTGCTATCCAAATAATGATGGTGACAATTTGGGAAAACTTCAACCAAAGGCTGATATTGGTATTTTCATTGGTTATGCACCCGCAAAGAAGGCATACCGAATCTACAACTGTAACTCTCGCAAGATCCTCGAAACTATGAATGTTGATTTTGATGAGCTGACAGCAATGGCTTCTGAGCAAAGCAGCTCTGAACCCACACTTCATGAAATGGGACCCAGTAACATTAGTTCTGGTCTTGTCCCAAACAACCCCACTTCATCATCATTTACACCACCTACTAGGAATGAATGGGATAAGCTGTTTCAACCGTTCTTTGATGAATTCTTTACTCCTCCAAGTATTGTTTCTCCAGAACCTGAGGTAATAGCTTCGGTTACCGGAGTTGTCGCTCCAGCAACCGAAGCACAATCAAAAACATCTGCACCTATAATTGGTCAAGATATACCATCAACGAGTAATTCTCAACCAACACCCGAACCAACTACCCATGTCATGCCTATTGATGATGAAGAGGATGATGATGATCACGATTTGGAATTCGCTCAAATGCGTGAACTTCCATTCTTTGGTGTACCTATTCCCGACCCTAATCAAGCCGGGTCGTCCACCTCAGAGGAAGCTCCTAATACGGTCTACTCCAATCCACGGAATCGTGTACATGACAGCAAGTGGACAAAGGATCATCCTATAGATTCTATTATTGGTGACCCTAATCGCCCGGTATCCACGAAGTCAGTTACAAGAAAATGCAATGTTTTGTCATTTTGATGCTTTTCTTACTGAAGTTAAACCTAAGACATGGCAAGAAGCTTTTACTCAATCCTATTGGATAGAAGCTATGCAAGAAGAACTTAATGAATTTATACGTCTTGAAGTATGGGAACTTGTCCCATGCCCAGATCAAGTGCAGTTACTCACTTTAAAATGGGTTTACAAGGTGAAACTCGACGAGTTAGGCGGAATATTGAAGAACAAAGCTCGACTTGTAGCTCGTGGATACAAGCAATTATTGGGCATCGACTTTATGGAATCCTTTGCACCTGTTGTCCCTTTGGAAGCTATTAGACTATTCCTTGCTTATGCAGCCCACATGAATATGATAGTCTATCAGATGGATGTGAAAACGGCATTTCTTATTGGTGAAATCAAGGAAGAGGTCTATGTTCAACAGCCGGATGGTTTTGTGAATCCTAATTATCCTAATCATGTATAAAAGCTTAAGAAGGCTCTCTATGGGTTGAAGCAAGCTCCACGCGCATGGTATGATCTATTGTCACAATTCCTCATTACACAAGGCTTCGCTATAGGCAAGGTGGATCCCACGCTGTTCATTCAAAAACGAGGTAAAGATATGATTATGGTACAAATATATGTTGATGATATTATATTTGCAGCCTCGACCCAAACCTTATCCGACGAGTTTGGGAAACTCAGGTATTCCAAGTTTAAGATGTCAATGATGGGCAAGGTATCATTCTTCTTAGGTCTTCAGATATCTCAGAGTCCCAGAGGCATCTTTATCAATCAATTCAAGTATGCCCTTGAATCGCTTATGAAATATAAGATGGAATCTTGTGATCCCGTAGATACTCCAATGGTGTAACAAACAAAGCTTGATGCAGATCCACATGGAGTTGCCGTTGATCCGACACTTTATCGTGGAATGATCGGTACCCTTCTGTATATCACAGCTAGTCGACCTGATCTTCAGTTTGCTATATGTATGTGTGCTCGGTATCAAACTCGACCTACTGAGTTACACTTGGCTACTGTGAAACGGATCTTTCGATATCTTAAATGAACCGTTAATCGGGGACTTTGGTATTCAAAGGACTCTTCGATTCAACTTATGGCATATTCAGATGCGGATCACGCGGGTTGTCAAGATACAAGGCGTAGCACGAGTGGAACTTTGCAACTACTAGGAGGATCGACTAATTAGTTGGGCATCGAAAAGGCAGAAAAGCGCTGCAATTTCAAGTACGGAAGCAGAATACATAGCTATGTCCGGTTGCTGTGCTCAAATTATTTAGATGAGATCGCAATCAACCGACTATGGTCTAGGTTTCAACAAAATTCCGATGTACTGCGACAACAAAATTGCAATTGCCTTATGCTGCAACAATGTTCAATTCTCCCGGTCGAAGCATATTGACATTCGCTAACATTTCATCAAGGAGCAAGTGGAAAATGGAGTAATCGAGCTTTATTTTGTCCGATCTGAGTATCAATTGGCGGATATTTTCACGAAGGCTTTAGATCGCGCTCAAATTGAATTTTTGGCCGACAAGCTAGGAATGAGAACCTTCTCGCCTGAGACTCTTAAGGAACTGGTAGATGAAGCGAAAGAATAGTGATGGTAAACTATTCTCCGTATCCTTGGTGATCATTTGTATATATTGTTTATATTCTTATCCACAAAAGCAAAATACAAAAATATAAAACCATATAAAAACCATAAAAATTGAAAATTTTCATAAAAATCCAAAAATATTTTTACTTTATTTTTCAAAGGCATGTCTTTTGGTACGATAATATTTACGGCCTTAGAAAGGTCGCTTAATATTGACACGACGCCATAAATAGAGTTCGTACAAAATTTGTAAATATTTCATAAAACATGCCCTAATGGCTTGTAGTTATTTCTGACTGCAACCCGGTTTTCACATTAAAGTCAAGTATTTCTTATGAAAGCTTTGGCTCTCAACGGGAATTAATTTTCTCGGGCAAGGTTTAATTTAAAACCTTGTAAGGGATCAAGTTCACTTTATAACTTGGTCTAACACAAATCTATGTACGCTTCAGTGCATTTATTTGTTAAAACAAGAGAAGTCTTGTTTTTATGAAGCTATCATCTCTACAACCATAGCAATCTACTATTGGTATCCACATACTCGACGATGCGACTACTCAAACAACGACTACAACTCTTTCAATAGAACACGGGTCAACAATTGAGGGGGAGCAATTGTCAAGCATTCAGAATCTTCGATGCTGAAAGTGCCAAGTTCACTAATTGGTGTCAAGACAACAATACCAATCGTACACGTGGTGACAAGAGATGACTTCAGACGTGACGAGGCGACCAACATATGCTGAAAGAACCATTTGATCTTATCATATGATGTTCTCATCAATCAGGTCCAACCTTGTCAATTTTTTACTAATATGGTGAATATGTGATCATGTTACAAATTGGTATCATATCTCATACTTTTGGTATCATGAAGATAAAACGGACTTGCATTTTTTCTTCCCAAAACCTTTGTTAAAACTTTATTAAATCAATTGATATTAAAAACATCGATTGGGTTAATATTTTTAATATGGGGGAGAAAATGTGATTTAATATGGGAAATTATCACAAATGGTTTGACTTAATGTGCTGGCTCATCCCGACATATGCGAAATGTTTTCGAATATCGTGGCATATGTTAAGGGGGAGCAAAATGAATTTGCATATCAAAATAGATTTTCATGGTGACATATACTTATCCAAAACCCATTTATTTCACGACGATGTAGATTGTGGTGACATAACGATGGTATGATAGGTTAAGTCCTATGATTCTTCCAAAACCAGAGGAATCTTCCCAAGGACACTCATAGCTAGAAATAGTAGTCCTTAGGAAAGATGGAGAAAGAGTGTGAATGTAGCTGAATGCCGACCAAGTAATTAAGTTAGCACTGGAACAATCACAACAAGGTGATAGTTATGACGTATTGGTAAGCATTGAAGGGGTTGAAGAATGAAAAAGAATTGTAAAGATAAAGGGTATAAAGAAAGAAGCCCTCCTTAAAACCTTAGGCAGAAACCGGGTCAATACATATGCTATTGAGATCATTTTAATGATTCTTGATATTGAAGATAGACATCATGGACCCAGTGATGCAATGCACAACCCATCCCAGCTAACTCAGATATCTCTTAAAAGATATTTGTTTTAATCACACGAGACAACGCATTATCTATTGATTTATTCACTCCGAATAAACTGGTATTGAAAAGGTGGCACTCCTCTCCAGCCTCCGTCCACTAAAATCCAAAGTGCACGATCGAGACTAGAGCCATTTTAGATAATCAAATATCTCACTAGGACACACTTTCATAATTCATTGCTTCTTCACACACTGTGAAAAGTAAGAAAGATCTTAAGAGTCCTACGCAAAATCTTCATGATCTTGCCTGAACATCCGAGTAATACGAAAGTATTTACAATGAATATGGAAATCCTTCTTGAGCGAATATCAAAAAGCTCATGGTAGGTGACTTGTGCGATTCTTTATGAATCAAACTTGTGATAACTGGAAAGCAACAATGGTTTAATTCTTAAATGAATTTAAACACGTTCCAGGCCTCTACGCAATATCTTAGTGATCTTGCCAGAACACTCAAAGTGATACCTTAGTGTTCACAGTGATGAGTGGAAATCCTTCTAGTGTTAACCATAAACAGCACTTGGTAGGTAACTTGCAAGATTCAATATGAATCAAGCTCGTGACAACTGGAAAGCAACGATGGTGCGATTCTTTAATGAATCAAACTTGTTCCAGGAATCAGAATTGACGGCTTAAATCATGCGGATAATTTTATCCAAATGATTCACTCTTTATGTTCGCAGTCAGCTTTGGACGGTTGATAACTAGAGTTTAGTTATAAAAAAGTTCTTTGTCGTATGTCTAATTAAATTGATAACTGGTTAAAAGTGTGACTCAGTCGTTCTTTGGTTAAGAAAAATAGTTGTCGTTGTTGAAAATAAAAGTGCGAGACTTTAAAGTAAATCTAATCTAATTTAAATCTAAAACTAAGTGAAAATAAATGACAAGAAATTAAAATCTAACTCTAATTTAAAATAAATGACAAGAAATTAAAGCGTGACGAAAAATTAAAAGGCAATTAAAATTAAATAACACAAACTTAAAACTATCCTAAAGGCAAACTTAAAACACAACTAAAACTTAAACTAAGGCAATGCTTAAAATAAATCTAAGGCAAGTAAACTTAAAGTGCGACTAATTAAAAAGGCGGAAAAATAAAGCTTAAAACTTGAAATAAACTAAAACTAAAAATACCTCACTTGGAATAATTACTCGTTCGGAATGTCACCTTAAACCGGAATAATTCTTCTTCGTTCGGAATAATCAAGACAAAACACTTATCCGGAATAACTAAGCCAAAACTCTCATTCGGAACAAAATCTTCATGCGGAATAATCACTGATCTGGAATAATTAGTTATTCCGAATAAACAACCCCTTGATCCGGAATATTCCAAATGAATACCCCCTGATCCGAAATGTTGAATATTCCGGATGAACAACCTTTGATTCGGAATATATGATGTTCCGAATGAAGAGCTTTGATTCGGAACAAATAGCTTGATTCGGAATATTCCGAATGAACTTCCTTGATTCGGAACAAACGACCCTTGATCCGGAATATTATGGACAAAGACCTTGGTTCGGAATGTTTTCTTCACTCGGAATATGTTGCTGATCCGAAATATCAAACTGATCCGGAATATGTCACTTATTCGGAACAAGTCCTTTATTCGGAATACTCACAACAAAACCTTGATTCGGAACAAATGCTTTGATTCGGAATACCTGGGCAAACAACAGTAACGAAGAACACGGGAAACAAATAACACGAATCTAATATAATCTAATCAAAATCAACCAAAAGATTAAATAAAACTAACCAAATAACATCTACTAATCATAAACAAACAATCCAAATCAATCAAACTAACAATAATAATCAAAATAATCAAAACCCACTTGATTAAATCAATAAAATTTAAAGAACATGAACATAAACAATAAGCATAAAGATTAAAAATTAACAAGAAAGGTAGATAGGAGATGAACAATAAAAGTAAAGATTAACAATAATTAAAAGGAAACTTACTTGAATTAAATGAATTTAAGGTGCAAGACAAGTATTTAAATTTGACAATTAAGTAAATGACATGTATTTAAATGTGCAAGGAAATGAAAATGGAAGAACTAGTGTCACTCTAGCCAACAAAATGAAATGAAATGAACTAAGGCCTATTTATAGGAGGATTAGGGAGGTGCTTAGAGGAAGCTTCCTTCCCTCTTTCTTCTTTCTTTAATTGCATCATTAAGTCCTTAATCTTCTTAGTTCTACGACTTTAATGACTTTGTCTCGGGATTTCTTTAAACTCGTCTTGAAATTTCTTCATAAATAAGAATTGAGTTCTTCGGCTTTTAGTAAACTTCCGTCTTTTGACTTTTTCTTCGATAAATCTTCAGAATTGGTCTTGGACTTCCGTTCTTTTTGCACTCTTGATTTCTTGACTTCGTCTTTTGTATTTTTCTTCGATAAAAGCCCGTGAATGCCCGTGTTTTCTCCCCTTTTTCACATTTTCGTCCTAAATCACAACAAAAACAGAAACCACGCATAATTCTGACATTTACGACATAAAATACACGTTTTGGCTTGGTTATTATTGTAGTTAAGTGGTAAAAAGGATGGATTTTTACACACCTATCAAATCCCCTACACTTGACCATTGCAATATCCTCATGCAATGCATTAGTTACAAAGCACGATTACATTTTCCATCATAATCAATCCATATTGGCCTTTATTAAAGAGATAGAAAATTACAAAACAAGTAAAGAAATAAAAAACATACCTTAGGGTTTTGGAAATGTCATGAATGATCATCATCCTCAAGTTTTCACTTTCTCCAAACTAAGCATAAAAACGAGATCATTGTTATTATAAGTTAGCAAACTAACACGAACTCATGCGGGCCAATTATTCACTTAGACTCCCTTATTCCTAGGCGTATCTCTTATATTTTATTGTTGTCTTGAATGATCACGAGGATGCATTGTTGACTTATTTTGATATTTATTTAGGCTGAAAATAAAGTGGGACGATTTAATCAATAGTTAGCTAAAGGACAAAATCTTTTAAAACTGCTTCTCGGGACCTCATAAAGTTCATATCTTGGCATAACTCGCTTCGCGATTTGACACCTTTCTCGGACCGATATTTGGCAGTGACTTCATACTTCAAATCTTGAGAGACGTTCATGAAATAATTGTCTTCTCTTCATAATAGGAATTTCTTCATTTGAAGTTTTGAGAGATTCTTCATATTTGGGCCACGACTTCTTCATTTTTCTCCAGTCTTTATTTGGGATTTTGATATACAACGATCCGCCTCCTTTTTGGACTTGGATCTATTTATCCTCATACCTTGTTAGGGCCTTTTTGGACAGACTTCTCCATGATCTTTACGGGAGTATTTGCTTTTCGTCGTGTGTCTCGATCCTTCATATTGATCTTTAATAAATGATTCTTCACATCACTTGGGATCTTTAGCAACAAAATTTAGCCCTCATGCCTTGTTAGGGCCTTTTCGGACTCGCCAATCTTCGCATCCCGCTTCAATAAGTTATGCCTTGGCTATGAACTCTAATCCATACCGAGCAACTTTTAAACGATCTTGGGCTAGAAGCTAAGTAACTTTTCAAATCGTACAACCTTATTTATTGCAGATAAATTTATTAGCAAGCGATGGGAGAATAGGCTCATAATTAACTCACATAAATTCACGAAAGAATACCAAACTTATAATTGAATCTATCATCTCTCGTTCTCCACAATTTAAAATCTCAAGGAATGAGACTCGTGGATGCTTAGCCTATTAAATCAAAGTTTTGGGTTTTCGAGTCGCCTATAGGATCTTGCAAATTCTTAGACTCTTTCAAGTTTAGAAAACGCATTTTAAAGTTCCCTTGATAAACAACTCTCTAGGATCAATTATAGGAACTTGCGAAAAGTTCTTGTTCTTAACCTGTGAGAGTTAAGACTTTCGCGTTTTATAGCTCCCTATATAAAATCCTAGCAAAACTTGACTTAAACACGTTAAGGATACTAGCTAGAGTAAACTTGGATAAGTAAACTCGGGTTGAGTCAAAAGATTCACAACGTTTGAAAATTAAAACCACTTTATTAAAATTTATTCTAGCAAAGAAAGAAAATAACTATCCAAAGGGAAAAACTAATGGGCCAAAATAGATCAAAATTTTTGAAAAATGTCGAAAAATTGATTTTCCAGTTAAAATGAGGACAAATACAAGGAAAAGGCCACTTAACTTCGATAGAAGTCCCCCCTATACTTAATATAAACATTGTCCTCAATGTTTAAGCATGTGGGAGTAAACTCCCCTACACTTAGGACATTGTGCACTTTGTTTAAATCTCGCTAAGGAAGAGACAACTAAAGAGATTCCTATTTTAATATTGAGAAATATAAAATAGTGAATCGAAAAGAGTTTAGGATAGAACCGGGAATAAGGGAAGGAATCACGGTTCGTCAAAAATCATCAAGAGTGGGTCATTGAGCGCTCGGATCCCTGAATATGAGAAGAGAAGAAATAGCAAACACCAACGGGTCTCCCCTACACTTAGGATAAAGATAGCTAAAAGATAGATACATGGGTTGCCTCCCAAGAAGCGCTTGATTTTTGTTCACCGAGTCGTGAGCCTGACTCGACCTTGATTAGCATAGGAAGAAGCATGAAACATATCCACCGGGATCAAAGACATAGTTTTCGTCCATCAAATAGCACAAACTTAAGGCGAACAAGGCAAGCCAAAGAAGAGTAGGCAAGGTTCCCTTAAGCAAAGATGGAGCACGGTGGGAGCAAGGGTGAAGAGGTGCAAGCATATCTTCAAAAGTTCCAAAGATTTTTCCTTTTATTTCATCAGATGGATACTGAGATGGCTGAAGAATATCGATATCGGGGTCGAACACCTTTTCCTTTAGGGGAAAATAGCACTCAGGCTCAGCAGAATTTGAAGAAGGTCCACTAATAAAATGCACAACCTCGTCCTCAGAAGGTGGACAAAGAGGTGTCAAAACATACGTGCTGCGGATGTTGGTGTCGTCCGGTGTTGTCTCCTTTGAAAGAATTTTCTTCAAATCCGTAGAAGGATCAAGACAATAATTATCAAAGTCTAAAGGAGGAGCATCACTCTCATGAGGGAAGTATGTATTGAGAAAAGTAGAGAAGTCTTCCTCAAATGAGTAGTCATCCAAAGTAGGATTAAGCATGGATGGCGGAGGATCTTCATCATGAGAAGAATCACTCGAAAGAGTATTGGCCTCATCAAAATCATCATAGGTGGGCATGTCGGGATACTCGGAAGTAAAATCATCATAATCATCCCCATCGGAACTAGAATCATCATCATAAGCATAATAGATCGGTGTAGAATCATATATGGGTGAAGGTTCCGAATTGGAGAGAGAATCATCCACATCATCTTGAAACAGTGGATTATCATTGCAAGAATTGAATAGAGGATTGTTGTAGATGATAAAATCATCAAGCACATTAATCATATTTGCTGATTCTCTTCCAAAGGATTTGCTTGTAAGCTTCCCCATTTCAAAAACTTGTGCATCATCCCCGACTCTTAAGATGAGTTCACATTTATCCACATCTATTAAAGCTCTACCGGTTCTCAAAAATGGGCGTCCAAGTATTAACGAAATACGAGGATCCATTTCATAATCAACAACGACAAAGTCGACCAGAAAAGTGAATGTGCCAACTTTAATGAACACATCTTCGGCAATACCAACGAGGTAAGCGAGAGTGCAATTGGCAAGCTCAAGATTCATTTTAGTGGGTGTAAGGTCGGGCAATGATAACTTTTTCCAAACACTTAACGACATCAAATTAATACTTGCCCCAAGATCGGCTAAGGCAGTAAATTTGTCGGTTTGGTTAAAAGTACAAGGTAGCACAAAACGACCGGGATCTCCAAGTTTCTCCGGAAGTTCTTGAAGAAGGACGGCAGAACAATTTTCATTCAATCGAGTATTAACAAACTCGGCCATCTTCTCCTTCTTGCTAAGCAATTCCTTAAATATCTTGACAAATTGTGGCATTTGAGCAAGAGCTTCAACAAGGGTAAAGGTGATTTTCATTCCGGCTATCTTTTCCAAAACGTTAGCGACTTGCATGTCATTCTTTGTCAAAATTCGAGCCTTGTTGAGTCGAGAAGGGTAAGGAATGCGGGGGTTGGGTGGTGGAGGTGTAACAGGTGAAGGTTGAGATGTTGAAGGGTTCTTCTTCGGTACTTCATCACGACGAGGCGGAGACGGTAATGGTGTACTAATACTAGGTGTGGGAGTAATAGGGATAAATGTTGGTGGAGGAGGTGTAGATGATGGGGGCGGGATAGGTGGTCCTACTAAAATAACTCTACTACGGGTAGTAATAGCACTCACATTCGCTCGCGGGTTGGTGACGATGTTTGAAGGTAGAAAACTCGAAGTAGAGGGTTGAGTGGTGGATAAGAAACTGGCCAACATATTCTTCAAATCATTTGTTTGATTGCTGAAGGAGGATTGAATATCATTTCGAAGCTCGGACCTAATGTCATTCCCTTGCTTGGTGATATCCCCTTTCAAATTGATAATTTGGCTCTGCAGATTCTTAATTTGCTCTCCTTGGGTTCTCATTAAAGCTTCAACATCTTGATTCATGGGTGGGGCTTGTTGAGCGGGTGGGTGATAAGGACTAGAAGCTCGAGGTGGGATTTGGTTGCTTCTATTGTAATTGTTGTTGGGGTTTTGGTTTTGAGGAGAAAAACCAGGTGAAAGGTAGTTGTTTGACCGGTAACTTAGCAAATTTCGATCCCCTTGAGGTCGAGCTTGGTAATTTTCCGGTGAATAATTACCATAGGCCGCATACACGTTTTCCGGATTTCCTTGAGTAGAAGGACAATCAGTGTATGAGTGAGGACCGCCGCATGTTTCACAAGGATTGGCTACCGCTTTAACTTGTTGTTGGTTCGAAGCGATGAGCAAGATATTTTTGTTCATTTCGGCCATCATGCGGGTGAATTCGGTCATATCGGGGTTTGCTGAAGTAGAAGAAACATTGACTCTCGGGTTGTTCCTTGAAGAAGCGGAGGAATCCTAGTTTTTGTGATGAGTAGTCATGTTCTCAATAAGCTCTCTACACTCCTCGGGTCTTCTTTTCATAAATGTGCCACCAGCGGCTGCATTAATCATATCACGATCACGAAAAGTCAAACCGTTGTAGAAAGTATCAATTAAGGTCATAGGGAGCATGTTGTGGTTTGGACATCGATCGATCAAAACATTATATCTTTCCCAAGCATCAAAGAGAGATTCATCGGGTTCTTGCATGAAACCGTTGATTTGATTTCGAAGGCTCGTGACCATGGATGGTGGAAAGTAGCGCGACAAAAAGCGTTGAGTCATGTCATCCCAAGTATGAATGGAATTCTTCGGGAGACGATCAAACCATTTCTCGGCGTGGTGTGATAAAGTATGTGGAAAGATTTGAAGGCGTAGAACATCCATCGTGGCACCGGGAAACTTCATGCTTTGAGTGATAGTAATGAATTTGGCGAGGTGCTTGTTGGCATCATCATCAGGCATTCCTCGAAATGGATTAGTTTGCACCTACTGGATCATATGATGCTTCAACAAAAACTCCAGAGCCGTGATTTGCATCGGCGCAATCGGTCCTCCTCGTCCAAACATGGTAGGTTGACAAAGCTCCTCCATTGTCCGAAGATCAGGCTGTGGAAGAACATTGTTGTTGTTATTGTTGAGGTGCGGTGGATTATTGTTGTTTTTCACACCTGCCATATCTAAATCTTCTCGAGTCTCGGGCTCTGGATAAGTAGAAGATCTAGTACGCATACACCTGCAAAATCAAAAGAAAACAATACCAAACACAATGAGAATATATATACACTATAAAGAAAATAAAATCTTTTTGGATTTTTGAAAATTTTTAATTTTTATGGATTTTTAACAATTTTTAATTTTTATGGTTTTTGAAAATTTTTAAGCAAGAAAAATAACGCTCACGAATGAACGGATCCCAAAAAGCAACGCGTCTCTCACAGAAAACCGTTAATCTTTACGAAAAGAGCCGGCAGCGGCGCCATTTGATAACTAATATTTAGTTATAAAAAAGTTGTAGTAAAATTAAAGGTGCAAAAACTATTAAAGTAAATGGCTGTAATTAAATCTAAAACTAAGTGAAAATAAATGACAAGAAATTAAAATCTAACTCTAATTTAAAATAAATGACAAGAAATTAAAGCGTGACGAAAAATTAAAAGGCAATTAAAATTAAATAACGCAAACTTAAAACTATCCTAAAGGCAAACTTAAAACGCAACTAAAACTTAAACTAAGGCAAGGCTTAAAATAAATCTAAGGCAAGTAAACTTAAAGTGCGACTAATTAAAAAGGCGGAAAAATAAAGCTTAAAACTTGAAATAAACTAAAACTAAAAATACCTCACTTGGAATAATTACTCGTTCGGAATGTCACCTTCACCCGGAATAATTCTTCTTCGTTCGGAATAATCAAGACAAAAAACTTATACGGAATAATTAAGCCAAAACTCTCATTCGGAACAAAATCTTCATGCGGAATAATCACTGATCCGGAATAATTAGTTATTCCGAATAAACAACCCCTTGATCCGGAATATTCCGAATGAATACCCCTTGATCCGGAATGTTGAATATTCTGGATGAACAACCTTTGATTCGGAATATATGATGTCCCGAATGAAGACCTTTGATTCGGAACAAATAGCTTGATTCGGAATATTCCGAATGAACTTCCTTGATTCGGAACAAACGACCCTTGATCCGGAATATTATGGACAAAGACCTTGGTTAGGAATGTTTTCTCACTCGGAATATGTTGCTGATCCGGAATATCAAACTGATCCGGAATATGTCACTTATTCGGAACAAGTCCTTTATTCGGAATACTCACAACAAAACCTTGATTCGGAACAAATGCTTTGATTCGGAATACCTGGGCAAACAACAGTAACGAAGAACACGGGAAACAAATAACACGAATCTAATCTAATCTAATCAAAATCAACCAAAAGATTAAATCAAACTAACCAAATAACATCTACTAATCATAAACAAAAAATCCAAATCAATCAAACTAACAATAATAATCAAAATAATCAAAACCCACTTGATTAAATCAATAAAATTTAAAGAACATGAACATAAACAATAAGCATAAAGATTAAAGATTGACAAGAAAGGTAGATAGGAGATGAACAATAAAAGTAAAGATTAACAATAATTAAAAGGAAACTTACTTGAATTAAATGAATTTAAGGTGCAAGACAAGTATTTAAATTTGACAATTAAGTAAATGACATGTATTTAAATGTGCAAGGAAATGAAAATGGAAGAACTAGTGTCACTCTAGCCAACAAAATGAAATGAAATGAACTAAGGCCTATTTATAGGAGGATTAGGGAGGTGCTTAGAGGAAGCTTCCTTCCCTCTTTCTTCTTTCTTTAATTGCATCATTAAGTCCTTAATCTTCTTAGTTCTTCGACTTTAATGACTTTTTCTCGGGATTTCTTTAAACTCGTCTTGAAATTTCTTCATAAATAAGACTTGAGTTCTTCGGCTTTTAGTAAACTTCCGTCTTTTGACTTTTTCTTCGATAAATCTTCAGAATTGGTCTTGGACTTCCGTTCTTTTTGCACTCTTGATTTCTTGACTTTGTCTTTTGTATTTTTCTTCGATAAAAGCCCGTGAATTCCCGTGTTTTCTCCCCTTTTCACCTTTTCGTCCTAAATCACAACAAAAACACAAACCACGCATAATTTCGACATTTACGACATAAAATACACGTTTTGGCTTGGTTATTATTGTAGTTAAGTGGTAAAAAGGATGGGGGTTTACACACCTATCAACGGTCGAATAAAGAGAACAAGTTTACCCGCGAAATCTTGTCAAGGAGGTTCTTAATTGAAACTACCTGCCACAAGTATGATATTTTATATCGTCCAACGGTCTTCACCGGCCGGAGGTAAAATGCTACCGAAATAGAATGAAATGTTAAAAGCCATTTCGTTCGTGTCTACTTATGTTGCGGCATTTGAAGACGGTGGCGTTGCGGAATCCGAGAAGAAGTCGTCCCCGCATGCTTATACTTTATGCACTTAATACCTCATCTAATTCAAGAAAGCCTAAAAGTTAAGTCTTACGCTGTATCGAACTCTGAAGCTTTCAAGAATTATGAAGGTATAAGTATGTGGGACATGGTGTCACGAAGAGGCGAAGATCACAAGTGATGGATGTACAAGATCAAGGCAAGAGATTAATGCTCAAGATTGATATCAATGATCACATCAGCATGTTCACCAGAAAAGAAAAAGAAAAGAAAGACAAAGACTACGAGCTCAAGACAAGCATAGTATGCTAGGTTTTTATTATTGTAACATGGGTAACGCCCTTGTTGGAGTGACCTCCCTTAGGGGGAGATTGTTGGAAATACGTTTTTACGTATTTAGGAAGATTCGGTCACTCTAACAATATATTAAGTAGTAGCTCATAGTCTATATATCTTTTAATATATCAAACAAGGAAAGGCCTAGTCCATGTTATGTATGGACGGCCCAAATGTAAGCCCAAGCCCATCTTATGGGCTTGGTATATAAACCCTCTCCTTAGATGGAGAGGGTGGTGGTTTTCATAATTTACACATAGTTATCTTTCACTTTCTCTCTCTAGAAGTGTATGAACTCCATCATCTCTCTATCTCTTTCTCTCTCTAAAACATAATCAAGATTTACATATCCTACAAATTAGCAGCACGTCACGCTACGATTGATTTCCATTTCACATCGAGTCATGATCGGCAATATTCAGGTCCCTAAATACAGTCATCATGTTTTGATACCGGGAAAATCTGTACAAATTGTTTCTGCTTTACAAGCACGTGTCTTATTATCCCATGGCCACAAAGATTTCTATCTACCATTCATGACACGTTTTTTTTTCTGAAGTTATTAAACCATAACCATCCGATTATTTTAGAACTCCCAGATGCATTTCCTGAAGAACTACCAGGTATACCACCCATTCGTGAAGTGAAGTTTGATATTGAGCTCAAGGAGTTGGAGGAACATCTGCAGGAGTTGCTGGAACGAGGTTTTAATTGCCGAGTGTATCACCATGGGGTGCGCCAGTTCTATTTATCAAAAAAGAAGGACGGTAGCATGAGGTGGTGCATCGATTACTGTAAATTAAACAGGATCACCATTTATAATTGTTACCCTCTTCCAAGTATTATTAATCTATCCAACCAACTACTAGACTCTAAACACTTTCCAAGATCGATTTACGATCAGTCTACCATCAATTGCGAGGGAAAGAGCAGGACATTTCCGTGACTGCTCTTCGCACACGTTATGGTCATTATGGATTCATATTCGTACCTTTTGGTCTCACAAATGCCCAACAGTAATTATGGACTTGAGGAATCAAGCTTTCATGAATTCTGGATAAGTTCGTTATTTTGTTCATTTCTAACATTCTGACCTTCTCTAAGTCTAGAGAAGAGCACGAAGACCATATTCGCAATATGTTACAATTCTACAACAGAAGAAATTTCACACTAAAATCTTTCCAGTATGACTTTTGGTTGATTATAATGACACTCTGAATCGCATTGTTTCTCACGGTTAATTTTACCATGACTAAGCTTATGCGGAAAGGAGATAATCCTACAATAAATTATGTGTTCTAGAGGATCCTACGCTAAGAGAAGTCTAAGTTACCGACACTCATAGTTTCTAACTTCTATGTATCCAATTTCTACAAAACTGTATCATGATCTCAAACCACATTTTGGTGGGACGGTGTGAAACAAGATGCAGCTATGTTCATATCTAAACGGCTGACATACCAGCAGGTTAAGATAAAACGCCAACACGCTAGTAGTTATTTTAACCTTTAGAAATTCCGAATGGAAGTAGACAAGATCTCCATGGATTTTGTTACCGGACTACAACATGCACAGAAGAAGCATGATGCTATCTGGGTCATAATTCAACCATTTGACCTAGCCTATACGTTTTCTTTCATCCGAAAAGATTACGCAGTTAGCAAATCTGCAGGAAGTTCAACATGAAACCATACGATTTCAAGGTATTCCATCAACAATCATATCAATTAGAAATTTTCTTTCACGCTCACGTTTACGTTTACGTTGACGCTCACATCTATGCCTCACGTTCGCGATCAAGACCTTGTATGCGTTCACGTCCTTATTCCATTTCACAATTTGCTTTTCGCACTCACGTTCATGATCATATTCTATCTTATGATTTACGTTTCACATCTCGTTCTGGTAAGATTTGCAGCAAGCTTGGGAGACCAGACTCAAGTTTAACACAACTTTCTATCCTCAGACAGACATTTCACGTCACATTTCGCGACTCATCTCTTATCGTTTGGCGTTACCTCCTCAATTATCGTACGTTAACGATATGTTTCACGTATCATGTTCATCCTACGCTTCTCGTATCACGTTCACCATATGCTTCACATATTACATTCACCATATCTCCACGTATCATGTTCACAATTATTCACGTACTATGTTTCAATATATCTCGCGTCGCTCTGAGGTTACTAATATTATTAATTTAGTTAATTTTGTATCGTATCGTTTCATGTATCCTTCATGTTATTTTTTATCCACTTGATCAGATTCACAAGGATTCATCGTAAGTTGAAGAATAAAAATCAGTCTCGTCAAGACAGGGTCATGAAGACCAAGATTATTCCTCTCGTCAAGATCTTGTGGAGGAACTATTCTAAGCAAGAAGCCGCTTTGGAAACGGAGGAGTCCATCTGGATTTCTTATCCTCATTCTTTTCTACGATCCAATTATATTCTTTCAGCCATGTCACGTTCTATGTTCTCTTCAGCCACGCCGTGTCCATGTCCTTTTCAGTTTATTGTATCTCTAATTCGAGGATGAATTATTCTTTTTAGAGGGGAAGAGTTGTAAAACCCGCATAAAATACCTAAGAACATTTAATGCATGAAAACACGGATAAATTAAAACTTTACAATCAAATAAATACATGACGCGTATCATGAACATTTAATAAAAGTATACGTATATTAAATAATTACGACAAGTATTACGTATGTAAATTAATACACGACACGTATCGAGAATAAATAATGTAATTACGTATATCATTAATTATTATTACACGATAAGTATTTACGTATAATACGTATAACACTACAAGAAATAAAGCAAGTTAAAACACAAACACACGTTATTAATATTATAACACATGAATGGTTAATCATGAAAATGATATATTAACAAAGGGTGTTTGTTTGGCCGGATTTTAAAGAAAACAAAAGGGGGCCCTTGGCCTTAAGCAAATAAATGGTAACCAATATATCCCAGTAGATTCAGTATACACATTTTTCAAGAAAATAATAAAACCCTAGCCCCCATCATCCTTTGGCCGCCGGTATTTTGCAAGGAAAAAAGGAGGAGAAATCTTGTTTGATCTTTGATAGTTCGTACGTGTTCGTGTTTGCTTATTCTAGTATTGCACCTATTCGGTAAACCTTTAATCTCTTTTATTTTCAAGATTTATAGATTAACCATGGGTATTAATTAAGAACATGTGTAACATTAATTAGAACAAGGATTAAAAATGGTTTTTGGTTTTTTTTGTTTTGGGTTGTCACGAAAACCGAGAGCACACAACTCTCGATGTGGCTAATTGGCCGACCAGCCGCACCCCTAAGGGGACGATGACTGGTTTCTTTTAGCAGTCGCAACACCAATAGCCCCAACAAGGGTGCTGTTTGGCTTCACAGTGGGAAACCGAACAAAGCAGTGGCACCGGCAGCAGCAGTCGGTGGGAAGACTGGTGCGGGCGGAGGGGGTTTTGTGGAGACAGTAGGAACCGCAGCAAGGGCTGCAGTGGGTTTGAACATGGACAGTGGGAACCGCAGCTTGTAGGCTGCGTAGGGGGTTGGTTGTTTTGTATTTCGGGCATGCCGAGACTTGGTGTCTCGGTGTGGCTCAGTTCAAGGCTCGGGTACACTCGAGACACGCTAAGGGTGTGTTTGGGTTAATATTTTATATGTTGTTATATTAATTTAATTAAGCACATTAAATTAATCATGTTATGATTAGATGTATTAATTTAATTAGTATCTTAAATTAATTATGTTATGGCTAGTTTAATTAATAACAAGGACTTAGGTTATAATCATTTAATTATCATGATATATAAAACATGGCCATTTTATAAAATATAGGTTATAATAATTATCGATGTAATTCTTCATGAAATAAGTCATGTTACATATAATTAATTAAGAACCTAGCTTAATTAATTTATTTTCATTTTAACCAAGGTTTAAATTAATATCATACTTTAATTTAATTATAAAATAATTAGTTAAGGTAAATTTAATTAATATAATCATGTCATATTATTAATTAATAATTATTTATAAAATTATGTATTATATTATTAATTAATAATCATTATGTTAAGACTAAGTATTATTATTAATAAACTTTACTATATTATTAAATATAATAATCATGAATTATATTATATGCTTATTAAACTATAGCTTATATCATATACTTATTTAATAAGCTTAATACTAATTATGAAAACATACTATTTATGGAAACATACTAATTATGGAAACATGCTAATTATGGAAACATACTATTTATGGAAATATACTATTTATGGAAACTTACTAATTATGGAAACTTTATATTTTTAGAAACTTACTAATTATAGAAATTTTCTATTTTTAGAAACTTACTATTTAAGAAAACTAGCTAGTTTTGGAAAGTTACTATATATAGAAACATGCTATTTTTATAAAGTTACTCATTATGATACTACAAGTATAACAACACATAAAACATGAAATGCACTAATCAAGAACACATGAAATACTAAGAAACACATGACTAAACATGAAACATGTAAAACAAGATAAGAACAAGTAAAACAAGTTAAGAACACGCTAAGTAAACTAATAATAAGTAAGTATACGTTAAACAGACAACTCAATCATGTTCCTTTTATTATGTAGCACTCATGAAGTCAGAGTAGTTCTTCCGCTTTCATCTTTGTTTTCATTACTAGACATAAGGTACGGATATTCCGTTCCGTCCTTCAGTAAGGACATTCCTTTCCTATACTTAGGATTTCCTGTTTGCAGCCTTCTGTTTTCCTTAGTAGTTTACATCAGTAAATTATATGATTAGCGTTTTAAACTGCCTGAGCTATATACATGCATGCCAGTTCCACCTAGTTATAGAGGTACCATAACCATAACACTTGAGGCACCGGTGTTATGACTCTTCTATGGTGAGAGTGATTGCGCGCTCGTCCTTTTAGTTATTTGGCCTTTTATATTATTATCATGTGGGGCGAATGGGTGTATCCTAGTACATGTTTTACAGATTACACGGTAACTGTGGTGTGTGCTCTACATCCGTTACATGAAGTTGATCCCTCCACCCATACTATTATAATTAGAGGCAACCCCTCTAATTGCATGACGAGGTCACCCCTCTATGTATTCATGCACGTTGATACCTTCATGGCTTATATGGGCTCTTTGGAATTTAAAATTACAGTTTCCTTATCAACATAAACATAAGGCTTTTCGATATAAACATAAACATAAGACTTTTCAGTATAAAGATGCTTTCAAACAACCTCCGGGTTTTCTAGGACTTACACATTTTTCGCTGCATTTCAGATCTTTAATTATGTTTCATTCATTCTTATTATGTCTATATATCCGTTCACTGAGCGTATTGCTCAGCCGTATATTTTCTTTCCATGACCCAAATGGCAGGTACCCAAGGACAGACTTGAGCATGGAGAGGACGTGCATAGGATGGGAGTTACCTTATACTTCTTTTCCTTTTTCACTTCATTTACTTTATGCATCTTTTGAGTTTATGTTTGGGGGTTGATGTTTGATTCTGGTTTTCCCCTATATGGTCATTTATGTTTTAAGACATATTACCTTGCATGATTTGATGACACGCTATAATTATCATGTAACGGTCTACTTATCAAAGTGGGGTGTTACAACCGCGGGGTAAAATAGTCGTTGCTTCATTCCCTATAAATAGTATATCCTTTCCATCTTTTCTTTCAACCATTTTTTGCACAAATCTTTCTGTTTTCTCACACACCTTAATCCTTAATCCTTAATCCTTGTTTTCTCACACACCTCAAAGAGAAGAACAATTTTATCTCTATGAAGTGTTGGGTTCACAACATGATGAGGATATCTCCTTCTAGATTAAGTCATTGTTTTCCTACTATGTATATGTAGAAGATCCAAGTTGTGGATACACTTGGATGTGGGTAGTAGATCCAAGAGATGGGTATCCTTGGATTATGTGTTAGTTGTCTAGATCCAAGTTTGTTAATACTTAGATATAGTTTTAGAGTCATAGATATACGTGTTGTGTACTTAGATCTATATGGTTTATGTGTTTAGTCCATAAAACACAAGGTTTGTTATGTTGGGCCATAAAATATAACTAGTATGTAGATTGGTGTAGATGGGTGTACATTGGTTCTACCTAAGATTAGAACTCGACATCTAGCCTTGTGTCAGGAAATGGTAAAGTAGATGACGTGTGTAGATTTGTCCTACCTAAGATTAGGACTCAACATCCAGCTTGGTGTTGGAAATGGTGTTGGAAATGGTGTTGGAAATGGTGTAAGCAACGTGTATGGTTTTCTCCGCCTTGAAAGGAGTTTTGTTGACGAGTGAAGTAACTCTCGAGTTGGGTACTCGAGGATTGGAGTAGGGCGAAGAGGAGCTTCGTGACCGAACCACTATAAATCATCGTGTCGTTACTTTCATTTATATTTATGTCTTTACCTTTTTAGATGCATTTATATGTTGTTGTGTGTTGTGTGCATCACATGATCTAAACGTCCAAGTTGCAGAAGAGCTAAGGCTTAGTACGTGTGTGCTTCATGATAAGATTATGGTCAAGTGTGCATCCTTTAGTCTAAACATCTTAGTTGCAGAAAAGCTAAGACTTAGTATGTGTGTGCTTAGTGTTTAGACTATTGCTTGATGTACTTTTCATTTGATGTGTTTGTGAGTTTACTTACTTGTTGTTTACTTCTATTTCAAACACATCTCATATCTAGTCAAGCTTAATTGAGAATTTGATACAAGGGATTGTTAAGGTTCAAATGTAACAATGTTATGCAACCACTGTTAGCGGTTCCTTAAAGAACCTGCAGTTCTTTATTGATAACGAACTGCGGGCTATTTATTGAACTGCGGACAGTCGGTTATGCGAAATGTTTTGAAAACTTAACAAGAAACTATTCAACCCCCCTTCTAGTTTCCACAACTGGTATCAGAGCGTGGTTATTCAAGATCTTTGAAGTATATTGTACTTTAAAGCTTGGATTGATCTTTGCTCTCGTTTTCAAAACAAATGGTATTTAAAAATGGAAACGGTTTTTAAAATAGAGACGGTCTTTGTATCAAATTGTCCATGAAAAGTGATTACTTATGCAGTTTGTTTTGTTGTTTCATTTGTACAAGTTTTGATGTTAAATAAAATTTTAAAGTTTGATATTAAATCTTTTTATGTTTGGAAGTATAAAATCTTTTGTGTCATAATTAACTCTAAAGTACGAGTTCTATGTGTCTAAAATGATTTTTTTGAGTCCTAAGTATTTCCAAAAAGTTACCAAATATTTTTAGTCAAAAACCCATTTTTTGTCCACTGTCCACGTTCTTTAATTGTTCCCCGAGGTTCATTATCAATATAGAACCGCAGTCAGTCCGACACAGATTTTTGCAAACTTTGAAAAATCATATAAAATCAACCGCAAGTCCGTAGAAGTCGTGCCACCCGCCATTTCGAACGTAATTGAGTCTTGTTTCTATTAAGAACACTTCCATACCTTTATTCAAATTTTAAAATTTGGATTTTTTATAAGTTCTATTCTTTATCCAAAGAATTGAGTCTCGGTTTGTCGTAAAACTTGTGTTTTACTCTTTTCTATTAAGTTAGACATCTCTTGTTGATATATCTTTGAAAATTGATATATTTATAAAGTTTTGAACTTAGTTAAAATTATGAAATGGGTGGAAAACTATTTTTAAATTAAATCAAGCTATGTATACTTTGTTGTATCTAACACTCAAAACAAAGACGAATGCTTTTGTTGTTTCTTATGTGTTTTGGACATTGTTAAGTGATCATTACTATTGGTAGTAGTGTTACTTGCTTGTCTATTCTTTGTGCATTGCATATAGGATCAACATATCTAGGTTTATTAATATTACATAAACATCTTGTATACCTTGTTATGTTTATTAACACTCTTAGGTTTGAAAGCTTTGTGAGCTTGTCAAATCTATTGATGAGGTCGTATTACTCGATCATTTTGTTATTAGTTCAAGTAGATTAATGTCTCACTATAAAACATGAAACACTCTTTGAAAATCTTAGCTATTTTCTCTTAAATGAGTGTTAGTGGGAATCAAGAAATTTTTTGAATATATATCAATTCATTATTCAAATTATGATTGATATCATTATCGAATCTAATTGATATGTTTTAAGTGTAGACATAAATGTGGATTCTTGATAATATACATTGGATCATAACTCACACTTGTGTTGATGATGCTATATTGAATATACTTGTCCAAAATTATTAGACAAATTTGTTTAATAATTGCTTATAATACACAATGGAGTCGGTTTGACAACTTGGATGTTTCATATGAAATACTCAAGTAATTTATATTGCAATGCAATTGGTAAATGTGTCATTTCCGAAAGACCAATCAAGAGTGTTCTAACAAATTGTGTAAACTTGATTTATACAATTCAATGTTATTGACCTCAAGTTCTATTATGATAAATAACCTTAATTAGACTCTTTTGACAAGATATGCAATGGTGCATTGTTAACCCTCATTAGGTTGTGCATTGTGTCGCCAAATAAATTTCATCTATGCTACACTTCATTCGGAAAATGTAGGAATTACATTTTGTCTAACTTGAGAATGACTACTAGAGAATCTATTGCACTAGAAATTCAATTTGACCTAACGGTTGAATTACTTCAATGTGAGAATTTGAGTTAGTGGATAATTCGTAAAAATGGTCATGCTTAGCGATAATTGAGCACCTCTAGTGATAGTCTCATACTCATTCTCTAAATTGATTAAAAGGCTCTTCCTAAATATTACTAATGATAGTTTGCTTCGATGAACTTTGTATGTCATTAGGAATCTTTTTCTTTTGTAGCCATTAGGTTTTTCTTAGCTCTCTTCCTACGTGCTAATTGAACCTATGTGTTTTTTATTTTGTGCGTGTTCTAGTTTTTATTGCTCTTTAGCATAACTTTATGATAAGTTAGACTAGAACATTAGGATTTGCTTAATTGAAAATTTCCCATGTCCTCCAAAACACAACTTTTATGGGCGGTTCTTTAATTAACCCATGGTTCCATATATTTATCGAACCGCAGGCAGAGATAAAGAACTGCGGGTAGAAGCTATTAAAAATGGGTTTTCTAAAACTTCCCAATTGTTCCAACACCCTTTGGAATCTTTGTTTCAAACCTTTGATCACTCCCAAAGTGTCTTGTGCTTTTTCCTTTTAACCCAAAGCATTTTGACATCACTTTCACACCAAATCAAAATGTCTTTTTCACCAAATGAAAGCCTTGATTATCCACCATATTCCTAAATCTCTTTCAACCCAAATCCAACAAAGAACACACCAAATCAAATCTTTTCTTCTTCTAAGTAAATTTGATTTTGGAAACTCTTATTTTCCACCACTTACCTTTTGTGTTCTTCCTCCATCACATGGTAATGTCATGCATCATGTATCATATTGTCTTTCTTGTCAATATCAACATCTTTCCATGTCTTATATCTATGATGAGTTGAATTACAAGATTATCAGCAAGCCTTCTCCACCAAATTAAGCATGCGTGTTGATTATTAATAAGACATCCAATTTAAGCAAATCTTAGAATTTTAGTGTAACTACGATTAAAATTATGCTTAAGTTTTAGGCTTGTGTTTCATACATCTTTGTATGATCTTTATTTTCTTGTATTTCCTTTCATTTTTTTCAACATGATTTATCTTTGGGTCTTGGATCTCGTTGTTTTTGTGATCCTTATTTTCTTCTTTATTTTCTCACTCGGTTGTCAAGGAAGGTTATATTAAATTATAATTCCTCTCCTAGTAATATTGACAACTTAAATATTTCTATCGAAATATTCAAGTAATTTTAACTTGCAATTGCAATTGTTAAAAGTAATATCCGAAGCATTGACTTTCAATCCATTTAGCAACTTATGTTAAATTGTTTGACCAAATGATTTTCTTTTGAGTCGATAATCGTTTTTGGACACTCACTGTCCACGGTTCCTCAAATAACCTAGCGGCTCATTATTGATAATGAACCGCGGACCTATTTAACGAACAACGACCAGTGAGTCCTTTGTTCGTTTTTGGTCTATCTCTCTTTTTGACGAGTTTTCTTGAAGATTTTTTGTTTTCTTCTCTTTTGAGGTCTTCTCTCGTTTTCTTTCAAGATTTCACTATCACCTATGAGGGTATAGTATTCTTGAATTATCTTGTGAAGTCATCCTTAACTTCTTTGTTGAGTCTCTCTCGATTTATTTTAATCATGCCTTTCTAAGTCGAGTCTCTACCTTCTATCCTTTCTAAACTAAGTCGAGTCGAGCCTCACCCTTTCCTCGTCATGTAATTGTTCTTTGAACATTCACAATGATTGAGAAGAGCTACGAAACTTTAAGCATGTAGTTTATCTTATCCTAAACACCATCCATCTTGGTTTTTCCTTTCTTTGGCTTCTTTGATCTCTTTCTCTATATCAAGGAGTCATCTTTTTGTGTCAACATTCATAAGCATCCTGGCCTATAATGTCTTATATCTAGTGTTTTCTAAAAGTGTCCATTTATCCTCGCTTTTAGCTTTCTTATATTTTTGTACCTTGATTCCCGATTTGAAGCTTTTGGAGCTTTATAAAGGAATTAGTTTTTTTAGGTCAAAAATGTCTTTGATTTGAGATTTTTCGTTTTTCTCATTGTTGAGAGTTGATTGCGGTAAAAATCTCAATTGGAATAGGTGATTCCAACAATTCTAAGTTTTTAAACCTTTTGAGGATTTTGGTTAAATCTTGAATTTTCTTGGGTGATTCCAAAAATTATAAGCTTTTAACTCTTTGACATATTATCATTACAATTGGTATGTATGTTTCTTTTCTACCTCTATTCCAACAATTGTGAATTGATCTTGTCAAAATCCTCTCCTTGTCTTTGGATTGATAGCATCGCGTGCACATTTCTTTCTCCAATGCTTGTCATTGTTTGTGGAAACGACTAGTTTATCGTCCTCGTTTTCTTTTTCCTTCATAGTCATTCTTTCTCTCTTTCCGAATATGTGGAATTGTTTTATTGTCCATGCCATACTCTCTTTGGTTTGGTATTCTTACCAAGATATTAAAGTAGAGTATGTCCTCTCGACTATATTTTCCTTTTTATAAATTTGACATTTCTTTTCTCTCTTAGTCCTTTTTATATTTTTTGGTGTCACCAAAATAAGTTGGGTTCTATTTTCTATCTAATAGCCCTCTTATTTTTCTCAACTTGTCATATTTTTTACACTTCTAAAAGTTAAGATTATTTTAGCTTTCTCTCGAGTCCCTCTCTTTGTACTCGAGATGTTTAAAGTTAATTCCGCTTGGGTGGCGTTGCCATATGTATATGATCTTGTCCACTAACTTTGTTTTGTAGGACATCTAACCCTTCTTTTTAGCTTGTCACTTTTCTTGCTTTGTTGGTGTGTCAAGCAAGGGGGAGCTTATATCAAGGGGAGAATTTTCAAGAGTTCAACTCATTACATTTGCGATCATTCACTCACTTAAATTGCATTTACTGAACATCTTGCAAGTAATGAATTATGGGATCTCGAAGATTAACATATTATTATGCATGGATTTGGCTAACCTATGGTGATTGAAGAATTCACTAGGATGACGAAAGCTCAATATCTTTAGATGATGGGTCTACGGTTTGGATTCTCGCCTCTCAACCGACGACTACAAGCGATGACTAGCCTTTTGGATGCAAACTCTCTCGAAGTCGATCCTCCTCCTCTACAAATGAAGACTACCTTTCCAATGCAACCTCTCTTGACGTCAATTCCTCTCTTCCTCATATGACGTGCAATCGATGACTACCACTTTGGATGTGTGTTATCTCGACGTTGATTCTTCTCTTTTTCAAAGACGTTGACTACCTTTTTGATTCGACAAAAAGGGGAGAAGTAAGTGTAAACGAGTAACTTACACATTTTAATATGCGTTACGGTTTACTTGTTTGCCATCATCAAAAGGGGGAGATTGTTAGTGCAAATATTACGATGTTTAGTCGATATAATCTCTTCGTGTTTTGTTGATGACAAACGTATAAGTCGTAATACGTTATGTAAAATGTTAAGGTACTCGTAATCACTCAAGAATGCATTTGTATACTTCTATCTACACCTTCAAGATCGCATTCGGCATGAATCACTCAAGGTATGTACAAACAAGTCATTAACCTTACTAAGTGATCAAGGATTAATATTTTCTTAAACTCACTTTTAATTAAGGTGACAAAAGTTTTTTATTAAACTTTATTTTTAAGAAAATGTTTTATTAAAAAGAAAATAGAAATTTGAATTTGGCATATTCCAAAGAATATTACCTAAGTTATATTCCAAAGAATATTCTATAATTTAAATTTAGGATATTCCAAATGGTCTAAGAATATACCTTTGAGGTATAAACTTCACTAGATGACATTTTCCCACTAAAAGACAAAAATGCACGGACTCTAAGCCCGATGTTCCTTAAATAACATGTGGTTCTTTATTGATAAGTAACCGCGGGTGCATTAAGGAACTACGGGGTAAAATAGTCGTTGCACTCTTACCCTATAAATAGTGGATCATTTCCAACTTTTCTTTCAGCCCTTTTTTGCACAAATCTTTATGTTTTCTCACACACCTTAATCCTTGATTAGTAGTTTCATTAATCTTGTTTTAAGATGTGATTCTCTCCTTTAATCCTCTCATCCTCTCAAGTGAAAAGAGAAGAACACTTTCATCACTATGAAGTGTTGGGTTACAACATGATGAAGATCTCTCCTTCTAGATCAAGTCATTGTTTTCCTACTATGTATATGTAGAAGATCCATGTTGTGGGTACACTTGGATGTGGGTAGTAGATCCAAGAGATGGGTATCCTTAGATTAGGTGTTAGTTGTATAGATCTAAGTTTGTTAATACTTGGATATAGTGTTAGAGTCACAGATCTAAGTGTTGTGTACTTAGATCTATATGGTTTATGTGTTTATGACTTAGATCTATAGGGTTTATGTGTTTATGCCATAAAACACAAGGGTTGTTATGTTGGGCCATAAAACATAACTAGTGTGAATATCGGTGTAGATGGGTGTAGATTGGTTCTACCTAAGATTAAAACTCGACATCTAGCCTTGTGTCGGAAAATGGTGAAGTAGGCGACGTATGTAGATTGGTCCTACCTAATATTAGGACTCGACATATAGCTTAGTGTCAGAAATGGTGTAAGAAACGTGTATGGTTTTCTCCGCCTTAAAAGGAGTTTTGTTGACTAGTGAAGTAACTCTCGAGTTGGGTACTCAAGGACTGGATTAGGGCGAAGAGGAGCTTCGCGATCGAACCACTATAAATCATCGTGTCGGTACTTTCATTTACATTTATGTCTTTACCTTATAAGATACATTTATATGTTGTTGTGTGTTGTGTGCATCACATAATCTAAACATCCAATTTGCAGAAAAGCTAAGGCTTAGTACGTGTGTTCTTCACGTTTAGATTATGGTCAAGTGTGCATCCTTTAGTCTAAACATCTTACTTGCGGAAAAGCTAAGGCTTAGTACGTGTGTGCTTAGTGTTTAGACTATTGCTTGATGTACTTTTAATTTGATGTGTTTGTGAGTTTAGTTACTTGTTGTTTACTTCTATTTCAAACACATCTCATATCTAGTCAAGCTTAATCGAGAATTTGATACAAGGGATTGTTAAGGTTTAAAATGTATCAATGTTCTACAACCACTGTTGAAGGTTCCTTAAAGAACCTGCAGTTCTTTTTTGATAACGAACCGCATGCTATTTATTAAGCCGCGGACAGTGGGTTATGTGAAATGTTTTGAAAACTTATCTAGAAACTATTCAACCCCCCCCCCCCTCTAGTTTCTACAGTTTTATTAAAATGTTAAATGTAAATTTGAATATGGCATATTCCAAATGGCATAGGAATATCCTTTGAAGGTAAAACTTATGTGACAATCCGTCAATTTGTGGTCATTATTTTATTCTCAAGTATTATCTTAAAATCATTATTTTATTATTAATTTATGAACTTACTCACTTTTAGGAAGAAATAAGGGTTTACGTCTTAAAGTAGCATCGACTACGTCTAAACCCGAGAACTCTACGTTACGTGCTTACGTTTACACACACCGTTTTTGTGACAGTCCGACATTTCAGGAAATAAATTTATTCCCGAATATTTTTTGGAATTTTAAATTTGTGTTGGTTCATAAACTCACAAATTTAAGAGAAGAAATTAGGACTTACGTGCATAATTTAGCATCTTTTACGATTAAACCGGAAACCGCAGGTTTACGTATTTACGCTTTTGAACTCCGTTTTTTATGGTACAATTTTTATTAGAATCTTTTTGTGTCGTAGATTCATAATTTATAAAAACGTTTTTCCTAAAACGACCCGAGGGCACGTAAATCGAGGAAACTAGAATCGAGGAGTACCTGTAAATTAGTGGAGATGAGACAAGTTTACACTTGCCTCCCCCCCCCCCCCACTATGGGTGGCAAGACTTAGCCAACACACCAAATGTGGTGTCAAGTTTATATATACACTAAGGACACATGTCCTTAGTGCATACACAAACCACCAAACTAACAAAACCATCTAAACCATTACCACTTTCTCATACATTCAAACAAGCTAAAATTTTCCAATCTATCCTCCCCTCTCTCTCTAATTCCGTCCAACACCACCACCAATTCATCATTTTCATCAAAAGTTTAACCTACAACATAATCCATAATCAACATATGTTGATTACCACTTGAAAAGATGAAGATTGGAGGTGATTTTAACAAGTGAAAAGGAGTTTACATGGAGTTAAAGGGCTGATTTCCATGAAGGGGTTCATCCATTTGAAGAACTCAAAAGTTCATTTGCCAAGATTAAAGATTTGGTGACAAGAACCAAGCCTTGTTCATCCAAATCCTCAACCGTTTCATCACTTTGGTGGTATAGAGATTGTTTCTTCCTATCATCTTGTTATTTTGTAAAAGTAATCATATATTTTATTTATAATGTATATGTATATGATGATGAATGATGATCAAAATATTATGTGGGGATTTTGTGTTAATAGATTTGGTTAAAAAGATTAAAATCAACAAGTAAAGATGTTAAAATCTTGATTAGATTTATTGACTGTATAAAACAGTAAGTATCAATATGATCACTTGGTAAAATGGTTTCGATTACTAAATATACAGTTAGATATATTATTTTTACATATGTGGAGAGTTGGTCACTCAATGGAATCATTAAAATTATTAAGATATGATCAAAATACTATTGAGGTACGAATCCGTATAGTCTGTTTTGGACGAATTATTAGAAATACTTAGAGGATGATTGAGCAGTAGCTATAGAGGAGCTATTTGTAGCACATATCATGTAGTTTGTGCTGCCCAAATTTGAGCTTGTATCTCCTTTTAGAACTCAAGATATGACAAAATGGTGGAATGGACTTTGATAATCAGATTTGTAAATAAAACTATATAATATAAAATGAGCACTCAAGTAATATTATTATAAAATAAATATATAAAACCCACTAACTAATAATAATATTTATAAAATGAGTTGTATACTGTGATAAATAAGTATGGCATTTTTATAAAAGTAAAGACTCAAATGTTTTCTAAAGTTATAAAACTATATATAAGTTTTACGTCTTTTCGACTAAAACCGAAAGATTAACGTTTTCGCCAAATAAAAATTAGACGGTCGGACCCGTATAATGTAACATTTTATAACTCATATACTGATATGTAAACACATTTGACAATTAAAAACCGATAAACCCGAGCTTTATAACTTATTGACCTTAACGGGCCAAAGTAGCCTTATTGGACCATTGAACCCAACTAGTTTGGCTAAACACTAATGGACTTACTCATGGGCTTAACCCACTTGGGCCCAACATATAAGTATAGGCCTGGTATTAAAATCATAGATGGACTAATATAATGAATTGAACTCTTAATGAGCTTATTGGGCCTTAATATGTAATTGGGTTGAAACTAGTATAACTAGTCTAAATTGACTAACACATAACAACTATAATGTTGTATGAAGAGATAAAATCCCACTTGATCATCATCATACTTATGATATCATCATATATACATAACCATTATTTTTATAAAGTCATTGGACAAGAGTCTAAGACCGAGTATTATTTGTCTAGGTTTCCGTGATTGAAGCACGTACCGTACATCCAAATCGCCGATGACCCGCCTTTCCCAATCAACGTGAGTTCATAGCCTCGCACTCTTTTAAATGTTTTATGAAATGTTTTATAAACCCGCGAGGGAGATAACATGTTAGTTTTTATAAAAATAGGACACCAGTTGTCCCAATTGTTTGCTTATTGATATGGACCCGAATGATTATATGACCTGATGAATGAAATGAAATGGATTATTATTAGTTAGGCTATGTCACTAAAAATCCCATTAGTGAATTGTGAACTACCGGGATTTGGTAGACGCTTATGCATATAATAGTACTATTTGGGGAAGATCACCCCAGTTCGCGCCTTGACGGTTGATCCCCGTCATGCCACATTGATTGGTAAGTGAATTTATGTATGAGAAGATTAATATAAGCATGATTATTGTAATGACACGCTGTTTTAGATGGGCAAATGAAATTACGGGTTAACTACCCGTTATATGTTATAGAAATGTAACAATGTCATGCGGCTTATAATAATCCAATAATGAAAATATTGATGTACGAATTGAATTATAATATATTGCCTGACTAGCAATACGGGGTCTTATTACTGATATTATGTTCGTGTTTTGGTTTTACGTAACCATTTTCATATAACGGTTTTTATTAACGTTATACAACGTTATAAAATGCATTGTATGTTGTTTTTACAACAATGGTTCGTATAATGGTTTTGAAAACAAAAGCCTATGTTATGATTTACGACAAAGATTCATATAAAATGTCTTTGGTCTATTTTATGGCCTACGACAAAGAATTGTACAAAATGATTTTCGGTAATGATTATATACCGGTGATATATTAATGGTTTTTATTAAACTCTATGAATTCACTCGGCGTTTTCGCTGACTTTTTAACATGTTTTATCTCAGGTACTTGAAGGTAATTCTCGGGAAGACGACAAGAATTTATGGCCCGCATTCAAATAAAATTTCCATTCAAATGTTTTGTAAATTTGTATGCCCTATTATGACCTGAGGACCTATGTAATTTGATATTCATGAATGGAAAATGCTTTATTATTAAACGACGTGATTTTTAAGCGTTGTCTATGATTTGAGTAATGTGCTACCACGTAACACCAACGACTCTTTCGCTGCATTGAAACATGAATATTTGGGGGTGTTACAGTTTGGTACCAAAGCTCTCGTTATAGAGAACGAAAGATTTTTAAAACCAAGGTTTTGAATAAAACATTTCAAAATCTTTTAACCATAAATATTTTTAAATAAATATTTTGGGTAAAATGTTTAAAAATATTTTTATTATAACGGTGCCGAAGAATTCCCGAGTTACCGACAAGGCCAGACTGAGAAGTGTTATTTTAATATATATATATATATAACTTGGATTATATATATATATATATATATATATATATATATATATATATATATATATATATATATATATATATATATATATATATATATATATATATATATATATATATATATATATATATATATATATATATATATATATATATTGTAATTTGATTACATGATTGTTTGATGATATTTTAATACTTATACGAGGTATTTATACGACGTAGATTGTTCACAAGAAACCCTAACTCCCCTAGCAAATCAATCGAAGCTATTCCCGTAGGAATTCTAGCTATTCCAGATCTAAACCAAGTTGTGGATATTTATGATCCCAACAAAATGATTGATATTCGTAAAAATGTTGATATTAGTTGATTATGATCTTAAAGAAGAATTGGCGAGATTAAATATGTTATCGATGTCATGACGATCTTTCCTTATAGAGTGGAGTTTGACAAAACCTTACCACCTAGAAAGGTGTCATCTGAGTCGGTGTCACCTAATAACTGGGCTTTTGCCCCGTATAAAAATTTATCGTTCTCGTGTTCTAATCGAATTGATCTAGGTTCTCTATGTGACTCAGTTTTATTTTGGTGGAACAAAAAGGTTGTCGTTGATAAAGTAAAGGTGCAAGAATTAAAAGAAAAACTTACTTGAAATTAAATGGTAAATAAGGTGCAAGACATGTAATTAAAGGTGCAAGTAATTAAATGTGCATAAAAGTAAAGGTGGAAGAACTAATTGTCACGATTAGTCAACAAAAGCTAGTGAAATGAATAAGAGGGGTATATATAGGAGATTAGGGGAGTGGTTAGAGGAAGCTTCCTCTCCTCCTTCCTTTCTTCTTAATTGCGCCCTTAAGTCCTTCCTTCTTAATCTTTTTGTTAATCTTGGAATTTGATGACTTTTGGCTCGGGATTTCTTTGGACTCGTCTTTTAATTCTTCGATAAATAAGACTTGAGTTCCTCGGCTTTAAGTAAACTTCCGTCTTTTGACTTTTTCCTCGATAAATCTTAAGAATTGGTCTTGGACTTCCGTTCTTTTTGCACTCTTGACTGCTTGACTTCGTCTTTCATCTTTTTCTTCAATAAAAGTCCGTAAATGCCCGTGAATTCCCGTGTTTTCTCCACTTTTCACCTTTTCGTCCTAAATCACAACAAAAACACAAACCACGCATAATTCCGACATAAAATACACGTTTTGGCTCGGTTATTATTGTAATTAAGTGGTAGAAAAGATGGGTGTTTTCACACCTATCATCACCCAATTCTTAAATTTGAAATCGAAAAGGTAAATGTTGCACTTGAGGCTGTCATTGGAACCATTACCCAAAAGCCTCATGCCACTAGTATCTTTCCGAGAAGTCTAATTGAATGTGTGAGTCATTTCATACTATTGACTCATTTGATAACTATTTTTGAAGGAGCTATAGGATTGGAAATTAGGTGTTGTTCACATCGAGCTTTATTTCCCTTTCAAGTTCTAAGAATAAGGTTGAAAGAATTGGAGAATGAGGTAGGATGCCGCATTGAGTATAAGTTGATTGAAACTTGAATAAAGTAAAATTTAACTCGTATGGAATATGATATTGTTAAGAGGAAGTCGTTGAGTCCTGTGGTTGAATTATAAGGTTTCAAATGATTGTTGGTTCGTGTTAAGGGTTGTTCCTAGGCCATTGTCCAATGACGAGGATGCCCAGTGTCCAAGAAATAAATCGAATAAATCTTCTTCTGAATTGGGACCGATGGATCTTCCAGGATAGGTGGAACACCTAATGCCTCTTGTAGATTAGTATTCATTGTGGTATCTTTTGAAATCCCTAACTTAACTGAGACATCAGTTGGTAGGATGAGTCCTTGGAATTGTATGACATGACGACACGTAATGTGTTACGGTACAATTTTTGACTTGTTTGTGATTAATGAAAAGACTACCTTTGATTGCTAAATCCTACATGTATCGATGTTATCTATCTGTTCTTGCTTCTTCCTAATGTTCGCATTAGTGATGCAACCGTTGAACAAGTACTCATTTCGGATAGAGATGCGTTGTAGATTCTTCTCTTTGTATTCCTGAGTGCCATCGAGGTCATGAACCTCATGATTATTTGGCTAAGCTTGTTTCCTATCATATTGTAGTTAGTTCTTGGTGAACAACTTTTCATCACTCTTTTGCAGATCATTCATTGTTTTTATAAGTTAAAACAGCATCCCTTGAGAAAAATTGAATTTTCATCACCATAAGGATTATCCAAAGTGAGATTTATGAGTAATAGTTATCGAAATAAAGTGGTTTATGTAACACTTTGGAAATTTTAATTGCTTCCATAACGAAGAACATCTCTGTAGATTCATTTGATTTTTATTTCATGATTAAGCACGAATATATACATATATTTTAAACATGATGACAAACTTTTGACGAACTGAGTATTGCATCGTTAATCCTAAAATTGTATATAGTTGCGCGCCTACGTACAATTTGGAAGGGACCATGCAAGGCTGATTAGTAGGCACCATGAAATTGTTAATAAACATTACATTTTCTTTGTAATTGTGAAAAAAAAAATATTTTTATGAGATCTGCAAGAAGTGCAAAAATAGGGACATATTGTTAGGGACACCTACATATGTGCTCGTACCATTTACTCTTATGAATCGAATTTACTCATCTGTGGATATTGTCTTAATTGACAATTGATATCCCCTTCTTTTTTATTTCTCTCATGATAAGATTTTTTGGAGAAGTATATAATTATCGAGTATTGATACCCGACTGGATGTATCGACGTTCTTATCATTTCTTTTGATTAGATTTCATTTGAATGACCTGGGTAACGATCCGAGGTGCTTCCAGATACGTACTCAATTCATGAAAACATGGGATATATTCATATTCGTTAGTGTTTTCGTCTGTATCTGATTTGAAATTCTCTCGCGTGAATCATGCGTTGACCTTACTCTTTTGACGTTAGCTATGTCTCCAGATATCCTTGAATCTGTGAAGGGTTATAAGTTATTAGTAGTCTTTTGAGAAGTTCACATCTTATCAACGACAATAAAACTGAAAATTTGGTAGTGCCATTAGATTGGATTGGTTGATCATGACATGATGTCCTTGTCTAAATTGATGGGAACTCGAGTGGAATTCCCCTAAGAGATAAGATGTTGATTATCAAAAGTGATCTAAATAATTCTTCATGGATGACCATATCCTGCATTTAGACTTGAAATTTTACCATGAATGGTTGTGAACTATTCATAGATCTTGTAATCTAGAAAGAAACTAAGGTGAATTAAATAAGAAAATATTCATGTTATCTGAGATTTTATGAGGTATTTGCTGATGAATTACCTAGACTTCTGCCAATAAGGCAAGTTGAATTTGGTATTGATTATAATCCCGGTGATGCACCTGTGGCGTGTGCACCCTACTTCTGCACCATCTGAATCGAAAGAGTTACCGTACAACTGAGAGAGTTGTCGGAGAAAACTTTTATTCTACCGAGCTCGTCATCATGAAGAGCTATGGTGTTATCATTCCTTATATTTATTGATTACCGTGAACTGAATAAATTGACGATCAAAATTCATATCCATTACCCAAGATGAAAGATTTGTTCGATCATTTACAAGGTTCTAGCGTATATCCACGGCATGGTTACCATCAACTTCGCGTCCGCAAAGAAGATTATCCATTCCAATCACTACATCCAGAACTCGTAATGAATATTATGAGTTTCATGTGATGTCGTTTGGATTGACCAATGCACATGTAGCATTCATAAATTTGGTGAATCACGTGTGTAGGCAGTAATTTGATAAATTCAGGTTTGTGATCATTAAGGACCATCTGTTTCTTTCTAAGAATAGAAAAGAGTTAATAATCATTTATAGACTGCCCGGAGTTGGCCGAGCAATGAAAACCTGTACCTTGAGTAATTAACATGTGATTTAAAGCTTGATCCTTTACATTATTTGACCGTGTGATTGATAAATAATGGAATCTATATTGACTCTTCAAAGATTAGAGCCATTAAGGCTTTGGGTTATAACAAAAAGAAAGTGCAAAAATGTTTTGACAAATATTTATCAAAGGATTTTTTTAAGGAATCATTCCCTTATACCCAGATCATTTAACTAAACTCCCTTAGGAGTAAATGTTTGTGTATACCTCAAGACAACCTAAGAGGAATTGAGGAATACCATTTAAACCATGACTTGGAATTTGAAACGACAATTTTTGCTTTTCAACTAAGAAAATTTTGACCAAAGTATAAACAAAGATTTTTCGAACATTTACAAATCTTGTTAATTATTCTCGATAAATAAACAAAAATCGTGTTAACTAAATTCAAATTTATTTTGAACATTTTTCTATAATTGAACGAACTGAGAAATTTAAAAAAATTTACGTTTACATTTCATAAAATTTAATATTTATTACTTAATTACTTGTAATATTTATCGACGCTTTAAACGTCGAATTGAGCAAAACTAATAAAGATAATAGTTGAGACAAAACTAAAACTTATAAAATATGAAGAAAGAATTTCTGAGTGAATTGTGGTCATGATAATTATTTCATCAGGGAAGGTGATGTGGATACTGACACATTATGTAGAAAGGCTAAAGAATCAATTAGGATGTGTTCCTTAGTAATGACTGCGCAAAATAATTTACTCGAATAATTTAAAAATAGCCGATGCTTGTAAAAAAAGGGGGGATAATATAAATAGTAAATAGTTTCGCAGCTAATGAGAACCGTTAGAGATGAGAGCCGATGGCGTTAAATATTTAAAAGGCCGCTTGTGGTTGCCTAAATATTGAGAATTGTGAGATTTATTTATGTTGGAATCTCATAAGTTTAAGTATTCTATTCATGCCATTTCTGATTAAATGTATCTTTATTTGGAGAAGTTGTACTGATGGCCAATTATGAAGGCAGACATCGCCTCATACATTAGTAAACATCTAACTCTTGCAAAGGTCAAGGATGAACACCAAAATTCATAAGCATTGCTTCAACAGCTTATAATTCCTGTTTGGGAGTGAGATAGAACCACCATGGATTTTATCACAAATCTTCCAAGGTCATCACCTGAAATTGATTCGATTTGGGTCATCATCGACAGACTGACCAAATCTGCTAATATCATTCCCGTTAATGATAGATTCTCGATGAACAAATTGACTCTTTTGTATTTAAAGGAGTTGTGTAAGCATGGTGTTCCTGTATCGATCATCTCTATCAAGATCCTCGCTTCGCATCGAGTTTCTAGAGATTTCCTCAGAACTCATTGGGAACGAATCTTGATGAGAGTACTGTTTACCACCCCCAATCGAAGGGACAAGGTAAAGTAACGATACAAACACTAGAAGTCTTGTTTTATGTTTGAATAATTGACCTTTGGTAATGAACGGGATAATCGTTTTCCTTTGGAGAGATTATCAATGATAATTATTGTATAAGGATCGAGATCGAACCTTGCGAGAATCTATATAGAGAAAAGTTTAAGAGCATCTGTAGGCAGGAGTTGGGATGGAAATACCCGACCCGCGAGACCTGAAATGATTGTTGAGATTAGAATCTGATTATTGACTGCCAGTAGCGGGCAGGAGGTTATGTGAATATAAAATGTAGATCTTGAAGTGCAGGATGGGTATCAAAGCTATGCCGAGAAATTTTTCATCATGGAAGGATGAAGGTATGATCTGAAAGATCATGGGAAAATAAGTCCCCGTTGTATGGGACCATTGAGATAATGTAAAGATTTGGACCGAGAGGCATATAAGCTGGATCTATCCTAGGACTTCGAGGGCTGCATGATTTATGTTTCGTATAACAAACTTGATAAAATGTCTATCAAGTGAAAATCTTATTATTTCTTAATAAAGTTTAGATCGGCAAAAACTTGCATTCATCAAAAACCCGTGAACATCATGGATAGAGAAAGTAAGTCAACTTAAGCCTGATCGTATTCCCGTAGTTATGTTTGATGAAACTCGCGTATTGTAAGAAATTGCACTTGAGAGAGAAGACCAAATTAGGAGGAAATACCCAGGCGTCTCTAACTCTATAAGAAGGGAGTAGTAAGATAAATTGATCTTTGAGGACAAAGATCCTCTTTAGGGGTAACTGCTGTGACAATCCGTCAATTTGAGGTCGTTATTTTATTCTCAAGTATTATTTTAAAATCATTATTTTATTATTAATTTATGAACTTACTCACTTTTGGGAAGAAATAAGGGTTTACGTCTTAAAGTAGCATCGACTACGTCTAAACCGGAGAACTCTACGTTACGTGCTTACGTTTACATACACCGTTTTTGTGACAGTCCGACATTTCAGGAAATAAATTTATTCCCGAATATTATTATGGAATTTTAAATTTGTGTTGGTTCATAAACTCACAAATATAAGAGAAGAAATTAGGACTTACGTGCATCATTTAGCATCTTTTACGATTAAACCAGAACCATAGGTTTACGTAATTACGCTTTTGAACTCCGTTTTTGATGGTACAATTTTTATTAGAATCGTTTTATGCCGTAGATTCATAATTTATAAAAACTTTTTTCTTAAAACGACCCGAGGGCACGTAAATTGAGGAAACTAGAATCGAGGAGTACCCGTAAATTAGTAGAGATGAGACAAGTTTACACTTGCCTCACCCCCACTATGGGTGTCAAGACTTAGCCAACACACCAAATGTGGTGTCAAGTTTATATACACACTAAGGAAACATGTCCTTAGTGCATACACAAACCACCAAACTAACAAAAGCATCTAAACAATTACCACTTTCTCATACAAGCAAACAAGCTAAAATTTTCCAATCTCTCCTCCCCTCTCTCTCTAATTCCGTCCAACACCACCACCAATTCATCATTTTCATCAAAAGTTTAACCTACAACATAATCCATAATCAACATATGTTGATTACCACTTGAAAAGATGAAGATTGGAGGTGATTTTAACAAGTGAAAAGGAGTTTACATGGAGTTCAAGGTCTGATTTCCATAAAGGTGTTCATCCATTTAAAGAACTCAAAAGTTCATTTGCCAAGATTAATGATTTGGTGACAAGAACCAAGCCTTGTTCATCCAAAATCTCAACCTTTTCATCACTTTGGTGGTATAGAGATTGTTTCTTCCTATCATCTTGTTATTTTGTAAAAGTAATCATGTATTTTCTTTATAAATGTATATGTATGTGATGATGAATGATGGTCAAAGTATTATGTGGGGATTTTGTGTTAATAGATTTGGTTAAAAAGATTAAAATCAACAAGTAAAGATGTTAAAATCTTGATTAGATTTATAGGCTGTATAAAATAGTAAGTATCAATATAATCACTTGGTAAAATGGCTTGGATTACTAAATATACATTTAGATATATGATTTTTACATATCTGATGAGTTGGCCACTCAATGGAATCATTAAAATGAGCAAGATATGATCAAAATACTATTGAGGTACAAATCTGTATAGTCTGTTTTGGACGAATTATTAGAAATACTTAGAGAATGATTGAGCAGTAGCTATAATTTGAGCTATTTGTAGAACATATCATTTAGTTTGTGCTGCCCAAATTTGAGCTTCTATCTCCTTTTAGAACTCAAGATATGGCAAAAATGGTGGAATGGACTTTGATAATCAGATTTGTAAATAAAACTATATAATATAAAATAAGCACTCAAGTAATATTATTATAAAATAAATATATAAAATCCACTAACTAATAATAATATTTATAAAATGAGTTGTATACTATGATAAATAAGTATGGCATTTTTATAAAAGTAAAGACTCAAATGTTTTCTAAAGTTATAAAACTATATATAAGTTTACGTCTTTTCGGCTAAAATCGAAAGATTAACGTTTTCGCCAAATAATACTTAGACGGTCGGACCCGTATAATGTAACATTTTATAACTCATATACTGATATGTAAACACATTTGACAAGTAAAAACCGATAAACTCGAGATTTATAACTTATGGACCTTAACTGGCCAAAGTAGCGTTATTGGACCATTGAACCCAACTAGTTTGGCTAAACACTAATGGACTTACTCATGGGTTTAACCCACTTGGGCCCAACATATGAGTATAGGCCTGATTATATGACCCGATGAATGATTATATGACCCGATGAATGAAATGAAATGGATTATTATTAGTTAGGTTATGTCACTAAAAGTCCAATTATCATGAATTGTGAACTACCGGGATTTGGTAGACGCTTATGCATATAATAGTACTATTTGGGGAAGATCACCCCAGTTTGCGCCTTGACGGTTGATCCCCGTCGTGCCACATTGATTGCTAAGCGAATTTATGTATGAGAAGATTTATATAAGCGTGATTATTGTGACGACACACTGTTTTAGATGGGCAAAGGAAATTACGGGTTAGCTACCCATTATATGTTATAGAAATGTAACAATGTCATGCGGCTTATAATAATCCAATAATGAAAATACTGATGTACGAATTAAATTATAATATATTGTCTGACTAGCAATACGGGGTCTTATTACTGATATTATGTTCGTGTTTTGGTTTTACGTAACCATTTTCATATAACGGTTTTTATTAAACGTTATACAACGTTATAAAACGTATTGTATGATGTTTTTACGACAATGGTTCGTATAATGGTTTTGAAGGCAAAAGCCTATATTATGATTTACGACAAAGATTCATATAAAATGTCTTTGGCCTATTATATGGCCTAGGATAAAGAATTGTACAAAATGATTTTCGGTAATGATTATATATCGGTGATATATTAATGGTTTTTATTAAACTCTATGAATTCACTCGGGTTTCCGCTGACTTTTTAACATGTTTTATCTCAGGTACTTGAAGGTAATTCTCGGGAAGACGAAAAGAATTTATGGCCCGCATTCAAATAAAATTTCCATTCAAATGTTTTGTAAATTTGTATGACATATTATGACCTGAGGACCTATGTAATTTGATATTCATGAACGGAAAGTGCTTTACTATTAAACGACGCGATTTTTAAGCGTTGTCTATGATTTTAGTAATGTGTTATCCCGTAACACCAACGACTCTTCCGCTGCAATGAAACATGAATATTTGGGGGTGTTACAACTTACCTCAGATAATATTCCCCCACTAAAGGACTGAAAGGAGCGGAGTCTACGACCCACGGTTCGTTAAATAGGTATGTGGTTCTCTATCAATAAGGAACCGTAATGACAACTAAGGAATCGCAGGCAGATAGCCGTTGGTTTTTGTCTCCTATAAAAAGTGGATCAAATCTCCATTTTCCATGGACCTTTTTGGACATTCTTTCTGCATCTTTTCTCTTTTCTACATCCTAATCATTAGTAAATGATCACTTAATGTGTTAAGTAGTTTACTTATGATTATCCTCTTGATCCCCTTCTTTACTTGTCCAAAGAGAAGATCACTCGCACATTTTTTATGTGATTAAAAATGAAGCCTTGATGAAGGTCATCCTTCCTTAGATCTAGTCATGTTTATCATTTTTATTTGAGTATTGTGTAGATCCAATGTATTTGTGGATACTTAGATTAGTGTTGTGTTAATCCAACGTATTTTTGTATACTAGTCTTGTGTAAATCCATTGTATATGTGTATATATGGATTTGTCTTATGTGGATCCAAGTTAAATGTGTATACTTGGATATGTTTTATTGAGTTGTAATAAGTCATGAGTGTTAGTTCTTACTAAACTATAAAGTGATGTGTGTATGTGTCTTGTCAGTTCTCACTTAGCTTCAAATTGAAGAGTTGTGAAGATTGGTTCTAGCTTTGGATTAGAACTCGACATCTAGCCTTGTGTTGGAAAAGAAGATGGGCGACGAAGATTGGTTCTAGCTTTCAATTAGAACTCGACATCTAGCTTTGTGTCGGAAAATGGTGAAGTAGGAGACGTGTGTAGATTGGTCCTTGCTAAGATTAGGTCTCAACATTTAGCTTAGTGTCGGAAAATAATGTAAGCGACGTTGTAAGGTTTTCTCCGCCAAGAAGGGAGCTTGTGGATATAGTAGAAATCTCAAGTAAGGTGTACTCGAGGAGTGAAGTAGGAACAAAGAGAGAGCTTCATTGCCGAACCACTATAAATCTTGGTGTCTTCCCTTAGGTTGTTTCTTTCCTTACTCTTTACTTATATTTACATTCTTGCATTGCATTCAATTGTCACTTATCATTGTTAATGCATTATGAATTAAAACCTAACCATTATGTAACTGGCTTTCAAGTAAAAGGTAGTTTTGACACAAACCTAATTGAAAGGATTTTTAATTATGACCTTAATCGAGAGAAACTATTCAACCCTCCCCCCTTCTAGTTTCTATAAATTAATTGTGAGATAGTTGGTTGTTTCAATTCAGTTAGTTGTTACAACTAATTACCCTACATTGTTGATCACTATTTCTATCCAAACACACCAAGATGGCTCCAGAAACCAGAAGTACACCCAATCTTGATGATGAAAACCAAGATGTGTTACGAACCTTGATAAATCAGATGATTGTTACTCAAATGGCTAGTGGTACTAGTGGTGCATTGGCTCAGAGGAATAACAGTCAATTCACTAGAGTCACTAGGATAGAATTCCCTAAGTTTGGTGGTGAAGATGTAAAAGAGTGGTTGTATCAGTGTGAACAGTTTTTAGAGTAGATAAGGTGCCTGATAATCAAAAAGTGCAATTGATATCTGTCCATTTGTATGATGTAGCTTTGATGTGGCATAGTAATTTTGTGTGTCCTTATGGTGATGATATGGTACCGTGGGTTGTGTACAAAAGGGCCGTATTAGAGAGATTTGGAAATTCCTTTGATGATCCTCTAGCAGATATTAAGCATTGTAAAATGAGTACCAACATTGATGATTCTCAAAATGCTTTTGATAAGCTGTTGATAGGGTGGATCTTAGGGATGACCAGGCTGTTAGTTTTTATCTGGTTGGGTTGCCCACTGAGTTGGAATTAGCTGTTAGAAGGTTTAATCCAACCACCCTATCACAAGCTTATTCCCTCTCTAGGTTGCAATTTGACACTAATTAAGCTATGAGGAAGAAGTATAGGACACCAATACTTCCAACTCCTAGGTTTAACAATGCATCTATGGGAGGAAGCCAAATTAGTGGTCCCAAACCTTTAGCTTTGCCTGCTCCTAAGGCTAATTGGGTGGGTAAAACTTCTACACTAGTTGAACCATTGAGTAAAAGGTTGTCTCAAAAAGAGTTAGCAGATAGAAGAGCCAAGAACCTATGTTTTTATTGTGATGAGAGATATGTGTCTGGGCATAAATGTACAGGACAAGTTTCTTTTTTAGAAGTGTTTGTAGATGAAGAGGAGGAAGAACAAATCATATGGGAATTGGAAGGAAATTCTAATCAGTTGGAACAATCTGACAATAAGGTACCACAAATTTCATTACATGCACTAAATGGGGTCCAAAACTATCAAACCTTAAGGGTCAGTGGTTGTGTAGGAAAGACTCAATTGCATATTTTGGTTGACACAGGTAGTACTCACAATTTCCTCAACACTAATGTGGCTAAAAAGGTAGGTTGTAAGATGAAAAGTACTCGTCCTTCGGTGGTTACACTGACTGGGGGAAAAACACTTACTAGTGACACCATGTGTGATAACTTCATGTGGAAATTACAGGGAGAACTTTTCTCTGCTAGTGTCATGATATTACCATTGGGAGGTTGTGACATGGTTCTAGGAGTACAGTAGTTGGCCAGATTAGGTGACATTCAGTTCAATTTCCAAGAACTGAAAATGGCCTTTGGGTATAAAGGGAAGAAAGTGGTGTTGAGAGGGTCCACTAAGCCAACAATGCAATGGTTGAGTGGTAAACAAGCGGCTAAGTTTGAGAAACAACCTACTAATATGGCCATGTGTGTGTATCCTTCTGCAATGTTGCAAATGATGTCTGCACAAGGTATACCAAAAACCCATTTACCACTAGATTCCTTATTATCTGAATTTGCTGATGTTTTTGAAATTCCTAAGTGTTTACCACCAAAAAGGGGTCATGACCATAGAATAATTCTCAAATAGGGTACTCCACCTATTAATATGAGACCTTATAGACATCCATCTACACAAAAAGATGCTATTAAGTCTATGGTAGGGGAATTACTTGATTCTGGTGTCATCAGACAAAGCTAGAGCTCATTTTATTCTCCTGTGGTCATGGTTAAGAAAAAGGATGGTAGTTGGAGAATGTGTATAGACTTTAGACAGCTTAACAAACACACTGTCAAAGACAAGTTTCCACTTCCCTTGATAGAGGAGCTCATAGATGAGTTACAAGGATCTAGGGTGTTCTCTAAATTGGATCTTAGGTCTAGATATCATCAAATCAAAATGTATGAAGATGATATAGCTAAGACTGCCTTTAAAACACATGAAGGTCACTATGAGTTCTTAGTGATGCCATTTGGTCTTACCAATGCCCCTTCTACCTTTCAATCCCTCATGAATGAAGTTTTTAAACCTTTTTTGAGGAATTTTACCTTAGTGTTCTTTGATGACATATTGGTATACAGTCCTTACATGGACACTCATATAGAACATTTGAGGCAAATACTAACTGTCATGAGACAACAACAGTTGTATGCTAAAGCTAGTAAGTGTACTTTTGGGGCTGCACAAGTTGAGGACTTAGGTCATATCATAACCAGCGAGGGAGTGACGACTGATCCACAAAAGATTCAAGCTATGGTTGATTGGCCTGTTCCTACTAATGTGAAACAACTCAGAGGTTTCCTTGGTTTGATTAGGTATTATAGGAGATTTGTCGAAGGCTATGCTACTATTAGCAGACCACTTACTGCAATACTTAAGAAAAATGATTTTGGGTGGCCCAAAGAAGCTCAAGTGGCCTTTAAGACTATGAATTCAGCAATGGTGCAAGTGCCAGTATTGACATTACCAAACTTCAATGAAACTTTTGTGATTGAGACTGATGCCTAGGTATTGGGGCCGTGACACCCCCAAAATGGTCAAATGCAACGCAATAGTATTTGGGTGTCACTTGGTGGATCAATAGCAAATAGTACACAGAACAATGATCATAAAAATGTCATTTAAATTATTACATGAACCAAACGTGAGAAAGTATTAAATTGTCTTGACAAAAGATAACATTATTATTGTTCCAAAGTTTAACACCCCCAAATTTACACGCAGCAGAATACATCTTTGGGTGCTAAACATTGATACAACAACACATAATTTATAAAGAACGACTCGAAAAGAGACGTTTTAGATTTATCGTTCCTAAAACATTTGTCAGAGTAGCATAGTCCCAAGTAATCGTTACCAAAAGATAAGTTAAAACAACATATTAGTTTGTTTTAAAAATGGAACGATAATTAAATCAAAGAGTTTGAACAACAAAAGCAGTGCACAACTTCATTCCCGTGACCTCCAAGCTTCCACTTCTTGATTACCTGAAATACATGTGAGTAAAACAATCAGCAAAAATGTCGAGTGAATCTATAGGTTTATGTAACCAATTTGAACACAAGCAAAGATTATAAGTTTGTGGCATGCTTATAAGCATCAAATAATAATTTGCATCAACAATGATAATTGTATATAGCATAAATTGCAATAAGCTCATGGAACCGAGCCCTTAGACACTCCCATATCAGTCTAATAAGACGAGAGATTTATTAATTGTCGGTTACCTCCAGATTATTGGTACATTGCCGTATACCTGACTTCTCAATACAATATGCTCAAACAGTGTGGAGGTCGGGCCTAAGCTTCTATGACAAGTCCACAAAAACTGAACCGGGGCGGCTTCCCCCATAGATCTATTAATTGTACTAGCGGTTAACCCATCATAGGTTAATTAACGGTCCATAATTGAGGTTTTAACAAAGGCAATCACTTAATGCAATTTAAAGGCAACCACGGGTCCATTCATAGAGGGACAAAGCATACCATAAAAATCTTGTGTTCTAAGTTTATAAAAACATGTATTCCCCCTCGCGGATTTAAAATCATTTAATAACTAGTATAAAGCGAGGCTATAGACTCACCTTAAATGCAGACATCAGCAGAATATAAGTATCACACCACACAACATCACATAATATATACGGCTTGATTCCAATAGTCGTAATACACCATAATAAATAATCATGTAGCGTCAACAAATATCTTTCCGCGGTTGTAAATAATTTCACAGCTATGCTCCAATCGTTTGGTGAGGTTTATGTTTTGGTGTTTTCCCGATGGATGGTTACATCAACTCGACACAAAATAATTAATAAAATTTAACTCGTAAACTTTGGTGGTTGGCCAAATAAAATAAAATGATAAAATAGATCATATAATATATTCGGTATATATTTTATATGTGAAATGACGCACATATTTCATGTCGTAAGTTATTATTTAGAACAAACATTTAAAAATGTATTTCTTAAGTTATATACTATATCATTCGGTTATAATAGTGTATACGAAGTTATTTTTATATAATTCGACACTCGTTGGAAAATCGTTATATAACTCATTAAAATTTATTTATCATATATAACGTTAAATGTCATATTAACTAAAATAATACTTTTCAAAAATTATTTTATAACGTAGTTATTCGTTAACTATTTCTTTTATAAAAGTATATAAATTTCTTTTATAAAAGTATATATATTTTTAGAAAATTTCGGCATGACCTTGCCGTTTTTATAACATTTTCCATGTATATAAAATACATAATGTTTCCTACTTTGTCTCAGTTAATACCCAATTAATATTTTTCTCAATCAATATTCTAATTAAGGTATTTTTAATAATATAATTATTATATTAATTATATATTCCCACCATTAATATTTTAATTACTTTCCATTTCTCCTTAATTAATTACTTTCCATTTTTAATCAATACCTTAATTAATATATTAATTATCCTCATCAATATTTTAACTACTTTCCATATATCATTAAAAATTTTATATTTTAATATACCATTTATTAATAATAATATTAATAACAACACTCTTTTAAATATGTATTTATTTATTATTTTTTTTTATAAGTCCTTAAATAATTATATATCTCATTTTATCAAATAATAATAATTATTATTATTATAATATTTTCAGAATCTTACATCCTATATTTTATTATACCCCAATTATTATTAATAATAATTATTATTATTGTATCCTCAAAATATGTATTTTCATACATCCCACTATTGTTATTTCCTTTATTTATTTATTTATTTATTTATTTATTTTATATATCACTTTTAACCTAATTAAAAATAAAAATAAACTTATTATATAAATGGTTATAATTTTATTTATTTTCTTATTCATTAAACTTTGTATTTATCATTTCATTATTAAATAAAATAAAATAATAATAATAAAAATACAATTACAAGTATACATCTAGATCTTATACCAAAATAACAAATAATCAACAAAACAAGTCCAGGAACATCACCACCACAAGCCCGACACCACCACAGTGGCGGCTGTGGCTGCTGTGACGACGTCCGGCCGCCACCACGACGGTGGTTGGGCGGCGGACTGCCCTTTTTCCAAATTCGCGGCCAAAACAACCATAACATATAAAAATGATAAATAACCCATCTTGTCTAATCTTGATGTAACCATCTTGCATGCATAGATCGGGATAAGATCAAAAGGTTTTTGGGGTTTTTAAGGTATACCCACATGTTGAAATGGTGAATCCGTCACCCACACACCACCACAAGGTGGCGACGGCTGGAAAACACCACAGCAGTGGCGGCTGAGGTGAATGAGTTGCGGCATGTATGGTGATACTACATAGACCCATATGATCTATCATTTAAGGATTGCGACGGCGAAAGGTTTAGGTGGCCGGAAAATATTTCCGGTGACCGGAAAACAAAAGGAGGCGCCAGATTTTTAGATAGAGAGAGAGTTTATGTTTTAGGTTTTAGTGTGTTTTTAGTTTTGAGAGAAATGAGAGAAAAATGAGTTAAAAATTCCCTTTATATTTGCTAGTCAAAGTTTTACAAAAGTAAGTGAAAGGTTCTAAATAATGCAGGGACTGTTAATGAAATTTTTGTTATCACTTTTGTTAATACATGGTTTGGGGCTCGTTTGGGCGACTTAACGGACGATTCAAGTCACGAGACTTGCGCCAGTGTTTTTAAAATCATTTTTCCAATAAATATGAGTCCTTACTTTGTCGAGTTTCGAAAACATTTGCTATTATTTATTTAATTGCTCGTTTAATCATTTATAGATATTTCGGTTAGATTTTACCGTAAAAATAAAATGTAAATTTTATTACTCACGTTATTAGCAATGTTTTAGGATATAATAAAAATACTATTCCTTCATATTTTCTAAGTTTTAAATTTTGAATCGTTTCAACTATTATTTTATCAGTTCTGCTCAGTCCGTCGTTTTAAAACGTCGATAAATATTACAAGTAATTAAATAATAAATATTTAATTTTACGAAGTGTAAACGAAAAAAAAATTTAAATTTCTCAGTTCATAAACTAAAAGAAAATATTCAACATAAATTTAAATTTTAGCTAACACGATCTTCGTTAAATTATCGAGAATAAATAACAAGTTTCGTAAATGTTCGAAAAATATTAATTTAAACTCTGGTCAAAATTTTCGGGTTGTTATACAAAGAGATAAAAGCCCTGCCCCGATGAGTGGTATTATGCTCTCTACATGATGCTGACAATCCAGTTGCATATTGTACCTGCTTAAATACCTGAGAAAACATGATTTAAATGGATCAACACAAAGTTGGTGAATTCATAGGTTTACTAAATAAAGTTCTGGATCACAAACACCATAAACATAGTAGTGAACAAAGCCAAATACTATAAAGTAGTTCCTATAGCCTGTAATTGAAGCTCGACTAGTAGGAGCCCTCGAACCTCCTATGTTTGTCATATAAAATGAAGTGTGATATGTCCAACAATGGTATACATCTGTTGTCCTGGCCTAGGCATAGTGAGCGCTACTCACCCAGATGGGGGTTGTCAATCTCAAATAGATCTATTTATAACACTTCGTGCTTATGTCATCCTTATAATTAACAATTACAGTCCATGAAAACAATAGGCAGAGTAATGTTGGTACTGTAAATGTTTGCATCCGATGAAAATATGTTACATGTTTTCTCCCCTAGTATTGTTTAAAAATAATTAAAGTAAAAGTATAGGGCCATGAACTCACCTCAATAGCAGTGTACGATGATATTACTGATGATCCGAAACATTATGATCACGATGTAGTAAAATTCCTAAGTAATTTAAATGGGTCTCAGTAAAGCACAACAAAATACATCAAGGGTTACAGTTGATGATGTTGATCCCAAACTTAGATCGATTTAGCTTGTGTAAACGAGATTAGATCAAGTTATACACGTAGAGAAACTTTGTTTATGTATAAAGTAATTTAAGTGTTATGCGGAATTAACACTTAAACAAGAACACACAAAGGATGTAAAACAAACTTTCACTTGATTGATTGAATCGAACTTGCTTATAATGAAAGTGTTTAACGTATGAAAAAGTTATATGAAACATAACCTAAAGGTCTCCTTTTATAGACATAAGAAGCCTTGTACAAGAGTCTACGTATCAGCTATTCTAGGTGAAGATAATTATAGAAAATACAATGTTGATCCTATCTTTACTTGAAACAAACTAGAAACAAAATACGTGTAGACCATATCTTTCTATCAGTGCTTGTCTTCAACCTATCAACGCTTGACTTCTTCCTGTCAACGCTTGATCTGTCAGCGCTTGTTCTCTTCTTATCAACGCTTGTTTTCTTCTTGTCAGCGTTCAAGTGTACTGGCTACATTTTATTCTCAACAATCCTCCCCTAAACTTGAGATCTACTCTAGTAATCAAGTTTCTGAATAAAAATTAAGAACTAGGAGGAATCTTACAAATCTTATCATATTGGTAATAAACATGTCTAATCAAATCTTTGGCCACGTCACTTGAATAGTCAATCTCCAGCTGTGTTGTCTTCATCTTGTCCAAAACCTCTTTGGACATGGGATACTGAGCATCTACAAGAAGATACTCAGCAAACTTTGTAGAGCTCAAATAATACACACCAGCAGCTGAATACAAATGCCATTGAAGACCACTGATATTATCCTCAAGATCCTTCCAAACAGGATCTTTTTCTTCTGGTGCACACATTCTCTTGAATGTTGACCAAAGTTTTATTCCATTGACTGAAGTAGGAGCTTCAGCCTCATACTTGGCTATCAACATCCTCCAAAGGTCTGTCAAGTCTTCTCTATCCATACTTGCAAAGAGAGACATGAGAGTAGTAAATGTGTGTACCTCTTTCCCATATCTGATAATCTTCCAAAACCCACTTGCATCTTCTTCATAGCTAATGATAGGGTTTCTGGCATCAAGAGGTAACACTTGTACCATATCTGAAGCTTCCATGGGTGAGAGCTTAATGCTCCTTCTAAGAACAGCTTCACTGGGAACCACTTTATTTAGATCTTTAGGAAACTTAAGTGGAACTCCCTTCTTCAAAGGCCATGGAACAATCAATGCCTTCTGAATCTCCATCTCTTCTGCAAGTTCTTCTTTCCTTTCATCTGAAAGAAGTCTAAGAGTGTTCATTTCCTGCACTCTTGCCCAAATGGTATAAGCCTTGTATTCCAATTCTTGAAAAGATAATCCCTGCAATTTCTTGAAGGTCCATCCAGTTCCATGACATCTGAGTAACATGTAGTAAAGCTCTCTTCTATCCCTCTTCAGCAGTGAGAAAACATTGCTAGCCTTGTGTTTCAGAATTACCTTGCAGTCTCTTTGAACTCTTAGAAGAATCTCCAATCCCCAAATCTGGTCTGAAATTGTCAAATCTGGATTCTCTATAATCCTATTCTCCCAAGCATGGTACATCTGAACTACTTTTGGCATATCAAAGTCTACTTGCAATTTTAACTCTCTAAGCTTCTCTCTTGCCAAGTCATCACCATATTCAAGTCTTTCTGGTTGTTCAATTATCATCACACTTGAATCTGAACTTTCTTCATCACCTCCTTCTTGTTCCTCAGAAGTGACAACAAATGGTGATTCACCAACCTTCTTCATCTCTTGTTCCACAAGTTGTGCAGCCAACCTTGAATCAAACTCTACTTATGCTGCATCCTTTGGAACTTCTAATTCTACCATAATTCCTTTACCCTTATTTAAAGGATCAATGATGGGTAAGGATGATGGTAATACCTGTGCAGACACTTCTTTGATGATAGCTGATGACTGGAATACATCAACCATATCTGCAGGTCTATCAATGCTCAAATTCCTAGTGTCAGCGCCCAAATTACTCTTGTCGGCGCTTGGTGTGACAGTGTTTAAATTTTGCTTGTCAACGCCCAACTTACTTGTCTTAGCGTCTCTAGTGAACTGCTCCATCATAGCTGTAAAAGACAAGTTCAAATTTGTAGGAGTAATCAGAGATGTATCAAAACCTGATTGCTTCTTCAATTCAGTTAGGGCCTCAGCAACACCCAAAGATTCTCCATCATATGAGCCCTTTCCACTCAAATCAAATGGCTCTGTGGCAGCTTCATGTGAGCCTTTATCACTCAAATTAACAGGCTCTGTAGCAGCTTCCTCCCCTTTGTAATAATCCTCCTCTGATAAAAAGACTCTTGTCTGTCTTCTCCTAGACTCAGCAGTTTCCAAGATAACAATCCTCTCCCTCAATTGCTTGAGTTCAAGACCTTGTGTACTGACTGTTTGTACCAAGTCTGCATTTTGCTTTTGCAAGCTAATGCAGACAGCCGTCATTTCCATCAATGTGTATGGTTCCAATCTGCCCTCCTCTAGAATGGGTATTTGACCTCCCAAAGTAGAGTCATGGGGCATGGATGAGGTCTTAAAGATGTTAGGACTGTCTTGGCCTGCATCTAAGCCAGTACCAATAGTCCCAGCCTCATCCATAGCACCAACCACACTTGTGGTGGTGGTTCTCTCTGTTACATGGCTAGGACCACTAGAGGAGAACACTCCAGTAGTCCTTGGGCGTTTTTGCAACCTATATTCAGGTGGGGTAGAGGATGATGTGGATTGGGAGGTAGTTTGAAGGTTAAGGGGTGTTTGGGTCTGTGAAGGAAAGGTGTCAACGTTTGGATTACTTGTGTCAACGCCAACATTTAATGTGTCAGCGTTGAAGGGTTCATGGTCAATTTCCATGTGTTGAGGTGAAGGCAAAGGTTCTGGTATTGGGTCAATTTGTGGTTGTGGGTCTGGTTGGGGTTGTGCTGCTACAATAACAACAAGCATAGCTTGGGTGAGGGGTAATTCACGGTGAGGGGGTGAGTTCATCTTGGTAAAAATAGCTTTCTTTTGCACAGGGATCTCATAAAAGTCATCATGATCCCTTGTGCAGTAAGTTTGCACATCAAAAACCATTTGCAAAAATCTGGGATAAGCCAAAGTCATTTTATTCCCTTTGTTTTTACACATGCCATCAAAAATCAGTTTTGAAAAATTAAACTTTTGCCCATTTGTAATGCACACAATTGCACTAGCAATTGATCTATTAATTTCATTGTGTGCAGTACATTTGGGACTCAAACATTGTAGGATGACATGTATGAGGTACTTCCAGGCTGGGGAAATTCCTGTTTATGATATTTGTTTAAAGTGCCCTCATCAGGGAAAGGATACCCCAAAGCCTAAAGTCCTTGTTCTATTTCATTAATGGGGAGGGTGGTTATACCATCTGCATCATCAAGATGCAAAGCCTGGCGAACCAAGGCTTCAGTAACCACCCATGTACGCCCATGAACAATAGTTGATAATGTAGTCACATTATTAATTGTTGAGGAACTGACAGTGTTCTAAAACTGCTTAATATGAGTGACAGGGATGAGAGGAGCATGAGAAAGAGCATACCTAATAGGAGATGCATTCAAATACGCCACCATCTGGGTGTATTGTGGAAACAAAGTATCATTAGCGTCCAAATAAGCAATCATGTTGTACTAACTCCTGAATCCCAATACCAAGTCACTTGGTTTAAACTTTGGTGCTATTGTTGAAGAAAGCTGTTTGTGATTTATTGAGAAAGATGAATTATAGGAGAAAAAGTGTTAGACAAGAATATGAGGTACCCTGTTTAAAAATAGGAGCCAAATATATAGGAGAGATAGGCACATGTGATTGGTCAAAAATAAGGCAAGAAATTTCAAAATATAATGATGAAAATCTTGAAAAGAAAATAATTTATCTTGTGCATTAATTAAAAGTTATCTACTCCCAAAATTACGGCCCCAAAATTCGTCAAAAATGACAACTGGGTAGGTCCCAATGAGTGTCAACGGTAAAAAATAACCTATCAACGCCCAACGGCTATATTCTTGTCAACGTTTGCCAAAGCCATGCCAGCTTCTAAATTGGTCATAACAACGTTTGGAAAAATGTTTGTCAGCGTCCAAAAATAAAAGTAATAAAAATGAAAAAGGACCTTAACAAAGTAATTTATCCTAGTGAAGATAACCTATAAATTGATAATTATTATAGGGCGGCAAGCACTGTCCAGTTATGCACACTTGCTTATGCAAGATAGACATAACAGTCCTCTAGTGTCCCTTGCTAACCAAAATTCTTAAAAATTAAGTTATCTCATAAAATCCCTTGTAACTCCCAGGTAAACCCATTGTAAATCATTCCTAAGTCTCCCAACAGACCACATCCAATTCTAGGCCAAAAATGTCTTGGCAGCATGCATAGTATATCAACTTTGCATGCTACAGTGCCTCATGATTTAGTAAACTAACTCATACTCACCTGTGGACACAATCTAGAATTGTGATAAGAGTATTATAAGAATACCCAAAAGTCCTAAAGGTTCCTAAAACCTCCCCTTAAACTGTGATACATATGTTGCCCAATAATATGCATGAATATAAAAATTTATGTCAAGATAGGAATATAAATATTCCAACCATCATCCATAAATTGAAACATGCTCCAATGATGCTCCAAGGATCCATAAGCAACTCTGTATCCAATGGTACAATGCTAACAACGCCTGCACATTTAGATCAAAAACCACAAAACTAACATGTTGCTGACAACGTCACGATAACACTTATCAGCGTTAAAATAACCTTTGTCAGCGTTAGACAAATATAGTGGAAAATCTAACTTTTCAAAAAGACCAATAACAATGCATATCCTGTACATACTTTTACAAAAAGACCCCAAAACACATATCAAGTGAGATTGATCATTCCAATACTTGTTATCAAGTATTGAAACCTTACAGCATCAAAAGGTTTAGTTAATAAATCAGACACATTTTCTTCTGTGTCAACCCTATCTGGTTGTATTAAACCCTTTTCAAAACAATCCCTTATAAAACGATGTCTAATTTCTATGTGTTTTGTTTTAGAATGATGTACAGGATTTTTAATAATGCATAAAGTGCTGTTATTGTCTACAAAAATCTTGGTGTGCATGAAATTATACCCATAATCCAACAGCTGGTTCTGAATCCATAAGAATTGTCCACAACAAGCAGCTGCAGCAACATACTCTGCTTCATTTGTAGAATTGGCCACCACTGTTTGTTTCTTGCATTGCCAAAATATCAACCTACTTCCAAGAAACTGACATCCACCAGTTGTGGATTTTCTATCAAATTTATCACCACCATAGTCACTGTCTGAATATGCAATAAGCTCCAATGGTGAATCTTTTGGATACCATAGTCCAAGATCTGGATAACATCTAAGGTACCTAAAGATTCTCTTGACAGCATGAAGGTGACACTCTTTGGGAGTCACCTGATGGCGTGCACATGCACACACAGCAAACATAATGTCAGGTCTTGAGGCTGTGAGATACATCAATGAACCAATCATTGATCTATAGTGCCTGACATCCACATCTTTTCCATCTCCAAATTTTCCCCAAGGGTGTTCTCTATCCATAGGAGTATTGGCCCTCTTTTCATGTGGAGAAAAGCCAAACTTCTTCAAGATTTCTGCCACATATTTATCCTGAGAGATCAAGATACCATCTTCTTTCTGCTGAACTTGTAACCCTAGAAAGAAGTTCATCTCCCCCATTGCACTCATCTTGAATTTGTCTGTCATAAGCTTGGAAAGTCTTCACTCATCTTTGGGTTTGTGGAACCAAAGATGATATCATCCACATAAACCTGAACAAGTAAGACATCCTTACCAATCTTCTTTGTAAATAATGTCTGGTCTATGGTGCCCCTTTTGAATCCATTTTCCACCAGATAGGTGGACAATGTGCCATACCATGCTCTTGGGCTTGATGAAGTCCATACATAGCTTTCTTGACTCTATACACCTTCTATGGATGCTCTGGATCTTCAAAACCAGGAGGCTGCATAACATACACCTCCTCAACAATTGTGCCATACAGGAAAGCACTCTTCACATCCATTTGATAGACAGTGAAGCCCATGTAGGAATCATAGGCTAGAAATATTCTTATAGCCTCAATCCTTGCAACTGGTGCAAAGACCTCCTCATAGTCTATCCCTTCCTCTTGTGTATATCCTTGAGCCACTAAACGTGCCTTGTTTCTGACCACAATGCCTCTTTCATCTTTATTGTTTCTAAGAACCCATCTTGTCCCAATATGTTTGACATATCTGGGATAATCAACTAACTCCCAAACATCCTGAATAGCAAATTGGTGAAGCTCATCCTACATTGCTTCCACCCAACATGGTTCTTTGAGAGCATCAAAAATCTTCTTGGGTTCCTGTTGTGACAGAAAACAGGCAAACAAACTTGCTTGAACAAGAGGGGTATCAACCTTCTTGTGTATATTGGCAATAAATCCTCCAAGATTCTGATGAGATCTTCTAGTCTGAACAGGAGACATGACATCTCCAATAATTTGAGAAGAGGGGTGATTCTTCATTGTAGAAGTAAGAACTCCTCCCTCAAAAAGTCTGTAGTCATCAATCTCATCATCCAAGTTACCAATATCTTCTTCAGACTCTCTTCCATCAATATCTGAATGAACCTCTCCATTTCTGTTTGACGGTTCACCTTGTTCATAATTGGAAGAGAAAAGATGGGCAAAGGTGTTGTCAACGCCTGAACCAAGATTGTCAGCGTTTGAGCCATCAACGCCTGAACTAGAGTTGTCAACGTTTGAGTCATCAACGCCTAAATTTGTCTTGTCAGCGCCAGATTTTCCTTTGTCGGCGCCTGAAGGACCATGCATGTTGTTAACTGGTGATACTTGGGGACCATCATTTTCCTTTCCAGCAGCAGCAGCAGCAGCAAAAGCATCTGTCGCTATAGGAATTGTGACATACTCAAGTATGGGAGATGACTTGTCTGCTTGTGATCCAACCTCTTCATTAACCTGTGTACCTGAAACATCAACAACTGGTTCTTCCACAACGTTTGAAGTTACCTTCGCAATGTCTGGATTAGTAAGAGGCATATAATTCAAAGTTCTAGATAGAGGTTCCAAGTCAAACAACTAATTTGGACCACTTTCAGGATCACTAGGTTTACTCTCTAAAAACCTAACATGTACTTTTTCAAGTATACGTTTTTCCTTCTTAAGGTAAACCCTATATCCCTTGCTCTGCACTGAATAACCCATGAAGTAGCCCTCATCACCTTTAGCACTGAATTTACCTAAGGCATCACTAGTATCTAGGACAACTACATGACAGCCAAAAGGTTTAAGAAAACCAATATTAGGTTTCCTTCCCCAAAGTAACTCATAAGGTGTTTTGTTATGTATCTTGTTGACTAATGCTCTATTCTGAACATAACAAGCTGTATTCACAGCCTCAGCCCAAAAAGCTATGGGAAAGTGAGCATCAGCCAACATAGTCCTTGCTGCTTCAATTAGGGTTCTATTCTTTCTCTCAGCAACCCCATTTTGCTGTGGGGTTCTGGCAATACTAAACTGTCTAGTAATCCCTTTCTTGGCACAAAAATCATCCAACAGTTTATTTCTAAACTCACCACCATGATCACTTCTAAGCATCTTAACTTCATTACCAGATTTCTTCTCAATTTGGTTAATAAAATTAATTAAAGTATCAGCAGTGTCACTTTTCATAGCTAAAAAGAAAGTCCAAGTAAACCTTGAAAAGTCATCTGTGATGACAAAGCAGTACGATTTACCATTCAAACTCTCTATATTAGTTGGACCAAACAGGTCCATATGCAGCAAGTGAAGAGGTTTAGAACTAGAGTGCACTTGTTAAGACTTAAATGAGACCTTGTGTTGTTTGCCTTTAAGGCATGCAACACAGGAGTGGTCATTGTGGAAAGCCTTTTCAGGCAAACCATCAACCAAACCAAGTCTCACAAGTCTGTTTATATTTTTAAAGTTAATGTGCCCTAGTCTCATGTACCATAGATTACTCTCATCAACTGAAGCTTTAGCATAAAAACATGACATGTTATTATTCATCCTAATTCCATTAAGATTCACATTATAAATGTCCTTATGCCTAGGTGTTCTATAGTCAATAAATTTCTCATCTAACATTTTAAAATCCTTGCTCAACACCAAGCATTCAGTATCAGCGAAAAGAACCTTATTTTTGTTATCACAAACTTGAGATACACTAAAAAGATTGTAATCAAGTTCTTTTACCAGAAACACGTTTTCAAAACGCAAATTGTTGGTGAGAAGATTTCCTTTGCCTGTGATACTTCCATATCTGCCTCCAAAGTAAACTTTATCACCATCCTTAATGGGAGTGAAGTTTGTGAGATAATCTTCCTTCCCAGTCATGTGCCTAGAGCATCCACTATCCCAATAGCCATAATCATTTACCTGTTTTTGAATGCCCTGCACATAAAGAAAACAAATTAGTTTTCTTTGGGAACCCAAGCCTGAGCAGACTTGGATTCATCTGGTTGTTCAACAAGAACAGACTTAGTTCTCATAACAACCCCTTGTTCATCCCTTTTTGGATGAAACACCCAGTTAACCCCAATTGGTTTTGTAATGACCTTTGAAATATAATTAAATCTATTATAGGTCATAGAAATCCTATTAGAATTAGGGTTTTGATCTTTCTTAGGTCTCCATGTCAAGCTAGAAGAAGCTTTAGACCCCTTTCCCTGTGGTTGCAAATATTTACCATTATTTGGTCTGGCAACGTTTCTGTCAGCGTTTGATTTGGTCTTGCCAACGCTGAAATTACCCTTATCAGCATTGAACCTAGGGTTTGCTATAGGAACCCATTGCCTATTAGACCATGTATTGGTCTTCTGAAAAGGTCTTTGTCCATGAGTGTTAGACCCTTTGGTAAAGAATGGGGTTGGTCTAACAACTTGTGAACTTTGCTCCATAAAAGTTTTGGGTCTGACAGTGTTTGACCTTTTGTCAGCGTTGACCTTGGAAGCGTTGACACACTTATAGGCTAAATGTGTAAAGCTACCACAAGTAAAACAGGCTTTTCTAGACACAACTCTAGGTCTAGAAGAAAAGAAACCTGTTCCATTATCAAGGTTTTCACAATTGGTGTCACTAACTTGCCTTTTTGGTGACCTAGTATTTCTATATATTTCTGCATATTTAATGCTAGGTTTTCTAACAACGTTTGAGCCAAGGTCAACAGTCTTGCCAGTGATTGGGTTTGTTACTTTGATAAGCGCAGACTCAGTTGGGCTATCACAAAGCATGCCACCCTTGACAAACAAGGTAGGGTTGGCTTTCTTCCATTCATTCAAATCAGTCAACTTTTGCCTATATTCTTCTACTGGGGTAAGGACTCTTGGTGGAGGAATAAATTCCTCTTCTTGGAGTTCTGGTAAACCAGTCCAAGATAAGTCCTTTCTTTGGACACTATAGAAGTCCCTAGCTGGTGGTGGAACACCAGAATACTCCTTCATCCCAATCCCAGTCATGTCCCTATAATCCCTTTGTTTACTAACACATTCTCCTAGGGTTTGTGAGGCCTTATCAAATCTCTATATTTTAAGGTCTACATTATCCTTATTCTTGATAGCCTCATCTAACTTAGCCTGTAATTCAGCATTGACCCTTTCCATGATGTTTCTAATATCAGTAGTAGCATTTAAATCATGTTTTAAGATATTTATTTTATCTTTTAGGTCAAACTCCATTTTCTTATACTCAGCTACAGTCTTTTCAGTTTGAGTAAGAGCAAGTTGATAGTTAGACAACTTGCATCTCTCAGTACTCACATCTCCTAACAATCTTATAACCTCTTTGTTAAGTCTTTCAGTATTTAAACGACAACCCTTACTACAAAAAGCATCATCATATACCTCATTGTCTGATGAAGATGAGGAGTGTGCCATAAGAGCATATTGAACATGCTCTTCTTCTTCTATCTCAGCAACCAAAGCTTTATCCTCTTCCTCATCCTTAGCCAAATAGCTCTGTCCCATCCAACACCATCAATTTCTTGCATTACCAACATGGCCTTAGGATCCTGAGCCTTAACAATTTGGCTTGAGGGTTTTCTAGCATCAGATATTCTTGGAGATCTGCATTCTCTTGTAAAGTGCCCCATACGATGACAATTGTAACACTCAACCTTGGATTTATCAAATCCAGCAGTGTCCTTAGCATTAAAAGTCATCTTCTTCTTGAATATTCTATTCCATCTGTTTGCTCTTATACTTGCAAGAGCCATGTTCCACTTTATATCCATCTCCTCCAAATGCTCATCACTTATTTTCTCAAGGTCCTCATATGTAATCACTAAACCATTGGGCAATGAAGCAATGTATGCACACACAGTATCCAGATCAATACCAGCAGGCTTAACTCTTGGAGAGTCAATTTTGTATGTGTCAGCGTCTGAATGTGAGGCGTTGACAGGGTATGATCCAGCGCTGACACATGTTGATCCAGTAACTGGGTGCATGTATGAATCCTTCTGATCAAATTGGCCTTCACTATGTGAGAAGAAGGCCATGTTACTATTGGTAGACTTACTTTCATGATCCAAAAGAGTTTCATTCTCCAGCAGCCTCAGTTTGTTATAAACATCATCAAAAGTAGAACTTTTGTGAGTGTTATTGGCAATTATAGATCTTGCCTCAATCTTCCATGCATCACCAAGGCTTTTGAGAAAAGTGGCAATAATGTCAACATCACCAATTACTGTCCCTATGAAGGACAACTTGCTTGTAATGTCAAGAAGTCTGCTTCTCACACTACTTAACTTCTTATTAGTTTGAGCCTTAAAAACAGCATACTCATGTAAGAGTTGCTTCCTTTTCTCTTCTACAGTATCAGCATTACCACCATGGGCAACTTCAAGGGCTGCCCAAAGGTCTTTTGCAGACTCATAACCTCTGTATTTGTGCTGATTTTCTTGTCCCAAAGAGAGTTTTAGAATGCTTAGGGTTTTCATATCAACCCTTTTCTTTGCTATGTCCTCAGCAGACACAGCTCTACCATCTTCAGGTTTTTCTTTTTTATCTGCTTCAGAGCATCCTTGAACAGCTGATCTTGTAGCAATGGCATCTGCAATCTTTTGAGCTTTATTGAATGTGTTTCCATATTCAATAATCTCCCAGAGAGTGTAGTCATGGATTTGCAGATTTTGCTCAAAGTTGAACTTCCACAACTCAAAATTGTCTGCATCTAGCATGGGAATCTTGATGTTGTGGTTTGAGGAGGAGGAGGAGGTTACTTCTGGAGTAGACATGATGTTTTTTATGGTTTTGTGAAAATTAGGGTTTTTGGTGATTTTAGGGTTCTTGTGTTCTTTTAGATCAAAGTTTCTCAACAAGCTCTGATACCACTTGTTGATCCCAAACTTAGATCGATTTAGCTTGTGTAAACGAGATTAGATCAAGTTATACACATAGAGAAACTTTGTTTATGTATAAAGTAATTTAAGTGTTATGTGAAATTAACACTTAAACAAGAACACACAAAGGATGTAAAACAAACTTTCACTTGATTGATTGAATCGAACTTGCTTATAATGAAAGTGTTTAACGTATGAAAAACTTATATGAAACATAACCTAAAGGTCTTCTTTTATAGACATAAGAAACCTTGTACAAGAGTCTACGTATCAGCTATTCTAGGTAAAGATAATTATAGAAAATACAATGTTGATCCTATCTTTACTAGAAACAAACTAGAAACAAAATACGCGTAGACCATATCTTTCTATCAGTGCTTATCTTCAACCTATCAACGCTTGACTTCTTCCTGTCAATGCTTGATCTGTCAGCGCTTGTTCTCTTCTTATCAACGCTTGTTTTCTTCTTGTCAGCGTTCAAGTGTACTGGCTACATTTTATTCCTAACAGATGAAAATGCATGATCGCACGTTTGTTATATAGTGTATTACTTTATTTTTTTCCAACCTATAATAAGTTATCGTAATGATATACATTTTATTTTGCTTGCGTATGTTTACCTTTGTTTTATTTATTCAAGAGTATAATAAATGAAATAAAATGGTTTTTATTTATTTAGCACTGATAGGTGTGAAAACACCCATCCTTTTTACCACTTAATTACAATAATAACCAAGCCAAAACGTGTATTTTATGTCATTTATGTCGGAATTATGCGTGGTTTGTGTTTTTGTTGTAATTTAGGACGAAAAGGTGAAAAGTGGAGAAAACACGGCATTCACGGGCTTTTATCAAAGAAAAAGATGAAAGATGAAGTCGAAAGATCAAGAGTGGAAAAAGAACGGAAGTCCAAGACCAATTCTGAAGATTTATCGAAGAAAAAGTCAAAGACGGAAGTTTACTAAAAAGCCGAAGAACTCGAGTCTTATTTATAAAGAAAATACAAGACGAGTTTGAAGAAATCCCAAGACAAAGTCCAAGTATTAAGAAGACTAACAAAAGATTAAAGAGATCAAGGACCTAAGTGTGCAATTAAGAGAAAGAAGAAAGAGGGAGGAAGCTTCCTAAGCTCCTCCCTAATCTCCCTATAAATACCAACCAACCTCATTTGTTGAGAGTTGTTGGTGGCTTGACAAACCATTCTTCCACCATTTTTCATTCCTTGTCATTTTATTTCTCGCACTTTAATTAATTGTTATGCACTTTTAATCAATTTAATTTTCAAGTAAGTTTTCATTATTTGTTCTTTAATCTTTACTTTTCTTGCCTTAATCTTTAATCTTCCTTTCTTGATTCTACTTTACTTGTGGTGCGATTCACATATGATCCGTGTTGTTCATTTAAGTGTTCGTGCTTAAAAATTTCATCTTTTTATGTTTTGATTCTAAAAGTTTGTTGATTTTAAGTTTTGTTAAGTTATATTTGTGCTTATTCGATTTATTTCATTTGAGATTCGTCCTAGTTTTGGTTTGAGCTTATTCCAATAGCTTAATACCATTGCCTTTATTTTCGGATCAAAAAACCAATCGGAAAGGGTTTTAAATCCCTTTTCCGACCACTGTTTTCCGACCATAGCTTTCCGACCGAACCACCCCTTCATTCCGATCGGATGATCGGAAAAGGGTCTTGGAAGATTCCGATTGGATCATCTATTTAGCATTCCGATCTGATCTTTTCAGTTATTCCGATTGTAGGTGTTGGTCATATTCCGACCAGTAGCATTTCATTATATTCCGATCCAACATGTTTCTACTAATTCCGATTGGTTGTCGTGTGTATATTCCGATCGGGACCTTCTTGTACATTCCGATCGGATCCTTATGGATTCCGATCGGGTGTATTCCGATGGAAGGTTTTGTTTTACGGTTTTGCTTATGTTTAAATGTCAATTTCTCTCGTTTTATTTTTAGTCTATTTTAATTTCGTTCCGCGTTTTTATTTTATTGTCAATTTACTTTTCGTCAAAGCTTTAATTTTACGTTATTTAATTTCTCGTCGCTTACTTTTAACGTTTTAAATATTGCACCAATTTACGTTTCACTTAGTTATAGTTTTAATTACTTGTCATTTATTATTAAGTCTTGCACATTTATTTTTCCAAAACCAAAAATATTTGTTTCACCAAGAACAACTAATCTCACACAATTAACCGGAAATCAATTCGATTAGATACCGAGAACGAACTTTCAACGAGTAAAAATTTCGAACATCAAATGGCGCCGCTGCCGGCTCTTTTCGTGAGGATCGAAAGTTTTTTGTGAGAGAAGCGTTGGCTTTTGGGATCCGTTCACTTGTGAACGTTATTTTTCTTGTCAAAACTTTTAAAAAAATCCAAAAACATTTGAAAACTCATAAAAAGCATTTCTTTTTCAAAGTTTTGCACCAAAAATATTCTTCTTGCTCATCTATCTTTCTTTATGGATTCTTATGTCCATTGCGTCGGTTGCGGGAGACGATTGTACGGGAACGACTCTTGTCAATGGTGTACATGTGAGCGGTGCGGAAACGATATCAAAGATACACAATCAATACCAGGATTTTGTCCTTTGTGTCCCTCAATTAATTCGTCCTTTTTGAACCCACCTACTCTTTCCCCGTGCATCTATTGTGGAAGCGATTCTCCTTGGCATGTTTCGTGCCCGGTTCAATACTCGTATGATTACGGGCAAGAACCGGGGTACAATTATGACTATGATAATAGCTATCCACAAGACGCACCCAGTCTTTCTCCTCAACCGTTCTGCAACAACTGTGGGGGTCCTCACGATACCTATTATTGTCAACTAATGAATTATTATGAACCAAATCCGGTTTATAATTCTTCTCAACCGATGAACTACTATGAGCCACAACCATGCTATAATTCAGGTTTTCAACATTTTGAACCCCCACAGCACATCATCGATCATCAACCTCCCTTCGAACAATTGAGCCCCCACGAACAATGGAACTCTCTTGCTAAGCAAAGTCAACAAATTCAAGAAACTTTCAACAGGATCATCGAAAAATGGCAAGAGGATCAACGACAAGAGCAAATATCGAATATTGAGACTTATACTCCTCCTCCGGTGTACCCATACTATTATGATGATGACGAGGATGATGTCTATGATCTCAACCCATCCTCTGAGATTACTACTCATATTCTTGATAACACCAATGCATCTAAGGATAGTGATACTTCGGGTGAGATTCGTGATTTTGGTCTTGAAGAAGTCTTTGATGAGGTTTGTGATCTTACGACTTTTGCTGAACTTAAGGATGAGGTTGTTTTTAATGATGAATTCCAATTCGAGCCCGAGATTGCGGAAATTATCGAACGAGAGCTAGCTCTTTTACCTCCGATTCTTCCTACAAGCGAGGTCGATTTTTCCAACATCGATGCTGAACTTGATGAGTTGGAGCGTCTTATTTTTCATAATAATGACGAACCAACTCACTTGACCAATCATCCTATTCTCGAGGAGTTACCTAATCAACACTCCTCCACTGAGAATTACGTTTACCACATTCGTGCGGATTTAACTTATCAACAATCCCCACAAATGAATGATGGTTTCGTACTTGATCGTGATCTTTTTGAGCGAGTTTCTGAAATCCTCAATGATGGGAACGACAAACCTTGGTTTGACGCACCTATTTATGATGAAGAAATCGAAGAGATTAACGTTCATGAGGATGAGTGCTTTGACCCGGGGGGTGTCATTGATTATTTTCTAATTGATGACCTTACGGCTTTGCCGCTTGCTGCTGAGCATCCATTGTCTTTAGGGGATGACAATGTGATTCCTTTACCCACCCCACCTCCCGTGGATCATTACCTCACATACCTCTCGTATGTTGAGCGGACCTTTCCCCCATTTAAGACTTATTCCCCCGCCTCCCCTTTGTTAATGTCCACCGGGAACGAGGACAAGGTCTTTGATCCCGGTATCACATTCGAGGCTTCCCCATGGACTATTTAATTCGGGGACGAGTCAGGCTCGTGACTCGGATAACAAAAACAAGCGCCTTTTGGGAGGCAACCCAATTATCTATCTTTACCTGTTTTCACCATAAGTGTAGGGGGAGCCCCGTGGTGTTTCTTGCTTTCTTTCTTATCATGTGCAGGGATTAGAGCTTCAAAGACACACTCTTGATGACTTTTGACGAACCGTGATTCCGTGTTCCATTATCCCGGTTCTATCCTAAACTCTTTTCGATTCACTATTTTATATTTTCTCAATATTAAAATAGGAATCTCTTTAGTTGTCTTTTCCTTAGCGAGATTTAAACAACGTGCACAATGTCCTAAGTGTAGGGGAGTTTACTCCCACATGCTTAAACATTGAGGACAATGTTTATCTTAAGTGTAGGGGGGACTTTTATCGAAGTTAAGTGGTCTTTTCCTTGTATTTGTCCTCATTTTAACCGGAAAATTTGATTTTTCGACATTTTTCAAAATTTTTAATCTATTTTGGCCAAGTTGTACAGTTGTATTTTCCTTTATCATGATTAGTTTCTTGCCATTTCTAGAATAAATTTTTAATAAAGTCGTGAATATTTTGACTCAACCCGAGTTTACTTGCCTAAGTTTACTCTAGCTAGTATCCTTAACGTGTTTAAGTCAAGTTTTGCTAGGCTTTTATATAGGGAGCTATAAAACGCGAAAGTCTTAACTCTCACGGGTTAAGAACAAGAACTTTTCGCAAGTTCCTATAATTGATCCTAGAGAGTCGTTTATCAAGGGAACTTTAAAACGCGATTTCTAAACTTGAAAAAGTCTAAGAATTTGCAAGATCCTATAGGCGACTCGAAAACCCAAAACTTTGATTTAATAGGCTAAGCATCCACGAGTCTCATTCCTTGAGATTTTAAACTGTGGAGAACGAGAGATGATAGAGCCAATTATAAGTTCGGTATTCTTTCGTGAATTTATGTGAGTTAATTATGAGCCTATTCTCCCTCCGCTTGTTAATAAATTAATCTGCTAATAAATAAGGTTGTACGATTTAAAAGGTTACTTAGCTTCTAGCCCCAGATCGTTTAAAAGTTGCTCGGTAATGACGAGAGTTCATAGCCAAGGCATAACTTATGAAGCGGGGCGCGAAGATTGGCGAGTCCAAAAAGGCCCTAACAAGGCATGAGGGCTACATTTTGTTGCTAAAGATCCAAAAGTGATGTGAAGAATCATTTATTGAAAATCAATATGAAGGATCGAGACACACGACGAAAAGCAAGAACTCCCCAAAAGTCATGGAGAAGTCTATCCGAAAAGACCCTAACAAGGTATGAGGATAAATAGATCCAAGTCCTAAAAGGAGGCGGATCGCTGTATATCGAAGTCCAAAATAAAGATTGGAGAAAAATGAAGAAGTCGTGGTCCAAAGATGAAGAATCTCTCAAAAACTTCAAGTGAAGAAATTCCTATTATGAAGAGAAGACCACAATTTCAAGAACGTCTCTCGAAGATTCGAAGTATGAAGTCGCTGCCAAATATCGGCCCGAGAAAGGTCTCAAATCGCGAACCAAGTTATGCCAAGATATGAACTTTTTGATATCCCGAGAAGCAGTTTTAAAAGATTTGGTCCTTTAGCTAAATATTGATTAAATCGTTCACCTTATTTTCGGACTAAATAACTATCGAAATAAGTCAAACAATGCATCCTCGTGATCATTCAAGACAAAAATAAAATATAAGAGATACACCTAGGGATAAGGGAGTCTAAGTGAATAATTGGCCCACATGAGTTCGTGATAGTTTGCTAACTTATAATAACAATGATCTCGTTTTTAAGCTTAGTTTGGAGAACGTGAAACTTGAGGATGATGATCATTCACGACATTTTCAAAACCCAAGGTATGTTTTTGATTTCTTTACTTTGTATGTTTATAATTTTCTATTTCTTTAAATAAAGGCCAACGTGGATTGATTATGATGGAAAATGTAATCTTGCTTTGTAACTAATGCATTGCATGAGGACATTGCAATGGTTAAGTGTAGGGGATTTGATAGGTGTGAAAACACCCATCCTTTTTACCACTTAATTACAATAATAACCAAGCCAAAACGTGTATTTTATGTCATTTATGTCGGAATTATACGTGGTTTGTGTTTTTGTTGTAATTTAGGACGAAAAGGTGAAAAGTGGAGAAAACACGGCATTCACGGGCTTTTATCAAAGAAAAAGATGAAAGATGAAGTCGAAAGATCAAGAGTGGAAAAAGAACGGAAGTCCAAGACCAATTCTGAAGATTTATCGAAGAAAAAGTCAAAGACGGAAGTTTACTAAAAAGCCGAAGAACTCGAGTCTTATTTATGAAGAAAATACAAGACGAGTTTGAAGAAATCCCAAGACAAAGTCCAAGTATTAAGAAGACTAACAAAAGATTAAAGAGATCAAGGACCTAAGTGTGCAATTAAGAGAAAGAAGAAAGAGGGAGGAAGCTTCCTAAGCTCCTCCCTAATCTCCCTATAAATACCAACCAACCTCATTTGTTGAGAGTTGTTGGTGGCTTGACAAACCATTCTTCCACCATTTTTCATTCCTTATCATTTTATTTCTCGCACTTTAATTAATTGTTATGCACTTTTAATCAATTTAATTTTCAAGTAAGTTTTCATTATTTGTTCTTTAATCTTTACTTTTCTTGCCTTAATCTTTAATCTTCCTTTCTTGATTCTACTTTACTTGTGGTGCGATTCACATATGATCCGTGTTGTTCATTTAAGTGTTCGTGCTTAAAAATTTCATCTTTTTATGTTTTGATTCTAAAAGTTTGTTGATTTTAAGTTTTGTTAAGTTATATTTGTGCTTATTCGATTTATTTCATTTGAGATTCGTCCTAGTTTTGGTTTGAGCTTATTCCAATAGCTTAATACCATTGCCTTTATTTTCGGATCAAAAAACCAATCGGAAAGGGTTTTAAATCCCTTTTCCGACCACTGTTTTCCGACCATAGCTTTCCGACCGAACCACCCCTTCATTCCGATCGGATGATCGGAAAAGGGTCTTGGAAGATTCCGATTGGATCATCTATTTAGCATTCCGATCTGATCTTTTCAGTTATTCTGATTGTAGGTGTTGGTCATATTCCGACCAGTAGCATTTCATTATATTCCGATCCAACATGTTTCTACTAATTCCGATTGGTTGTCGTGTGTATATTCCGATCGGGACCTTCTTGTACATTCCGATCGGATCCTTATGGATTCCGATCGGGTGTATTCCGATGGAAGGTTTTGTTTTACGGTTTTGCTTATGTTTAAATGTCAATTTCTCTCGTTTTATTTTTAGTCTATTTTAATTTCGTTCCGCGTTTTTATTTTATTGTCAATTTACTTTTCGTCAAAGCTTTAATTTTACGTTATTTAATTTCTCGTCGCTTACTTTTAACGTTTTAAATATTGCACCAATTTACGTTTCACTTAGTTATAGTTTTAATTACTTGTCATTTATTATTAAGTCTTGCACATTTATTTTTCCAAAACCAAAAATATTTGTTTCACCAAGAACAACTAATCTCACACAATTAACCGGAAATCAATTCGATTAGATACCGAGAACGAACTTTCAACGAGTAAAAATTTCGAACATCAAGCACTTATATAAAAATAATGTTTCATAAAAACCCTTCAAGTTTCAGTTGTACAAAATTAGTCCTCCACGTTTCACAAGTTACTGTTTAACCCTTTTAGCTTATTAATTATTTTAATTAGTATCAATAGACCTAATTTAAATTGCACCTAAGTCCTTGGTTTTATAATAATTACAAAACAGCCCCTAGGGCTTAATAAACTTCGGCATTTGGCAAGTTATACCCCTAGGGTTTATTATTTCTAGTAGATTGCAAGGAAGGTCCCTAGGGCTTATATAAGTTTTGGCTTATGTCAATTTCAGCCCCTAGGGTTTATGTGTTTCGAATAATTGCAAGATTAGCCCTTAGGGCTTATATAAGTTTTGGTTAATTACATTTTAGTCCCTAAGGTTTATTAGTTTTGGAAAAATACAAGTTTAGTACCTATGGCTTATTTAAGTTTCGGCAATTGGAAAAGTAAGTCCCTAGGGTTTGTTTAAGTTTCGTTTAATTCATAAATAACCCTTTAACTTTCTAAAAAATACCTAACGACCCTTATACTTTGTAAAAAGATAGAAAATGGATTTTAAAAGTTACGGTTTGTACCCTTTTAGTTCTTAAACTCACAAAATTAACTTATAACTTTTAGGACTTTACATTTTAGGATTATACTTTCACAAGTGTCCACTTTTGGCACAAAAAGTTACCAAAATGGGTTTTTAGAGCTTAATGGGCTCGGTAAGGCCCATTAAGGGTCCGATTGGTTTTGGGCTTATGTGGGCTTGGGTAGATCTAGGAAAAATTACACAAGTGTATAACTTATACTAAATAAGCTAAATAATTTCATGGGCCTATTGGGTCTATTTATGGCTCGGCTTATTAATAAGTCGTGGGTCATGGGCTTATGTTGTAGGCTTATTGGGCTTAATTTGTGGGTTATTTCATTAATGCATGTTAACTTAATATCATGATTTCTAGCTTATTTTAGGATTTAGGCATCCTAGGTTTTCTAATTTTCTAGGTTTAACTTAGATCTAGGAAGTGACTAACATTAGCATTTCATAGTTCAAAACTAACATGATATTACCTAACATAAAATCATGTCGTGGGTTTCAAGGATTATCCTAAGGCTTGTTTATCCAAATTTTACGTATGAATGGTGTTTATGTGATGGTTTTCATGAGTGTATCTAGTTTACATATGGTTTTACTTATATTTTCATGAATAATAATGTAGGAATGAAGACAAAGGTTGTGGTACTTACTTGTAATCTAGGAAGATGAACTAAGTATGGAAATGAGCTAGTAATACCTTGCTTCTAATAGATCTACACGAAATGGATATGTGCCGTGACCTAGAGCTCCATATGTTGCCTTGATATTCAAGATTTGTGTAGTAAGAGTAAATGCTAGGATTTATGAGGTAGAAGACAAGGATTTGGTTTATTGAATGAGGTTTTGGGGAATGATCTTTATAGAAGTATATGTATGCCGTGAGTTATAATGTAGGAGTATGAGATTTGAGATTGTGGTGGAGGTGATATACACGCCTAAGAGAGAGATGAAGATCTAAGAGATATTTTGTGAATCTAAGTATATCTTCCCATGATCTTCCCTAGTACAACATAGTACTAATCCTTAATGTAATGTTTTGTGTAAGTTGGCCCTTGGTTTGGTAGCTAGCCGCGACACATAGAGGGTCAAGGGGACAAGAATTCCCAAATATTTCTAACCATAAATGGTTTATGTTGTATAAGTTTGAAATGGTAAGTGTGGTAATACTTAATGTTTCTAGAAGTGTACAAGTCGTAAGCTTGTGATTTTCGGCTAATGAAAGTGTTTAGGATAGATTTGTGTTTGATTTTGGTAAATCTAAGGAGATACTAAGGATCTAGGTAGAATATTGTAGGTTCTAATCTAGATCTATGGTGATTTGGTTAAGGTTTAGGGTTTATAGTGAAAGTATTTGTAGTGTATATTAAAATGTATAGTTTAGGTAAAATAAAATATGACACTTGTTAAAATGTATAAAAATAGAATGTGTGATGTTGGAATGTAAAAAAGTGGCTTTTATTGACTTGTGGTATTTCTTATAGTGTAATATATGTATATACATATATATTATATGGTGAATTTAGATACTTGGTAAATTCAAATAAATGTGATCATGGTTTTTAGATATTATAAATCTAAAATAGTGTGATACAAATGTTCATGAGTTCCATGTGGCTTAAAAGTCGCCAAAGTGATCAATCGAATGATTGTATGTTCATAATTATATAAAATGATATGAAAAGTTCCCGTGATCAAATATCCGTAATGACACTTATGTAAAACATAATGTAAGTGACAGATAAAAATATCTAATACAAAGGTGATGATATTTAATAAATCATGAGGTGACGTGTACAGTGATGTCATCCTAAAAATGAAAATTAAGGGTTTTACAAGGCTTGTGTTACAACAACAAGGTCATCCAATTGCCTTCCTTAGTAAATCACTTGCCCTAAAACATCAAACCTTATATACTTATGAAAAAAAATTCTTACCAGTCATCTATGCATTAGACAAATGGAGAGGCTACTTGTTGGATAAACACTTCATTATAAAAACAAATCACTACAGTTTGCAGTACCTATTGGATCAAAGGATTACCACTCCTGCTCAAATGAAGTAGCTTCCTAAATTGATGGGCTTTGATTATGAAATTGTTTATAAGAAAGGAGCTGAAAATGTAGTAGCAGATGCTCTTTCCAGAGTTCAAAGTCCAGTGGAATTGCTCTAAATAGTTGTCACCATTGTGTCCAGTTCATTGTATGACAAAATTAAACAAGTCTGGCAAGGATGATCCTAAGTTGAAGGCTACAATTGACAAATTACAGGTTGATCCTTCTTCTTCCAAACACTCCTTATAGTCAGCAGGATAGTTATTGAGAAAAAGGAATTTGGTCATTGGTAGTGATGAGGTTTTGAGAACAGATTTGCTACTATACTTTCATAATGGTCTAGATGGTGAGCATTCTGGAATGCAGGCAACTAGCAAAAGAATGTGTGCAGTGGTTTATTGGAAGAAAATGAGGAAGCAAATCAAATAGTTTATCAGACAATATGATACTTGCTAGAGGTTTAAACCAAAATTGGTTCCTTATCCTGGTCTTCTTTAACCTTTGCCTATTCCTACAAAAGTGTGGATAGAGATTTTCATAAATTTTATAAATGGTTTACCTATGTCTAAGGGCAGAACAGTCATTATGGTCATAGTGGACATATTGAGCAAGTACAACCACTTTATTCCTCTTACTCGTCCCTATACTACTCTACAAGTAGCTCAATCTTTCTTTGACACAATTTACAAGCTCCATGGATTGTCTCAAGTAATTGTAAGTGATAGAGATGCAGTTTTCATGAGCAGATTTTGGAAAGAACTCTTCTATTATCTGCAAGTGCAACTACATACCTCTATTGCCTATCATCCTCAAAGTGATGGTCAGACAGAAGTAGTCAATAGATGTTTGGAGTGTTATTTGAGGTGTATGTGTGGTGACAAACCAAAGGAGTGGGTCAATTGGCTTTCCTTAGCTGAATATTGGTATAACACTTCCTACCACACCACTATCAAAACAACACCTTACCAGGTGGTTTATGGTCAAGCTCCTCCCTCTCATATAGTCTAAACTAAGAGAGATAGTTTGGTGGATGTTGTGGACAGATACTTAAGTGCCAGAGAAGCTGCAATTGATTTACTCAAGTTCCATATCAAGAGATCACAAGACAGGATGAAAAGTTTGACAGATAAGCATAGAAGTGACAGAGAATTTGAAGAAGGTGTTTGGGTGTACTTAAAGTTAAAACCTTACAGACAATCATCACTCAGACAAGGCAAGCAACACAAAGTGTTGTCTAAATATTTTGGTCCCTTCTTGGTGGAAAAGAAAGTGGGTAAGGTGGCTTATAAGTTACAGCTACCTAGTTCTTCTCAGATACATCCAGTGTTTCATGTGTCCCAATTGAAACTCTATAGAGGCCCTATTCCTTTGTCATTTGCCATTTACCAACAGTTGGTAGTGATCGCTTAATTTTTGAGGAAACCTTTGTTGTGCTGGATAGGAGGATGGCTAGAAAGGGGAATGTAGCTGTTGTATATGTTCTAATTCCAATGGGTCAATGGTACTACAACAGATACTACTTGGGAGTTGTATGACACAATAGCTGAATATTTCTCACATTTCAAGTTGGATGCTTAATCAGATTGCTTGAGGACAAGCAATGTTTCAAGGGAGAGGCAATTGATATGTGTCAATTGGAAAAGTCAAACTAAAAGTCAAAGTTTGTTACTAACAGACTTTCCCGCCCATGTCACCTTCACTCATTTACCCTATAAATACTTTGTAACCAGTCATTTTCATCATTATGTTAAGTTGTAATCATTTCCATGTAACTACAATTTAACTATCAACAAAAAATCATTGTTTTACACATCATTTCTTAATTTCTTTCTTGAGTATCTTTTGTATTGCTAATAGTTCTTACTATTTCTTGATTGAGATCTAAGAGCTATATATCATATTATGAGTCTTCGTGACACCTATAAGGTGACTTTCGAAGATTTATATTTTTTCGTCATCTTCCCGAAAGGCTAATCATTGGTTCCTCTCTCCATCGGAACAATAGGGCCGTTATGCTCATTACTAAACTTGTTGAAGAGATGAAATATAACCAAGGTATATCTTTTTGATCATAGGTTGAATCGATCATCAAAATTTTTGAAATGATATCCTTATTTCCATGTCTTCCAGCTACTTTATCGTCTACTTTGATTTCACGTTTTTGTAAAATATATACACGAATACTTTCTGTTTTCCCCAGTAATGAATACTTGTAATAATATCAGCAAAAGAACGTTCTCCTGTGCTTCCAGACATGTCGAGCTCCACATATTCTTGTAAAGTCAAAAGGGGATCGATTTCGTAAAAGATTGGATCAGTAAATGTAAATTCACTAAAAAATCTTTGTGAGATCGTCAATATTGTACTGAGGGCATCTTTAGAGTATACCGAATCAGTATAGCTATCCTTCTTCTGACACAGCAACGCACTTTCAGTCAGTATTGGAAAGAGGTACTAAATAATTTATTTCCGCCGGTTGACGCAAAGTGTTTTATATATACCGTATGTTTGTAACTTTTCTTTAGTTTAACTAGAGGTTAACGTAAATGCACCATAACTATGTAGCCCTATTCCTAATAGATTGACCCCAAAATAGCATATCCAAATTATAAGAAAACCTATAGTCGTCACAATTGCAGAATTTGTCCCCTGCAAATTTGTATTTGTTCGAGTATGCAACTAAATGGCAAATATGATCCAAGTAATAAAGACCGAGATGGATAATATGTATTATTATCTATAGTCTTAATGAATATGTATTCATAGCAATTAGTAGAATAGAAACTCATACAAATTAATCGTGTGTCAGGAACCAGATTTGAACTGGTGACACGAGGATTTTCAGTCCTCTGCTCTACCAACTGAGCTATCCCAACTATTCCTGATGTCGCATTCTCATTTTCATTTTACTAGACAACGTGGGTCTATGTCAATTGAAAGGGTATTACAAATCCTCCTCCAGGTCCAAAGTCTCAATTCTTTCGAAGTTATTGGATCCTTTTCCGCGTTCGAGAATCCCCTCCCCTCTTCCACTCCGTCCCGAAGAGTAACTAGGACCAATTTCGTCACGTTTTCATGTTCCAATTGAACACTTTCCGTTTTTGATTATTCTCAAAGGAGACGATTATTCTCTTTACCAAACATATGCAGATCCAATCACGATCTTATAATAAGAACAAGAACGAATTAGTAAATTAAACAGGATCCTTTGCACAGAATCAAAAGTCGCGGCGTAATCTTCAGAAATTTCATCGTAAATCTGAAATACTTATACAAAAAAATGCGGGAGAGAGAAAAAAGATGCAGGGTAATTTGTCTGCTTGGCTAGTTAAGCATGGGCTAATTCATAGATCTTTGGGCTTTGATTACCAAGGAATAGAGACTTTACAAATAAAACCCGATGATTGGCATTCCATTGTTGTCATTTTATATGTATATGGTTACATTTTTTACCATAAAAGAATTTCACACTTCCCTTTTTACAGATATTTATTTTATTGATCAGTAATAATAGTAATAATAATGTAAAAATTTTTAATTTAATGTAGTATACACAATAATCCAAAAAATTTTATAGATTTTTTTTTCAATGAACATTAATGAATCCTTTTTTGGAGTGACCCAACTGGAATGAAACAATTGTAAGATTGTGACATTAAGCTAAGTCATAATTACCCTATATTTTGAATTATAGGTTACATATGTGTAATCATGTCAATTCAATATAATTATGATTCATACTAATGGTACATCAATTCTTAAACCGTTTTGTTTGTTAGTATTGATGGTATACTTACTCTTAAGACTATATATATGACTAGTCCTCTCCCTACCCAATACACACAAAAAATAGAAGTAGAATCATTGTAGCTCTCCATCTAGCTCTCTACACGCAATTGGGTTAAGGGCGAGAAACTAGTCGTGTTTAAGTGTTGCTTACATCATGTCAACATCCGCTACGGCTTCTGGTATGTTGTTCTTGTTTCGTCCTATTAATGTGGTTATTATCGTATTCTAAGATCTTGTGCCATAATAGTATAAGTGTTCTTCATGCATGTTTTAATATTAATGTTTATACACTTATAATAATTCTTACATGTGGTATCAGAGAGCCAACGTTTTGAATAGATAATAACCCGTATATTCGAACCTAAAAACGTTTCATTATTTTCTGTTACTGTTTGCACATTTGCAAATACATGTTTTATATATTTGTGACATTCTCATGTGCATGAATGTGTAATATTTGTATGTACGTCAACGAATCTCAAAACCTAAACATATAAAAATCCAAAGTTACTATCATTTACTTATGAATTTATTTACTATCATTTACTTATGAATAAATTGTTTATGTGAAAAAGAAAATGCGTATTACTTTTACATCTAGTTTGTTTTATGTTTCTCCTTTTCTTTTTCTTGTAACAAGATAATGATACTTTTAACTCTTGATTGAATGCTAGTGTAACATTATTTAGTTGTATCAAGTATTTGTTTTTCACGCTTATTACGTAATTAACTTGCGATTGTGTATAGTTTACTAGCGCACATCATACATTTGCGTTTAATAATAGATAAACTAATAAAGTCTAATACTTAGTTTTTTTATTGTTGAATGTTATCTCTCATGATGTTTATCGCTCCCGCTATCAAAAATTGTTTTTCAAATATTGCACGTTTTGTAAACTTGCATTTAAATGTTTGATTTTGAATGTTTTCTTCTTGTAATATTTCTTTTACGCACTTTTAGTATTATGAATCTGTAAGGTCTATGTTATGATTTTGTACTTTTAGTCAAGTAATTGATTTATTTACATTTAAAATTGTAATATGATGATGTTTCATGATTGATTACTCTTTATGGTCAAATGTTTAAATATAGCAATTAAAAACTTGATAACTACATGCATGATATTTATGTAATAATTAATTTAAATTGTTGCACTTGTTTACGTTTTGAATTAGGGATGTTTTATGTCCAAATTAATTGACATATTAAAAAAAATTAAATGTTACATTATTTCAAATAATTGTAACAATAATCTTTAATGATTATTTAAGTTTGAAGAATTTAATTAGATGTTACAAAGTTTGAAATATTTATTAATTGTAAAATTTATATGTCTTAAATTTTCATTGATAATTTTTTTTAAACATAAATCTTCATTATTGCATTTAAGATTTAACGTTACAAAATTAAACTATTTGTAACAATTATGTGTTTAAAATCTTCATTCTGTTATTAAATTTTTATTTATTTATTTATTATATGACATTAAGTGATATTAATTTTTTAGTCACCAAAGTGGCCAAATTAATTTCAAATTTGTAGTCATATTATTCACGTTGTTTTATAAAGAATGCTATTATACATTTTATTAGTTGATAGAATTTATGAATTTGCCCAAAGGAAAATTGTTATTCTATAACTAATATATTGAAAGTTAAAAATTAATACACTTTTGTCATGTGTGTGTAGTTATCCAAAGATGCTTTATACATTTGACAAAGTATATTCTATTTTCATATAAAGTTTTATTGCATTCTAATAAAGATGATGATATATTGTTGTGTTTACCCAAAGGAGACCAATAATATATATTTAAATTATTTATCTCACATTTTTTTAATTAGTAAGCATATACATTTTTTGCAGCAATTAACCTTCACTCTCAAGCTTCTTCTGTTACCTTGTTTACCGGTGTGAATTTCTCCGAATGGAGCGAACAAGTCACTTTCCACTTAGGTGCTTTGGATCTTGACTTGGCGCTTTTGGAGGATAGGCCTGCTGACCTTATCAATGAAAGTACAGAGGCTCAAAAAGCATACCATAAGGCATGGACAAGGTCTAACAGACTTTGCTTGAACTTTATGCGGATGTCAATTGCCAACAACATTAAGCCTAGTCTTCCTAGCAATGAAAATCAGAATGCTAAAGATTTTCTTACGCTAGTGGAAGAGAAGTTTCGTTCTGCTGACAAAGCACTAGCAGGGACACTTATGGCTGAACTCACCACCATGAAATTTGATGGTTCAAAGAGTATGCAGCAACATGTCCTTGATATGACAAATAACGCAGCAAGACTTAAGACACTAGGTATGAATGTTGATGACTCTTTCTTGGTGCAATTCATTATGAATTCACTTCCTCCTGAATATGGACCGTTTCACATCAATTATAACACATTAAAGGATAAGTGGAATATTGATGAACTGTCCAGTAAGCTTATTCAAGAGGAATCAAGAATAAAGAAGCAAAGAGTTCACTCTGTTAACTTGGTGAATCAAGGAGTTGACAAGAAGCTCAAACCAACACCCAAGAACTTTAAGAAGAAGCACCATGCTACAACCTCAAAGGTTGCTAATGGTGTGAAGAAGGAACAAGACACAAATGCAAATTTAGCAAGAAAGAGGGGCATTTCCAAAAGGATTGCCTTAAGCGTAAGGCTTGGTTCGAAAAGAAAGGTATACATTATGTTTCTGTATGCTTTGAATCAAATTTGTCTGAAGTTCCTTCTAATACTTGGTGGTTTGATTCTGGTGCTACTACTCATGTTTCCAATATTATGCAGAGATTCCTTACAATCCAAACCATAAGCACAACTAATAACTTTCTCTTTATGGGGAACCGAATGAAGGCCCCAATTGAAGGCGTAGGGACTTACCGTCTGAAGTTAGATACCGGGTTTCACTTGGATCTAATGAATACTCTCTATGTACCTTCGATTTCTAGAAATTTAATTTCTATTCCGAGACTTGATGTTAGTGGATATACTTTTGGTGGTGGAAATGGTCATTTTAATTTATATAAGAATAAATCGTTTGTTGGTTATGGTATTCTTATTGATAATTTATATAAATTAAAACTTGATGATGTTTTTTCTCAATCTCTATTTACTGTTGAACATAATGTTGGAATAAAACGTAGTATGGTGAATGAAAATTCTGCATTCTTGTGGCATAAACGTTTGGGTCATATATCCAAAGAAAGATTACAAAGATTGGTGAAGAACGAGATTCTACCAAATCTGAACTTCACCGATTTTGGCTTGTGTGTGGAATGCATTAAGGGAAAGCAAACCAAACATAGCAAGAAAGGTGCCACAAGAAGCAGCGATCTCCTTGAAATTATACACACTGATATTTGTGGACCATTTGACACTCCATCCTTCACTGGAGAAAAATATTTTATCACCTTTATAGATGATTTTTCACGTTATGGATATGTCTTTTTGCTGCATGAAAAATCTCAATCTATAAATGCCCTCGAGGTGTTTGTAAACGAGGTTGAGAGGCAACTAGATAGAAAAGTGAAGATCGTAAGATCTGATAGAGGTGGTGAATATTATGGAAAATGTGATGAATCTGGACAATGTCCTGGTCCCTTTGCAAAATTCCTCGAAAGTCGTGGCATATGTGCTCAATATACTATGCCGGGCACACCACAACAAAATGGTGTGGCAGAAAGGCGAAACAGAACATTAATGGAGATGGTTAGGAGCATGATCAGTAAATCATCTTTACCCAAAAGTTTGTGGATATATGCACTTAAAACTACAGTGTATCTATTAAATAGGGTTCCTAGTAAGTCAGTTCCCAAAACTCCATTTGAGTTATGGACTGGAAGGAAACCTAGTCTTAGACACCTGCATGTTTGGGGTTGTCCTTCAGAGGCACGAGTTTACAATCCACAAGAAAAGAAATTGGATTCTCGAACCGTTAGCGGTTACTTCATTGGTTACCCAGAGAAGTCCAAAGGGTATAGGTTTTATTGTCCAAACCACAGTTCTAGAATTGTTGAAACAGGCAATGCCAAATTTATAGAAAATGGTGAAGTTAGTGGGAGTGTTGAAAATCATGTTGTGGATATTAATGAAATAAGGGATGATGACCCATCTCCCATGAATGTTTATAAATCCACACCTACACCAAATGTTGTTCCTGTATCTCAAAATCAAGAACAACATTTAAATAATGAACAAACACCTCATGAAGAAAATAACTTGCCAACTCAAACAAGTGAACCAGTTGGAATAGCATTGAACAAACCTACAAGGGTTAGAAAATCAGCTATTTCTGATGATTATATAGTTTACTTACAAGAGACAGATTTTGATATTGGTATTGATAATGATCCTGTATCGTTTTCACAAGCCATAAAAAGTGATAAGTCTGAATTATGAATTGACGCTATGAAAGAAGAGTTAGAATCAATGGCTCAAAATAAAGTCTGGGATCTTGTAAACTTGCCAGAAGGTTCTAAACGAGTTAGGTATAAATGGGTCTATAAGACCAAACGCGACTCTAAAGGCAGTGTTGAAAGATATAAAGCTAGACTTGTAGCCAAAGGTTGTACTCAGAAAAGCGGTGTTGATTACCATGAGACTTTTTCACCCGTCTCAAAGAAGGATTCTTTGAGAATAATATTGGCATTAGTGGCCCATTTTGACTTAGAGCTACATCAAATGGATGTGAAAACCGCCTTTTTGAATGGAAATCTTGAGGAGGAAGTTTATATGGAGCAACCTGAAGGGTTTTCCACTGATGGTAAAGAAAATATGGTGTGTAAATTAAAGAAATCAATATATGGACTTAAACAAGCTTCTAGACAATGGTATATTAAGTTTAATGATACCATTACATCTTTCGGTTTTGAAGAAATCATCGTTGATCGATGCATATACCGCAAGATCAGTGGGAGCAAGTTTATATTTTTGGTTCTATATGTTGATGACATCTTGCTTGTGACTAATGACTTTGGTTTATTGCATAAGACTAAAGAATATCTCTCTAAGAATTTTGAAATGAAAGATATGGGTGAGGCATCCTATGTGATTGGAATTTCAATATTCCGTGATAGATCTCAAGGTATATTAGGATTGTCTCAAAAAGCCTATATCGATAAAATTCTTGAGAGATTCAATATGAGCAGATGCTCGGATGGTATAGTCCTTATTCAAAAGGGAGACACGTTTAGTCTTAAACAATGTCCAAAGAATGACGTGGAACGAAAGGAAATGGAAAATATTCCATATGCTTCAGTTGTGGGCAGTTTAATGTATCTACAAACTTGCACTAGACCCGACATCAGTTTTGCGATCGGAATGATATGTAAATATCAAAGTAATCTCGGTATTCATCACTGGAAAGCTGCAAAGAAAGTATTGAGATATCTTCAAGGAACAAAGGATTATATGCTTACTTATAAGAGGTCTAATCACTTGGAAGTGGTTGGATATGCTGATTCTGATTATGCTGGATGCAAGGATAGTGGAAAGTCAACGTTTGGCTATGTGTTTCAACTGGCTCAAGGAGCTATTTCCTGGAAAAGTGCCAAACAATCTATCATTGCTGCATCTACTATGGAAGCAGAATTTGTAGCTTGTTATGAGGCTACTATTCATGCATTATGGTTGCGGAACTTTATTTCAGGGCTTGGGGTTGTCGACACTATAAGCAAGCCGCTGAAAATGTACTGTGATAATACCGCAACAATTTTCTTCTCTAAGAACGATAAATACTCTAAAGGTACAAAACACATGGATATAAAATTCTTTATCGTGAAAGAAGAAGTTCAGAAACAAAGAGTGCATCTCGAACATATTAGTACGGATCTAATGATTGCGGATCCTCTTACCAAGGGTTTACCACCAGAGGCATTTATGCAACATGTTCCTAGGTTGGGTCTTGGTTGTATTGATAACTAATTATGATGTTCTAACACTCTTGAGCTCAATAAAATGTTTCTGATGTTGTTTCCTATTCATTATGTTAAGCATGCATTTATGTTTGGAACAAGAAATTTTATGTATTATCATAACAAGTATGTGGACTGTATGTTATTCATATATAACTAACGAATCTAGCATGATGAGTTCATAATGTTGTGATGTATGGAAGGGAGTATACAAGAAATAATGTGTATGACCGCCATGATCCCCATTATGTGATTTGTTATGTTGAGATACTTATGATGACGGTTATTAAGATTTGATTTGCTAGCCTTATGTTGTACCATGTAGAAACATCATGTCAAGTGGGAGAATGTAAGATTGTGACATTAAGCTAAGTCATAATTACCCTATATTTTGAATTATAGGTTACATATGTGTAATCATGTCAATTCAATATAATTATGATTCATACTAATGGTACATCAATTCTTAAACCGTTTTGTTTGTTAGTATTGATGGTATACTTACTCTTAAGACTATATATATGACTAGTCCTCTCCCTACCCAATACACACAAAAAATAGAAGTAGAATCATTGTAGCTCTCCATCTAGCTCTCTACACGCAATTGGGTTAAGGGCGAGAAACTAGTCGTGTTTAAGTATTGCTTACATCATGTCAACATCCGCTACGGCTTCCGGTATGTTGTTCTTATTTCGCCATATTAATGTGGTTATTATCGTATTCTAAGATCTTGTGCCATAATAGTATAAGTGTTTTTCATGCATGTTTTAATATTAATGTTTATACACTTATAATAATTCTTATAACAATGACTATATGAATCATACCTATGTTTAGTATATATCAGTGGAGTAGTCAAAATTGGAAACCATATAATAATATTTGGAGAATCTCATATAGCCTACTATATAATCTCATTCCCCTTCTTTCATTTTTATTTTTATTTTTTCAAAGTTAACTAAAAAAATATAAAATAAAAATGGCCAAGTTTTAAATTTGATATGAGCCATTAGCACATAATTCAACAACAACACAATTGTTGAACTAATCTCCCAACCAAAACAGTAAGTCACATAAACCTTACTTTATTTTATTTTGATTGATTAATTTTATTCAAAAGGAAAAAAATAATCTAGAAAAGTAATTTGGAGCTTGATAATTTCCTAACCATTTTAGTGTTTTTTCTACAATTTGGTATTGTATACTGTTACACAGCCATTATATCGACATATTATCCAATCAAAACCACTTGCACTAAGTTGCTAAAAATTCTATAAGGTTCTTATCTTATTTTATACTAACTAGTAAAGTTATACATTTGTCGTTAATGGCTAAAAAACTCAAATTCAAAGCATGGTTGGTTATTTAGTGTTTATAGAATGTGATCGTGTTATTAAAAAGCAAAGAAGTAAAAACAAAAACAAACAAAAAACAAAAACACAATATAAGTAAAATTTTGATTCCAAACTCATATTTATCAAACCAAACAACATTATTGGAAGTGATACATTTAGGGTGCGTTTGGTATCTAGTAATGGGAATGAGGGAATACTTTCATATGCATAGAGAATTTGAAAAAAAATGCTTGGTTCATAAATATAGGAATAAAAAAAAGGAATACAATAATAGATTCATTGACGAGAAAAAATGCTCCTTTCAAGTTCATTACACCTAACCCCACATTATATCTCACAAATTTTATAATAGTTATAAACATTATATAATAATTATTTTATCAATATTATAGTAGACTTATATCAAATCAAACATGTTAATTCAAATTGATTATGATAGTCATATGAATATATCAAACGACATTTTATATGAAAGATTACTTTCATTCTACCCTATTATCAAACCAATACCGATAGTGATTATAATTTGCAAACCAAACGCACTTTTAATCATATCCATTGTCATTCCATATTATTCCGAAACACATACCCATTATTCATAACAAAATACCAAACACACCCTAGTTATTTTGTCTTATTTTAAAATGAAAAATAAAATGAGAAGAGCTATTTTGGAAACTATATTTTTTCTTGGATATGAGGGGACTCATTCCTACCATCCATTTCATTTTTATCAAATATATTTTATTTTTTACCTATTTTTTTATAATTTTAATATCTTATAAATCTTTAAGTGTTAAACGAAAATAATTATACCATCGCGACGAGCGTTTAATTATCTTTCTACCAATATGCAATATGATATATTTTTGAAGAAAAAAAATATCGTTTTTTTCTTCTTGTTAAAATTTACGTGAAATATCATATATGATAATATTGTTTCATCATATATGATAACAACGTTAAATCATATATAATATTGGTTTCTATCATATATGATAGGTCATATCATATATGATACTGGTGTTACATCGTATATGATATTAATATCATATATGATAATTTTCGAAAACGTAAAAAAAATGAAAAAAAAAAGTTGTCGAAAGTGTATCATATAGCATATCTATAGAAAGATAATTAAATGCTCTTCGTAACGGTGTGTTTTTCTTCAAATAACGATTAACGGTTTAAGAGATATTAATATTTGAAAAAAATGAGTGAATATATATTTTGTGCTTAATCTTATCTATTGGATTAAAATAAGATAGACGATGAGATGAGTCCCCTTATATCCAAGAAAAAGTATGAAATCCAAATGAACTTAAATCAAATAAAATTTAAATAAAAATGATAGAGATGAATACATATTTAATATATATCTAATGAACACATAAAAAAAAGTTTACATAAATTATAATCATTTATCTTATTTATTAAAATAAAAAGACTTAATTTTTTACTTTTTCTTTAAAATTAAATATTTTACAAATCGTGAATCGTTACGTAAACAAAACATACAATCGCGAAATAAGTTAAGTCATCTTTCTATATAAGGAACTTTATATGCTTTTGATAAATTATTTCTGATTTTTTCAATCACGTTTGAAAAAATTGCATATAATTTATATGGCAAATCATACATATGATTTTTCTCATTGATAAAAAAATTTTAAAAAGTTTTTTTTTTTGAGCAATTTTAAAAAAAATTTTATCAAAATTATATCCCACATAAATAACACAAGGGCACGTGATCTTATAAATAAGAAAACATAAAACTACAAAACACCCCCTCAAATATTTTGCTCCTTTGAAAAGGAGACTGGAAATTCATTTCTAAAAGAAAAAAAACCTAACCGCCAATTCCTTTCTGCATCTCCAGTTGTTTCTCAAAATCATATCACGTTTATTCCAGGTATCTTTTTTTTTTTCATTATAATTTTTACCTTTATCTATGATGATGTACTTTATTACATAGTATTATATAACAAGCCAAACTCAGCTGTTTCATGTTATTTCTTGTATTTGGGGATTAAAAAATTAATTGGGTTACTTTGGTTTCAATAAGGTGTTTCATGTTATTTGATTTCGGCTTATATTTCATAAGCCTAAATGTTTTGGCTTATTTTGATATTTATGGGTTTATATAAGCAGATTAGTTAAGAAATAAGCCAAATTTCGGCTTATTTTGAGATTTATGGGTTTATAAACAAAACACACACGTAGGGACTGTTTGTTATATAAGCCCATTTCGGCTTATATAACATAAGCTACAATTTTGTGGCTTATTTGGAGACTTACGAGCTTATGCAAGTTTAATATGATATAGTAAACTTATATAAGCCCAAAAGTCTCCAATTAAGATTAAAAAACGGGGGTTTATGAAATATAAGCCGAAATATGCCTTATTTTCGGCTTATATAACATAAGCCTCAATTTTATGGTTTACTTTGAGATTTAGGGGCTTATATAAGTTTATCATGGTATAATAAACTTATATAAGCCCATAAGTCTCCAAATAAGCCACAAAATTGGAGCTTATGTTATATAAGCCGAAATGGGCTTACATTATATAAGCCAAAACAAACACCCCTTTAAGTTTGGTTGTAAAACTCGCTAGGTGGTACTCTGGCCAGTAGCCGGGTAGTGATTGGCTTGGGCGGGAAGTGACTGGTATTTATACTATATACAGTATATATTTTGCAAATTTATATATGTATAACATGTTCATAGGATCCTAGAAACATTAACATGAATGGTGTATATACTTCACACGAGTTTTGACCGAGTTAACACTTAACACCGAATTTTGACCAAACTGACTTTTTTGGCTGGTTCGGCTCAAGACTCAAGTTGCGTCCAACACTGACCTTGTAGCGAGTAATGCAGATTACTGGGCCTTGTAATCCAAGTTTTACAACACTGCAAATAAGCACTTTGGAATAAGTGGGTCCAAAAAAAGTAAAAACTGGTTATCTTCCCCCAAAAGAACCATATAAGCAGAAACAGTGTGTTTTGTCTGACCACTCTTCACTGCTTATCTGCTTGAATATAAGCATATAAGAAGTTAAGCAGAAAGAAAGAAAATAGCAATGCCAAACACCCTTTAGGCCTTTAATTTTACATCTGAGATTTAACAATTGTAGTACTTTCATATATGTTTTATGAAACAGTATGACTTATATGTCTATGCCTGTTTGTTCATTGCCAACCTTTATGTTCAATATCGTAACTCCCGAGGAGATTTGTTACATTATATAATTTCTAAATTAAACGATAAACAAAGTTCATTTGCCATAGAACGATAGGTTTTCATAGTAGATAATTTGCAGGCAACAAGAATATGCAGGATGGATATGATTAGCAACCTTCCTCCAAACATAATAGAAACGGTCTTATGTTTTCTACCGATTCAAGAGGCTGCAAGGACAAGTATCTTATCTAGGGAATGGAGGTATCGTTGGAATAAAATTCCTAAACTTGTGTTTGAGGAGACAAAGTTTCAATTATCATATGATGTGGCTGAGTCGTCTGTGGCGGAGCAAAGTAATAGACAAAGAATCCACAAAATAATGTTTAGGAGAAAGAGATTTTTTTCTGCTATATCCCAAGTGGTGCTGATGCACGACGGCCCAATACACGAGTTCGCGCTTTTCTTGATCCCAGATGACGCTGGTGTTGAAAATCACACATGTGTTGAGATTGATCGAATAATATTTCATTTGTCAAGGAAACATGCTGTCAAGAAATTTGAAATTGACTTTCAATATGGGATATATAAGCTACCCTACTCACTCTTGTCATTTTCTCACTTGAGCGACCTGTGTCTTGGTGGCTGTTCTTTTAGCCATAAACCCACGTTTAATGGATTTCGTAGACTTAGAAGCTTATCCCTTGATGGCGTATACATCTCTATACAAACACTTCTACATCTCCTATCAAGTTGTCCGTTGCTTAAGAACGTGACCCTGGTAATTTCTTTTTAAGATCGAATATTGATTCTTGTAAGCTTTGGTATCTTATGTGACTATTGTAAGTTTGCTGCAGGAAATTGAAGGTTTATATCTCCTTAGAAATCAGAGTACTACAATCATAAACCTATTTGAGTCTTTACGAACGATTGAAAGCCTGTCTATTCCATTTAGCGTCCTTGAGGTAATTTTTCAACAAGTTATATAATTGATTTTTTACTCTTTTTTTCTGGAAGGTAACATTTTGGTATATAACTGATTTAAATTGAGAAAAAGAGTCGACTTATTACTAACCTTTGTTTTGGTCCTTCAAGACTTTTGTTCATGACAGAATTCCACGAGACTTTCCATCCTTGTTAAGCAATCTCAAATACTTCTATACACGCGAGATACCTTTCTCTCAGAAGTGCGGGTTATCTTTTCTTGTTCTTTTGATCAGAAACTCCCCGAACTTGGAGAAACTTGAGGTATTAACAGAAATCCATCTTATGTCATATTAGTTTTTATTCTTATGCAAATATACTAACTTTTTTAGTAGATTGACAATAGAGAGCTCGATGAAGATGACTCTTCCATGGAAGATGAATTGTGTACGGAAGATGAAATATACTCCTTTACAGTGGATAGTTATTCAGATATTTGGCTGGAGCATTTGAATGAAGTACATTTTAAAGGTTTTAAAGACTGGGGGAACGAGTTAAATTTTTTGAAACTTATCTTGGCTAAGTCACCTGCGCTAAAGAAGGTGGAGATAACCCTAGACCACAGAGCATTTGATGAGGATGAAGAGTTGCAGATTTTACAAATTCTCTTAAGTTTCCCACGTGAATCACCGGTGGCAAGAATCATTATTTGACGGATGGAAACTAATTATGGTCGTGGCCGTTTTGTTTAATGCTTAGTGGAATGAACACTTCACAACTCTCCAAGACTTTAGCTTCACCTCTAGACAGTATTAGTATTACAGTACCTTTTAGGCTTCAGAACATTGTTGTTCACTTTTTTTGGGATTAGCAGGTGTCATCCCATTGGTTTGTCAAACTTTTTTTTTATATCTGAATGTTTGTTGTGTGCATTTATTTTATGTCGGTGCAGCAAGGTCTTGTAAACATTTTGTTGACACTCATTACGCTATCAAACCAGAACTTTGAAGGCTTCCAACTGCTCATTGCGATATGTTTTAGTCTCTGCAAGTATGATGTTGGGTTTAAGTAAACTAAATATATTGTCATTTAATCCCAATCAAGACATTAGCTATTCCCGTGGATTAATATTTTGCCTTGTACCTCAATTACGCTATACAAAATGGATGCATTAGCTAAATCATTGCATCCCTTCAAGTTACAATCAAACTATCATTCAATATGATCCGTATAAAGAGACTCATGAAGGATATCAGACTTGTTCGTGCAATTTCTTGCAAGGGTCTGAATGGTGAGACCGGTTCGGACCTGGAGTGATGTATGCTTCGGACTACCTGAAACCAAAGTAACGTGTTAGCCTCGTCCGGGTGTGAGAACCCAGACCAAGCTCAGGCGTGAGAGTAAGTAAAGGATAAAGATCCGAAGGGGAATATAAGAATATAATAATATAAGTAAAATAATAAGGGTAAAAGAGTTAACCTAAACTTTGGACCCAAATGAGGTATTTATACTAGTCAAATCCCTAAAAGGCCGGGAATGGTGATGGGCCTTGATTGGCCTGATTGGGGACACACTCCCTATTTTATAGGAAGTGTGTCTGTTGACTTCTCCGTTGACTAGAGCTGATTCCTTCTAGAAGAGTTCGTGCGTTTCGGACCCTTCAGTCATGTTCCGGATCGGGTCATGTGTTCCGGACACATACACGAACAAGTCCCCCAAGTGTTAATTAGGCTAATTCGTTCGGAACTGTTTAGTCGAATCAATACTTAAACTCCCTTTTTCTCTCAATCAGGGTGGGCCAAATTATTTTACCAGCCCATATTTCGGTTTAGGCCCATCAAGGCCCAACCACTTTTACCCTATCTTCTTGTGATGCTTGACACGTGGCTTTAGCTTGCTTGGATTGAAGACACGTGTCTTTTTACTGTACCTTTTACGCTCTCCCATGTTTTTACTGAGCCTATAAATACCTACCCATTCGTCACTTATATGTGTGTGTTTTTCATTTCTCTCACAAATATTTCTTCTCTCTACCAATCCGGATTTCTCTTCTCCTCAGGTATCTTCTCTTTCTTTCCTGGTTACCTTTACGGATCCTTCCTTTAAACGTTATGACAAACGAAGATCTTCCTGGGCCTTCCGGTTCGACCCGCTACGCTCCCAAGTTCGACATGCCTAAGTATACTTCTAATCTCAACGATGCCTATGTTAAACATCTAGTGAAGACATATCATATTCCGGAAAGCTTTAACCCCCAAGCTGCTCCGGAGGGCATGACTATGGATCGTCTCCCTTCAAATCGTATAGGTTTGTATGAGCAGTTTTTTAAGCTATCCGGACTACGAGTCCTCTTCTCCACCTTCCTTTTGGCCGTTTTGAAAAACTTCGCCGTTCATATCTCCAAACTAGTACCGTTAGGGTTGAATCGCGTCATTACCTTTGAAGTTTATTGCCGAAGCCTCTCTATTGAACCCAATGTACCCCTGTTTCGTCTTTATTATAGGCTTAGCAAACAAGGTCATTGGTTTTCCTTTGAAAAGAGATCTGGAAAAGGTTCACGTAAGCAGATTTTTCATGACACACTTACTTGCTTGAAAAATTGGAAGTGGGAATTTTTTGTCATAGATCGTCGAGCGATTCCAAAATTTATGTCGTGGAGACACGTTGATTCGGACTTAAATGATTATATTCCTCGGGATGGCTTTAATGAATCGGATGCTCTTCTTCTTGAGGAGCATGTTATAGACTTGGCTGCCATTCCGGAAGGGGTGTTGTATATGGCTGGTGTGTCATTAACTTAGGAGTGTCCAAAATTTTTGCCTCGTTTTTTGGATCCGGAAGGGAATGGTATTACCCTTGTTTTTATTTTCTCTCTCTTTTTTTATCTTGCCTTTTCTTTTCATGGTTGTAAGTCTGTATTGCTTTTGTTGTGTTTCCTTTCCCTTCTTGCAGTTGTCACCATGTCTGAGTACCTTAGGTTTCCCGTAACTGCTCCAGGCAAGATCGCTAGGGGTGATCGTTTAACTGATGCCAACCGGATCGCTCCTCACGTTGCTGGTGTACTAGCTGCCGGAGAGCGTTTGAGTGCTCCTACTGCTGAGCAAATAATTGCAATGAATGAAAGTGAAGCTGTCAAAGCCACTCGTGAAAAGAAAAGGCTTGCTGCTCTTCGTGCTGCGGTGGAGAAGAAAAGGAAAGAAGAGGGTGGGGAGCCGGTGGAGAAGCCGAAGGGAAAGAAAAAGGCTCCCGAAAAGGATGGTTATTCCGGAGCTTCTACCAAAACTAGCAAGGCTGTCAGCGACCTTCACCGGAGCATGAAGCGTATGACTGAGAAAGCTGCAACTTCTGGTGGTTCGGCCAAGAAGAGACGGGTAGATGCAGATTAGGGTATAGGTGGTCATGAAGATGAGATCCTTGATGAAGATAATGTTATCAGTCCTACGCCTCTTAGGTATGTCAACCTAAATGTTAATGTAGAAGATGATTCTTCCGGACCTGTTGGTAATGGTTTGGAAAAGACGCATGAGTCGGCGTCCAGAGGGGGTGGTAAGGATACTATTTCGGAGCCTTCTAAGGAGAACGCCCCCCTCCAAAGTTTTCACCTCTTGGCAACTCATATCTGGATGGATCGAGCTCTAAGGGTGTCTTTTCTGATGATGTTGAGGAGCCTACTCAACATAGGGATGGCAAAGGGGTTATGGATTCAGATCATCATCATTCTAATCGTAAGTTCCTTTCTCCCCGAATTTCCCTTTTATTTTATGCATGTGCATCGTGTCATCTGCTTTAACCTTAAAATTTTGTATCCACTTTTCCGAAACAGGCGTATTCACTGTTGAGGAAGAGGCAACTGGTCCAAGTGCTAGGTATGCTCCAATCTGGAGCATTGGTGTTGCCAGCCGAGTGGATACCCCTGCTGAGTGTCGAGATCTGATGATGCATCTTATTCCTCCGGTTGTGCAACGAGAGTTGAGCTCCTATCCTCCTTCCCTTGCCCTTAGCCGAAGTTGGTATCAACTTTCCCGGAGTACAATGGGCATGGTCGACTCTCTTCGTAGGTTGGAGGAAGAGTCCAAAGACCAGGGCAATCTCTTGGATAAATGTGAAGAATACAAAGCACTCCTTCAGGCTTCGGATGTCAAGTTGTCAGAACAGATTTAGGCTAATTCCAAACTCTCTTCTCAGCTTCAAAATGCCGAAAAGGTTTGTTCCTCTAAGGACACCGAGCTTGCTGCCGTTGTGAGTGAGAAGTGGGATTTATCTGAGAGACTTAAAGGCCGTGATGCCCGAATTGCTGATCTTGAAGAAACTCTTCATGTTCTTCGTGCCGATAAGGAAAGGCAAGCCGAGGAGGTTAAGGTTCTCAAGGCCGAAAAGGTTGAACTTCAGAGCAAGTATAATACTTCTGAGATGAGCCGATACAACTCTGTTCGGACCTTGCTTCCTGCAGGCGTTTACAAGCTTCTCAATAGCCATGAGCATAAAAAGAACATAACTGATTGCTTCAATAAAGCTATTGAAGCTGGCTGGTCCGAAGGGATTAAGGTGTGGAGGCCTGTCGAAGAACAATTGGCTATCATCAAGGCTACTCCTGGATTCGATATTTATTGTGACAAGAAGATGAGGACTGTAGAAACTAGAAGGGGGGGGGGGGGGTTTGAATAGTTTCTTATACTTACTTGTTAAATGATGGTTTACAAAAAATCTTTTTCTCAAAAACTTAGACTTAAGGAAATAAGTGAAATCTTCTTATGCACAATATGAACAATGATAGTGTAATTTAAACTAATACTAACTAATATATATGCACAAAGAATAAAGAATGTAAAGAGTTAAGGGTAAAGAAAGATCAAACCAAACACCAAGGATTTATAGTGGTTCGGCAACGAAGCTCACTCCTCGTTCCTACTCCACTCCTCGAGTACTCCTTACTCGAGAGTTCACTACACAATAAGCTCCTTATGGTGGAGAAAACTGTACGCGTCGCTTAACCAATTTTCGACCCTAAGCTAAAAGTCGAGCCCTAATCGTAGCTAGGACCAATCTACACAACTATACTTAGTACATACACAACTTCCATATAGACACAAGTACTTAGATCTTCACAACTATTACACAACAACGAATGTATAAGATTTGATCTTCAAAAGATCTTTGGTGGTGGACTCAACACTTCACAATGATAGTGTTCTTCTCTTTGCACTTGAAGAGGAAGGGATGGTGGAGATAGATTCACTTCTAAAAAAGTAGTAATCAATCAAATAATCAAGGAATTGAGTGATTTAAGAAGTATGTTTGAATCTGGAAATCTGTGTGCAAAAGAGGTGAATTGAAAATCTGAGAAAGGTCCACTATTTATAGGACAAAGGGCCAACGGCTATATCTGCCCGCGGTTCCTTATCTTAGCCTGCGATACCTTATCGATAAGGAACCGCCTAGGCGCTAAGGAACCACCGGGCTAGACTCCGCTCCCTTTTTGTCCTTTAGTGGTGGAGGTCATATCTGGTTATAAAAATATCCAAAAAGGATATTCCAAATCAAAAGGGAATATGCCATTTTCAAATTTTCAAATATTTAATTTAATAAAACATTTTCTTAAAAAGAAAGTTTAATTAAAAACTTGTCACACTTAATAAAAAGTGAGTTTTAAGAAAAGATTAAATCACTTGATCACTTGATTAAGGTTAGTACTTGTTTATTCATACCTTAAGTGAAAATGGGTAAAATGAAAAATACTTGAACTCAAGAATTCGTTTTTCGTTGTTTTTGTAAATGCTTGTTTTTACATATTGTCGTAATCAAAACTAAGCGAGACCAAAAAAATGCAAGTAACGTTTTTAGGCATTATTGCATTAACAATCTCCCCCTTTTTGATTCCGACAATATATAAACTCAATCATACAAAACACAATATTTTTGAAGACGAGTTTATTCATTTCTCCCCCTTTGTCGAAGCAAAAAGGTTGCACAAGTCGGTGTTGAAGAGACGGACTTTGCAAAGACTCCCCCTTGGTGCTTACTCCCCCTAGCTTGGGGCACCGAGGAATCGAGATATGAGACAAGCTACATAGAAGGGTTAGTTGAACAAATGAAACAACCAACAAGACATAGCTAAAGGTCACACTAAAAGAATAAAAGAGAAGAAAACACAAAGACTAAGATCCAAGTGAAGTCATATAAAAATAAGAAAAGAGTCATACAATGATGTATGAAATAGAAAACAAGCCAAAAGCATAAATCTAATCCTAGTTAATCTAGAATTCTAAGATTTGCTTAAAAGAAAAAGGTGTATTGAGGATAAGCAACCAATGCTTATATGAAAGACAAGGTAGTGGCGGAATGTGGTGGTGGTGGCTTGGTGGAGATCTCATAATCAAAGTGAAGAGGAGGTTTGATTAAGAGACTCTTGATGTAGCTCAACTCCTCATAGATGTGTGCCATAGCAAGATGTTGATATTGACAACAATGACAATATGTCCCATGGTGCATGACATTATCATGAGAAGGAGGAAGAACACTAAAGGGTGGTAGTGGAAGAAAAGATGTTCCACAATCAACATTCTTGGTAGGAGAGATGTGATTAAGAGTGTTCTTGGGTGAATTAGGATTGAAAGCAATTGGGGAGAATGGAGGAGAATCAAGGCTTTCATTACGAGAGTAAGACATTTTGGGATGTGAAGTAAGGAAAAATGCTTATGGTTTAATAGGGAAGGCTCAAGGTATTTTTGGGGTGGTCAAAGGGTTGAAGCAAAGATTCTCAAAAATGTTGGAACAAATTTGGAATTTTAGAAATACCCGAAAAATAAGGAAGCACTGTCCGCGGTTCCTTATTGCTTCCGGTGGTTCCTTATTGATAAGGAACCGCGGTTCATATATGGAACCGCCTACAGTGGTTAAGTTTTGGTGGTGAAGGAAGATTTTTCAGCAAATCTTATTTTTCTAGTCTAACTTAACATAGGGATATGCTTGAAAGCAAAGATAGACAAAGAGAACACATACTAACTCACCAAATAGAGATTGACCAAAATACATAGATTTTAAAAATCGATGTAGGAGGTGTGTAAGACAAGACCTTAAGTCATGACACAATGATCCTCCATGATTCTATCTTGTTCTTGCTATGCTTGAGAGAATCATACATATGAATTATGTAAGCTCGAGATTAATAGCAAGAGTCTATGAAAAACGTTTTTAGATTGAATTAACAATGCCAAAACATTTCTCAACCATTTTTGAAAGATACTTTGAGGATTTTGAAAAGGAGAAGTGAAGATTTTCAAGAAGAGTTTAGGAGACTCAAGGACTCAAAGTGATACAAGACTCAAAGGAAAGAAAAAGACTCAATAAAGGAAAGAAATTAAGGAATATGTTCCATTAATCCTAGACCTAGACGCAAGTAATTAAAAGGTTCCCTCTTAAGTGGCTTAGTGAAGATGTCGGCTAAGTTATCCTCGGAGGGTACCTTCTCAATTGAAATGTTCCCCTTTTGAACATTATCCCTAAGAAAATGGTGGCGAATTTCTATGTGCTTGGTTCGCGAATGTTGCACGGGATTCTTGCTAAGGTCTATAGCACCCTTATTGTCACACATGATGGGAACATCATCAAGACAAATCCTGTAATCAACAAGCGCTTGCTTCATCCATAGAGCTTGTTGGCATGCTTTTCCGGCACTCACATACTCGGCTTCCATGGTGGATATCGCAAGAGCGGTTTGTTTCTTGGAGAACCAAGAAGTTAAACAACAACCCATGAAGGTACAAACACCACTAGTGCTTTTCCGGTCCACATAGTCTCCCGCATGATCCGAGTCCGCGTAGACAATGGTTTCTACGCAGGTCCCTTTAGGATACCATAATCCTAAATGTATAGTGCCTTTAATGTATCGGAAGATACGCTTAACCGCTTCAAGGTGAGAGGTTTTGGGAGCCTCTTGGAAGCGATCACAAAGGAAAACACTAAACATGATATTCGGTCGACTTGCTGTTAGGTACAACAAACTACCAATCATACCTCTATATTTGGTGTTGTCTACCGACTCACAATCATCATCTATGGTGAGTTTAGTATCCGAGGCCATAGGGGTCTTCATTGGTCTAGATTCTTCTAATCCAAATTTCTTTAGCATTTCTTTAGCGTACTTAGATTGACTAAAGAAAATACCATCGTCCATTTGTTTAATTTGGAGTCCTAAAAAGAAATTAAGTTCTCCCATCATACTCATTTCGAACTCATCATGCATGATTTTGGCAAAGTCATCACACAATTCTTGACAAGTTGAGCCAAATATAATGTCATCAACATATATTTGCACGATTATGAGATGAGAACCTTTCTTCTTTGTAAAGAGAGTGTTGTCTACCATTCCCATGGTATACTCATGTTTGACAAGAAACGCTTTAAGTCTATCATAACAAGCGTTGGGTGCTTGTTTAAGACCATAAAGTGCCTTCTTAAGCTTGTAAACATGATCCGGTTTCTCAAAATCAATGAAGCCGGGAGGTTGAGCCACATATACCTCCTCATTGATCAAACCGTTAAGAAACACTCTTTACATCCATTTGTTGAAGCTTAATATCTAAGGCATAAGCGTATGCTAAAAGGATTCTAATGGATTCTAATCTAGCTACCGGTGCATATGTCTCGTCATAATCAATCCCTTCTTGTTTATTATAGCCTTGTGCTACAAGTTTAGCTTTGTTACGAGACACAACACCATTCTCATCTAGCTTATTCCTATATACCCATTTGGTTCCTATAATGGTAGAACTTCTAGGTGGAGGAACTAGTTCCCAAACATCATTAGCAACGAACTGATTCAATTCTTCTTGCATCGCAATGACCCAACTCTCATCCGTCAAAGCTTCTTTAACATTCTTTGGTTCAATCAAGGAGACGAAACAAAAAAAGTTACTTTGGTTTTGGACTTGAGATCTTAGGGTCCTTTTATTTAAGTCGCCAATGATATTATTGAGAGTATGATCCTTAGACTCCTTAATGTTTACTTCCTTTTCAACACTAAGGTCTTCAACTCCTATTTTTCTAACCTCTTTGGCTCTAACTACTTCTACTTCATCCAAGTCATCATCAACCAATGGTGGTGTCTTGGTTAAAGGAGGGGTTTCATCAAAAGTCACGTTAAGTGATTCTTCAATTACGCCCGAGGTTCTATTAAGGACTATGTAGGCTTTGCTAGTTTGGGAATAACCTAAAAAGATACCTTCGTAAGACTTTGGGTCAAACTTGGTAAGGTAGTCTTTGGTGTTGAGGATAAAGCACTTGCTTCCAAACACCCTAAAGTATTCCAATGAGGGTTTCTTACCTTTAAGAATCTCATAGGGGGTCTTTCCTAGGAAGGGTCGAATAAGAATTCGATTGAGAATATAAGTTGATGTGTCCACGACATTGCACCAAAACTTTTGAGGCAAAGATTGCTCGTTTAACATCGTCCTACTCATCTCTTGGATGGTCCTATTCTTCCTTTCAACTACCCCATTTGATTGTGGAGTGCGAGGAGCCGAGAAGTTATGGGTAATACCATGAGCTTTACAAAAGGCACCAAATTGCACTTCATTATCAAATTCCCTACCATGATCCGTCCTAATAGAGACAATTGGACATCCTAGTTGATTTTGAATTCTTCGACTAAAGATTTCGAAATGATCGAAAGCTTCATTCTTAGATGCCAAAAATCTAGTCCAAGTGAATCTAGAGTAATCATCAACTATAACTAAGGTATAAAGGTTACCTCCATAACTCCGTATGGCGGTAGGTCCAAAGAGATCCATATGTAGGAGTTCTAAGCACCGAGAGGTTGAAACCAAATTCTTGGCTTTGTGACTTGAGTGAACTTGCTTTCCAACTTTGCAAGCATCACAAAAGTGACTATCAAACTTCATCTTGGGGAGGTGTCTTACCAACTCCTTAGAAACTAAAGATTGAATTAGACGCATATTAGCGTGACCTAATTAATAAGTGTGAAAACACTTATCCTTTTACCACTTATTTCCAATAATAACAAGACCGAAACGTGTATTTTATGTCGTAAAAGTCGGAATTATGCGTGGTTTGTGTTTTTATTGTATTTTAAGAACAAATGATAAAAAAGGAAGAAAACACGGGCTTTCACGGGCTTTTATCGAAGAAAACGAGAAAAGACGAAGTCAAAAGATCAAGAGTGCAAAAAGAACGGAAGTCCAAGGCCTATTCTGAAGATTTATCGAAGAAAAAGTTCTAAAGACGGAAGTTTAATGAAGTCGAAGAACTTAAGTCTAATTGAAGAAGAAAATTACAAGACAAGTTCAATATACATCGACAAATCCCGAGACGACGTCGAGAAAGACAAAGGATTTAAATCGAGTCGAGAAGAAAGAAAGAAGAGGAAACACATGCACACCTTCCCATTTTCCCTATAAATACCCTCCTAATACACATTAGGAGGGTTGGTTAGTTTTTTAGTTAGTTAATTTCATTTACATTTTTCCTTTCTAGTTTTTAGAGAGAGAAAGTTCCAAACTTTCTCTCACTAAGTTTTCATCCTTTCTTTCTTTTAATCTTTCAAGATTAAACCTTTTGTATTTTGGATTTCATTAAACAAGTTCAAGTTTAAGCTTTTAATCTTTGATCTCTTTCTACCTTTCTTTATTTTTAGTTAATTTTGGTGCGAAATATATTTGATCTGTGTTGATCTTGATGTTTTCGTGCTTAAAAAGTTAATCTTTTTATTCATACTTAAGCTTTCATACGGTTAAGCTTTAAGGTCCTTGTGCTTATTGGCTTATTTGTATGTTTAGCTTATTTATTTTTTAAAAGTTTTCTTAAAAAGTTTCATCTTTTTATGGTTTAATTTAAAAGATTGCTTATTTTAAGTTGGAAAAGTTGTTATTCGTGCTTATTTAGTCTTTTTCATTATAGATTCGTTCAAGTTAAGGATTTGGCTTATTGAAAATAGCCTTATACGTAGCTTATTTACGAATTCATTCCATCGGAAAGGGTAAACCCCTTTCCGATTTGGCTTTCCGACCACTGCTACATTATTCCGATCACCCTGATCGGATTAGGGTTTCAGTTTTCCGATTTGCATCTTGGTATTCCGATATGTTGATCGGATTGGGGTTTTATTATTCCGACTGTGGGGATTTGTTGACATTCCGATTGGGTGTCTTGCTAAACATTCCGATTGTGGTGGTTTGAGTGACATTCCGACTGCCTCCTTTTTCTTTATTCCGATTGGGCATTCCTATTGCAGTATTCCGACAAGAGTGTTGTTTGACATTCCGATTTGGCCTTATTTCGACAATATATTCCGATCAGTCTCCTTTGGCACATTCCGATCACTCCCTTTTGGCACATTCCGATTGGATGAGTTTCTTGTTTTTACATAGTTTTCAAGTTTTAGATTTATTAAGTGTTCAAGTATTTTTCTAATCTTGTCTTTAAGTTTTCAAGCATTTATTTTTAACTCGTCCTTTTAGTTTAATCTTTAAAGCTCTTATTTTACTCAACGACATTTACATATTTGCTATTAGTTTAAAATATATAATCAACCAAACCATTTATTATTCCACCAAGAACAATTGAGTCGCACTTTGAACCAATAATCAATTCGAAGAGATTCGGACGATAAGATTTTATACTTAGCCAAAAGCCTTGTATTAAATGGCGCCGTTGCCGGCTCTTTTCGTTAAGATTAAAGGTTGTTAGTGAGAGACGCGTTGGATTTTGGGATCCGTTCATCGTTGAACGTTATTTTCCTTGCTTTCAAATTTTCAAAAATACAAAAAAATTAAAAAACATAAAAAAACCAAAAATATTTCTTGCTTTGTTAGTTCTTTTGCAGGTGTATGCGCACTCGATCAACGTCTTATCAAGAGCCCGAGACTCTCGATAACTTAGACATGGCCGGTGTACACAACAACAATAATAATCCACCTCAAAACAACATGAATAATAACAACAATGAACCTCTACCGAACAATCGCCCTATGATCGAACTTTTGCAAGCACATGTAGAGGACAACCACGATGCTATTGTCATACCCGCGATTGGAGCCAACAACTTTGAGCTCAAATCCGGCTTTATTCAGATGGTCTCTGCTCAACCATTCTTGGGACGTACCATTGATGATCCTCATGACCACATCAAAAGGTTCCTTCAACTCACGAATACGGTCAAATTCAATGGGGTTTCACAAGAGGTAATTCGCTTGCAACTTTTTCCTTTCTCCTTAGAGGGACAAGCCCGGCATTGGCTTGATAAGGAACCGCCACAAAGTATTCTTACATGGACGGACTTAGAGACCAAATTCATAAACTACTTTTCCCACCCTCTCGTACTACCGCTTTGCGGAATGAAATCATTACTTTTGAACAAAAGTACGATGAGACTTTTAGTGAATCTTGGGACCGTTTTAAAGAACTTTTAAGAAAGTGCCCATAACATGGTTTTACCAAAGTGCATGAAATTAACACTTTTTACAATGGTTTAAGCATGAATGACCAAGATTCACTAAATAGTGCTTCGGGGGGTAATCTTTTGGTTAAGTCTTCTAATGCCGCTTGGGATATTATTGAGAACAAGTATAGAGTGAAAACCAAGAGTGTTCGGATCAATGTGGCTAGTGCTAGCACTAATGAGAGCGACAAGAGACTTGATAAGCTTACTTCGCTTGTTGAATCACTTGCTCTCCAAGCCGCTAACAATACTAAAAGCTATCACTGCCCAAGCCAATGCTATGACTCAATCTTGTGATATATGCGGGGGATCTCACTCATACACCGATTGTCCTTCGACTCACGACAATCCGGAAAATGTGTATGCCGCCAACGGTACCTATGCTACAGGAAGCTATCAAGCACGTCCTCAAGGTGACCGCAACTTGCTCAGCTATCGCTCAAACAACTTTCTTTCACCTCCCGGTTTTCCCCCACAAAACCCGAACAACCTCAATCGCAACAATCAAAACCAACCACGTGCTCCAACTCCATATCAATACCAAAGAAACCAATATCCACCTCAAAGAAACAACCAAGTTTACCAACAACCTGCTTATCAACCACCCGCCTACCATGCTCCTCCTCCCAACCAACCCACCGCATTACACCAAGATGTTGAAACCTACATGAGGACTAACGATGTGATCGTGCAAAATCTTCAGCGAGAAATGGCCAACATGAAAGCAGATATGGTGAAGCAAGGGAATGATCTTCGAGCTGATATGCGAAACACTTTGGCAAATCAAACGAATGACTTGAGGAACATGATGGCTAGTTTCTTCCCTAGTAATCAAGCCTCTGGATCGGGTTCTCTTCCGAGTAACACCGTTGCTAATCCAAGAGGGGAGATGAAAGCAATCACCACTCGCAGTGGAAAAGGTTTAAAGGAACCCGAGCTTCCTACACCTACACCGGTGATTGTGACAAAGGAAACCGAGTCTCCTTCTCCGAATCCTCCATCTTCTATTCCTCCAACTTCTACTTCTCCAATTCCACCACCTTTTACTTCTACCCCTCCACCACCTACGGATGTGAGTGCGAATCCTATCCCAAAGCCTTCATCTCAACCCAATATACCTTATCCTTTGAGGTTGAGGAAAGAGAAATTGAAGAACAAGGATCTTCTCAGTTGTAAGGAGAAACTTCTCGATATTGCTCAGACCCAACTTAATGAGAATTGCTCCGTAGTGCTCTTAAGGAAATTGCCAACCAAACTTGGTGATCCGGGTCGTTTCTTGATTCCTTGCAACTTCCCGGGAGTAGAGAATTGCATGGCCCTAGCCGATCTACGTGCTAGTATTAACTTAATGCCATTAAGTGTTTGGAAGCAATTATCTCTCCCCGAGCTAGTCCCCACACGAATGACTTTGGAATTAGCTAACCGTACGGTTGCTTATCCAGTGGGGATAGCCGAAGACGTCTTCGTTGGTGTCGACAAATTCACCTTCCCGGCGGATTTTGTTGTCGTTGACTACGAGATGGACCCCCGTGTTCCATTAATCGTTGGACGTCCATTCCTGAGGACCGGTCGCACTCTCATTGATGTAGCCACTGGCGAATTAATCATGAGAGTTGGTGACGATAAAATCGTCTTCAACATGGGTAAACTTTCTAAGCAGCCTTCGGAAAACGAGAGTGTTAATTTCATTGATGTTCTTGATGAGGCTTGTGAAGAACATTTCAAAGACGCTTGTAAAAGTGGTTCTTCTTCTCTACCCATTGTTGAGACCGTTGCCTCAAATTCTCCGTCATTGACTCCTTTTGGAGAAAGTGACTTGGATGATTTTGAAGCTAGCTTGGGTCCTCTCGATCTTAAGTATGATGATTCTCCCACCAATTGGGATGAAGACATTCGTACCATTGAGAAACTTCTCAATGAGGACCATATTTCTCCACAGTCTCCCAAGGCTATCTCTACCGATGATTCGAAGTTGACTACGCTGTCCATCGAAAATTCTCCGGATCTAGAGCTTAAGGACCTACCGTCTCATCTCGAGTACGTTTTCCTTTAAGACAACAAGAAGTTACCGGTCATCATCGCTAAGGACCTGATAGAAGAAGAAAAACCCCAACTTATCGTCGTGCTGAAGAATCACAAGAAAGCTATTGCATGGAAAATCTCCGATATTTGTGGAATTGATCCTCACTTTTGCACACATAAAATTCTCATGGAGGACGACTTTAAACCCACTATTCAAAGCCAAAGAAGGGTGAATCCTAAGATCCATGACGTAATCAAAAAAGAGGTTATCAAACTTCTTGATGCGGGAATGATCTATCCTATCTCGGATTCACCATAGGTTAGTCCCGTCCATTGTGTGCCTAAGAAGGGCGGAATCATCGTTGTTCCCAATGAAAACAACGAGTTGATTCCTACTCGTCTCGTTACAGGGTGGAGAGTTTGTATAGACTGTCGCAAACTTAATGATGCTACGAGAAAGGATCATTTTCCCCTTCCTTTCATGGACCAAATGCTTGAACGTCTAGCGGGTAATGACTATTACTGCTTTTTGGAAGGTTTCTCCGGGTATTTTCAAATTCCCATCGATCCCAAAGACCAAGAGAAAACCACATTCACTTGTCATTATGGAACATTTGCCTACAAAAGAATGCCTTTCGGCTTATGCAATGCTCCTGGGACATTTCAAAGGTGTATGATGGCTATCTTCCATGACATGGTTGAAGAAACTATGGAAGTCTTCATGGATGATTTCTCGGTTTATGGCGATTCTTTCTCTGCTTGCCTTACCAATTTAGAACGTATGCTTAAGCGGTGTGAAGACACTCGCCTTGTTCTAAATTGGGAAAAATGCCATTTCATGGTAAAAGAGGGCATCGTGCTAGGACACAAAATCTCCAAAGCTGGTCTTGAAGTGGACCGTGCTAAAGTCGATGTTATTGCAAAATTGCCTCCACCTTCAAACTACTTAGCGGGTGGGATTCTCAAGGAAGGGCTCACGTCCCAACAAAAGCAAAAGTTATTTAAAGATATTGAACATTATTTCTGGGACGACCCTTACCTTTTCAAACAATGTGCTGATCTGATTCTTCGTCGATGTGTTGATGGGCCGGCAGCGGTACAAATCCTTGATGCTTGCCATAAAGGACCCACCGGTGGTCACTTTGGTCCTAATTACACCGCGAAGAAAGTATTCGACTCTGGATTTTATTGGCCCACCATTTATCGTGACGCTCACGACATGGTTAAACATTGTGATGCTTGCCAAAGACAAGGCAAGATCACACATAAAGATGAGATGCCTCAAAATTTCATACAAGAATGTGAAATCTTTGATGTATGGGGCATCGACTTTATGGGGCCATTTCCATCATCCAAAGGGAACAAGTACATCCTCGTCGCCGTTGACTACGTTTCTAAATGGGTTGAAGCTAAGGCTCTCCCCACGAACGATGCGAGGGTGGTTGTGAACTTTTTGAAGCAGCTGTTTGCTCGATTCGGTGTTCCTCGTGCTATAATCAGTGACCGCGGGACTCATTTTTGCAATGATCAATTTGCAAGAGTCATGGCTAAGTATGGTGTTAATCATCGTCTTTCCACCGCCTATCATCCCCAAACCAATGGTCAATCCGAGATTTCTAACCGTGGATTGAAGCAAATTCTGGAACGTACTGTGGGAGAGCATCGCGCCGCGTGGGCCGATAAGTTAGATGATGCTCTGTGGGCTTTCCGTACTGCTTATAAGACCCCGATCGGTTGTACACCTTATCGTCTTGTGTATGGGAAAGCATGCCACCTCCCCATCGAGCTGGAACATAAGGCATACTGGGCCTTGAAGTGGTCTAACTTCGACATCAACAAAGCCGGTGATCTCCGCAAGATTCAACTCAACGAGCTTAATGAAATGAGGAATGAAGCTTACGAGAACTCACTGATCTACAAAGAGAAGACCAAGATCATCCATGATGCAAGAATTAAGAACCGAGAGTTCCACGTTGGTGATCAAGTCTTACTTTTTATGTCGTAAAAGTTGGATTTATGCGTGGTTTGTGTTTTTATTGTATTTTAGGACCAAATGATGAAAAAGGAAGAAAACACGGGCTTTCACGGGCTTTTATCGAAGAAAACGAGAAAAGACGAAGTCAAAAGATCAAGAGTGCAAAAAGAACGGAAGTCCAAGGCCTATTCTGAAGATTTATCGAAGAAAAAGTCCAAATATGGAAGTTTAATGAAGTCGGAGAACTTAAGTCTAATTGAAGAAGAAAATTACAAGACAAGTTCAATATACATCGACAAATCCCGAGACGACATCGAGAAAGACAAAGGATTTAAATCGAGTCGAGAAGAAAGAAAGAAGAGTCAACACATGCACACTTTCCATTTTCCCTATAAATACCCTCCTAATACACATTAGGAGGGTTGGTTAGTTTTTTAGTTAGTTAATTTCATTTTCATTTTTCCTTTCTAGTTTTTAGAGAGAGAAAGTTCTAAACTTTCTCTCACTAAGTTTTCATCCTTTCTTTCTTTTAATCTTTCAATATTAAACCTTTTGTATTTTGGATTTCATTAATCAAGTTCAAGTTTAAGCTTTTAATCTTTAATCTCTTTCTACCTTTCTTTATTTTTAGTTAATTTTGGTGCGAAATATATTTGATCCGTGTTGATCTTGATGTTTTCGTGCTTAAAAAGTTAATCTTTTTATTCATACTTAAGCTTTCATACGGTTAAGCTTTAAGGTCCTTGTGCTTATTGGCTTATTTCTATGTTTAGCTTATTTATTTTTTAAAAGTTTTTTTAAAAAGTTTCATCTTTTTATGGTTTAATTTAAAAGATTGCTTATTTTAAGTTGGAAAAGTTGTTATTCGTGCTTATTTGGTCTTTTTCATTATAGATTCGTTCAAGTTAAGGATTTGGCATATTGAAAATAGCCTTATACGTAGCTTATTTACGAATTCATTCCATCGGAATGGGTAAACCCCTTTCCGATTTGGCTTTCTGACCACTGCTACATTATTCCGATCACCCTGATCGGATTAGGGTTTCAGTTTTCTGATTTGCATCTTGGTATTCCGATCTGTTGATCGGATTGGGGTTTTATTATTCCGACTGTGGGGATTTGTTGACATTCCGATTGGGTGTCTTGCTAAACATTCCGATTGTGGTGGTTTGAGTGACATTCCGACTGCCTCCTTTTTCTTTATTCCGATTGGGCATTCCGATTGCAGTATTCCGACAAGAGTGTTGTTTGACATTCCGATTTGGCCTTATTCTGACAATATATTCCGAGCAGTCTCCTTTGGCACATTCCGATCACTCCCTTTTGGCACATTCCGATTGGATGAGTTTCTTGTTTTTACATAGTTTTCAAGTTTTAGATTTATTAAGTGTTCAAGTATTTTTCTAATCTTGTCTTTAAGTTTTCAAGCATTTATTTTTAACTCGTCCTTTTAGTTTAATCTTTAAAGCTCTTATTTTACTCAACGACATTTACATATTTGCTATTAGTTTAAAATAGATAATCAACCAAACCATTTATTATTCCGCCAAGAACAACTGAGTCGCACTTTGAACCAATAATCAATTCGAAGAGATTCGGACGATAAGATTTTATACTTAGCAAAAAGCTTTGTATTAATAATCTCCTATGCCAAAGAGTAGAACTATCATCTATAGTCGCAAGACATATGTTGTCTTTTGACTTCTTATTGACCTTCATGACATAAAGCCCATGCTTTCTAATACCTTTTCCAATGACCTTTCCATCTTTTATGATTTCACTATCATTTTCCGAAAAGATGACCTTACACTTATTGTCACAAATTTGACCTATGCTTAAAAGGTTAAACCCTAAATTATCTACGTGCTCAACATTTTCAATAGTCATGGAGTCAAGAGAAACCGTACCTTTGCCAATGATATTGCCACGTAGACTACTAGACAATGTGACGTTACCTCCATCATATGCTTTGTACTGTGAGAACAAACTTCGGTTACCCGTCATGTGTTTAGAACAACCACTATCCTTAATCCACTCGTCAGGTTCCAAATCAATTCCCAAGCATATCTAGGTAACAACAAACACGATCAAAAATTTCGTCCCCAATATCTCATGGGTCCAAAATTGTTAGTTCCAAACATCCCTTGCATTTGGTTGGGATGCATGAATTGAGGAGGGTTTCCCCATGGGGAACAAAATGGAGGAGGATAAAAATTCATATAACCATTTTGTTGTTTATTATTTCTCCTAGGTGTATTTGATCTTGGTTTAGAGTTATGGTCATTCCTTCTAGGTGTTGGAGTTTTACTTCTAGGTCGTGAATTGTTTTGATTATCTCTTCTAGGTGTTGTCGTTCTACTTCTAGGCCTAGACTCATTCCGTACTCTTGTTGGAGTAGAAGATGGTCTTGATAAACTTCTATTTCCCATTAGAGGTTTACTCAAAGGCTTATAGAACTTATCAATGGCATTGTCGTCAAGTATAGGTAATTTAACTGTGTTAACAATAAGATGCTTAGGATGTTCACCTAAATTTGATTTTTCAGAAAGTTCAGGATTTTCATCAAAAACGTTTTCTGGCCGCGGTACCTTATCTATGGCGGCGGTTCCATATCGATAAGGAACCGCCCCATACAGTTTGGGACCACGTACAGCAGATGGTTTTTCTGAAAATCGAACTTGTTTAGGTTCACTAGTTGATGCTTCATCTGAGTTAAAACCTACACCAAGTCTTTCCTTAGAGTGAATTTGTTTGTTTAACATATCATCAAGAGCACTAGTACTTTTCATGAACTTTTCCAATTTAATGGAGGTGCTCTTGAGATCTTCATTCTCTAACCTAAGTTTCTCACAACTTAAGCAACCTATATCAACTTCTTTATTTTTCTCAAGCTTGCCTAATTTTTCCCTAAGTTCATTAATCTCATTTTCAAGCTTAGTTTTAGTTGATTTTAGTATTTTGTTCTTTTCTATGAATTTAAGGCTAAGTTTGTGTAAATTGTCATATTGGCCTTTTAATTCAAAATCATCTAAGGTGGAGCTATCATTGCTATAATATTCTGTTTCGGAATGTACCTCTTTAGAAGTGTGAGCCATGAGACATTTCTCCTCTTTGGGGTTGTCATCAACATCTTCACCGCTATTGCTCCAAGAACCACTAACGAATGCCGTGTGATTCTTATCGCGTGAAGGCTTTGGACACTCATTAATGAAATGATTTGGATCACCACATCTAAAGCAATTCCTATCACCCTTTTTGTTCTTGGAAAACCGATTCTTTAAGAATGGTTTCTTGTCATTGTTAGGTTGCCTCACGTGTTGACCTCGTCTTTTGAAGAACCTCTTGAAATCTCTTACCGCCAATGCATACTCCTCGTCATCACTATCCGAGGAACTATCATGATCGCTTTGTGCCTTCTTGGCTTTGAGTGCAATAGACTTCCTTTCATTCTTGGTCTTTACCAATTCCGAGTCCTTCAAAATTATCATCTCATGAACCTTCAAGTTGCCTATGAGTTCATCGAGTGATAAAGTTGAGAGATCTTTCGATTCTTCGATCGCCGTGACCTTTGCTCTCCACTTCGGATGGAAGGCCCTAAGAAACTTCCTAACATTGTTCTTGCTAGAAAAACCTTCATCAAGTGCTTTTAGACTAGTAATAATAGTGTTAAATCTAGCAAAAGCACTATCAATAGCTTCATCTTCTAAGATGACAAATTGTTCATATTGTTGGACAAGAAGATCGATTTTGCTTTCTTTGACTTGGCTATTACCTTGGTGGGTTACTAAAAGAGTGTTCCAAATATCTTTAGCGGTTTCACACATAAAAATCCTTTCATACTCTTTCTTAGGTAAAGCATTATAAATCACCATTTTAGCCTCATTATTTTTCGAAAGTTTCTTTTTAGTATCATCATTAGCTTTGTCAAAAGTGACCAATTCCTTTGTTTTAGAAACTTCATTAAATTGATAAGGTAAAAAATCACCATTGGTAATAACATGCCAAAGATCTAAATCTTTTGATTTCACATAAGTCTCAAATCTATTTTTCCAATAAATAAAACTATCGGTTTCAAAAAGTGGTGGTCTTTGCATAGATTGCCCTTCTAGGTACTTGTTGGAATCCATAGATCGATTCAAGTTTTAAAATACAATATACTTTAAAAATACTTGAGCAACCCGCTCTGATACTAATTGTAGAAACTAGAAGGGGGGGGGGGGGGGGTTGAATAGTTTCTTATATTTACTTGTTAAATGATGGTTTTCAAAAAATCTTTTTCTCAAAAACTTAGACTTAAGGAAATAAGTGAAATCTTCTTATGCACAATATGAACAATGATAGTGTAATTTAAACTAATACTAACTAATATATATGCACAAAGAATAAAGAATGTAAAGAGTTAAGGGTAAAGGAAGATCAAACCAAACACCAAGGATTTATAGTGGTTCGGCAACGAAGCTCACTCCTCGTTCCTACTCCACTCCTCGAGTACTCCTTACTCGAGAGTTCACTACACAACAAGCTCCTTATGGTGGAGAAAACCGTATACGTCGCTTAACCAATTTCCGACCCTAAGCTAAAAGTCGAGCCCTAATCGTAGCTAGGACCAATCTACACAACTATACTTAGTAGATACACAACTTCCAAATAGACACAACTACTTGGATCTTCACAACTATTACACAACAACAAATGTATAAGATTTGATCTTCAAAGGATCTTTGGTGGTGGACTCAACACTTCACAATGATAGTGTTCTTCTCTTTGCACTTGAAGAGGAATGGATGGTGGAGATAGATTCACTTCTAAACAAGTAGTAATCAATCAAATAATCAAGAATTTGAGTGATTTAATAAGTATGTTTGAATCTGGAAATTTGTGTGCAAAAGAGGTGAATTGAAAATCTGAGAAAGGTCCACTATTTATAGGACAAAGGGCCAACGGCTATAACTGCCCGCGGTTCCTTATCTTAGCCCGCGGTACCTTATCGATAAGGAACCGCCTAGGCGCTAAGGAACCGTAGGGCTAGACTCCGCTCCTTTTTTGTCCTTTAGTGGTGGAGGTCATATCTGGTTATAAAAATATCCAGAAAGGATATTTCAAATCAAAAGGGAATATGCCATTTTCAAATTATCAAATATTTAATTTAATAAAACATTTTCTTAAAAAGAAAGTTTAATTAAAAACTTGTCACACTTAATAAAATGTGAGTTTTAAGAAAAGATTAAATCACTTGATCACTTGATTAAGGTTAGTACTTGTTTATTCATACCTTAAGTGAAAATGGGTAAAATTAAAAATACTTGAACTCAAGAATTCGTTTTTCGTTGTTATTGTAAATGCTTGTTTTTACATATTGTCGTAGTCAAAACTAAGCGAGACCGAAAAATGCAAGTAACGTTTTTAGGCATTATTGCATTAACAAGGACCATGGTTGACAAGCTTCCGGAAGCCCAATATCCATACCTTGAAGAGGTTTCCACCAACTTCTTCCTGCCTATCGAGCGTCTCTTGGAGATTGAGCCTGTGCCTGCTCCGGAAAAGGTTGTGGAACCTTCGGATGAGGCAACCAATGATGGGAATTATGGGTCCCCTCATAACGATGAAGATGCATCCGGATCGAAGGACCCTTCTTCGGTTTGATTTGTTTGTAATCCACAAAGACAATTTACTCTTTTTTATTCGGATGAATGTAATATTTTAAGACTAGCTTTCCCTATTTTATACCTTTGCCTGATTCGGATGATTGTACTAATTACATTATGTCTTATGCATTTACTTTTACTCTTTATGAATACATGATTTTCCTTACGTTTTGCAATTCTCATTCGGAAAAACTTTAACTGTTAACCCTACTTGTTTTGTATATGAATGAGCTTCCCATTTCGGAGGGAACTTGGAAAATATTATATTTTTCCCTCGGCCGAAGGGAAAAAGAATCGTATGCAATTAGGCCTTCCATTTCGGATAGGACTTTAAATAAAAATAATCAAATTCTTCCCTTGCCGAAGGAAGAAAGAATTGTATACGGATAGGCCTTCCTTTTCGAACAGGTCCTTAAATAAAAATAATCAAATTCTTCCCTTTCCGAAGGGAGAAAGAATTGTATACGGATAGGCCTTCCTTTTTGGATAGGTCCTTAAATAAAAATAATCAAATTCTTCCCTTGCCGAAGGGAGAAAGAATTGTATACAGATAGGCCTTCCTTTTCGGATAGGTCCTTAAATAAAAATAATCAAGTTCTTCCCTTGCCGAAGGGAGAAAGAATCTTATGCGATTAGGCCTTCTATTTCGGATAGGACCTTAAATAAAAATAATCAAATTCTTCCATTGCCGAAGGGAGAGAGAATTTGTGCCTCTATTAATAGAATGTATTCTAAATGTAATGCCATATTATTCATGCTGCTCGTAATTGTTGCAAACGTGCTTTCTCTTAGTAACGAGAAGATAAGATTTTTCATTCAAACAAAAGACATGACCTTTCCCTTCTGAAGGGAGTGAAGGTTGATACATTTTGGAATAAAATCTAAACAACGTAATAAACTGGACTCTTCCCTTGCTGAAGGGAGAAAGAGTCGTTACATGATAAAAATGAAATTACAAATAACACTTACTAAGGTTCATTGCATGCCACACCCTCGGAACTTCTTTGTCTTTCATGGTAAGGAGCTTGTATGATCCATTTTGGTATGCTTCCTTGACACGGTACGGGCCTTCCCATGTAGGAGCAAGTTTCCCTCCTTTTGTACTCTGCTTGCTTCATTCTTTCAGAACACAAAATCTCCTGGGCGGAATGTGACTGGACGAACTCGCTTGTTGTAGTAATGTTCCACCTTTATTTTGTACTTTGCTTCTCGGATAGATGTCATCTCCCTTTTTTCTTGTAGTAGGTCCAATTTTATGCGCAAGGCATCATCATTGTCCTTCTCATTGATCATCATTGTCCGATAGGTAGGCATTCCTATCTTAGCCGGGATAACTGCTTCCGACCCATATGTGAGGCTGAAAGGAGTTTCGCCATTGCTTTGCTTTAGTGATGTCTGATGGGCCCACAATATGTGTGGTAACTCCTCTGCCCATCCATTCCTGATTCGACCAAGTCTTGTATTAATGCCTTCCATGAGGGTTTTGTTAGCCCTTTCAACTAAACCATTTGCTTGGGGGTGAGCTACAGCCGTATTTATCTGCTTAATCTCCAAATCCGAACACCAGCTCTTGAATGGTTCATTGATGAACTGCTTAGCATTGTCTGTGGCTATTATCTTTGGAATTCCGAATCGGCAAACAACATTGTCCCAGAAGAACTTAATAACTTCCTTTCCAGATATTTTCACCAATGGCTTAGCCTCCATCCACTTGGTGAAATAATCAATGGAAATAATTATGTATTTCACGTTTCCGGATGAAGCTGGCAATGGGCCCAAGATGTCCATTCCCCATTGATAAAATGGCCATGGTGCCATGATAGACTTCATCAATGTCTTCGGCAATCTTGCTACCGGTGCATGAATCTGGCATGAATCGCATTTCTCTAATTCCTCCCTTGCATCTGTGTGCATGGTTGGCCAGTAATACCCAGATCTTAAGGCTTGTGCTACTATCGATCTTGGCTTCAAATGCATGCTGCATGAACCCATGTGTATCTCTCGAAGGACATAATTGGCTTGCAATGGCCCCACACACCGAAGCATTGGTTCTAGGTATCCTTTTTTGAACAAGACTCCATCAACCATTTCATATTGGTGTAGTTTCAGCCTTAAGCATCGAGCTTCATTCTTATCGGTTGGCCAAATTCCGTCCCGGAGACATTTGACAATAAGAGTCATCCAGTTGCCGTCCACTTCTTCCACTATAGTGTTTACTTCGTTCCGGTCGGTAGACCTTTCGTTCAAGACCTCTATTAGTACTTCTTTTGTTAAGTGGTCGAATGCCAATGTTGCCAGTTTGCTTAGGACATCAGCCTTCTGATTCTTACTCCTTGGTATGTTTATGATTGAAAAATGAGAAAATTTTGGTATTAAAGCTTTTTCTTCGGCTAGGTACTTTATCATTCTGTCACAGCTCGCTTCGTATGTTCCGTTGATCTGGTTTGCTACCAACTTTGAGTCTACTCGAACCTCGATCTTTCCCACTTTCATTTGTACTGCAATTCTCAAACCTACTAGAAGGGCTTCGTATTCTGCCTCATTGTTGGTGGTTTCGAAATTCAACCGGAGAGCATAAGTGTATTCGGTTCCGGTTGGGCTGATGAGAACCAATCCGGCTCCTGCACCTTGGGCACTGGATGCTCCGTCTGTAAAGAGGGTCCATACTTCTGTTTCGTCCTTTCTTGGCTTCGGAATAGGCATATGGAAAAATTCTTCTACTGCTTGACCTATGGGTGCTTCGGTTAGGAAATCTGGCAAGACTTGCCCCTTGATTGCAATCCTTGGTTTATACTCTATCTTGTAAGCCCCCAACTCGATTGTGTATTTAGCTAGCTTCTCGGATGCATCTGCCTTGCTTAATATTTGCTTGATTGGTTAGTCTGTGATCACATTTATTTTGTGGCCTTCGAAATATCTTCTAAGTCTCCTTGATGCTTTTAGTAAAGCTAAAGCCAGTTTTTCCATAGGAGAATAGTTTTTATCTGCATCACTGAGTGTTCGTGTTGATCCCAAACTTAGATCGATTAGCTTTGTGTATACGAGATTAGATCAAGTATAACACGTAGAGAAACCTTTGTTGTATGCTTTGTGAATCTAAGTGTTATGCGGAATTTAACACTTAAACAAGAACACAAGATGTAAACAAAACTTTCACTTTGATTATGAATGTCGAACTTGCTTACAATGAAAGATGTTTACGAATAAAAACATATATAAAACTTGATACTAAACATTAACCTAAAGGCCTTCTTTTATAGACTAAGAAGCCTTGTACAATAAGCTACGTATCAACTATTCTAGGTAAAGATAAACATAGAAAATACATTGTCGTTTCTATCCTTACTAGAAGTATTCTAGAATATAATAAACATGTAGCTTATATCTTCCATCAGTGCTTGTCTTCAATGTGTCAACGCTTGATCTTTAACTTGTCAACGCTTGAGCTGTCAGCGCTTGCTTTGTTCCTGTCAACGCTTGATTTGTTCTTGTCAGCGCTCAAGTGATCTGGCCTTAATTTATTCCCAACAATCCTCCCCTAAACTTGATATCCACTCTTATGATCAAGTTTCTGAATAATCATTAAGAACTTGGAGGAGTCTGACAAACCTTCTCATATTGGTAATAAATAAATCTGATCAAATTCTTTGCCACGTCACTTGTATAATCTATCTCCAGCTGGGTGTCCTTCATCTTTTCCAAAACAGCCTTGGATATGAAATACTGAGCATCCACAAGTAGGTACTCAGCAAACTTTGTAGAACTCAAATGGTATACACCAGTAGCTGAATATAACCTCCATTGAAGACCACTGAGGTCATCTTCAAGATCCTTCCATATTTCAGGATCTTCCTCATTTGTCCCACACATTCTTTTGAATGTGGTCCAAAGTTTTATTCCATTAGCTGAAGTTGGTGCTTCAGCCTCATACTTGGTCTCCAGCAACCTCCAAAGGTCCACCAAGTCTTCTCTATCACAACTTGCAAATAAAGATATGAGAGTGGTAAAAGTGTGTACCTCCTTGCCAAATTTGCCAATCTTCCAGAATCCACATTCATCCTCATCATAACTCACAATTGGATTCCTGGAATCTAATGGTAACACCTGCACCATATCTGAAGCTTCTAATGGGGAGAGCTTGAGGCTCTTTCTAATAACTGCTTCACTTGGATATAGTGGATTCATATCTTTTGGAAACTCAAGTGTAAATCTCTTCTTCACTGGCCTGGGAACTATCATAGCTTTCTTGATTTCCATCTCTTCTGCAAGTTGCTCCTTTCTTTCATCTGAAAGAAGTCTGAGAGTGTTTTCTTCCTGAACTCTCACCCATATAGGATAAGCCCTATGTTCCAACTCATCAAATGTCAAAGCCTTCAACTTCTGATGTGTCCATCCAACTCCATGACATCTGAGCAACATAAAGTAGAGCTCCCTTCTATCCCTTTTCAACTCAGAGAGAATATTGCTTGCCTTGTGCTTCAAAATCACCTTACAATCCTTCTGAACTCTAAGAAGAAGCTCTAAACCCCATATTTGATCTCTGGATTATCCATGCAGCTTTCTTCCCAAGAATTGTACATCTGAACCACCTCTGGCATGTCAAAGTCAACCTGCAATTTTAAATCTCTCAACTTTTCCCTAGCAAGCTCATCACCATACTCAAGCCTTTCTGGTTCTATAATCATCACACTTGAGTCTGAGCTAGCTCCATCACTTTCTTCTTCAGAAGTCACAACAAATGGTGACTTTTCTTTTTCACCTTATTCCATCATTTGTTCAGCCAATCTTCTATCAAATTCAACTTGGGCTGCATTCTTTGGAACAATTTCTTCTACCAATTTACCCTTACCCTTATCTGATGGTGCAATGGTTGGTAAGGTAGATGGTAATACCTGAGTAGGAACTTCCTTGATGATAGATGATGACTGGAATACATCACCTTCATGTGCAGATCTGTCAACGCCCAAATTTCCTCTATCAGCGCCCAAAATACTTCTATCAGCGTCCAAATTTGTCTTGTCAACGCTCAAATATTTTCCCTCAGCGCCTTGTGTAACCTCTCTCAACATAGCTGTAAATGATAAATTTAGATTGATTGGAGAGATTAAGGACGTATCAAAACCTGTTTGTTCCTTCAAAGTTGTAAGAGCTTCAGCAACATCCATTGATTGACCATCTTGGCTGCTCTTATCACTCAGATTTCTTTGATCTTCCTCCCCTTTGGAAGACTCCTCCATACCCCTCCTAGCATGATCACTCTTCAAAACAACAATCCTCTCCCTCAATTGCTTGAGTTCAAGGCCTTGTGAGCTGACAATTTGTACTAAGTCTGCATTTTGCTTTTGCAAGCTAATGCAGACTGCCGTCAATTCCAAAAGAGTCATTGGTTCCAGTCTGCCCTCTTCTAAAATGGGGATTTGACCTCCCAAGTCAGGTTCATTGGGCATGGATGAGGACTTAATTATGGTGGGACTGCCTTGGCCAGCTTCTAAGCCAGAACCAATAGTCCCAGCCTCATCCAGGTCACCAGCCACACTTGTGGTGGTGGTTCTCTCTGCTTCATGGCTAGGACCACCAGAGGAGAACACTCCAGTAGTCCTTTGGCGTTTGATCAACCTATATTCAGGTGGTGTGGAAGATGGTGTGGAAGAATGGGTAGATGTGGGTTGGTTAAGGGGTGTTTGGGATTGTGATGGTTGTGTGTCAGCGTTGGAAATAGGCACATCAACGCCAACATTTGATGTGTCAGCGTCAAAGGGTTCTTGGTCAATTTGCATTTGTTCAGGTGAGGGTAAAGGTTCAGGAATAGGTTCAAGTTGTGGTGGAGGGTCAATATGAGGTTGGGGGTCTGGTTGGGGTTGTGCTGCTGCAATAACAACAAGCATGGCTGGGGTTAAAGGTAAGTCTCTAAGAGGTTGTGAATTCATCTTTGTAAAAATAGCTTTCTTTTGTTCAGGGATCTTATAAAAATCATTGTGATCCCTTGAACAATAACCTTGATCATCAAAAATCATTTGCAGAAAACGGGGATAAGCTAAAGTCATTTTTGTCCCCTTGTTTTTACACATCCCTTCAAAAATCATTTTAGAATAGTTATATTTTTGCCCTGTTGCAATGCACACAATAGCACTGGCAATGGATCTATTGATCTCATTGTGTGCAGTACATTTGGGACTCAAACATTGAAGGAGAATGTGGATGAGGTACTTCCAGGCTGGGGGAAATTCCTGCTTATGGTACTTATTAAGAGTACCTTCATCAGGAATAGGATATCCCAAAGCCCTAAGCCCTTGTTCTATTTCATTTATGGGAAGGATGGTTATACCATCAGCATCATCAAGATGCAAGGCCTGGCGTACCAAGGCCTCAGTAACCACCCAAGATCTCCCATGAACAATAGAAGTCAATGTGGTCACTCCATTAACTGTTGAGGAACTAACAGTGTTCCAAAACTGCTTAATGTGTGTGACTAGAATGAGTGGTGCATGAGAAAGAGCATACCTTAATGGGGATGCGTTCAAATACGCCACCATTTGTGTGTATTGAGGGAACAAATCATTATCAGCAACAAGATAAGCAATCATGTTGTGTTGAGACTTGAACCCCAAATCCAATTCTGCTGAGTTAAACTTTGGTGCCATTGATGAAAGCTGTTAATTTGAAGTGTAGAAGATGATGGTTGATAAGAGAAAAGTGTTAGACAAGAATTATAGATACCCTGTTTAAAAATAGGAGCCAAATTTATAGGAGATAAAGAATGCATGTGATTGGCCCAAAAATAGGCAAAGATTTTCAAAAACTAATCATGAAAATATTGAAAAAGTTATAAGTTATCTCATGCATTTAATGAAAGTAACAACTCCTAAAATTACGGCTTGAAAATATGTCAAAAAGTAACAACTGGGTAGGTCCCATTGAGTGTCAACGGTCAAAAATAACCCATCAACGCCCAACGGCTATAATCTTGTCAACGTTCGCCTAAAGCCATGTCAGCGTCCAATTTGGTCTCAACAACGCTTGGAAAAATCTTGTCAGCGTCCAAAAATAAAATTGTTTTAAAAAGTGAAAAATGACCTTAACAAGTAATTTATCCTAGAGAAAATAACCAAAAGCTGATTTATAGGGCGGCAAGCACTGTCCAGTTATGCACACTTGCATAAGCAAGATAGACATAACAGTCCTCTAGTGTCCCTTGCTAACCAAAATTCTTAACAACCAAGTTACCTTATAAAATCCTTGTTACTCCCAGGTAAATCCCATATCAAAATCATTCCCAAGTCTCCCAACAGACCACAACCAATGCTAGGCCAAAAATGTCTTGGCAGCATGCAAAGTTGATATACTATGCATGCTACAGTGCCTCATGGTTTAGTAAAACTAACCCATACTCACCTGTAGACACAATCTAGAATTGTGATAAGAGTATCATATGGATACCCAAAAATCCTAAAGGTTCCTAAAACCTCCCCTTAAACTATGATACAAAAGTTTGCTAAAATCATGCATGAACATAAAAATTTATGTCAAGATAGGAATGAAACATTCCAACCATCATCCATAAATAAAAACTTGTCCAAATGCTTCTCCTTTGATCCATAAGCAACTCTGTATCCAATGGTATACTGCTAACACCATCTGTACATTTAGATTAAAAACCATAAAACTAACATTGTTGCTGACAACGCCCCGATAACACACAACAGCGTTGAAGGAAGCTTTGTCAGCGTTAGACAATTATATTGCTGACAACGTTGCGAAAACACTTATTAGTGTTCAAACAACCTTTGTCAGTGTTAGAAAAATATAGTGGAAAATCTAAATCATCAATAAGACCAATAATAATAATGCATCATCCTGTACATACTTTTACAAAAAGAATCCAAAACACATATTTAAGTGAGATTAACCATTCCAATACTTGTTACCAAGTATTGAAATCTTCCAGTATCAAAAGGTTTAGTTAATAAATCTGACACATTTTCCTTAGTGTCAACCCTATCTGGTTGTATTAAACCTTTCTCAAAGCAATCTCTTATAAAATGGTGTCTAATTTCTATGTGTTTAGTTTTAGAATGATGCACAGGATTCTTAATGATGCATAAAGTACTATTATTGTCAACAAATATCTTAGTATGCATGAAATTATACCCATAATCCAACAGCTGGTTCTGAATCCACAACACTTGACCACAACATGCTGCTGCAGCCACATACTCTGCTTTAGTTGTAGAGTTAGCCACCACTGTTTGTTTCTTGCATTGCCAAGATATTAATCTGCTCCCAAGAAACTGACATCCACCAGTTGTGGATTTCCTATCAAACTTATCCCCTCCATAATTACTATCTGAATATGCAATCAGCTCCAATGGTGAATCCTTTGGGTACCACAAACCAAGATTAGGGAAACATCTTAGGTACCTAAAGATCCTCTTCACAGCATAAAGGTGACATTCTTTGGGAGTCACTTGATGACGTGCACATGCACACACAGCAAACATGATATCAGGTCTGGAAGCAGTAACATACATCAAGGATCCAATCATGGACCTATAATGCCTGACATCAACATCTTTCCCATCTCCAATCTTTCCCCAAGGGTGTTCTCTATCCATAGGAGTAGTAGCCCTCTTTTCATGTGGAGAAAAGCCAAACTTCTTCAAGATCTCAGCAACATATTTGTCCTGGGAGATGAAGATACCATCTTCTTTCTGCTGAACTTGTAACCCAAGAAAGAAGTTCATCTCCCCCATAACACTCATCTTGAATTTGTCTGTCATAAGCTTGGAGAAATCCTCACTCATCTTTGGATCAGTAGACCCAAAAATGATATCATCAACATAGACCTGCACAAGCAACACATCTTTGCCTTTCTTCTTTGTAAATAGTGTCCGATCTATGGTGCCCCTCTTGAATCCATTGTCCACTAAATATGTAGACAAGGTACCATACCATGCTCTAGGGGCTTGATGAAGGCCATACATAGCCTTTTTGACTCTATACACTTTATCTGGATGCTCTGGATCCTCAAAACCAGGAGGTTGCATGACATAAACTTCCTCAACAATGGTGCCATACAAGAATGCACTTTTGACATCCATTTGATAGACTGTGAAGCCCATGCAAGATGCATAGGCTAGAAAAATCCTAATAGCTTCAATCCTTGCAACTGGTGCAAAGACTTCCTCATAGTCTATCCCCTCCTCTTGTGTATAACCTTGAGCCACTAACCTTGCCTTGTTTCTGACCACAATACCTCTTTCATCTCTTTTGTTCCTGAGAACCCATCTTGTCCCTATAGGTCTGACATATCTAGGACAATCAACCAGCTCCTAAACATCTTGAATTGCAAATTGGTGAAGCTCATCCTGCATTGCTTCCACCCAACTTGGTTCTTTGAGAGCATCAAATATCTTCTTGGGTTCTTCTTCTGACAGAAAACATGCAAACAAACATGCTTGCACAAGAGGGGTATCAACCTTCTTGTGTATATTGGCAATAAACCCACCAAGTCCTTGATGAGATCTTCTTGTCTGTACTGGAGTCATAATGTCACCAATGATCTGAGATGTGGGGTGATTCTTCATTGTGGAGGTGAGAACCCCTCCTTCAAAAAGTCTGGTGTCCTCAAACTCATGCTCCATATTGCCAATATCTTCTTCATCAGACTCTCTTTGAGCAACAGGAATCTCTTCATGAACATTGGAAGGTCCACCTTGTTCAAAACTGGAAGAGAAAAGATGCCCATAAGTGTTGTCAACGTTTGAATCTTGGTTGTCAGCGTCTGGGCTGACAGCGTTTGAAATGTTGTTGTCAACGTCTGAATTGGTCTTGTCAGCGCTAGATTTGCCTTTGTCAGCGCTTGAAGAACCATGCATGTTTGTATCTGGTGGTATTTGGAGACCACCATTATCTTGTCCAGCAGCAGCAGCAGCAGCAGCAAAAGCATCTGTCCAAATGGGAATTGTGACATATTCAAATGTAGGAGATGCCTTTTCTGCTTGTGATCCAACCTTCTCATGAACCTGTGTACCTGAAACTTTAACAACTTGTTCCTACACAACATTTGAAGTTACCTTCACAATGTCTGGATTAGTGACAGGCATATAATTTAAAGTTCTAGATAAGGGTTCCAAATCAAACAACCAATTAGGACCACTTTCAGGATCACTAGGTTTATTCTCTAAGAACCTAACATGTACTCTTTCAACAATACGTTTGTCCTCTTTAAGATAAACCCTATAACCCTTGCTCTGCACTGAATACCCCATGAAGTAACCTTCATCACCTTTTGCACTAAATTTCCCTAAGGCATCACTAGTGTCTAAGACTACCACATGACATCCAAAAGGTCTGAGAAAACCAATATTAGGTTTTCTTCCCCAAAGTAACTCATAAGGTGTTTTGTTCTGAATTTTGTTAACCAATGCTCTATTTTGCACATAGCATGCTGTATTAACAGCCTCAGCCCAAAAGGATATAGGAAAGTGAGCATCAACCAACATTGTTCTGGCTGCTTCAATTAGGGTTCTATTTTTCCTTTCAGCAACCCCATTTTGTTGTGGGGTTCTAGCAATACTAAATTGCCTAGTAATTCCCTTCCTGGCACAAAAATCATCTAGCTTCTTGTTCCTAAATTCTCCACCATTATCACTCCTAAGCATCTTAACCTCATTGCCAGACCTTTTCTCAATTTGAGTGATAAATTCAATAAGAACATCAGCTGTGTCACTCTTCATAGCTAGAAAGAATATCCAAGTAAACCTAGAAAAGTCATCAGTGACAACAAAACAATATGACTTGCCATTCAAACTTTCTATATTAGTTGGACCAAAGAGGTCCATGTGAAGCATATGAAGAGGTCTAGAACTAGTATGCACCTGCTTGGACTTGAATGAGACCTTGTGCTGCTTGCCTTTAAGACATGCAACACAAGAGTAGTCATTGTGGAAGGCCTTCTCAGGCAAACCATCAACTAAACCAAGCCTCACAAGTCTATTTATATTTTTAAAATTTATGTGCCCTAGTCTCCTGTGCCACAAATTACTTTCATCTACTGAGGCCTTAGCATAAAAACAAGACATATTTGTATTCACTTTAATCCCATTTAAATTCACATTGTATATGTCCTTATGCCTAGGTGTTCTATACTCAATATACTTCTCATCAGGGATCTTAAAATCCTTGCTTAACACCAAACACTCAGTATCACTGAAAAGAACCTTATTTTTGTTATCACAAACTTGTGATACACTAAACAGATTATAATCCAGTTCTTTTACCAGGAAGACGTTCTCAAAACATAGATTATTGGTGAGAAGGGTTCCTTTGCCTGTGATAGTCCCATATCCACCTCCAAAGTATACCTTATCACCATCTTTAATAGGAGTGAAGTTCGTCAGATAGTCTTCCTTTCCTGTCATGTGCCTTGAGCATCCACTATCCCAATATCCATAATCATTGATCTGTCTCTGAATGCCCTGCACATAAAGAAAACAAATTAGTTTTCTTTGGGAACCCAAGTCTCAGAAGACTTGGATTCATCTGGTTGTTCAATAAGAACAGACTTAGTTCTCACAACAACCCCATTCTCATCCTTTTTAGGATGAAAAACCCAGTTAACCCCAATTGGTTTTGTAATGACCTTAGAAATGTAATTAAATCTATTGCAAGTCATTGAAATTCCATTATTATTAGGGTTTTGATCTTTCTTGGGTCTCCATGTTAAGCTTGAAGAAGCTTTAGACCCCTTACCTTGTGGCTGCAAATATTTAGGTCTGGTCATGTTTCTGTCAGCGTTGGATTTTGTCCTGTCAACGCTGAAATTACCCTTGTCAGCGTTGAACCTAGGGTTTGCTATAGGAACCCATTGCCTATTTGACCAGGTGTTTGTCTTTTGAAAAGGTCTTTGTCCATGAGTGTTAGACCTTCTAGAGAAGAATGGGGCAGGTCTAATCACTTGTGGACTTTGCTGCACACAGGGTTTGGGTCTGACAACGTTTGACTTCCTGACAACGTTGACTTTCTTCCTATCAGCGCTGAAATTGTTCCTATCAGCGCTGGCTTTGGGAGCGTTGACACACTTGTATGCCAAATGTGAAAAGCTACCATAAGTGTAACAGGCTTTCTTAGACACACTCTTAGGTCTAGTAGAGAAGAAACCTGTTCCATGATTGTTAACTTGGCTCTTGGGTGACCTATTATTCCTATACATCTCTGCATATTTAATAGTAGGTCTTCTAACAGTGTTTGAGCCTAGGTCAACAGCTTTACCAGTAACTGGGTGAGTAACCTTAATAGGTGGTGATTCATTGGGACTTTCACACAGTAAACCTCCCTTAACAAATAAAGTAGGGTTAACTTTCTTCCACTCATTTAGGTCAGTCAGTTTTTGTTGATACTCTTCTACTAGAGTGACAACTCTTGGTGGAGGAGAGAATTCCTTTTCTTGGCATTCTGGTATACCAGTCCAAGATAAATCCTTTCTAAGGACACCATAGAAGTCACCAGCTGGTGGTGGAACCAGAGAGTAATCAGTCATCCCAATCCCAGTCATGTCCTTAGGATCCCTTTGTTTAGCTACACAGTCTCCTAGGGTTTGGGTGGCTCTATCAAATCTTTGAATCTTGAGGTCAACATTATCTTTATTCTTAATGGCCTCATCTAACTTAGCCTGTAGGTCTCTATTGACCTTTGTCATGATATTTCTAATATCCATACTACCCTCTAGCTCATGTTTTAAGATATTTATCTTATCTTTTAAATCAAATTCCATTTTCTTGTATTCAGAAACGGTTTTCTCAGTTTCAGTAAGAGCTAGTTGGTAATTGGATAATTTACACCTTTCAGTGCTCATATCATCTTTTAGTTTTAACACTTCTTTGTTAAGTCTATCAGTGTTTAACCTACAACCTTTGCTACAAAAAGCATCATCATATACCTCATTATCAGATGAAGAGGAGGAGTGTGCCATGAGAGCATATTCAACATGCTCTTCTTCTTAAATATCAGCAATCAAAGCTTTGTCCTCTTCAGCATTCTTAGCCAGATAGCTCCAATCCCATCCAGTACCATCAATTCCTTGAACTGCAACCATGGCTTTGGAATCTTGAGCTTTAACAACCTGACTTGATGGTTTACCAGCATCAGATCTTCTAGGAGATCTACATTCCCTCATGAAGTGCCCCATACGATGACAGTTGTAGCATTCAACTTTGGATTTATCAAATCCAGCAGTGTCTTTAGCATTGAAGGTCATCTTCTTCTTGAACCTTCTATTCCACCTATTTGCTCTTATACTAGCAAGAGTCATGTTCCACTTGATGTCCATCTCTTCCAAGTGTTCATCACTTATCTGCTCAAGGTCCTCATATGTAATCACTGAACCATTGGGCAAAGAAGCAATGTAAGCACACACAGTATCCAAATCCAAACCCACAGGTTTAACTCTTGGGCAGTCATTCATGAATGTGTCAGCGTCTGAAAAGGAGACGTTGACAGGACTTGTTCCAGCGCTGACAAATGATGATCCAGTAACTGGATGCATAAAAGAGTCCTTCTGATTGAATTGACCTTCACTATGAGAGAAGAAGGCCATGTTGCTGGTGCTAGCTTTGCTTCCATGTGCTGAAAGAGTTTCATCTTCCAACAGTCTTAGTTTGTTGTAGATGTCATCAAATGAGGAGCTCTTGTAAGTATTATTGGCAAGAATAGATCTTGCCTCAATCTTCCATGCCTCACCAAGACTTTTCAGAAAGGTAGCATTGGTGTCAACATCACCAACTTGTGTCCCCATGAAGGACAACTTGCTTGTGATGTCAAGCAATCTGCTTCTCACACTACTTAGTTTCTCATTGGGCTGAGCTTTGAAGACAGCATAATCATGCAGAAGTTGCTTTTTCTTTTCTTCCTTAGTGTTTGCATTACCACCATATGCAACTTCAATTGCTTCCCAAAGATCCTTAGCAGATTCATAGCCTCTATATTTGTGCTGATTTTCTTGTCCTAAAGAGACTTTCAGAATATTTAGGGCTTTCATATCAACCCTTTTCTTTGCAATATCTTCAGCACCTACAGCTCTACCATCTCCAGGTTTTTCTTTCTTATCTTCATCAGGACATCCTTCAACAGCTGATCTTTGAGTAATGGCATCCTGAATCTTTTGAGCCTTATTGAATGAGTTTCCATATTCAATAATCTCCCAGAGTGTGTAATCAAAGATCCCCAGATATTGTTCAAAGTTGAACTTCCATAAGTCAAAGTTGGTTGCATCAAGCATGGGAATCTTGATGTTTGGTAAGGGTGAAGAGGAGGAGGTTATTGCTTCAGACATGATGTTTTTAGGGTTTTGAGAAAATTAGGGTTTTGGTGTTCGTGTATCGTTCTGGTGTTCTTCAAAGATAAAAAGTTCCTCAACAAGCTCTGATACCACTTGTTGATCCCAAACTTAGATCGATTAGCTTTGTGTATACGAGATTAGATCAAGTATAACACGTAGAGAAACCTTTGTTGTATGCTTTGTGAATCTAAGTGTTATGCGGAATTTAACACTTAAACAAGAACACAAGATGTAAACAAAACTTTCACTTTGATTATGAATGTCGAACTTGCTTACAATGAAAGATGTTTACGAATAAAAACTTATATAAAACTTGATACTAAACATTAACCTAAAGGCCTTCTTTTATAGACTAAGAAGCCTTGTACAATAAGCTACGTATCAACTATTCTAGGTAAAGATAAACATAGAAAATACATTGTCGTTTCTATCCTTACTAGAAGTATTCTAGAATATAATAAACATGTAGCTTATATCTTCCATCAGTGCTTGTCTTCAATGTGTCAACGCTTGATCTTTAACTTGTCAACGCTTGAGCTGTCAGCGCTTGCTTTGTTCCTGTCAACGCTTGATTTGTTCTTGTCAGCGCTCAAGTGATCTGGCCTTAATTTATTCCCAACAGTTCGGCCAATATAATGAATCGGGCACTGTCTTCCATTCCTTTCAGTAAGTAGCACTGCGCTGATTGATTCTTGTGATGCTTCCAAGTACATGTACATCGGTTCCTTTGGCCTTGGAGTAGTAAGGGTTAGCAAGTTCATAATCAACTGCTTCATTTGCTGGAACGCTTCGTACGCCTCCGCGGTCCACTTGTACGCATGCTTGTTCTCATTTGTTATGTTCTTCAAGGTGTTTAAGAATGGAAGTGCCCTTTCGGCAGATCATGATAGGAATCGATTCAAAGCTGCCAATTTGCCACTTAACGATTACATTTCCTTCCATGTTTTCGGTGATTGGATATCGACAATGGCTCTGGTTTTCTTTGGATTCGCTTGTATACCTTCCGGAGTGATGATGTACCCCAGGAATTTGCCTTCTTCTACTCCAAACGAGCACTTAACCGAATTTAACTTCATGTTAATTTGTCAGAGGTTGTCTAAGGTTTCTGCCATGTCTGCTAACATGCTCTTTTCATCTTTACTTTTTATCACCATATCATCGATATATGCCTTCATATTTCGTCCTATTTGACTTTGAAAAGCTGAGTCAACTAATCTTTGATATGTTGCCCCGACATTTTTTAATCCGAAAGGCATCTTAGTGTAACAAAACGTGTCTTGATCCGTATAAAAGGCTGTTTTCTCTTCGTCTTCTGGGGCCATTTGAATTTGATGATAGCCCTTATATGCGTCCAAGAAACACTTAAAGCGTGACTCCACCACAGATTCCATTTTTTCATCAATGTCCGGTGGTGAGTAGTAGTCCTTTGGGCATGCTGAATTAAGATTTTTGAAATCCACGCACATTCTCCAAGATCCATCACTCTTTTTTACCATGACCGGATTGGAAATGTATGTTGGGTACTTTACAGGTCTGACTATTCCGCCGCCACTAGATCTTCCACTTCTTTGGTTACGGATTTGCTCTTCTCGGACCCTAACATCCGTCTTTTCTGACACACCGGATCTAGGCTTTCATTAACATTTAAATTGTGCTGCATGATTCGTCTCGGCACTCTTGTCATGTCCGATGGTTCCCATGCGAAAACATCCAAGTTATGTTTTAAAAGGTTCTTTAGTGCTGTTTGGCAAGCTTTGGTTAATCCACCGGCGATGCTAGTGAGCTGTCCCGGATAAGCAGAGTTGATCATGATGCTTTCCGTACCGGAAGATGGCTCGGCCTTTACTGCCTTGTCTTTGGTTGTGGGAGTTGGTGCTTGTCTTTTTGCTATTTGCCTACATTCCGAAACGATGACTGATCGAGAGACTAGCGAGGCTATTCCTCTGGGGGTGGGAAATTTCATCATGGCAAGAATGGTTGATGGTATTGCCCGAAGGATCCGGATGCCTGTTCTTCCAATGATCACGTTATACGGTGATAGGGCGCTAATAACCACGAATTTCATGTGGGTTCTTCAAACTAGACTATCTTATCCGAAACTGACTTCTAACTCAATCTTCCCTATTGGCTTGACCACCTCTCCAGCGAATCCGACGATATCAGTTTGTGTGCCTCTCATCTTTGACTTGATACTTGCTGGTAACTTCTCAAAACAGTGTTCAAACATAATTCCCACCGAAGCTCCCTCATCAACGTATACTCTTCTTACTAGATAGCCTCCCAATTCGGCCTCTATGATGATTGGATCGTCCGACATCTCATCTTCCTCCAACGGGGTAAAGGTGATTGGGGCTCTCATACAGCTTTTGGTTGCTTCTCTAGCCTTCCTTTTTTCCCTTTCCGGTATTGTTCGGACCATGTTTATTATCTTGTCTTGCCTTGGAGCTTCTTCTCTTCGGTTATCTCGTCCTCTCTGGCGTACATCCCGGACAAGGTGATTCAACTTTCCAAATTCTAGAGCTAGCTCAATTGCTTTCGCAATTGGATACAGTCGTTGGTAAAGTGTCCCTTGTTAGATGATAATCACAATAGCGATCCATGTTTCCACCTCTTGCTGGATTGTTCATTGGACGAGGAGGAGGTAGACGAAGCTGTGTTTCGGTTGCCAGGATTTCTTTTAGATTCTTTGTCAAGGAATTGACACTTAAGACCGGGGCCACTCTGTTTCGGTCATGATAATTGTTTCGGTTGTAGTCATTCCGGTGGTAATTGTCATTTCAAGGCGGTGGGTATGGTGCCATGTTGTCTCTATCCCTGTTTCTGTTGTTGAAGAAATCTCTTCCCTTGTATGCATCTCGCCCATCATTTCTTCTATTGTTGTTCCAGCCATTGTATTTTTGGTTGCGATCGTCCCTTCTTTGGGTGGGAGGGTTGGGCTTTCGGTATGGCTCAGATCCTTCTCCTTTTGGCAGTTCAGTGTTGGCGAGCGCTTCTTCGGATCGAACAAAGTCATCCAATCATTCCATCATTTCGTCCACCGATTCAGGAACTTTGTCCGAATACCTCTTTGCCAGCTCCGGACTCTTAACCGAATCCATGAAGGCCGAAATCTTCACGACTTCCGGAACTCCGTGGATAAGACCTACTTCGACTGTCCATCGCTCTTTAAAATCAGTCAGTGATTCATTTGCCTTTCTTAAAATCTTGGTTATCTCGTGAGGGCCCTTGTGACATAGCTTCCGGATCGAGTACCTCTTGGTAAATGCTTTTCTTAGTTCAGCCCATTCATCAATGCTGTCTGCATCCAAGCTTTCAAGCCATCCCCTTGCTCCCCCTTGTAATATCTGCTGGAACATTCTGTACCAAACCGGCATTGGCCATTCACCGGAATTGGCTGCTCCGGTGAAGCGGTTCAAATGATCCTCCGGGTCTCCCGTTCCGTCATATGTCTTGACAGTGACAGGCATCTTGTACTCGGGTCCGGAGAAGTCAATGATCCTTTGAGTGAGAGGAGATTTGACTGCTTCCTTGAAAGGTTTCTATAAATCCGATTCGGACACCACCTTGCCTCTTACTATCTTAGTGTTGTTGCTTCCTTCGTCTTCCTCGTTGGAACTCAGACGGACGGGTTCCACGGCGTTCCGGTTATGCTCCTTGACCAGTAGCCGTAAGGTTGAGATGTGCTGTTCGAGTTGTTCCTTTGTGAGATTCTGATTGTTCGGTGAGGTCAAGTCGATCGGAAGGTTAGGACCTGTCGGAGTGACATGAGGAGTAGGACCTGCCATTCTAAACAACTGGTAGATAGAATATCAGGTCCCACGGATGGCGCCAAATGTTCGTGCAATTTCTTGCAAGGGTCCGAATGGTGAGACCGGTTCGGACCTGGAGTGATGTATGCTTCGGACTACCTAAAACCAAAGTAACGCGTTAGCCTCGTCCGAGTGTGAGAACCCAGACCAAGCTCAGGCGTGAGACTTAGTAAAGGATAAAGATCCGAAGAGGAATATAAGAATATAATAATATAAGTAAAATAATAAGGGTAAAAGAGTTAACCTAAACCTTGGACCGAAAGGGGTATTTATACTAGTCAAATTCCTAAAAGGCCGGGAATGGTGATGGGCCTTAGTCGGCCCGATTGGGGACACACTCCCTATTTTATATGAAGTGTGTCTGTTGACTTCTCCGTTGACTAGAGCTGATTCCTTCTAAAAGAGTTCGTGCGTTTCGGACCCTTCAGTCATGTTCCGGATCGAGTCATGTGTTCCGGACACATACACGAACAAGACTCAAAACAACATCTTCTTGAAATAGTTGAGATACAAACCCATGAGAGCAAGCATACATTTTATAACTATGAGCTACTATAAAGTAGTAGCAGCAGAAGCTACCATGATCTAGCGAATATTATGATTAAGGCAGATGCCCGGTCCCAGACAAGACTATATGATTTTATGAACTATTCTATAAGCAAAGCGCATAGTTTGTTAAGCCGGACATTAGTCTGTGATCTCAGGTTGTTGTTCTAAAACGCACATGTAAGTGGTAAATGTTGTTCATTATTTATGTTTAACCTCGATAAATATGAAGCAATTTGTGTATTGGAATCCACTCACATCGTGCCTACAAAATGTTGCCTTTTAAGGTTACACAATATCACCCATTCATAGTGGTATATCAATCTATTCCGGGGCACTAAATGGATGCATATTCGGGTGGCTCTAAAATGCAAATTATTACACCCGGTGCTCTTACGAACATTATATAATGTTTAAGGTAATTTGTAGCAATTAAAGAAACCGAAAGTACCAAGAAAACCAAAAACCCTAATACAGAGTACATCTCTAGCCGTCACAAGTTAAATGTATTTCTTTAATTGGTTTTTCTATCGTGCCCCTAAGGGCATATGATAAGAAGGTAAAAAATACATCGTGCCCACAGAAAAGTACATAGGGATTCATATTTTATGGATTCCTGTGTACTTTTCTATGGGACCCGATGTACTTTTTATATACTTTATGTGTTTTTATCATGTGCCCTTAAGACACAAGATAAAAAAACTTTTTTTAATATACTCAAACCACCAGTCCTAACCCTCTATTTTTTTCATTTAAAAAACTTTCATTATACATTTTTAAAACTATTTAATATATAATTTAATACTCATATTAAAACTAATTACTGATAATACATAAGTAACTAATATACACGTAAAAAAATAATTAATACACCCTATTACTTAGAAATACTATTAAATATACACATTTTACAACAATTAAAAGCATATATATCTATAAAATCGTACATATTTTCTATATAAAATGATAGAGTTTAATTAAGAACTAGAGTCACAGTCGGTTCAACTAGCCACTAAAAACCGTCAGAAGACGAACGAGAAAGGACCCACCGAAATTAATAAAAACGACATCGTTAAATTAATCTGTACTACTTTTTTTAGTAACACATAAATATGTACTAATTATAAAAGAGATTGCACTCCCTCTTTCTAACATTTTAATTAGTAAAATGTTACAAAGTTTTCATATAAACCTTTACAAAAAAAAATTCATAAATTTATTTTTATGTTAAATAGTGGGCAATACACATTAAAAGAAAAGAATTAATACATATTCAACGTCTACAAATGATTATTGACATATATTCTAAATTTTTAGATACAATTATCTAAATTGTTCACTAATGTATGTTTAATACTATCAAATTCTTGTGTTTGATTTTAAACCATTTAATTTTTTTATAAATTTGTATTTTTGAAGACATATATCGTTTATGTATGTATTTTAGTGAAAATTTAATGAAATACTATTCATTTGCTAATTTATTCGATTAAATCATACATATCAAAGTAGAAAGATTTTAAGGACATTATAGTGTATGAAAATGTGTAAACATATAAACTAAGAAGATTTTCTATATCTACATCTATACTATATACTAAAAGAAAACACATTCTACTTTTAGAAATGTTACCAAATCAACTTACAACACTTTATGCATAATGTACAAGTATATATAAACATAACTAAAACTAATTCATACATAATTAATATTCATTATTAAAACTAATTAATACATAATTTAATACTTATTATTAAAACTAAATAATACATAATTTAATACTCGTATTAAAACTAATTAATACATAATGATTAATACACACTTAAAAAATTATTAATACATCACATTACTTATAAATACTATTATATATTCACATTGTACAACAACTAAAATAACATATATTTACAAGATCGTACACATTTTCTACCTAAAATGATGAGGTTCAACTAGAAACCGGAAAACAGGACTCACAGTCGGTTCAACTAGCCAATAAAAACCGTTAGAAGAGGACCGCAGAGGACCCATCGAAATTGATAAAAACGTAACCGTTAAATTATATTGTACTACTTTTTTTAACAACACACAAATTTGTACTACTTATACTAGAAGGTTACCCGCAGGTTGCGGCTGCGGGTACCCTGTAACATAACTTTCGGTCAATAATATTTTAATTTTATGTTCCTTATAATGACAACTCGAAAAATGACAATTAAAAATTTAAGTAACTTTGTCTAATTGTCTAGCTTAACTGATGGTGGCCCCGGTTAAACGCGTTGGTCTGGTTATCATTTTACATAAACAACACTAGCAGGGTGCCCGTGCGTTGTGGCGATGGGTACCCTGTAACATAGGTTTTAGCAAACTATATTTTAGTTTTATGTTTTTCCTTACAATGACATCTTGAGAAACGATAATTAGATAATTTGAGGTTTGAGTATCTTTATGTAACTGTCTAGCTGAATTGATGGCGACTCCGGTCGTAACACCTCACTTGGATAAGTGGACCGTTACGTGTATTTATGGCGTGTCGTCAAAGCATAAGGTAAATGTCCTAAAACATTAACTGACCATAAAGGAAATACCGAAATCAAACATCGGTAATCCAAACATAAGCTCAAAACATGAAAAGTAAAATACTGAAGGAAAGGACTAAACAATGTCCAAATAAGCAGAATAATGTAAGAAGTGCATAAGGTAAGAAGTCCGGATAGCTTCCATTCAATGCACATGCTCTCAGAATCCTAAGAGCGTCCTGGTGTACCTGCCGTTAGAACATGAAAGAACTACGGCTGAGCATAACGCTCAGTGAACATATATAAAGCATGATAAGGAATCACTGAAATGAAGCAGATGATAAAATACTGGAGCTGTAAGACTGATAAGTAAAGTTGCAGCGAAAATTTGTGTATAATCTGTAAAGTATGATTTATAAATAATAAGCTGAACTGTTATCTGTTAAATCTGAAAACGTGCATTTACTGTATTTTAATTGCCAGGGCTTATATAGGTCATGTGCTGTAACAACGGTGCATGAATAACTGGAGGGGTGACCTCGTCATGCTATAGAGGGGTGACCTCTAAATACTGTAGAGGGGTGATCTCTAAATACGGTGCTGGGTGGAGGGATCAGCTCCAATGTGAAGGATGTAGAGCACACACCACATTCACCCTAATAACTGTAAACTGATAAGCCTATGATGCATCCATACGCCCCACTAAAAATACTGATAAAATGGCCAAGCTGAGCTGAGTGAGACGATGCAGAATATCACTCTCCTGCATGTGAGTCATGACACCGGTGCCTCTAGTGCCATGGTTACGGTACCTCCATAACTAGTACATAAACTGGTCATGCTTGTATATAATGCTCAAGCAATTTATTTAGTTATTAACATGATTTCTGATAAGCTTAAACATATACTGGGGAAACATTTGGATAAAGACGGGGACTCCTAATCATGCATAGAAAAGGAAGTCCTTACTGAAAGGACGGGAATTCCGTACCTCTAGTCCAGTAACTGACTGAATGGAAGACTGAACGAATACTACTCGGGCTTCACGGAAACTACAATATTAATAGACGCGAAAAAGTTATCTGATCTTTATTTAACTTACTGATCCTATTGGCTTCTCATTTATTTATTTTATTTCTGAATATCTATACGTATATTAACTGATAAATCTGATCTTATAATAAGTCATTCTAATATATTAACGACCTACTATTATTACGATACAGCGTATTCTGACGTTAAATTAAACTACTATAATAAGTAACTCGTTAATACATAAGGTTTCTAATTAGAAAGTTTCTAAAACCATATAATATATATAAATAAATTTATACCCTTTTAAAATATTAAAAACTATTTTAATTTACTTCATTTAAATAAGATTTAAAACATTTATAAAACAAGTAATAAAAAGGTATAATATAAAGATCTTCATTTTTATTATTATAATTATGCCTCGAGCCTACCGAGATACCCTTTCTCGGTCGCACTAAAGAATTAAACAAAATATATAAAAATCTGCCATATGAAGTTAGTGACAGAAATCTGAGTCACTAAAAAATGTCACTAAAACTGAGTTTTTAAATCTGTCTGAAAAGCACTTTTGCGACAGAAAATAGTGTCACAAAAACTGTCGCTAAACTGGAAATAAAAGTGTATTTTTCTGTCCAAAAACTAACTGATGTACCCCTTTTTTTCCCACTGCTTGTATTGTTCCCACTGTTTGGGGTTTGGTTCCCACTGTTAGACACACCCAAACACCCCCTGATAGAACCAAACACCCCCTGTTTGGCTTGTTCCCCAATGTTACGAACCAAACAGCCCTGTGACTAATCCCAAACGCCCCCTGTTTGTATTTCTGTTTTGTGGCTGGTCACACAAGACACCACCGAGACCTTTTTGGGTATCGGTTTCTGTAAGATGAGCAAACACGACACCCTTAAATAGATTTCTTGTTAAATTAACCCAAAACTTGTGTGTTCTTGATTGCACATAATATAATTCGTGATTTAATCAGATAAAAGGAAGAGGATTAAGAATGCTTACGGTTTATGTGATGATTATAGAAATAATCGAATCCACATACATGAAAGAATCAACATCACGTCCAAAAACCCGTGCCTCCTTTCTTTGGTTTTTCAGCCGGCGGCCTCCATTCCTCAACCCTAATTCTGTCTTTTTTTTGGATCGTTACTGTTGACCACAAGGGGTAATAAACTCTCTTGTTTTTAGTCTTCTCTTTACAAGGCCGGGCCTTAAGCCCAATAACCCTCTTTGTTTACTTATTAAAACCAGCCCCCATAGCTTTTATAGTTTTTCAATTTTTTTTTTGCTTTATTCACGTATACTCGTAATTATTTCCCGCATTTTAAATTCGCAAATGTGAATTACTCTTTCCGTTATGTATCATAAATATTGTATACGTAATATTTTCTTGAAACAACCTATTAATTATTTCTGATTAATTAATATTTATAATATTTAACTAAAACTGAGCTTGCGTATTTAATAATCTGAAATTCTTAAATACGGGTTTTACAATTCTTCCCCTCTAAAAAATATAATTCTTCCCCAAATTAAGGATACAACTGTAATGGGTTTTATAATTCTTCCTCTCTAAAAAAAATCCGTCCTTGAATTTAGGGTACTTATACTGGTGGCGTTATAAAAGCTGAAAGGACATATATGCTGAAAGAACATGAAGGCTGAAAAGACATATAAGCTGAAGGATCATTCGATCTAGAACATGATGCTGCTGAAGGGTATAAACGTGACATGACTAAAGTAAACATGGAACGTGTCCTGGCTGAAGAGGACATAGGACGTAACATGACTGACAGAACTTAACTGGATTTATTGAAGGAAAAAGGATGAGAGGTCCGGATGGACTCCTTCGTTTCGAGTGGCCTCCCGCTCGGAACGATTCCTTCAAAGGTCTAAACATAATAAAAAAATCTTGGTCCTGATAACCCTGTCCTAATTATGCTGAATAATTTCTGGTTCCATACTTAAGATGGATTCTCTAAATCTGATAGAAGGAATAAGCTATAACATGTAGAATACATGGAACGGTACGTACAAATATCTAGAAAATATAATATTTATATCTCTGGGTATGCTGCTGGAAGTATAAATGGACGAACTACGTGAACAATTGTGAACGTACTACGTGAGCAATTGTGAACGTGGTTCACGATTATATGAGGAATGATGGGCATGGAATATATTGTGCGCGATGATACATGAAACATACTGTGAACGTGATGCTAGGACATATTGATATGAGCTTAAACTCATATCCTTTTATCAACAAATAACCCTAAAACATGAAGCAAAATACCAATTTATCTTGCAAAAACAGTATTATGTGGTATGTTTGTGTTTGTGTGATCTTATGTAGGTAAAAGGATACAATTTCAAGCAAACAAGGAAAAACCAAGCTCAAATGGATGAATAAGACAAAAGAGGATCAAAAGTGACAAGACTTTGAAGTTCAAGGACCTATCTTGACAAGTGATGAAAGTTGGAGGACTTAAAGTGCAAATAATTAAAAGTCAAGATTCAAGTCAAACCTGGTCAAACTATCAAGTCAACTCAGTCAAAGGGCCATTTTGTACAAATTATGAAAGTTAAAGGACCAAAAATGACAAAGGAATGAAGATCCTAGCTTGAAATGGGAATCTGCCAAGTACAAGGGCTTGTTTTGCCAACATGGGAAAGTTATGCAAGTTTAATCCAAGTGAAAAGATTTCAGCCAATGGGAATAAAGAAAACACTTCACACGGATTGCCACATTAGCCTATTAATTGCCCACTAACTGCCGCCACATTTATTACCATATCCAAACAGTGTAATCCGTGTGCAACATTTTAAACCAATCAGAAGGCGCCACGTGTCCATCTTCCTCAAAGAAAATATTGCCAGGATCGGGATTTTGATAGAGGGCGTTTCATGAGAAGATTAAAACACCAAACTTGCTCGTTTTGAAGAGAGGAATACAATGGTGCAATCCAATTAACAAATTATCCATTCAATCAAAAACCCCTAATTCAGTGTTCATCACCTTCAAAGAGCAAATGCAGAATTTTTCCACGTGGCAATTTACTACTGGTTCTGACACGTCACAACTCCAACAAACTCTCATATCTTGCCTATAAATAGATAGCTTGTACCTCATTTCTCATTGTAGCTTAAATTGTAAAAAACACATAGTTAACTTTTCCTTCCATTTTTTCCCTCACTTTTCCCCTAACTACTCAAGAGTCTGACAAACTCTTGAGTCAGTTAGTTAGTTGTTAGCTTGTAACCAACCTTTGTAACTGAATTCATGCAATAAAATTCAAACTTCATTTTCCCGCCAAATTCTGTTCTTCTCAATTCTGTTACTACTTGCTGTTAATTGATCATCCTGTTGTTGATTTGTGGTTGTTATGATCAATCATTGATCATAATTGTCATTGGAGGAGTTTTGTAGCTGTTTGTTCAGAATTCAAGTCAATCCTTTGTTCCTTTGAAGATTTGTAGCAGGATGATGAATGTAGATGATTGTAGCTGATTAGATTGATGATTTAGTATACTAGTGATAGGTGGTGGTATCACTAGTGCAAGAGAGCTCAGCGCTCCTCTTCTTCCCAAAGGATTTCTACTTTAGGTTCTATAGTCCTTATTTTTGTTCCACTTAACAAGTCCTTGCATGCTAATTTTCCTAGTTAATCTTGATGGCTGCCTGTTTTACTTGATAAATAGTTGTTGTTTGATTGATTTTAGTTCATTTGTAGCTTAAACTTGCATACTTGTTCATTGATTTGAGATTCATTTGTAGTTTCTGCCTTATTTCAGTCACATTTTAGCTTTGCACCTAAATTGAGTTCTAGTTGAGATAATTGTTTGATTTCAGCTTGATTAGCTTTCATTTTGTCCATTGAAACAAGTCTGCTATAGCCTCTATATCAGTTTAACCCAGTACTCAATCAGTCTTTGTAAAAGTTTGATCATAACATTTTAAGGAGTGTTTGGGAATAGCTTTAAAGTAGATTTCAAGTGTTAAGATTTGGTGTTTAGAAGTGGATTTCCAGTCATTAGGAGTTAACAAGTAGTTTTAAGTCTTTTACAAGTCATCAAAATAGTCAAAAAGGCAATTGGAACTAAAACAGTTTGGGTCATCCTTTTTATCAGCTTTGGTTTGAAAACTTGCCAACTTCAATTGCTGTTTTCTCATTCATTAATTGGTTAAATTTGTTCAAACTTGTTTCTAGTTCTAGCTTACATCATAAACTTTCAGTTTCTAAAAGGGAAATCTACAGTATTAAGAATTAAGCTGGTAATAAGCTTTTTAGCTCAAGCCTGAGCATTTGTCATTCTCTGATATAAAGAGGTGACTGTTTTCTTGGTTCTCTTAATCTAGTTCACAAAAGTCTTGATTTTCTTTCACCAATCCATTTAGTTAGTATTGAATATGAAGTTTTGAAGTTTTGAGCTTTTTCATAAAAATTGGTCAAACTTGGTCAACATAAGCTCAAAAGAGCTTATTTCGGATTTCTTATTCATTTCTGGATGAAAATGGTTCTAATTTGATTTCCCCTTCTTGTAATCAAGTGCTTAATCAGTTTTGTCACAAAAATCAAGTTGTGATTGTTTGGAATAAGCTGTAGCTTATTTTGTGCTTATCAATAAGCACTCTTTTGCTTATTTTGGACTTTTAGCTTAATTCCTCAGACACACATAGCTTAAATTGGATTAGAAAAGTTTTGCAAGTGATTTCAGCTTATTTGGTTGAGTAATAAGCTCAGACGAGCTTATTCTTCATATTGTCCCGTTTTTAGTTAAAAGTTTAGTTTAATTGCACTTTAGTCCCTAGAAGTTTAATCAGTTTCTAAACCTAGCTAAACTTCCTAATTTTGTGGTATTTGCAAAATTCAGTCCTTTACATTTGAAGTTTGTTAAATTTCAGTTATCAAGTTTGTTAGTTTGTTATTATTTGGTTAGGTTGTTATCAGTTTTACAAGTTTGGTCCTTATAGTTAACTGTTTTACATTTTTAGTCCCTATAGTTGATAGAACTTACATTTCAAGCATTTAATTTTCCTAGAATTTACATTTTCAGTCCTCTTAGTTTTATATTTTGCAATTTTAATTTTGTTTGAATAAAAATTTGGTATTTGCTACTTGTTTTACGTATAAGTAGGTTTATATTTTTCATTTTTAAATAGTGTTGTTTGAATTAGCAATAGATTACCAAGCAAGCTTGAACAACCAAGAACAATTATAAATCTGATATTGATTGGACTTTCTATTGGTTAAGAACTGAGAAAACGAACTTGCATTATACACATTTCAAATGGCGCCGCTGCCGGTTCTTTGACTACACGAGAGACTATCGATTGACGGTTTTCATTGGCTTTTGGGATCCGTTCATTTGGTGAACGTTATTTTTACGTATCATAAATCAAAAACAAATAAAAAAATCAAACATATAAAAATATATAAAAACTAAAAAATTAACAAAACAATTCTTTTCCTAAAGAATTGACCAAAAAAATTAAAAAAAATCCAAAAAGCAATCTTTTTCCTAAGAGATTGCACCCAAAAATATATATTATTGGATTCTCTCGGTTTTTATGTACATATAGTATTTTCCAATAAAAACTCATAAATACAAAAATATTTTCCATATATTATTATAAGTAAATACGTATACGTATAAGAACAATCAATCTACATATCTTCCATAAGTATTGCCGAGGCAATACACCGTGTTGAGGGGCGTTCCGGTCCTTGACACGTGTATCGATCAAACAAAATAAAGCAAGAATAGATAAATACTCTCAATAAGCAACAATTCGAAGAATACGAACATTTAAGTGAATAGAAAGGCGATGTGCTATAAAATGCCATCTAAGGGTCAATAGGTACTTAAGTGCTTCGCGCCACCTAACCCCCCGTTCACTTGGGAGTATTCTAAGAAGGAAAGCTTCATTGAGGGTCTTGCACCCAAAGTAGTAATACATATATTGTTATTTTCTTGTGGATATTTAATATCGAAACTCGAAGAGGATAATCCATTTCTCTTCAAAGTCACACGAGAGCTTCTCTCTCATTCCTCGTATTGAGTTGCATGCTCACTCGCGGGCGTGCACAAATACCGATTGGTGTACAACCTCTTCCTCCGAAAAGGAAGAAAAAGAGAAAGAGTAAGACCACCACCGTCCACCAAGCCGATCACGAGAATCGTGCTTTGTCACCACCACAAGAAGCCATGGCTATTGATAATCGTACTTTGTATGAACGTATGCAATCCAACATTCATGGATATGCTAGTGCCATTAAGATTCCCGACTATCCCGCTAACACATTTGAGCTACATACATCTATGATCAATATGGTTGCTGCATCACCTTTCTTTGGAAAACAAAATGAGGATCCTCATGCTCACCTTAAGAGATTCCTTTCACTTTGCAACACCATTAAGCATAATGGGGTTCCACATGAGGTCATTAGATTGATGTTAGTGTCATTTTCCTTAGATGGGAGTGCTAAGCATTGGTTAGACACCCAACCACCCGATAGTATCACCACATGGGATGATTTTACCACTAAGTTTTTGAACAAATTCTTTCCTCCACAAAAGACTATGGCTTTGAGGAATTTGATTATGGGCTTTACACAAAAACCTAGTCAATCCTTTGGTGATGCTTGGGAAGAGTATAGTGAGTTGTTGAGGCGATGCCCTAACCATGGAATGGATGATCTAGGCCAAATCAATACCTTCTACAATGGCCTTAAACCTCACCACCAAGATTCACTAAATGCTTCCGCGGGAGGGAGTATTCATTTCAAGACATACCATGAGGCTTTGAACATTATTGAGACTAAGGCAATGGTTCAAACAAACGATCCATTTGAAGAAAGAGTTCATGTTATCCAAAACACTTCTCAAACACCTTGTGATAACCAATTCCTTAAATATCACCAAGAGATCCTTCAACAAGTCAAACAAGGACAACAAGAAATGACTCAAGAGATAGTTCAAGCCTTTAAGAGCATGACATTGAACAATTCCTCAAACAATGTGAATGCCATCACCATTTCTTGTGTTACTTGTGGAGGTCCCCACTCTTATGAACAATGTGACAAGGTGCAAGGGTATCAAGGGGAATGTTATGCTTATCAAGAGGAACACCGTGAACACTTCAAGCCTAACATCAATCCAAATAACCTTTCTTACAAATCCCAAAATTACCTTACTCCACCCGGCTTCCCACCCCAACCACCCACCCAAATTCCACAAAATCCTCCTCAAATTTTAGCAAGGAATCAAGGGCAAAGACAACCATACCAAGGAAATAACTACAAGGCACCAAATCAATTTCAACCTCAAACAAGTACCTTTTATCCACCAAATCAAGGATTTAACTCCCAACCTTTACCTTTCTAACCTCAAGGTTTTCAAGGTTATGTGCCACAAGAGTTAAATACAATGGATCTTTTGCAAAAGATGAATCAAGAGAATGAAAAGAAATTCCAAGCTATAGACAAGAAAATGAATGACCAATTCAATAAGCTTTTGATGGCATTAAATCAAAGACCACAAGGGGCTTTACCTTCCAACACACAAACAAATCCTAGGGCCAATGTTAATGCTATTACAACAAGGAGTGGTACAACAACAAAGGATCCTTCACCTCCTAAACCTACTATTGTTCAACCTACTTGTGCTCCTACTTGTGATAAGCCTTCTACTTCTACTCCACCTCCTCAAAGTGCTCCTATTCACTCAAACACACCTTCTCAACCACCTCATACTTCTCCTTTACCTTCCACACTTCCCAATGAAGAGGTTAGCAAAGACAAATCTTCCACTACAACACCTATTCCACCTACACCCAAACCTACTCTTCCATACCCTTCAAGGTTGAAAAAGGACAAGTTAAAGAACAAAGATGACATACAAGTCTCCAATTTCTTAAGGATGTTCAAGCAACTCAATATCAACATATCCTTTGCGGAAGCTCTTGCTTATATGCCAAAGTTTGCTAAGATGTTCAAGGATTTGCTCTCAAACAAAGAAAAATTGGTTGATTTGCCCAACACATCACTTAATGAAAATTGTTCCGCGGTGTTACTGAAAACCTTACCAACAAAACTTGGAGATCCGGGGCGCTTCTTGATACCTTGTAATTTTCCCGGTGTTGAAAATTGCATGGCTTTGGCGGATTTAGGGGCAAGCATAAATCTCATGCCTTTATCGGTTTGGAAACAACTTTCTCTTCCCGAGCTCACCCCCACTAGGATGACTCTTGAACTAGCCAACCGAACCATAGCTCACCCCGTAGGTATAGCGGAAGATGTGTTTGTAGGTGTGGATAAGTTTACCTTTCCGGCCGATTTTGTAGTGGTCGATTATGACATGGATCCTAGAGTGCCTTTGATTGTTGGTAGACCGTTTTTGAGAACGGGTCGTACCTTGATAGATGTGGCGGAAGGAGAATTAATTATGAGAGTAGAGGATGAGAGAGTGGTGTTTAAGTTAGGGAAAGTTTGTGATAGAAAAGAGGTTAAGGAGTCTAGACCTTGTGAGACTATTAACATTGTGGACGTACTAGATGAAGTGTGTAATGAACACTTTCATGATGCTTGTAAGAATGCTAGTGATGAGATTCCACATGTTGAAACCGTGGCCTCAATTGCTCCCTCTTTAACACCTTTTGGAGAGAGTGATTTCCTCTTGGAGGAATTTGAGTCCAACTTTCTTGGTGATGATGATTCTCCCATTAATTGGGAAGAAGATATTCTTACAATCCAAAAGTTGCTCAATGAGGACCCTATTCCTTCCCCTATTCCACAAGAGATTACCATTGAGGAACCTTCCATAGTAAAACCTTCCATAGAGAGTCCACCTCCCATTGAACTTAAGGAACTTCCATCCCACTTAGAATATGCTTTCTTAGAAGGAAAAGACCAATTACCGGTGATTATTGCTAAGGAATTGAAAGAGGATGAGAAGGAGCAACTTATTGAAGTCCTTAAGAAACATAAGAAAGCTTTAGCATGGAAAATATCCGACATAAGGGGAATTGATCCACATTTTTGTACTCACAAAATCCTTATGGAGGATGACTATAAACCCGCCATTCAAAACCAACGGAGAGTTAACCCAAAAATTCATGAGGTTATTAAGAAGGAAGTGATTAAACTCATAGATGCGGGTATGATTTACCCCATTTCCGACTCTCCATGGGTTAGCCCGGTTCATTGTGTTCCAAAGAAGGGTGGAATCACCGTGGTGCCTAATGAGAACAATGAGCTTATTCCCACGAGACTTGTAACCGGTTGGAGAGTTTGCATTGATTATAGAAAACTCAATGAGGCAACTAGGAAAGACCATTTCCCGCTTCCCTTTATGGATCAAATGCTTGAACGCTTAGCGGGAAATGAGTACTATTGTTTTCTTGATGGTTTTTCGGGTTATTTTCAAATACCCATTGACCCTAAGGATCAAGAAAAGACCACATTCACTTGTCCATACGGTACATTTGCTTACAAGAGGATGCCTTTTGGCCTATGTAATGCACCGGGGACGTTTCAAAGGTGCATGATGGCAATTTTCCATGATATGATAGAGCAAACCATGGAGGTTTTTATGGATGACTTTTCCGTATTTGGGAACTCCTTTAGCTCTTGTCTCACCAATCTTGAGAGAATGCTTAAGCGTTGTGCGGAAACACGTTTGGTGCTTAATTGGGAGAAATGTCACTTTATGGTGAAAGAGGGGATTGTTTTAGGACACAAGATATCCAATAAGGGATTAGAAGTTGATCGAGCTAAAATTGATGTGATTGCTAAGCTTCCCCCACCCACCTCGGTTAAAGGTGTGAGGAGTTTCTTAGGTCATGCGGGTTTTTATAGGCGCTTTATACAAGATTTCTCTAAGATAGCTAGACCGATGACTCATCTCTTGGAGAAAGAGGCTCCTTTCATTTTTGACCAAGCTTGTTTAGAATCTTTTGAGACACTTAAGGAAAAATTGACGAAGGCTCCCGTTTTGGTTTCTCCAAATTGGGAATTACCTTTTGAGCTTATGTGCGACGCTAGTGATTATGCGGTGGGGGCCGTCTTAGGACAAAGAGTTAATAAGCATTTTCAACCTATACACTATGCGAGTAAAACCATGACCGGTGCACAACTTCATTACACTACCACAGAAAAAGAGTTGCTTGCTATAGTATATGCTTTTGAGAAGTTTAGACCATACCTTGTGCTTTCTAAGACCATAGTGTATACGGATCACTCCGCTCTCAAGTATCTTATGACAAAACAAGATGCTAAGCCTAGGCTTTTGAGATGGGTTTTGTTGCTTCAAGAGTTTAAGATAGAGATTCGTGATAAAAAAGGGGCCGAGAATTTAGCGGCGGATCATTTGAGTAGACTTGAGCATCCTTTTCAAGGAGATTTCCCACATCAAGAAATCAATGAATCCTTTCCATTAGAGGAGCTCATGTCTATCTCTTCCCAAGAGGATGCCACACCTTGGTTTGCGGATATTGCAAACTATCTTGTGGGCAATGTGCTTATTGAGGGTCTTACTTACCAACAAAAGAAAAAGTTTCTTAAGGAAGTGAAGTATTACTTTTGGGATGATCCATATCTTTTTAGGCAATGTGCGGACCAAATCATTAGACGGTGTGTAGATGGGCCCGAGGCATTTAAAATTTTAGAGGCATGTCATAAAGGACCTACGGGTGGACATTTTGGGCCTAACTACACCGCCAAGAAAGTCTTTGATTCGGGATACTATTGGCCTTCCATTTACAAGGATGCTCAAGAGATGGTGAAATTTTGTGATGTTTGTCAAAGACAAGGAAAAATTACACAACGTGATGAGATGCCACAAAATTTTATACAAGAATGTGAGATATTTGATGTATGGGGAATAGATTTCATGGGACCTTTTCCATCCTCTAAGGGCAACAAGTATATACTTGTGGCGGTGGATTATGTGTCCAAGTGGGTGGAGGCTAAAGCCTTACCTACTAATGATGCTAGAGTGGTTGTAAAGTTCTTGAAACAATTGTTTGCTAGATTTGGTGTACCTCGGGCCATCATAAGTGATCGTGGTACGCACTTTTGTAATGATCAATTCACGAGAGTTATGAAGAAATATGGAGTGAATCATCGACTTTCTACCGCGTATCACCCTCAAACAAATGGTCAAACCGAGGTCACAAATCGTGGTTTAAAGAGAATTTTAGAGAGAACGGTGGGAGAGCATAGAGCTTCTTGGTCGGATAAGCTTGATGATGCTTTGTGGGCGTTTAGGACGGCTTTTAAGACACCAATTGGTTGTACTCCTTATAGGCTTGTCTATGGAAAAGCGTGCCACCTTCCATTTGAGTTAGAACATAAGGCATCTTGGGCTCTCAAGTGGGCTAACTTTGATTTAAACCAAGCCGGCTCACATAGGAAAGATCAACTCAATGAGATGGATGAGTTGAGAGCTAATGCCTATGAGAATTCTTTGCTATACAAGGAAAAGACTAAGAAATTGCATGATGCTAAGATCAAGAATCGTGAGTTCAAAGTTGGAGAGCCGGTTCTCCTCTTTAACTCAAGATTGAAGCTTTTTGCGGGCAAGCTTAAGTCGAGATGGTCCGGTCCATTCACTATTGCTCAAGTGTTTCCATATGGAACTCTTGAGTTGTCCCAACCCGATGGTCCAAATTTTAAAGTGAATGGTCACCGTGTTAAGCATTACTTTGGGGAGGACATTTCCGTTGAAATGGTCCAAGAGGTCCCCATTTTCCCCATGAATTAATTCATTGAGGGACGAGTCGAGCTAGAGACTCATTAACTCAAGCATCGTATAACTAGGTTTAGAGTGTTGTAGGTTAGAAATAAAGGCATAGATTTGGAGATAAGTGTAGGGGAGACCTTCTTTTGTCTTCATGCTTGTTTGTAGGGTTGCTCACTCATCTCATGCTTTGGAGCTTATGGAGGAGGCCCTTGTATCCGGTTCACTTCGTTACTTTAGTGATTTTTCATTGACACCTTGTGCTTAAACATGATTTCACTAATAGTAGTCCTTTCCTTAACTTGGGTTAAGCAAAGTCTATTCATTGTCATAAGTGTAGGGGAAGTTTTTATACTTCCATGCTCTTAAACATTGAGGACAATGTTTAGCTTAAGTGTAGGGGGGTCTTCTATCGAAGTGACCTTACCTAGAACTTGTCATTGTCTTGCATGATAACATGGAAAATTGAATTTTAAACATTTTTCAAATTTTTGATCTACTTTGGCCACCAAAAATATGCATTCATAATTTTTGCATCAATCATTTTTCATTTGCATATCACATTTGCATTGTATATATTTCTTCTTTTATTTTTCATCAAAAATATATAAAAAGGAAAATAAAATAAAACATGGTTTTAACAAGTTTAGATTTCTTTGACATATTAGGCCCACCATGGATATTTTGACTTAACCCGAGTTTGCTTATTTTAGCACTCTCTAGCTAGTATCCTTAACTATGTAGTCCTTCATTGGTCTATTAGGCTAAGCTTCCACCAATTTCATTCTTTGAAATTTTAAATTTATGGAGAATGGGAAATGATAGAGTTGAAGCAAGTGTAAAAGGGCTAGATAGACTTCATGGCAATTACTTGTGGCTAAACCCTTCTCTTCTTTATCTCTACTTTCTTCGCATGTATATAATTGTTAATAAATAATCAAGTACGGTTTTAATTGGTTCGTAATCTCTTATGCATTTTTGGCTAATCATTCATGGTTGATATGAGTACGTCTTAAGATTCTAAGTTAGCACGTTTTATGTGTACTAGACTTGTGTCATGCTCCATATTTAGCGGGTGTTTTTCCTTTTCTTCTTTGCAAATTTCTTGGTGAGGAATAAAGAAAAATAAGAGCGGCTTATGAAAAAAAAAAATATGAGTGGCTAGAAAAAAAAAAAAAAAAAAAAAAAAAAAAAGAAAAAAATAATGCAAGACTCCCAAGAGGGGCAGTGTGGTGTTAATTATAGTGACTATTGAGTTCCAATATTACCTTGACGGGTTGCGGGGATTCAATAGATTGCTCCAATCCAATATTACCTTGACGGGTTGCGGGGTTGAAGATCCAAAATCTCAAAAAGATGCGGATGTAAATTATTGCGTGAGTTTTATTTTTCTTTCCTTAGCGAGTGTGTAGTTACTTATGAAAGCATGACATGAGGATTTTACACATAAGGCGAATGACTTATTACTCTTAATACGGACTTGTATTAATTGTGAGCGTTTTTTCAAGTAATGGATGAGAGGATTACTTAGGATTAAAACCGTGCTTCCTTATTTTTGGATTTTACATTTCTTATATTTCACACATGAATAATGACAAATTTGCCCACAAGCAATTTGCTCAATTAATAACCGGTTCCACATTTAATTGTCATGAATAAGTTGATGTACTTTTTACTTGTGAATGCAATGATCCCATTTATTAGCTTGGTATGGGGAAAGTGAAACTTGAGGGTGATAAATGTTCATGGTACCCAAGCCCTAATCCAAGTCATTGAATTCTTTATGAGTTATTTCCATCAAAACCATTTCAAGAAAAATCAAAAAGATATAGATAGAATTGTATTTTGATTCATTGCATTGTAAAAAGTCAAAATCATGCATCATTTAGTTTAGAGTAGTGTAGATGCATCTCATATGGCCAAGGTGGATTAATTATGAGGGAAATGTAAATTTTTAAGCCTTGAAATATAATATTGCATGAGGACATGACAATGTTCAAGTGTAGGGGATTTTGATATGAGCTTAAACTCATATCCTTTTATCAACAAATAACCCTAAAACATGAAGCAAAATACCAATTTATCTTGCAAAAACAGTATTATGTGGTATGTTTGTGTTTGTGTGATCTTATGTAGGTAAAAGGATACAATTTCAAGCAAACAAGGAAAAACCAAGCTCAAATGGATGAATAAGACAAAAGAGGATCAAAAGTGACAAGACTTTGAAGTTCAAGGACCTATCTTGACAAGTGATGAAAGTTGGAGGACTTAAAGTGCAAATAATTAAAAGTCAAGATTCAAGTCAAACCTGGTCAAACTATCAAGTCAACTCAGTCAAAGGGCCATTTTGTACAAATTATGAAAGTTAAAGGACCAAAAATGACAAAGGAATGAAGATCCTAGCTTGAAATGGGAATCTGCCAAGTACAAGGGCTTGTTTTGCCAACATGGGAAAGTTATGCAAGTTTAATCCAAGTGAAAAGATTTCAGCCAATGGGAATAAAGAAAACACTTCACACGGATTGCCACATTAGCCTATTAATTGCCCACTAACTGCCGCCACATTTATTACCATATCCAAACAGTGTAATCCGTGTGCAACATTTTAAACCAATCAGAAGGCGCCACGTGTCCATCTTCCTCAAAGAAAATATTGCCAGGATCGGGATTTTGATAGAGGGCGTTTCATGAGAAGATCAAAACACCAAACTTGCTCGTTTTGAAGAGAGGAATACAATGGTGCAATCCAATTAACAAATTATCCATTCAATCAAAAACCCCTAATTCAGTGTTCATCACCTTCAAAGAGCAAATGCAGAATTTTTCCACGTGGCAATTTACTACTGGTTCTGACACGTCACAACTCCAACAAACTCTCATATCTTGCCTATAAATAGATAGCTTGTACCTCATTTCTCATTGTAGCTTAAATTGTAAAAAACACATAGTTAACTTTTCCTTCCATTTTTTCCCTCACTTTTCCCCTAACTACTCAAGAGTCTGACAAACTCTTGAGTTAGTTAGTTAGTTGTTAGCTTGTAACCAACCTTTGTAACTGAATTCATGCAATAAAATTCAAACTTCATTTTCCCGCCAAATTCTGTTCTTCTCAATTCTGTTACTACTTGCTGTTAATTGATCATCCTGTTGTTGATTTGTGGTTGTTATGATCAATCATTGATCATAATTGTCATTGGAGGAGTTTTGTAGCTGTTTGTTCAGAATTCAAGTCAATCATTTGTTCCTTTGAAGATTTGTAGCAGGATGATGAATGTAGATGATTGTAGCTGATTAGATTGATGATTTAGTATACTAGTGATAGGTGGTGGTATCACTAGTGCAAGAGAGCTCAGCGCTCCTCTTCTTCCCAAAGGATTTCTACTTTAGGTTCTATAGTCCTTATTTTTGTTCCACTTAACAAGTCCTTGCATGCTAATTTTCCTAGTTAATCTTGATGGCTGCCTGTTTTACTTGATAAATAGTTGTTGTTTGATTGATTTTAGTTCATTTGTAGCTTAAACTTGCATACTTGTTCATTGATTTGAGATTCATTTGTAGTTTCTGCCTTATTTCAGTCACATTTTAGCTTTGCACCTAAATTGAGTTCTAGTTGAGATAATTGTTTGATTTCAGCTTGATTAGCTTTCATTTTGTCCATTGAAACAAGTCTGCTATAGCCTCTATATCAGTTTAACCCAGTACTCAATCAGTCTTTGTAAAAGTTTGATCATAACATTTTAAGGAGTGTTTGGGAATAGCTTTAAAGTAGATTTCAAGTGTTAAGATTTGGTGTTTAGAAGTGGATTTCCAGTCATTAGGAGTTAACAAGTAGTTTTAAGTCTTTTACAAGTCATCAAAATAGTCAAAAAGGCAATTGGAACTAAAACAGTTTGGGTCATCCTTTTTATCAGCTTTGGTTTGAAAACTTGCCAACTTCAATTGCTGTTTTCTCATTCATTAATTGGTTAAATTTGTTCAAACTTGTTTCTAGTTCTAGCTTACATCATAAACTTTCAGTTTCTAAAAGGGAAATCTACAGTATTAAGAATTAAGCTGGTAATAAGCTTTTTAGCTCAAGCCTGAGCATTTGTCATTCTCTGATATAAAGAGGTGACTGTTTTCTTGGTTCTCTTAATCTAGTTCACAAAAGTCTTGATTTTCTTTCACCAATCCATTTAGTTAGTATTGAATATGAAGTTTTGAAGTTTTGAGCTTTTTCATAAAAATTGGTCAAACTTGGTCAACATAAGCTCAAAAGAGCTTATTTCGGATTTCTTATTCATTTCTGGATGAAAATGGTTCTAATTTGATTTCCCCTTCTTGTAATCAAGTGCTTAATCAGTTTTGTCACAAAAATCAAGTTGTGATTGTTTGGAATAAGCTGTAGCTTATTTTGTGCTTATCAATAAGCACTCTTTTGCTTATTTTGGACTTTTAGCTTAATTCCTCAGACACACATAGCTTAAATTGGATTAGAAAAGTTTTGCAAGTGATTTCAGCTTATTTGGTTGAGTAATAAGCTCAGACGAGCTTATTCTTCATATTGTCCCGTTTTTAGTTAAAAGTTTAGTTTAATTGCACTTTAGTCCCTAGAAGTTTAATCAGTTTCTAAACCTAGCTAAACTTCCTAATTTTGTGGTATTTGCAAAATTCAGTCCTTTACATTTGAAGTTTGTTAAATTTCAGTTATCAAGTTTGTTAGTTTGTTATTATTTGGTTAGGTTGTTATCAGTTTTACAAGTTTGGTCCTTATAGTTAACTGTTTTACATTTTTAGTCCCTATAGTTGATAGAACTTACATTTCAAGCATTTAATTTTCCTAGAATTTACATTTTCAGTCCTCTTAGTTTTATATTTTGCAATTTTAATTTTGTTTGAATAAAAATTTGGTATTTGCTACTTGTTTTACGTATAAGTAGGTTTATATTTTTCATTTTTAAATAGTGTTGTTTGAATTAGCAATAGATTACCAAGCAAGCTTGAACAACCAAGAACAATTATAAATCTGATATTGATTGGACTTTCTATTGGTTAAGAACTGAGAAAACGAACTTGCATTATACACATTTCACATATCATGAACATATTCTGACTGAGGAAAAAAAATGCCAAATGATACGGCCTGAGACGTGAAACGTCTGCCTGGGTATGGAGAAGCTCTTCTAACTTGTGTCTGGTTTCTTAAGCTTTCTGTAACTATCTTTAATAACAAGCTGTGAAATGCGTATCGCAAGCTGACACACGAACATGAACGTGAACAATTTCATGAATGCGGACGTGAACTTAAATCACGAGATAGTACAAACTATGGACTGAGATAACATCTTAATGTGAACGTGACATGTAAACGCGAATGTGCACGTAAACGAGAACGTGAACATAAATGTGAACGTGAATGTGAAGGTAAACGTGATAGTGAGCATGAATTTCTATCTGATATGATGTTCGATGGAATACCCTGAATTCGTACAATTTACTGCTAAATTTTTCTGCAAGTCCGCTGATGAGATGGCATTTATACATGATCTCATCGTTCTTTTCGGGCTTTAAATGCATAAAAATTTCATAAAATACCATATATATGCTTGTGTTTGTTTACTTGTGTATTTTAGGTATGAATATCGTGAAAAATACAAAAGATCACAAGTTACAAGGAAAAACGGACACGAGAAACGAAGCCGTACAAGGAACCGGGCCCTAATCATGGAATCCTCAACAAATACCCTTGAAAACTTGAAGACAAACAAGATTGATCCTCATTTATTGAAGAAATGACACTTAAAACCCTTGTATATTAATAATTACAAGTTTGGTCCCTTAAGTTTGTCAAAATTACACAAAAGGTCCTTCAACTTTGAAGAAATGGCAAGATTAGTCCCTCAACAATTTCAAATTGTCAATTATGGTCCCTCATCAAGCCAAAGATACATTGAAGACCTTTGAAGATCAAAAATGTCCAAGATCAGTCCTTCAAGTATGCAAAAGTTCCAAAAATAACCCTTGATACACCTTTTGGAAAGTTTTGTGCAAAAATTGCCAAGTCTTAGAAGTTGTTACAAAGGAATTGGGCGCTGATAGACTTTTATTCACAAGTGACAAAAGAAAGGAAGAAAAAGGACCAAAACTGCCAAGTTTGTAAGTTTAAACTAAACAAACACGCGCCAAACACAATTTCCCCACTAAAATCGGATCAAACGTGTCACTATTCACACGTATGAACCCAGATTTAACTTTTTACCAACAAGGGGGTTTTTACAATTACCTACACCAAAACACAATTAACCTTCACACGAATCCATCCCATGCTTAAACTCACACTCCCACTCACCCAAAGGACACCACCATTCAAACCGTTTTACCCATCACATGAGTACTTGCCCTCCAAGTCATGCCACGTGTTAAGATCAACAGCTGAGAGTCTTTGCTTCATATCAAAGCTGAAATGAACGTCCAAGATGAATTTGAACAGCTCATTCCATCAAAACATCTAGAAGGACTTAGGGCATTTAGGGAATTTCACTTCTAGGGTTTGTGAATAGTGCTAGCCTTGGCATTTGCTTATATAAAGACTCCTCAACCTGTGAGAGAGCTTTGTTCCAGATTTTAGCTTTTAAATCTTTTTAATTCCTTTTTATGAAATAAAGTTTGAATTTCTTAAAATTTTGAATTCTAATCTGTTATTTATAAAAGTTTGGTGTTTGATAAGCTAAAATCTAAGTTCCATTATCTTGTTTGAAGGTTTTTGAGGCAAGGTTTTAAGTGATAAAGCTTGTGCATCAAAACTCAGAAAGTTGGCATTATTTTGATCTCACCTTGTGGTTTGTTCTTCTTAGCAGCTTGGAAGCTGGTACTTGTTCTGCTAGTACCTAAGCTCAAACAATCCAGGGCCTGGATGTAGGTCTTGGAGGTTTGCATCCTTCTCCCTTTTCATTTTCTCTTTTATTTTTCTGAATTTGGTGATTATCGCATGTTTATGCTTGAATCTGTGTTATTGTGGTTGATTATTGTTGATTTGGCTTGGTTTGATGTTATTGAGGTGTTATTGATCTGATTTGTGGGTTAAATCTTCATAAGCCTTTGAAAATTTATGGAATCAAGTTTTAAAAGGGTGTTTGGGTTTACTGCATAAGTTAGGATTGTGGTTTGTTAAGTGCTTGATTTGTGTAAGCAAGAGTTGGTATCTGTTATTTAGGTGTATTTGTTCATCTGTTTGCAGGTTTTGTGGGTTTGAACACATAGATTCATAATTTGGCTATAAAATCTTTAAAACTTGGTAAAATTGGCTAGGATTTTGAGGACACCTAGATCTAAGCTTAGGCTAGGGCTAACAAGTGCTAAATCTTAGTTAATCACATCAGGGAAGAAGGATTTGAGGCTTGAAATTGGATCAAGTGTCAAGTATATCAGCAAACTTGTTTCTACATATGTTCATTGTTCATCAGTAACTTTTTGTGCTTTGATCTTGTTATTTACTTTGATTCAGTGTTTGATTCTTGTTGCTTTGTGTTTGTTCTTAGTTTATATAGCTTGTGTATGCATCCTGTTAAGTTTGGTAGGCTTATTGTGGCTAAATCTGCTTATTAAGTGCTTAACTGCTTATTTCCATATCTGGTGCATATCTGGTGACTGTTTGGCTTATTGTGGCTTATTGTGTGAACCAATTTGTGATTTTATTGTTGCTATTGACTCCTTGTGATTCACTGATCACAAGGGTGCCTTTGTTTCCAATTGAATCAAACTAGAACTCTCAAATAAGCTTGGTCAAATAGTCAAAGCAGTGGGAACTCCTTTCCCCTGCTGGTTGCCACTGCTAGTGTAAAACTGGTGTCAGCTTATCAATAAGCTATAGTAGCTTATTCCAACCTACAACAACTTTGTTTTTGTAATAGGTGCTCATATTTTGACCCATTTGTTCATACTGGAGCATTTGGTGGGTTGACTTTAGGGTTTGACTAGAAAACCAACTCCATTGACTTTTTCATAAGTTCATTTGTGCTTATTCTGGATTATTGGTTGTGCTTATTGGATTTTTGTTGATTGATTTTGCTTATTAAGTCCATTTGAAAGCTTTTGCAAGTTGAATCAAGTCCTGAGGTGCCCTAAATCTCTAAAACGACTATTTTGTCTTTTAGTGAATTTTTACCTTGCTTATTTCTGGCTTATTGAGTGAGCTTTTTCAAAAATTCTTTTTACAGATCTCATAAGCATCCCAAAAGAAGGTTGTGTGTCAAATTAGAGCTTATGGCATTAGCTTATGGCTTAATGGGCTGAAAAGCCCAATAAGAATAAGCTGAGTGTTAAATAAGCTGTGATAAGCTCATATTCAGCTTTTGGGCCTTTAGAGTTTTGTTCTTAGAATTGAATTTTGAAGTCAGATAGGGCTTTTCCAAGTCAATTGGGCCAAGTTTGACTTTTTGGGCCCAAAAGCCCAATTTGGTTGACTGATTTTTGTTTTGGCCCATTTGAGGGCCCAATAGGGGTATTTTGGTAATTTCACTTTGATTTTCTGATTATTTAGGTTAAAATAAACTAGTTTGCAAGTTTTTAGAATTTTTTATAATTTTTGGATTTTTAATATTATTTTATTATTATTTTATTATTATTTTTAAAATTTCACATTTTCCAACTTTTTACATTTTTTTAGGTTTAATACATTAAAATAGGAATTTAGCAACTTTTAGAATAATTTTATCTCTTTTAGATTAATTTTTATAATTATTTTAAGTTTTAATAGTTTTTAAATCATTTTAAATAGTTTTTATTAGTTTTAAAATTTCTAAAAATAGTTTTTAATCTTTTTAGGTCATTTTAGAGGTTTACCAATTGAAAAATCTTTATTTGGGCTTTTTGATAATTTATTTGATTTTTAGGGCTTTAATTAGCATTTAAAAATTGAATATTTAATTATTTAAAAGGTTTGAAAAAGTTTTGATCATTGGTAAACTCTAAGTTTATTATTTTTGATTTTTGGTGAATTTTTGGTAATTTTTAGAATTTATTTTTATTTTTGTGATTTTTAAGGTTCTACGTTTTAACTTTCTAGTAGTGTTTATTTTTATTTTTACGTCTTCGTCATCTTCTTTTCTCATCCCCTTCTAAACCAATCATTAATCACAAACATTTAACAAATTTCTCACACACATATACCTCCTTGGGAAACGAACTTTCACACCATAAGGGTCATTAGTGTTTGATTTTCCTAAATCATCACTCGATACTTTTCCCTATTTACGCTCTTTTCCTAAAGAGTAGTAAAACACTACAATCATTTTGGCGCCGCTGCCGGGGAGGTGTGTCGTGATTAATTTGCATTGTTGTTTTTAATATTAACCAAAATAGTATTTGTATTAGTAGAACTCTACTAATACGTATTATCGATTTTCTTGGTTTTTCTTGTACAAATATTATTACTATATTGTATTAAGTATCACAATAAATTCACAATATCTCCAAAAGTGTGAAAACACAACCTTAATTGGGATTTCATCAATCAATTATTGTATTCGAATCTCAAACAAAAAGAAAAAGGCAAAATAGATAAATACTTTCGTGAACCTCGATTTTGAAAAATACAAACTATAAGGTGGGTATAAGGCGGGTATTATAAAATATACCCTAAGGAAAAAGGCTCTTAAGTGCTTCGCGCCGCCTCGTTTCCCCGCTTGCTTGTGAGTATTTTAAGATTGAAGGCTAATCGAGGGTTTTGCCGCCCAAAGTATTATTACGTATAATATATTTGCTTGGTTTCTTTGTGATTAAAACCTCTTGAACAATTTGGTCTTCACCAAAGTTCTAAAGTCATTCGAAGGCGTTCACTCCATGTGATCGTTTTCATTCCTTTGAGGCTTCTTTAATCAAGAGTTTGATTCGAGAAGAGATTTTGTAGATTGTTGTCTACGAAGATACACCAAAATCCAAAAAAAAATTAAATACCATCAAAAACACAAAAAAATTGAAAATTCACAAAACACCCAAAAAGAATCTTCTTTGCTCACCTCCCATTCTTCGTGAAGTTTATGATCACTCGTAATCAAGCAAAACGAGCTCGTAAACGACCTCAAAAGCAAGCCAATCAAGAGACGTTGATTGTTGAAGAACAACCTCCAATTGTTGAACCTATTGTAGAACAAGAAGTCGTCATGGCTAATCGTACTATGATGGAGTTGCTACAAGCACCCACCGAGGGTTTTGGAGAGGCTATTGTGATTCCCGCCATCCTTGCGGAGAATTTCGAGATTAAGACGGGTTTAATGTCGATGTTGCAAGCAAATAAATTTAGAGGTCATGAGAAAGACAACCCGCATTACCACATTAGGAATTTTAACCGTCTCACCGCCACTAGCAAGTTTAAGGATGTTCCACATGACGCCATTAAGATGATGTTGTTTCCATACTCGTTAGATGGACCCGCAAAAATTTGGCTCGAGAAAGAACCGCCAAATTCGATTTTGACATGGGCCGATCTCGTTTCTAAGTTTGTGAACAAGTTTTTTCCACCATCTAAAACAACACACTTGAAAAATGAGATTTCACGATTTGTACAAAGAAATAATGAAAGTTTTTCAATGGCATGAGAACGATTTAAAGAAATGTTACATGAATGTCCACACCATGATTTTACGGAATTGCATCAAGTTGATACTTTTTATAATGGGCTTAATGATCATGAACGAGATTATTTGAATGCCGCCGCGGGTGGTAATTTTTTGTGCAAGACGACAAATAAGGCTTTACAAATCATCGAGAATAGATCTAAGGTTTATAGCCCTCGTAACACACCGAGTGTTGCCAATTTGGGTTCTTCATCATCGTCACAATCGTCTCGTAGCATTAATGCCTTACATGATGAAGCTAATGAGGAAAATCGGTTTTTTGATAGATTTGCTAATCTTATGTCCCATTGGAAGGCTCAAGAAGCTTCCAATTCCGCTTCGGTTAAAGCGGTTGCTAAGAGTTGTTTGTCTTGTGGGGGAGCTCATGATCTTTCCGAGTGCATTACCGCGGATGGTAACACTTCGAGTGCTTATATAGCAACGGGAACTTACAACCAAAACGGTCAAGGTTCCCGCCAAAATCAAGCTCCACCAAACCAAAATGTTAACAATTATCGAAACAACAACCAAGGTAATTACCAAGGCAATTCACGCAATTACAACAAAGGGAATTATCAAAATGGGAATGGACAAGTTTCTAATCAAAACCAAAACCGTGATTTTCAAAACACTACACAAGGTTTTCAAAATGCTCACACTAAAAATTTGCAAGGAGAATTTTTGGATTATGCTAAAGCAAATGATGCTAAATTTGATAACATGCAACGTGAGATGATTAGCTTAAGATCCGAATTGAAAAACGAGCTAAAAATGAACTTGCTAATGAACTTAAAACTCATGCAAACAAAATGGAAGGAAATGTCCAACGTCTTCAAAAAAATCAACAAAATATGGAATTAGGACAACATGAGATTAAGCAAGAGTTATTAAAAGCGGATGCTAGGCAATCAAAATTTAAGGACCGAATGGCTAAGATGTTTGAAGCAATCATGTGTAAACCCTCTTCCTCGGGTGGTCTTCCTAGTGATACCATTGCAAACCCGAAGGGAGAAATGAAGGTTATTACTACACGAAGTGGTAAAACTTTCAAGGAACCAATCTCTCGTCCAAGTACTTCTACGAAGAAGGAAATCGAGAAAGAACCCGAGGTGATGGTCGAAAAGGAGCACATTACAATCCCACGAAGTACCGCTCATACCACACCTACGGTTGAACCAATACCAATTATGGAACCCGAGTTTCCAAGGCCGTTGCCTAATGACCAACCCACACCACCTTTACCTTACCCTTCGAGACGAAACAAAGAGAAGTTGCAAGAACGTAACAAACAACAAATCGAGCTTTTTATAAAAATGTTTCAACAAGTGCATTTTGATGTGAGTTTAGCCGATGCGTTGTTATATATGCCTCGTTTCGCTTCCACTTTTAAAAGTATGATGAGCGATAAGGAAAAGCTTTCAAAGCTTGCTAATTGTTCTTCGGTTTATCTTAACCGCATACCGGAAAAAGTTGGTGATCCCGGAAAGTTTCTCATTCCTTGTGACATACAAGATATGAAAGAATGCCTCGCCTTGGCCAATCTTGGTGCGAGCATTAATTTGATGCCATTTTCCATTTGGAAATCGCTTTCGCTTCCGGCTCTCATTCCTTCGAACATGTCTATCGAGATGGCCGATCATTCTACGATTATGGCATGTGGAGTAGCCGAAGATGTTTTCGTGAAAGTGGGGAAGTTCTACTATCCCGTTGATTTTATAGTAGTTGACATCCCCGTGGATCCTCAAGTTCCTCTAATTTTAGGTCGTTCATTTTTAGACACTTCAAGATCGCTTATCGATGTTCATGCGAGAACAATCACTTTGAGATTCAACGAAGAGGAACTTGTTATAAACGCTACTCAAAACTCAAAACCTTCTCATGTTTATGCAATCGCTACCATCAATCACATTGACATCATTGATGTGGTTTGCGATGAGTTTTCACAAGAAGTGTTAGGTTTTTCCGATAGCTCGTCAAGTGGCAATCCAACTATTTTGGATCCGATTCTTGCTAATTCCACACCAAATCTCACTCCATTCCAAGGAGGCGATCTCACTTCAAATGAAATCGACAATGAAGATGAGGTGTTGATTAGTGATGATACTTCTATTCCACCATTTCTTTCGTCGACGGAAGTTATGAGTGTTGAACCAAAATCTTCAATCGAGGAACCACCTATCCTTGAATTGAAAAATCTTCCTTCTCACCTTGAATACGCATTCTTGGAAGGTGATGACAAGTTACCGGTTATTATTGCAAAAGGTCTTGCTAATAATGAAAAAACCGAGCTCTTGAAAGTTCTTAAAGCTCATAAAGGGGCAATTGCGTGGAAAATATCCGACATTAAGGGTATTGACCCAGAATTTTGTACTCACAAGATTTTAATGGAGGAGGACTACAAACCCGCAATTCAAAGTCAAAGAAGGGTGAATCCCAAAATTCACGATGTCATTAAAAAGGAGGTCCTTAAACTCCTTGACGCGGGAATGATTTATCCTATATCCGATAGCCCATTGGTGAGCCCAATCCATTGTGTCCCTAAGAAGGGAGGAATGACCGTTGTGCCTAATGAAAACAACGAGTTAATTCCCACTCGTGTTGTGACCGGTTGGAGGGTGTGTATTGACTACCGAAAGTTAAATGACGCCACTCGTAAAGACTACTTTCCTTTGCCCTTCATGGATCAAATGTTGGAGCGACTTGCGGGAAATGAATTCTATTGCTTTTTAGATGGTTTTTCCGATTACTTTCAAATCCCTATCGACCCTCGTGATCAAGAGAAAACTACTTTTACGTGTCCTTATGGAAAGTTCGCTTATCGTAGGATGCCTTTCGGACTTTGTAATGCACCGGGTACATTTCAACGGTGTATGATGGCGATTTTTCACGATATGATCGAGAAGTCGATGGAAGTGTTTATGGATGACTTCTCGGTGTTTGGTAATTCGTTCACGTCATGTTTATCTAATCTCGGGCAAATGTTAAAACGTTGTGAAGAAACCAATCTTGTGCTTAATTGGGAAAAATGTCATTTTATGTGTAAACAAGGAATCGTCTTAGGACATAAGGTGTCGAAAGCGGGGATTGAGGTCGATAAAGCTAAGGTAGACGTCATTGCCAAGTTACCTCATCCCAAAACCGTTAAGGGAGTTAGGAGTTTCCTAGGCCACGCGGGCTTTTATCGTCGTTTCATCAAGGACTTTTCGAAAATCTCTCGACCTATGACACACCTTCTCGAGAAGGATGCTCCTTTTAACTTCAATGAGGATTGTGTTAAGGCTTTCGAAACTCTCAAAAGGAAACTTACCGAAGCTCCCATTCTTGTTGCTCCTAATTGGGAATTACCCTTTGAAATCATGTGCGATGCAAGTGATTATGCTATAGGGGTCGTCTTAGGGCAACGTTATGACAAGCATTTCCGTCCTATCCATTATGCTAGTAAGACGATGACCGAGGCTCAATTAAAGTACACCACAACGGAAAAGGAATTCCTTGCCGTGGTCTATGCTTTTGAGAAATTCCGACCTTATCTCGTCTTGACTAAAAGCATCGTGTATACCGACCATTCAGCTATCAAGTATCTCTTAGCTAAGCAAGATGCTAAGCCAAGATTGCTTCGTTGGATGCTCCTCCTCCAAGAATTTGATGTCACCGTGCTTGACAAAAAAGGAGCCGAGAATCTAGCGGCCGATCATCTCTCTCGTCTAGAAGATCCTCACAAAGATGTTTTCGAGAACAAGGAAATTACCGAAACATTTCCTTTTGAGACTCTCGGTGTAGTGAATTCTAAAGACACCACCCCATGGTTTGCCGACATTGCAAATTACCATGCGGGCAATTTCATAATCAAGGGTATGACGACACAACAAAAACGAAAATTCTTTCGTGACGTCAAGTTCTATTTTTGGGACGACCCTTATCTCTTTCGAGTTTGTGCGGATCAACTCGTTCGACGTTGTGTTTTTGGTGCCGAAGCTTCTAATATCCTTAGAGCTTGTCACGAGGGACCCACGGGTGGTCACCACGGTGCTAATCTCACGGCTAAGAAAGTGTTCGATGCCGGCTTCTTTTGGCCTTCTATCTATCGTGATGCACACGCACTTGTGAAGTCGTGTGATTCGTGCCAACGTCAAGGAAAATCGTCTCAACGTGATGAAATGCCGCAAAACATAATTCAAGTGTGTGAGATTTTCGACATATGGGGAATAGACTTTATGGGGCCGTTCCCATCGTCGCATGGTAACAAATATATCCTCGTCGCGGTGGACTACCTTTCTAAGTGGGTGGAAGCTAAGGCTTTGCCTACTAATGATGCTCGTGTGGTAGTGAAGTTTTTGAAGCAACTATTCTCTCGGTTCGGAACCCCTCGTGCTATTATAAGCGATCGTGGAACCCATTTTTGTAATGACCAATTCGAAAAGGTTCTAAAGAAATATGGAGTTACTCATCGTCTTTCTACGGCTTATCACCCGCAAACGAGTGGGCAAGTCGAGGTTTCGAACCGAGCTTTGAAGAGGATTTTAGAGAGGTCAATTGGAGAAAACCGTGCTTCATGGTCCGACAAACTTGATGACGCTTTATGGGCCTTTAGGACCGCTTATAAGACACCTATCAGATGCACTCCTTATAAGATAGTCTATGGGAAGAATTGTCATTTGCCCATTGAGTTGGAGCACAAGGCATATTGGGCCCTTAAGCATGCAAACTTTGACTTGAAGACCGCGGGAGATCACCGGAAAATACAATTGAATGAATTGGATGAATTAAGAGATAATGCTTATGAAAGTTCATTAATTTTTAAAGAAAAGACTAAAAAGTTTCATGATTCAAAGATTAAAAACCGGGTTTTTAACGTTGGTGATCAAGTATTGCTTTTTAACTCTCGTCTTAAGATATTTTCCGGGAAATTGAAATCTCGTTGGTCGGGTCCGTTCACCATTACACAAGTGTTTCCGTATGGGACCATTGAGCTAGCTCAAGATGATGGTCCTAATTTCAAGGTGAATGGACATAGGCTTAAGCACTACTTTGGTGGGGAAATTCCTTCAATGGTTGCCCTCGACCAAGTCACCTTCCCCAATGATAATTAGCATTGAGGGGATCGAGTCGAGCTCATGACTCGGTAATCAAAAACGAGGTGCCTCGTGGGGGAGATCCCATGCTTATCTTTTATGCTTACTATTCACTAATAAGGGGACTTATACCCTTTCAACTCGTTGTCTCGTGGTTGTTTGTGATTGTGTTATCTAGATCATCATCATCATCTACGAGTGAAGACTCTCGTGTTCGTCTACGTGAGCCTCAATCGTTCGTTCGAAGAAGTTTTTCACGATTCCATGACATATCCTTTATTGTTTTAACAATTATCTTTTAGCATACTTAATAAACGGCTTTAGATATATTGTTGATCACCCTTTCCATGCTAGATCCTAAGCATTCGACTCTTCGTCTCTAGTATGGGGGTGCTCCACCTTTAGACTCGAAACATTGAGGACAATGTTTGCTTTTAGTATGGGGGGGTGAATAGGTACTTGCTTTGCTACGCCCTCACGCTTTCCAACTTTCAATGTTTTGTTTTGCTAATAAGGCTAAAAATGGCCAAATTTTAAATTTTTTCCTAGTTTTCATAAGTGTTTTTAAGACACGAATGTATATTTTCCGTTGGGTAGAATAAGAGTTAATTTTTGACTTGATGGGCATTTGGAGCCATTTACATTCCTTAACCCGCTCAATTCAAGTTTTGCTAGACTTTTATATAGGGAGCATTAAAATGCAAAAGTCTTAATTCATACGGGTTAAGAACGAGAACTTTTCGCAAGTTCCTGTAATTGATCCTAGAAAGTCACATATCAAGGGAACTTTAAAACGCATTCTCTAAACTTGAAAAAGTCCAAGAAAGTGCAAGATCCTATAGGTGGCTTGAAAACCCAAAACTTTGATTTGATATATTCTTAATGAAAGCTAATCCAAAATTGGCTTAATTTAGACTTGCATGGCTAAGTATTCACGAGTCTCTTTAATTAGAGGTCTTTATATAGTGAAGAACGAGAGATGATAGAGTTAGACAAGTGATCATGCTAAACGTAGAACATGAAAATGTTCTTTCAAAAACTCATATGTTTTTAATTGTGGCTTTTTCTTCCCATAAGATCAATGCATTAGGAATAAATCATAATTGCAATAAGTAAGGTCGTACGATTTGAAAGGTTACTTAGCCTCTAGCGCAAGATCGTTTAAAAGTTGCTCGGGGTTGAATAGAGTTCATAGCCAAGGCATAACTTATTGAAGCGGGACGCGAAGATTGGCGATTATCCAAAAAGGCCCTAACAAGGCATGAGGAGCTCTATTTTTTGCTAAAGATCTAAAGATGATGTGAAGTATCATTATTCCTAAATCAATATGAAGGATCGAGACACACGACGAAAAGCAATTACTCCCCGCAAGATCATGGAGAAAATCTATCCAAAAAGACCCTAACAAGGTATGAGGATAAATATATCCAAGTCCGAAAAGGAGGCGGATCGTTGTATATCAAAATCCAAAGTAAAGATTGAAGAAAAATGATGAAGTCGTGGTCCAATATGAGGAATCTCTCAAAAACGTCAAGTGAAGAAATTCCAAATATATGAAGAGAAGACCATAATTTCAAGAACGTCTTCCCAAGATTTGAAGTATGAAGTACATGCCAAATATCGGTCCGAGAAAGGTCTCAAATCGTGAAACGAGTTATGCCAAGATATGAACTTAAGGAGATACACGAGAAGCCGTTTTAAAAGATTTTGTCCTTCGGCTAACTATTGATCAAATCGTGCTACTTTGCTTTCGGACTAATAACTACTCAAATAAGTCAATATGAATCACTTGTGATCCATGACAAATAGATAAAAAAATGCTAGTAACCCATTTTCCTTTTTTAATAACTAGGATTGCGGGGAGAAAAAGTATTACACAATTTGGACGTATGAGTAGTGTTAGAATTGTGACTTGTACCAACAATGATCTCGTTTTTGCACTTAGCATGGAATGTATGACAATCAAGGATGACGAAGTTTACTCTTAGGGACATTTACTTGTTTCTATTCTTTGACCCTAAAAGTCACTTTTTGTGATGAAAATCATATGTTATGTCTTTACACATCTTCATAGTATGTTGCAAGTCTTTTACTTTTCAATAAAGGTTAATAAAATTGAACTTTGGTGATGCTTAGATACTTTATTCTAGCATTGCGTGAGGGCACGGCAATGGCTTAGTATGGGGGAGTGATGAGATGGCATTTATACATGATCTCATCGTTCTTTTCGGGCTTTAAATGAATAAAAATGTCATAAAATACCATATATATGCTTGTGTTTGTTTACTTGTATATTTTAGGTATGGATATCGTGAAAAAGACAAAAGATCACAAGTTACAAGGAAAAACGGACACGAGAAACGAAGCCGTACAAAGAATCGGGCCCTAATCATGGAATCCTCAACAAATACCCTTGAAAACTTGAAGACAAACAAGATTGATCCTCATTTATTGAAGAAATGACACTTTAAACCCTTGTATATTAATAATTACAAGTTTGGTCCCTTAAGTTTGTCAAAATTACACAAAAGGTCCTTCAACTTTGAAGAAATGGCAAGATTAGTCCCTCAACAATTTCAAATTGTCAATTATGGTCCCTCATCAAGCCAAAGATACATTGAAGACCTTTGAAGATCAAAAATGTCCAAGATCAGTCCTTCAAATATGCAAAAGTTCCAAAAATAACCCTTGATACACCTTTTAGAAAGTTTTGTGCAAAAATTGCCAAGTCTTAGAAGTTGTTACAAAGGAATTGGGCGCTGATAGACTTTTATTCACAAGTGACAAAAGAGAGGAAGAAAAAGGACCAAAACTGCCAAGTTTGTAAGTTTAAACTAAACAAACACGCGCCAAACACAATTTCCCCACTAAAATCGGATCAAACGTGTCACTATTCACACGTATGAACCCAGATTTAACTTTTTACCAACAAGGGGGTTTTTACAATTACCTACACCAAAACACAATTAACCTTCACACGAATCCATCCCATGCTTAAACTCACACTCCCACTCACCCAAAGGACCCCACCATTCAAACCGTTTCACCCATCACATGAGTACTTGCCCTCCAAGTCATGCCACGTGTTAAGATCAACAGCTGAGAGTCTTTGCTTCATATCAAAGCTGAAATGAACGTCCAAGATGAATTTGAACAGCTCATTCCATCAAAACGTCTAGAAGGACTTAGGGCATTTAGGGAATTTCACTTCTAGGGTTTGTGAATAGTGCTAGCCTTGGCATTTGCCTATATAAAGACTCCTCAACCTGTGAGAGAGCTTTGTTCCAGATTTTAGCTTTTAAATCTTTGTAATTCCTTTTTATGAAATAAAGTTTGAATTTCTTAAAATTTTGAATTCTAATCTGTTATTTATAAAAGTTTGGTGTTTGATAAGCTAAAATCTGAGTTTCATTATCTTGTTTGAAGGTTTTTGAGGCAAGGTTTTAAGTGATAAAGCTTGTGCATCAAAAATCAGAAAGTTGGCATTATTTTGATCTCACCTTGTGGTTTGTTCTTCTTAGCAGCTTGGAAGCTGGTACTTGTTCTGCTAGTACCTAAGCTCAAACAATCCAGGGCCTGGATGTAGGTCTTGGAGGTTTGCATCCTTCTCCCTTTTCATTTTCTCTTTTATTTTTCTGAATTTGGTGATTATTGCATGTTTATGCTTGAATCTGTGTTATTGTGGTTGATTATTGTTGATTTGGCTTGGTTTGATGTTATTGAGGTGTTATTGATCTGATTTGTGGGTTAAATCTTCATAAGCCTTTGAAAATTTGTGGAATCAAGTTTTAAAAGGGTGTTTGGGTTTACTGCATAAGTAAGGATTGTGGTTTGTTAAGTGCTTGATTTGTGTAAGCAAGAGTTGGTATATGTTATTTAGGTGTATTTGTTCATCTGTTTGCAGGTTTTGTGGGTTTGAACACATAGATTCATAATTTGGCTATAAAATCTTTAAAACTTGGTAAAATTGGCTAGGATTTTGAGGACACCTAGATCTAAGCTTAGGCTAGGGCTAACAAGTGCTAAATCTTAGTTAATCACATCAGGGAAGAAGGATTTGAGGCTTGAAATTGGATCAAGTGTCAAGTATATCAGCAAACTTGTTTCTGCATATGTTCATTGTTCATCAGTAACTTTTTGTGCTTTGATCTTGTTATTTACTTTGATACAGTGTTTGATTCTTGTTGCTTTGTGTTTGTTCTTAGTTTATATAGCTTGTGTATGCATCCTGTTAAGCTTGGTAGGCTTATTGTGGCTAAATCTGCTTATTAAGTGCTTAACTGCTTATTTCCATATCTGGTGCATATCTGGTGACTGTTTGGCTTATTGTGGCTTATTGTGTGAACCAATTTGTGATTTTATTGTTGCTATTGACTCCTTGTGATTCACTGATCACAAGGGTGCCTTTGTTTCCAATTGAATCAAACCAGAACTCTCAAATAAGCTTGGTCAAATAGTCAAAGCAGTGGGAACTCCTTTCCCCTGCTGGTTGCCACTGCTAGTGTAAAACTGGTGTCAGCTTATCAATAAGCTATAATAGCTTATTCCAACCTGCAACAACTTTGTTTTTGTAATAGGTGCTCATATTTTGACCCATTTGTTCATACTGGAGCATTTGGTGGGTTGACTTTAGGGTTTGACTAGAAAACCAACTCCATTGACTTTTTCATAAGTTCATTTGTGCTTATTCTGGCTTATTGGTTGTGCTTATTGGATTTTTGTTGATTGATTTTGCTTATTAAGTCCATTTGAAAGCTTTTGCAAGTTGAATCAAGTCCTGAGGTGCCCTAAATCTCTAAAACGACTATTTTGTCTTTTAGTGAATTTTTACTTTGCTTATTTCTGGCTTATTGAGTGAGCTTTTTCAAAAATTCTTTTTACAGATCTCATAAGCATCCCAAAAGAAGGTTGTGTGTCAAATTAGAGCTTATGGCATTAGCTTATGGCATAATGGGCTGAAAAGCCCAATAAGAATAAGTTGAGTGTTAAATAAGCTGTGATAAGCTCATATTCAGCTTTTGGGCCTTTAGAGTTTTGTTCTTAGAATTGAATTTTAAGTCAGATAGGGCTTTTCCAAGTCAATTGGGCAAAGTTTGACTTTTTGGGCCCAAAAGCCCAATTTGGTTGACTGTTTTTGGTTTTGGCCCATTTGAGGGCCCAATAGGGGTATTTTGGTAATTTCACTTTGATTTTCTGATTATTTAGGTTAAAATAAACTAGTTTGCAAGTTTTTAGAATTTTTATAATTTTTGGATTTTTAATATTTTTTTATATTTTATTATTATTTTTAAAATTTCACATTTTCCAACTTTTTACATTTTTCTTAGGTTTAATACATTAAAATAGGAATTTAGCAACTTTTAGAATAATTTTATCTCTTTTAGATTAATTTTTATAATTATTTTAAGTTTTAATAGTTTTTAAATCATTTTAAATAGTTTTTGTTAGTTTTAAAATTTCTAAAAATAGTTTTTAATCTTTTAGGTCATTTTAGAGGTTTACCAATTGAAAAATCTTTATTTGGGCTTTTTGATAATTTATTTGATTTTTAGGGCTTTAATTAGCATTTAAAAATTGAATATTTAATTATTTAAAAGGTTTGAAAAAGTTTTGATCATTGGTAAACTCTTAGTTTATTATTTTTTATTTTTGGTGAAATTTTGGTAATTTTTAGAATTTATTTTTATTTTTGTGATTTTTAAGGTTCTACGTTTTAACTTTCTAGTAGTGTTTATTTTTATTTTTACGTCTTCGTCATCTTCTTTTCTCATCCCCTTCTAAACCAATCATTAATCACAAACATTTAACAAATTTCTCACACACATATACCTCCTTGGGAAACGAACTTTCACACCATAAGGGTCATTAGTGTTTGATTTTCCTAAATCATCACTCGATACTTTTCCCTATTTACGCTCTTTTCCTAAAGAGTAGTAAAACACTACAATCATCCGCTACTGCGTAATCCTTTCGGGTGAAAGAAACGCGCAGGCTGATTACATGGTTGACGATGACTTAGATAGTATCATACTTTTTCTGATTCTGTGGTAACTGATGACAATTCCATAGAATTTCGTCTTGTTTCTGCTCAAGATTTCTAAATATTGTAGTAACTCACCAACATGACGGCGTTCTATCTTGAACTTGCGGTATGTCAGGCATCTAGATATGAACATTGCTGCATCAATGTGCGATACTGCTTCTACCAAAATTCTGCCTGGGATTATGGGACCTTTTGGTGGAAATCTGGTTGGACAGTCATGGAAGAATATTTGGTGGAAATCAGGTGATGGCCTTTACCTTCGCAGGATTGTCCGAAATTTCTTTCTGCTGAAGTAGGATGGCTCAGAAATGCCACCTCGTTCAACTGGAATTCACATCTGGAAAGCTGCTTATATATTTTTCTCCTATCAGAGATTCTGTTCAAATGTGAAAAGATGATTCTCTTGTACTTCTCTTAGAATTTAGCAGATCAGAATGTTATCAATGAATATACTGACTATTTTCTCTGAGAAGTCATGGAAAAAAAATGTATTCGTAAATTTCATACTATAGCTGGAGTATTAGGGAGCTCAGAAGTATAAATCAAAATTTTTGAGAGATTATAATATGTACGACGGAAATCTGGAAAACATCATGTTCTTCCTCTCACCACTGATGGTAGCATGATCGGGAATTGTTCTAAAAATGTTTAAGACATCATAGCAGATCAGATAAGATTTCTATACGTGTAATGAATATCGATTAAGAATGATGATCTGGTAAATTTTTTAGTGCTCGATATATGATCTCATGTTACCGGCCTTCTTTCTGATAAGCATAACATGGTGTAACTTCTGGGGGTGTGCTAGGGCGATTAAAGCCTCATTCCGGTAACTCTTGCAGCAAATGTTGCAACTCTTTTAACTCAGCTGGAACCTTGCAATAAAGAGTTTTGAAAACAAGTTCCGTTTTTTTTACAAGCTCGATGTTAATTTCTGTCTCGTGGTTAGGAAGGGATTTCTGGAAAACCTTTTGGAATTACATTTGGAAACCTTGGGATAATCTGTTGATCATGAATTTAAGGAATTTCAGAATTTGCATCATGAATGGTGACTAGAAATCTTCGCATCTATAAGATAGTCATTCACGTGCTTGTAAAGCTGAAACAATTTGTACTGATATTTCTGGCTGAAGTAAAATGAATATGCTCAGGAGTTAGTAAGACGGATCTCGTCGTAAACTGAAAATAAAACTTTAATAAATATGGTGATACTGTTGAGTCCTTTCTGGCTGAGAGGCAGGTAACTACCTGATTTAAGATAAAGCTGACATAGGAACACGTGAAGTAAATATGGAGACTTTTCACTGAATATGTTCATCTGTAACCTCACAGAGTGAATACTGCGTGTTTAACCTAAATAATACTCCAGTGGTGGTGACTGAATTTTTCAAATGATCTTATTTATGCGTGGCATAATAGAACGAGTGTATCCCCCTTGGAGGGTGCCCTGAATCATTGAGGGTCTGGTTTAGAAACATACGGAGTTATGAGTTCTGACTCGTACTTTGAGAAGATATTCGTATGACGTGTACCATGACTGGTGTCCTAACAAATGTCTTCCGAAATGATACTTGAGACTTGTGTCTTAACTGTTGTCTGGACATGTATTTTAATGGTGAGTCTGATTAAGGTTAAGAATTTATGGTAACTGCTAAGATCGGCGAACCGGCTAGACTACTGACCTCTGTATTTCTGGTCACGTCCGTTCCGGAGTTCCGATGGTTACTAGCTGATTAATTTTGAGCACGGTTGTTGTCATTACCTCCTTGTCTGTCAGTTTCCTGATGGTCGTTATTATGACTGTGATTCATGTAACTATTTCTGCTGAGTGGCCGGATGGTTACCGGTTCCCACTCTTCTGATTGAAAGATTAGATGAGTGAAGTGTGACATCTAACTAGGAAAGTAAAAGCATGGGATAGAATGGTAGTGTCTGATGGTTGAAATTTATTCTTGTCAGAAATTTCAAATTTATAGTTTTCGTCCTTGTTCTGCAGAGTCCATAGTATAAACAGCATCAACATCTTAATAAATCTCCAAAGCATCGACAGCATCAGCATTTGCGCGGTCTTCAAAGTGTTAGCAGCATCATTATCTGGTAAAATCTTCAACTCACGAGCAGTATTAGCATCTGGTAGAATATCGACAAGTGGAAAACGCCTGGGATGACTGAGGACTGATTAACAATATCCATGGAGTAAGGTACATGGAGTACACCTAGACTACTGTACATGAAGTACAAAAGGAATACTACATGTGGAGCATATTTGAGACACTATACGTGGAGTACACAAGAAATACTATACATGGAGTATAACTGAGGCACTGTACAAAAGGGCACATATGGAATATTGTACATGGAACTGGTGGAAATCTTATGGAATGATCAATACTGCTGTCACTTGTCTGACATGATCAAGGATTAAATTGATTTAACTGGTTAGCAAACTCAACTGAAATGGTTAACATGATAGGCTGATGATTTCTGCATAGGCTTAATGCTGGTTGTATAGAGGCTGAAGAGTATGATTAAACGGAGTTTCATTAATGTTCAGTATGAAGACACGACTGATGAAAGCCAAACATGATTTATTATGAAAACAGGATTTTACTGTAACCCTTATGTATCTTCGCAAGAAACATCATTATTTTGCTAAAAACATAATCCTCGTAAGGAGACATGAAACTTATTCAGCATGAAAACGACCTTCACGTGAGAGCATGAAATTTGGCTGTTACAAAGAACATGAGAAGATAATCGACTGAAGTTTAACATCAACTGGTGTGGATGGCTATGGTTCAATCCACAGAATTCAAGGAACAAAACATGTGACTAAGTATGGGCGATTCTGGTTCGATCCATACCTGTCGATTTTTTTAGATCTGTCATGTATAGAAATTTACAATCTGGGACTAAATATGGATGGCTGTAGTCCAATTCATACTTGTCAAAACTTTATAAATTGTCTTGATATAAGCAAAGGTGAACATCTATGGTTCAGTTCACAAAACAATATTCGACTGAAAGCATGAAAATTTGACCTGAATAATGGTGAACGTTTATGGCTGGTTCACTAAGTAATATTTGACTGAAAACATGAATCTGACATGAGTAACGGTAAACGCCTATGGGTCGGTTTACCAATACAAAATCTGAACGGGCAAGGATGAACGCCAATGGGTCGGTTCACCAAACAAAATTCGTAGAAAAGCACATGCGACTAAATATGGCCAGTCCTGTACCAACCTTTTACTTAGTCAAAAACTTTAAGAAAACTGACTGATAATTGAAGAAAACTGACTAATAAATGCCTGAGGAATATGAAAGATAACAACGCCAAAATATGGGAAGTTCCTGGTGACTACCCACTAGTCACATGTCAAGTTTTAGAGCCTACAGGTCGAACCAGGCTCTGATATCATAATTGTAACACCCGACTTGGATAAGTGGACCGTTACGTGTATTTATGGCATGTCATCAAAGCATAAGGTAAATGTCCTAAAACATTAACTGACCATAAAGGAAATACCGGAATCAAACATCGGTAATCCAAACATAAGCTCAAAACATGAAAAGTAAAATACTGAAGGAAAAGAAACAATGTCCAAATAAGCAGAATAATTATAAGAAGCGCATAAGGTAAGAAGTCCGGATAGCTTCCATTCAATGCACATGCTCTCAGAATCCTAAGAGCATCCTGGTGTACCTGCCGTTAGAACATGAAAGAACTACGGCTGAGCATAACGCTCAGTGAATGGATATAAAGCATGATAAGGAATTACTGAAATGAAGCAGATGATAAAATACTGGAGCTGTAAGACAGATAAGTAAAGTTGCAGCGACAATCTGTGTATAATCTGTAAAGTCTGATTTATAAATAATAAGCTGAAATGTTATCTGTTAAATCTGAAAACGTGCATTTACTGTATTTTAATTGCTAGAGCTTATATAGGTCATGTGCTGTAACAACGGTGCATGAATAACTGGAGGGGTGACCTCTCATGCTGTAGAGGGGTGACCTCTAAATACTGTAGAGGGGTGACCTCTAAATACTGTGCTGGGTGGAGGGATCAGCTCCAATGTGAAGGATGTAGAGCACACACCACATTCACCCTAATAACTGTAAACTGATAAGCCTAGGATGCATCCATACGCCCCACTAAAAATACTGATAAAATGGCCAAGCTGAGCTGAGTGGGACGATGCAGAATATTACTCTCCTGCATGTGAGTCACGACACCGGTGCCTCTAGTGTCATGGTTACGGTACCTCCGTAACTTGTACATAAACTGGTCATGCTTGTATATAATGCTCATGCAATTTATTTAGTTATTAACATGATTTCTAATAAGCTTAAACATATACTGGGGAAACATTTGGCTGCAGACGGGGAATCATAATCATGCATAGAAAAGGAAGTCCTTACTAAAAGGACGGGAATTCCGTACCTCTATTCCAGTAACTGACTGAATGGAAGACTGAACGAATACTAGTCGGGCTTCACGAAAACTACAATAATAATAGACGCGAATAAACTATCTGATCTTTATTTAACTTACTGATCCTATTGGCTTCTCATTTATTTATTTTATTTCTGAAAATCTATATGTATATTAACTGATAAATCTGATCTTATAATAACTCATTCTAATATATTAACGACCTACTATTATTACGATACAACGTATTCTGACTTTAATTAAAATACTATAATAAGTAACTCGTTAATACGTAAGGTTTCTAATTAGAAAGTTTCGAAAACCATATAATATATAAAATAAATTTATACCCTTTTAAAATATTAAAACCTATCTTAATTTAATTCATTTAAATACAATTTAAAACATTTATAAAACAAGTAATAAAAAGGTATAACATAAAGATCTTCATTTTTATTATTATAATTATGCCCCGAGCCTACCGAGATACCCTTTCTCGGTCGCACTAAACAATTAAACAAAATATATAAAAATCTGCCTATATGAAGTTAGTGACAGAAATCCGAGTCACTAAAAAATGTCACTAAAACTGAGTTTTTAAATCTGTCTGAAAAGCACTTTTGCGACAGAAAATAGTGTCACAAAAACTGTCGCTAAACTGAAAATAAAAGTGTATTTTTCTGTCCAAAAACTAGGTACTAATGTACCCCTTTTTTTCCACTGCTTGTATTGTTCCCACTGTTTAGGGTTTGGTTCCCACTGTGAGACACACCCAAACACCCCCTGTTTGGCTTGTTCCCCACTGTTACGAACCAAACAGCCCTGTGACTAATCCCAAACGCCCCCTGTTTGTATTTCTGTTTTGTGGCTGGTCACAAAAGACACCACCGAGACCTTTTTGGGTCTCGGTTTCTATAAGATGAGCAAACACGACACCCTTAAACAGATTTGTTGTTAAATTAACCCAAAACTTGCGTGTTCTTGATTGCACATAATAGAATTCGTGATTTAATCAGTCAAAAGGAAGAGGATTAAGAATGCTTACGGTTTATGTGATGATATAGAAATAATCGAATCCACATACATGAAAGAATCAACACCATGTCCAAAAACCCGTCCCTCCTTTCTTTGGTTTTTCAGTCGGCGGCCTCCATTCCTCAACCCTAATTGTGTCTATTTTTTGGATCGTTACTGTTGACCACAAGGGGTAATAAACTCTCGTTTTTTTTTCTTCTCTTTACAAGGTCGGGCCTTAAGCCCAATAACCCTCTTTGTTTACTTATTAAAACCGGCCCCCATAGCTTTTATAGTTTTTCAATTTTTTTTGCTTTATTCAAGTATACTCGTAATTATTTCCCGCGTTTTAAATTCGCAAATATTAATTATCATAAATACTATATACGTAATATTTTCCTGAAACAACCTATTAATTATTTCTGAATAATTAATATTTATAATATTTAACTGAAACTGAGCTTGCGTATTTAATATTTTGAAATTCTTAAATACGGGTTTTACAATTCTTCCCCTCTAAAAAATATAATTTGTCCCCGAATTAAGGATACGATTGTACTGGGTTTTACAATTCTTCCTCTCTAAAAAAAATTTGTCCTCGAATTTGGGGTACTCATACTGTTGGCGTTATAAAAGCTGAAAGGACATATATGCTGAAAGAACAGGAAGGCTGAAAATACATATAAGATGAAGGATCATTCGATCTAGAACATGATGCTGTTGAAGGGTATAAACGTGACATGACTGAAGTAAAGATGAAACGTGTCCTGGCTGAAGAGGACATGGAACATAACATGACTGACAGAACTTAACTGGATTTATTGAAGGAAAAAGGATGAGAGGTCCGGATGGACTCCTCCGTTTCGAGTGGCCTCCCGCTCAGAACGATTCCTTCAAAGGTCTAAACATAATAAAAAAATCTTGGTCCTGATGAACCTGTCCTAATTATGCTGAATAGTTTCTGGTTCCATACTTAAGCTGGATTCTCTAAATCTGATAGAAGGAATAAGCTATAGCATGTTGAATACATGGAACGGTACGTAATCTAGAAAAGATAATATTTATATCTCTGGGTAAGCTGCTGGAAGTATAAATGGACGAACTACGTGAACAATTGTGAACGTACTACGTGAGCAATTGTGAACGTGGTTCACGATTATATTAGGAATGATGGGCATGGAATATATTGTGTCAGATGATACATGAAACATATTGTGAACGTGATGCTAGGACATATCATGACCATATGCTGACTGAGGAAAAAAAATGCCAAACGATACGGCCTGAGACGTGAAACGTCTGCCTGGGTATGGAGAAGCTCTTCTAACTTGTGTCTGGTTTCTTAAGCTTTCTGTAACTATCTTTAATAACAAGCTGTGAAATGCGTATCGCAAGCTGACACACGAACCTGAACGTGAACAATGTCATGAATACGGACGTGAACTTAAATCACGAGATAGCACAAACTATGGACTGAGATAACATCTTAATGTCAACGTGATATGTAAACGCGAATGTGAACGTAAACGAGAACGTGAACGTGAATGTGAAGGTAAACGTGATAATGAGCATGAATTTCTATCTGATATGATGTTCGATGGAATACCCTGAATTCGTACAATTTACTGCTAAATTTTTCTGCAAGTCCGCTACTGCGTAATCCTTTCGGGTGAAAGAAACGTGCAGGCTGATTACATGGTTGACGATGACTTAGATAGTATCATACTTTTTCTGATTATGTGGTAACTGATGACAATTCCATGGAATTTCGTCTCGTTTCTGCTCAAGATTTCTAAAGATTGTAGTAACTCACCAACATGACGGCGTTCTATCTTGAACCCGCGGTATGTCAGGCATCTAGATATGAACATAGCTGCATCAATGTGCGATACTGCTTCTACCAAAATTCTGCCTGGGATTATGGGACCTTTTGGTGGAAATCTGGTTGGACAGCCATGGAAGAATTTCTGGTGGAAACTGTCAGCAATTTCTGTGGTAGCAGTCAATTGAGTTCTAGAAAAGTTTGTACTTTGTTCACAGGTTTCGGTTGGGACCATCAGGTGATGGCCTTCACCTTCGCAGGATTGTCTGAAATTTCTTTTTGCTGAAGTAGGATGGCTCAGAAATGCCACCTCGTTCAACTGGAATTCACATCTGGAAAGCTGCTTATATAATTTTCTCCTATCGGAGATTCTGTTCAACTATGAAAAGATGATTCTCTTTTACTTCTCTTAGAACTTAGCAGATCAGAATGTTATAAATGAATATAATGACTATTATGTCTGAGAAGTCATGGAAAAGATATTTATTCATAAAATTCATACTATAGCTGGAGTATTAGGGAGCTCAGAAGTATAAATCAAAATTTTATAGAGATTATAATATGTACGACGGCAATCTGGAAAACATCATGTTCTTCCTCTCACCACTGATGGTAGCATGATCGGGAATTGTTCTGAAAATGTTTAAGACATCATAGCAGATCAGATAAGATTTCTATACGTGTAATGAATATCGATTAAGAATGGTGACCTGGTAAATTTTTCGGTGCTCGATATATGATCTCACGTTACCGGCCTTCTTTCTGATAAGCATAACATGGTGCACCTTCTAGGGGTGTGCTAGGGCGATTAAAGCCTCATTCCGGTAACTCTTGCAGCAAATGTTGCAACTCTTTTAACTCAGCTAGAACATTGCAATAAAGAGTTTTGAAAACAAGTTCCGTTTTTTTTACAAGCTGGATGTTAATTTTTGTCTCGTGGTCAGGAAGGGATTTCTGGAAAACCATTCGGAGTTACATTTGGAAACCTTAGGATAATCCGTTGATCATGAATTTAAGGAATTTCAGAATTTGCATCATGAATGGTGACTAGAAATCTTCGCAGCTATAAGATAGTCATTCACGTGCTTGTAAAGCTGAAACAATTTGTACTGATATTTCTGTTAGAAGTAAAATGAATATGCTCATGAGTTAGTAAGACGGATCTCTTCGTAAACTAAAAATAAAACTTTAATAAATATGGTGATACTGTTGAGTCCTTTCTGGCTGAGAGGCAGGTAACTACCTGATTTAAGATAAAGCTGACATAGGAACAAGTGAAGTAAACATGGAGACTTTTCACTGAATGTGTTCATCTGTAACCTCACAGAGTGAATACTGCGTGTTTAACCTAAATAATACTCCAGTGGTGGTGACTGAATTTTTCAAATGATCTGATTTATGCGTGGCATAATAGAACGAGTGTATCCCCCTTGGAGGGTGCCCTGAATCATTGAGGGCCTGGTTTAGAAACATACGGAGTTATGAGTTCTGACTCGTACTTTGAGAAGATATTCGTATGACGTGTACCATGACTGGTGTCCTTACAAGTGTCTTTTGAAATGATACTTGAGACTTGTGTCTTAACTGTTGTATGGACATGTATATTAATGGTGAGTCTGAATAAGGTTAAGAATTTCTGGTAACTGCTAGGATTGGCGAACCGGCTAGAAACCTGACCTCTGTATTTCTGGTCACGTCCGTTCCGGAGTTCCGATGGTTACTGACTGATTAATTTTAAGCACGGTTGTTGTCATTACCGCGTTGTCTGTCAGTTTCCCGATGGTCGTTATTATGACCGTGATTCATGTAACTATTTCTGCTGAGTGGCCGGCTGGTTACCGGTTCCCACTCTTCTGACTGAAAGATTAGATGAGTGAAGTGTGACATCTAACTGGGAAAGTAAAAGTATGGAATAGAATGGTAGTGTCTGATGGTTGAAATTTATTCTTGTCAGAAATTTCAAATTTATAGTTTTCGTCCTTCTTCTGCAGAGTCTTCATAGTATAAACAGCATCAGCATCTTAAGAAATCTCAAAAGCATCGGAAACATCAGCATTGCGGTCTTCAAAGTGTTAGCAGCATCAGTATCTGGTAAATTCCTCAACTCACGAGCAATATCAGCATCTAGTAGAATATCGACAAGTGGAAAACGCCTGGGATGACTGAGGACTGATTAACAATATCCATGGAGTAAGGTACATGGAGTACACCTAGACTACTGTACATGAAGTACAAAAAGAATACTACATGTGGAGCATATTTTAGACAGTGTACGTGGAGTACACAAGAAACACTGTACATGGAGTATAACTGAGGCACTGTACAAAGGGCACATATGGAATACTGTACATGGCACTGGTGGAAATTTTATGGAATGATCTATACTGGTGTCACTTGTCTGACATTATCAAGGATTAAATTGATTTAAATGGTTAGCAAACTGAACTGAAACGGTTAACATGATAGGCTGATAATTTCTGTGTAGGCGTAATGCTGGTTGTATAGAGGCTGAAGAGTATGGTTAAATGGAGTTTCATTAATGTTCAGTATGAAGACACGACTGATGAAAGTCAAACATGATTTATTATGAAAACAGGATTTTACTGTAACCCTTCTGTATCTTCGCAAGAAACATCATTATTTTGCTAAAAACATAATCCTCGTAAGGAGACATGAAACTTATTCAACATGAAAACGACCTTCACGTGAGAGCATGAAATTTGGTTGTTACAAAGAACATGAAAAGATAATCGAGTGAAGTTTAACATCAACTGGTGTGGATGGCTATGGTTCAATCCACAAAATTCAAGGAACAAAACATGTGACTAAGTATGGGTGATTTTGGTTCGATCCATACCTGTTGATTTTTTTTGAGATCTGTCATGTATAGAAATTTACAATCTGGGACTAAATATGGATGGTTGTAGTCCAATTCATACTTGTCAAAACTTTATAAAATGTCTTGATATGATCAAAGGTGAACATCTATGGTTCAGTTCACAAAACAATATTCGACTGAAAGCATGAAAATTTGACCTGAATAATGGTGAACGTTTATGGCTGGTTCACTAAGTAATATTTGACTGAAAACATGAATCTGATATGAGTAAGGGTAAACGCCTATGGGTCGGTTTACCAATTCAAAATCTGAACGGGCAAGGATGAACGCCTATGGTTCGGTTCACCAAAACAAAATTCGAAGAAAAGCACATGCGACTAAATATGGTCAGTCCTGTACCAACCTTTTACTTAGTCAAAAACTTTAAGAAAACTGACTGATAATTGAAGAAAACTGACTAATAAATGCATGAGGAATATGAAAGATAACAACGCCAAAATCTGGGAAGTTCCTGGTGACTACCCACTAGTCACATGTCAAGTTTTAGAGCCTACAGGTTGAACCAGGCTCTGATACCATAATTGTAACACCCCACTTGGATAAGTGGACCGTTACGTGTATTTATGGCGTGTCATCAAAGCATAAGTTAAATGTCCTAAAACATTAACTGACCATAAAGGAAATACCGGAATCAAACATCGGTAATCCAAACATAAGCTCAAAACATGAAGAGTAAAATATTGAAGGAAATGACTAAACAATTTCCAAATAAGCAGAATAACGTAAGAAGTGCATAAAGTAAGAAGTCCGGATAACTTCCATTCAATGCACATGCTCTCAGAATCCTAAGAGCGTCCTGGTGTACCTGCCGTTAGAACATGAAAGAACTACGACTGAGCATAACGCTCTGTGAACGAATATAAAGCATGATAAGGAATTACTAGCAGATGATAAAATACTGGAGCTGTAAGACTGATAAGTAAAGTTGCAGCGAAAATCTGTGTATAATCTATAAAGTCTGATTTATAAATAATAAGCTGAACTGTTATCCGTTAAATATAAAAACGTGCATTTACTGTATTTTAATTGTCAGAGCTTATATAAGTCATGTGCTGTAACAAAGGTGCATGAATAACTGGAGGGGTGACCTCGTCATGTTGTAGAGGGGTGACCTCTAAATACTGTAGAGGGGTGACCTCTAAATACTATGCTGGGTGGAGGGATCAGCTCCAATGTGAAGGATGTAGAGCACACACCACATTCACCCTGATAACTGTAAACTGATAAGCCTAGGATGCATCCATACGCCCCACTAAAAATACTGATAAAATGGCCAAGCTGAGCTGAGTGGGACGATGCAGAATATCACTCTCCTGCATGTGAGTCACGACACCGGTGCCTCTAGTGCCATGGTTACGGTACCTCCGTAACTAGTACATAAACTGATCATGCTTGTATATAAAGCTCATGCAATTTATTTAGTTATTAACATGATTTCTGATAAGCTTAAACATATACTGGGGAAACATTTGGCTGTAGACGGGGAATCCTAATCATGCATAGAAAAGGAAGTCCTTACTGAAAGGACGAGAATTCTGTACCTCTAGTCCAGTAACTGACTGAATGAAAGACTGAACGAATACTACTCGTGCTTCACGGATACTACAATAATAATAGACGCGAATAAGTTATCTGATTTTTATTTAACTTACTGATCCTATTGGCTCCTCATTTATTTATTTTATTTCTGAAAATCTATAGTATATTAACTGATAAATCGGATCTTATAATAATTCATTCTAATATATTAACGACCTACGATTATTACGATACAACGTATTCTGACGTTAATTAAAATACTATAATAAGTAACTCGTTAATACATAAGGTTTCTAATTAGAAAGTTTCTAAAACCATATAATATATAAAATAAATTTATACCCTTTTAAAATACTAAAAACTATTTTAATTTACTTCATTTAAATACAATTTAAAACATTTATAAAACAAGTAATAAAAAGGTATAATATAAAGATCTTCATTTTTATTATTATAGTTATGCCCCGAGCCTACCGAGATACCCTTTCTCGGTCGCACTAAACAATTAAACAAAATATATATAAATCTGCCTATATGAAGTTAGTGAAAGAAATCTGAGTCACTAAAAAATGTCACTAAAACTGAGTTTTTAAATCTGTCTGAAAAGCACTTTTGCGACAGAAAATAGTGTCACAAAAACTGTCGCTAAACTGAAAATAAAAGTGTATTTTTCTGTCCAAAAACTAGGTACTGATGTACCCCTTTTTTTCCACTGCTTGTATTGTTCCCACTGTTTGGGGTTTGGTTCCCACTGTTAGACACACCCAAACACCCCCTGATAGAACCAAACACCCCCTGTTTGGTTTGTTCCCCACTGTTACGAACCAAACAGCCCTGTGACTAATCCCAAACGCCCCGTGTTTGTATTTCTGTTTTGTGGCTGGTCACAAAAGACACCACCGAGACCTTTTTGGGTCTTGGTTTCTGTAAGATGAGCAAACACGACACACTTAAACAGATTTCTTGTTAAATTAACCCAAAACTTGCGTGTTCTTGATTGCACATAATAGAATTCGTGAATTAATCAGTCAAAAGGAAGAGGATTAAGAATGCTTACGGTTTATGTGATGATATAGAAATAATCGAATCCACATACCTGAAAGAATCAACATCACGTCCAAAAACCCGTCCCTCCTTTCTTTGGTTTTCCAGCCGGCGACCTCCATTCCTCAACCCTAATTCTGTCTTTTTTTTTTGGATCGTTACTGTTGACCACAAGGGGTAATAAACTCCCGTGTTTTTTTTCTTCTCTTTACAAGGCCGGGCCTTAAGCCCAATAACCCTCTTTGTTTACTTATTAACCGACCCCCATAGCTTTTATAGTTTTTCAAATTTTTTTTTGCTTTATTCACGTATACTCGTAATTATTTCCAGCGTTTTAAATTCGCAAATGTTAATTACTCTTTTCGTTATGTATCATAAATACTGTATACGTAATATTTTCCTGAAACAACCTATTAATTATTTCTGAATAATTAATATTTTTAATATTTAACTGAAACTGAGCTTGCATATTTTAATATTCTGAAATTCTTAAATACGGGTTTTACACCGGTTGCCGGTTGAACCTGTTTGTCCAGTTCGATTTTAAAACTATATACACTGTCATTTTAGGTAGACAACATATGTAGTTTTTTTTTTTTGTAAAAATATGCTTTTAGTTGTTGTACAACGTAAATATATACTTGTGTTTTAAAAATAATTGTTGCTTTAATTATATATTAAATTGTATTAACTTTTTTTATTTTCAAGTGTGTATTAGTTATTATGTATTAACTAGTATTAATATGAGTAGAGATAACTTGTACCATGTGTTATTTTAATTGTAAAATAGGGTGATGGGGTAATTTAATTATAGAATTTAATATAAATATGTTATAATTAAATGTTTGAAATTGCTAGTTTTACTATGTAAGTTTCTTTTGCTTGTAATATGTGTTATATTTATTGTAAAATAAGGTGATGACGTATTTTAAATATTGTATTTAATTCCAACTGTTACAATTCTATGTTTCAAGTTTCTATTTTTGTTTGTACCATGTATTATTATTGTTAGCTAAGTTTATTTTGTTTGTACCATGTATTATTATTATTGTAAGTTGAAAATTCAAGTACTCTATTAATAACATATCAAAATGTTTTATAAGGGAGTTAGATATATATATACATGCTTTTGTTGATATATGTTTTAAATTGTTTTATATTGTGAATATAAAATTGTATTTTTAAGTAAGAGGGTGTATTAATTATATATTAATTGATGTTGATTAAATTTGAAAAAAACAATAGGATGGGTGGCATTTGTACAATGTGTTTTTTTATTTGTAAGTTGTGATAATGAGGAGTTTTAATTATAATATTAAGAATATTTAATTATAATATTAAATGTAATGTGTTATATTAAATGAAATTAATTATTTATTACAATGTTATTATTTTTATTTTTTATTTTGAAGGTATGTTGATTTGTACATGAAACATTACAAAAAGTAAGTTGATATTCTAATAGACTGCACTCTCTCTCTCAAATTTATTTATAAATTTATTTTTATATTAATTGATGGGCAATATACATTAAATGATGAAATTAACATGTAAAATCTACAAATGATTATTGTTATAAATTCTAATTTTTTAAATACAATTATTTAGATTGTTTGCTAATATAAGTTTGATATCAATTTTTTGTGTTTGATTTTGAACCATTCTTTTATAAATTTGTATTTTCGAAGACTATTTAGTACAAATTTATCGAAATACATATCATTTTGCTAATTAATTTGATTAAATCGTACATATTAAAGTAGGAAGATTTTAAGGTCATTATGATTTATAAAACGTGTAAACATATAAATTAAGAAGATTTTCTATATTTATATGTTAGATAAGATTACGATGTTATATAGATTTTTAAATACTTTTCACTATCAATTATCACAATAATATGAAATGGTTTATGAGTAAAAGGTATCGTCATTATCAATAAATAATTAAATATAACTATAAAACATTGTGCTAGCAGAATTTTAGTTTCAGAGTATCCACAACCGCAACGCGCGGGTATCCTGCTAGTGTTATATAATATTACGACAAATGTTATACATATTTACAAATATCTTTCATCATCAATTATCACAATCCAGAAATACTATTTATATATAAAATGATTTACTATTACTCAAAATTATTCCAACTTAAAAACTATCATTGTTATTTATAAATATAACCATAAACATTTTGATTGTAAAATTTTAGTTTCAGAATACCCGTCACCAACACGCGAGTAATTGCTAGTTTTTCTTTTAAAAAATGAAAAATAAATTTAAGTGAATATAATTGTGCTAAGTCATCATGGATCTCAACTCATCTCTCCCCTACCCTCTATATATCCCTCCTTTCTAAACACACAGCTCCACACACACTCAATCCCAAAACCCAAAAAAATAAAATAATTAAAAAACCATGGATGGAACCGGAGTGGTGGCAGTTTACGGCAACGGAGCCTTAACAGAGTCGAAAAAATCGACCTTCTCAGTGAAAGTAGGGCTCGCACAGATGCTGCGTGGTGGTGTAATAATGGACGTAGTAAACGCAGAACAAGCACGTATAGCAGAAGAAGCAGGTGCATGTGCTGTTATGGCGTTAGAGCGTGTGCCTGCTGACATACGTGCACAAGGTGGTGTTGCACGCATGTCAGACCCACAGCTTATTAAAGAAATAAAACAAGCTGTGACTATACCTGTTATGGCCAAGGCTAGGATTGGTCATTTCGTTGAAGCTCAGATATTGGAAGCTATTGGGGTTGATTATATTGATGAAAGTGAAGTCTTGACGTTGGCTGATGACCAGAATCATATTAATAAGCATAATTTTAGGATCCCTTATGTTTGTGGCTGTAGGAATTTGGGTGAGGCTTTGAGGAGGATTCGTGAAGGGGCTGCTATGATTAGGACTAAAGGAGAAGCTGGGACTGGTATGGTTTTTTTTTTTTTTTTTTCTTTCCTTTTTAAGGTTTTGTTTGATTTGATAAGTATCTTTGTTTGTTTGTCTTTGTGTTTTGTGGGGGTGTTTGGGATTGTTATTGAAAGTCGGTTATTTTTTTTATTAAAAACTACTACCTCCGTCCTAAAATGTTACTAATTATTATTTTTTATAGTTTTGTAAATATCAATTTGGATTAATGGTAATATAGTAAACTTTAACAAACCCAATTTTTATTTTTAGAAGTGGACAATAATTTTGGACGGAAGAAAAAGAAAAGATGGAAAATAGTTAGTAGTATTTGAACCTTATGGTGGTTTGGGATTTGCTTATATTAAACTTCAAATGTTTTTAACCAAACACCCGGATGTCCGGAGCTGGGTTTGATAATTACATTTGTTTATTGTGTTTGAAGTAAGGGATGTTTGAGATCTGTAATAGAAATGGGCTACAGTATTACAGTATTTATTACAACGTGTGGTAGTGAGTGTGTTTTGTGGTTTTTGGGATGTTTGGTATTGTTTATTAAAAAGGGTTTATTAATTGTTAAATAATGTTAGTTACTTGTGGGTGTTTGGGATTTGTATATACTAACCTTTTTAGATGCTTATATTAAAGTTGTTACTAACCTAAACGTTCAAGACTACATATATGCTTAGAAGAACTTGTAGATAAGAAAAGAAATGAGAAATCCCAACTACTCTTTTCAGTCAAATTTGTTATTTGATTATATTGTAAGTATAATAAGCATTTTGACGAGGTTATTTATCCCAAAATGTTTTTCTTTGTATAACAACATAAATAGATAAGCACTTAAGCAGTTTTCATAAGCAATCTCAAACACCCCTGGTGATAAGCAGGTGTTTGGATTTAATATTCCAAGAAGTTATTTAATTACGCGAATGAAATAAACTGTTTGTGCAATAATGTACCAAACATGCCCTTAATTGTGTTCTAATCTATGCAATAATGGTTTGAACATTGATATAGTTGGTGTAAAGTGAAAAAGTTGTTAGTCATGTGGGGTGTTTGGATGTGTGGTTTGAAAATCTTGAATAATAAATGAGTCAGATAATCATGGATAATAAGTGAGTGATAATGATACGAGATAGTGGATTTATTGCAGCACTACCTTTAATTTGTCTTTATAGATTAGCAAGTTGCCAAGTTGTAGACAAAGTAAAAAGGTGAAAGAACTCTACATAGGTAATTTACTATGCTGTTTTACATTTTTACCACAGTAATAGATTTCAAGGCTGCAAGCATATTGACTGGTAGTATTTCTTAACTTATATGGAATTACATTTTCATTAAGACTCAAAAGTAATGCTGCAACAATTCCATTATCCCTTTCCATTATCAGTAAATTATTATCCATGTTATCTGATTCATGATTATTCAATATAATCAAACTACACATCTAAACACCCCATAGAGTATGAAAATCTTTGATCATTAAGGTTACAAATATGAGTAAGGTATACATATGTCATGTTTTATAAAATACTTGAGATATATGATAACTTTTATCAGTATTACTTAGATAACGTGAATATTTTGGCTTACAAGTTTATTGTCCGGATGAGAATTGACTCTTAACAATAATAATTTCTGAATACAAAAGAATTTAGCTTATTTATATAAAGTGACTTAGAATGAAGTATCTAATAGGTACAAATTTGATCCATTTGTCATTTCTTTATTAGTAATTTGACCCTGGATAACTTTATCCCAGTTGACCCATTTATAAGCAAATGGACGGGGATGATATTTGTTTTTTTATATTGGGAAGTAAGTTAAAAATAAGGTATTGGCTTAGTTTGACAGAAGTTGCGGTGTTCGTTAATGCAAGGGGAATATTTTTGAAACCGCTCTTGTTATAACTGTTTATAATCCTGGTAATGATTTGCAGGTAACATCATTGAGGCAGTGAGACATGTTAGGTCTGTGATGGGTGACATCAGGGTTCTAGCAAACATGGATGATGATGAGGTGTTCACCTTTGCCAAGCAGATCGCAGCCCCATATGATTTGGTGATGCAGACAAAGCAATTGGGAAGGCTCCCTGTCGTGCAGTTTGCAGCCGGTGGTGTTGCTACACCAGCTGATGCAGCTCTGATGATGCAGCTGGGATGTGATGGTGTTTTTGTTGGCTCAGGCGTGTTCAAAAGTGGTGATCCGGCTCGTAGGGCACGTGCTATTGTTCAGGCGGTCACACACTACACTGACCCCGCTATGCTTGCCGAGGTGAGCTGTGGGTTGGGCGAAGCCATGGTTGGGTTGAACCTTGACAAGAATGTGGAAAGGTATGCTAACCGATCCGAGTAATCAAGACTGGTATGTGGAAGGGTATAACTTTGGTATATTTAGGTATTGGGATTGGGATTTTAGTATAAGTTTCTCTTATGTTTTCATCAAAGAAAGAATGTACAACTGTGGGTTGTTGCAATCATTTGTATTTCCTTACTATGAAGTTCAATTTATTCTGTTGTGTCGGATATAATCTTCTTCTTGTTCTGTTTGTGAATAGCGGGTCATAGGTAGGGTGGATCCTAGAGTATGTTATATATCGGGTTAAGCTCATATATTAGTAACATACTTTTCAGTTTTTACACATCTCGGTAACAAACTTTAGAAATTACTAATATCGTCATTAAACTTTCAAATTTGTTCCAATATAGTATGACCGTTTGGTGTCGGTTAAGACTAGAAAAATGATCGGCATTTTGACTGGCACCAAACGGTCATATTACCTATATTGGAACAAATTTGAAAGTTTAATGGCGATATTGTAATATATGAAGTTCGTTACCTAGATGTGTAAAAGTTGGAAAGTAAGTTACTAATATATTTAACCCTTATATATGTGTGGGTCATAGGTAAGACTTTGACCTTGTTGCTACTGACACGGGCATAGTCTTGCTGTCTGATATGATTCAATCAACCAACAACAAGACCAATCTGATTTGTTGAGTGACGACCAATCTAGTTACAATTTGCATGCATATTAGTAGAAGTCCATGTTTACTTTTGTTCCTTCTCAGTAGTCTTGTTACTTGAGTTTAAGTTTAGGAGATCATGCATTTTCATTTCTCGTATTCAAGTGTAATTTGCTTCATGCCTTCATGAAATAAACAAGAAGAAAAAGAACGAGAAATGAGTCAACAGTAGTTTTTAAGATTGTTGTTAGCAATGTTATAAAACCCGGGTCAACTCGGCCGGTTGAACCGGAAACCGGTCAGGATGTCGGGCCGGATGTAAACGGTTTTTGGTTGTTTTCAAACTGGATTAAACCGGTGGTTTTCTTTTACGACCCGGTTTTAACCTGTCCAGTTCAAAGGAGTATCTCTTTTTAGAAGAATACAAAACAGACTTAGATTTCCTAGGTCAAAAAGTACTATACGCCAGTTTCAATGAATCCCCATTCGTCTCCCCACCAAACACCTCTTTTAGCTTTTTTTTAATGTTGATTTAATTTTACCCATGTACTTATTAATGGTGCTTCTTTTTACTTACATTGTTGCATTAAATGTTGTTTATGCATGTAGGAAGCTGTGATTCTCTAATTTGTAATTTTTTTTTTGAACAAACTCTAATTTGTTATTAGATCAAGTATAATTCTGCTATGTATACAAACATAGTTTTAATTTTCATTCTAAAGTTGATGAAGTGATGTTTCATGTTGGTTGAATTATGGTAAAATTAGCTAATTGAAGTTGTAAAATATAAATATATATATTTTTTTAACCGGTTTGATCCAAAGGTTGAATCGGTTGAACCGATAAACCAATGAGTAAGCTGAATCAACTAAAAAACCGGATTTTAAAACAGTGGTTGTTAGTTTAGTTAGGAAGAGTCATTATCTCAAATTGATCTTCTATCATTATCCTTCGTTATTTATTTGGAGATGAACTAAAAATGTTGATAAAATGCGTCACACTTTGTCATTGTTGGCGCTGTATTAGGGCGTGGTTTAAGTTCTTGATCATGCGACAATTTATGTGTGTTATGACAGTTATACTTTTAATAATTACACACTTTACTAAATGATGTAAAGGTATAAATGGCAAAACACATAACATTTTGAATGTGCAAATTACTTTTAAGAGTGTGCAATTCACTAGTTATTTGAGAAGCTCTGCTGTCAAATGTATATCATGCTATGTAAATGTAATGAAAACAATGAAGTCCAAAATTACAAGATAAAATACCTAACAAGTTATTTTCCAAACATGGGCCGGAAAATAATAACAAGAGCATGATCCAGTAGGACATTTTCATGTCCGTATGCAATTGTGAAATAAACAAGAAACTTTCACTTCACATGTTTGAACAGAAATGCTCTTATTTCCTTGTGCTAGAAAGTAAAGCCTTTTGCAGAACACAGATATACTATTACTAATGGCCTACCAGTAAAGTCCTTCACTTTCATACAAGTGGTAAAAGGTTCAAAATCTACTGGGCACGGAGATTTACATACGTTGACTCGAGACTATCTAAAAAGATAATCGCTCTGGTATTAGTATAGTTGTTATAATTTAAAAACATTTTAATTTCGAATGTAATTTATAATAATATTTTTTATTTAAATATTTTAAAACCTCAAATTTCATATATATTATAATATACTTGTTATAAGTCTGTGCACGAGTTTACAAATAAATCAAATTTAACTTAAAATTTTTATTTAATATATAGACATATGAGAAATTTTTGTGTTTTATATTTTATAATTGTGATATTACTAAGTTATAAAGTGTAAGGGGTATTTGTTAATTTTTTAAATTCATTAAAAAAATATGAAAAATTACACTTTTCCCTTAACATTATTTATTTTATTTAAAATTTAACCATTAAAGTTTTATTTATTACCTCACTTTTTTCAAGGGGTGAGCATAAAACCGAAAAAAACAAAAAACAAACCTGCCCTAATTGAAAAATCAAAGGGATTGTTTTCACATTTTTGAAACCGAATATTTGGGACGGTTTTTGGTTGCATGTATAAAACCGAACAGAAAAACCACCCCGCCCCACTAATGTCTACAAAATTAATATTTTTATATCTTTAAATAGTTATCTATGTGATAATTCTAATGTCTTAAATTGTTTTCTTTTTGTTTAAATATACATATTTGTAAAAAAATATTACAATAACTAATTATGATTTTTTTCATCTAAACTTTGTTAAATTTGTGATTGCTATATAAGCATTTTCATTATCATTTTTTATTTTATAATAGCATGGTACCCGCGCGTTGCGGCTACCATGAAACTAAAATTCTGCGAACGCGATGTTTTTTAGTTATATTTATTTATAATGACGATAACTTTATGTTGGGATAACTATGAGGAATAATAAACCATTTCATATAAAAATAGCATTATAGGATTGTGATGATTGCTGGTGAAAGATATTTGTAAATATGTGAAACATTCGTTGCAATATTATGTAACATATAAATATAGAAAATCTTCTTAATTTATATGTTTATATGTTTTCATACATCAAATAACCTTAAAATCTTCCTACTTTGATGTGTACAATTTAATCGAATTTATTAGCAAAATATCAGTATATCACTAAATTTGTACTAAAATGCATGCACAGACGATATATGTCTTCAAAAATGCATATTTATGAAAAACAATTGAGAGATTCAAAATCAAACATAAAAATTTGATATTAAACTTACATTAGTGAACAATTTAAATAAATTTATCTAAAAAATATAATTTATAGCAATAACTATTTGTACATGTTACATATTAATTTGTATTAATTTGTTCATTTGATGTTTATTGTCACCAATTAATATATAGATAAATTTATGAAAATATTGTGTTGTAAATGTTTTTACCAAAACCTTCTAACATTGTACTCCTTAAAATTTTGGAAAGAGAGAATAAAATCTCTTTTATAAGTGGTACAGATTTATGTGTTGTTAAAAAAAGTAGTACAAATTAATTTAATGGTGTCGTTTTTATCGGTTTCGGTGGGTCCTCTCTGGTTCGCCTTTTGACGGTTTTTTTCTAGTTGAGCCGACTCTTACTCCGGTTACCAATTGAACCTCATCATGTTAGGTAGACAATATGTACGATTTTGTAGATATATATATTTTTAATTATTGTACAATGTGAATATCTAATAATATTAATAATTTTTTTAAGTGTGTATTAACTAATATGTATTAATTAGTTTTAATATAAATATTATATTTTGTATTAATTAGTTTTAATATTGACTAGTTTTAATAACGAGTATTAAATAATATTTGTTAATGCAAAGTAATGCCCAAAAATATTATTAGTGTTAACTAATCTTTCTTAGTTTTGATCATGACAAATTAAAATGACACTTATCATCAAATACAATCATAAGACGAATTATCTAACAAACACTATCATCAAGGTAATAATCATTTAATTATTGCACTAACATATCTTAATCATGATTAGTTATCATAAAAGTGATTAGTCCTAAACTTACATTTTATCAAATGTGACAAAAGATTTTTAATAAACTTTCTTTTTAAGAAAATGTTTTATTAAAATGGAAAATGTAAATTTGAATATGGTATATTCCAAATGCCATAGGAATATCCTTTGAAGGTGAAAAATTACCTCAGATACTACTTCCCCACTAAAAGACAAAAGGGAGCAGAGTCTACTCCCACGGCTCCTTAAATGCCTATGTGGTTCCATAGTGATAAGGAACCGCATAACAATTAAGGAACCGCGCTCAGAGAGTCGTTGGCTTTTGTCTCCTATAAATAGTGGATCAAATCTGCATTTTCCATGACCCTTTTTGGACACTCTTTCTGCAATCTTTCTCTTTTCTAATTCCTAATCATTTATAAATGATCACTTAATGTATTAAGTATGTTTACTTATGATTATCCCCTTGATCTCCTTCTTTACCTTGTCCAAAGAGAAGATCACTCATACACTTGTGATGTGATTAAAGATGAAGCCTTGATGAAGATCATCCTCTCCTAAAGATATAGTCATGTTCATCATTTGTTTTTATTTGTGTCTTGTGTAGATCCAATGTATTTGTGTATACTTGGATTAGTTGTGTTAACCCATTGTATTAGTGAATACTTGGATTAGTCTTGTGTAAATCCATTGTATATGTGTATACTTGGATTTGTGTTGTGTAGATCCAAGTTACATGTGTATAATTGGATATGTGTTATTGAGTTGTAAGAGTTGTGTCTTGTTAGTTCTCACTAAACTACAAAGTGATGTGTCGTTGTGTCTTGTTAGTTCTCACTAAAATATATGTGGTTGTGTCTTGTGAGTTCTCACTTAGCTTCAAAGTGAAGAGTCGTAAAGATTGGTTCTATCTTTTGATTAGAACTCGACATCTAGCCTTGTGTCGGAAAATGGTGAAGTAGGCAACGTTGTGAAGATTGGTTCTAGCTTTTGATTAGAACTCGACATCTAGCCTTGTGTCGTAAAATGGTGAAGTAGGCAACGTTGTGTAGATTGGTCCTAGCTAAGATTAGGTCTCAACATTTAGCTTAGTGTTGGAAAATAATGTAAGCGACGTTGTAAGGTTCTCTCCGTCAATAAGGGAGCTTGTGGATATAGTGGAAATCTCGAGTAAGGTGTACTCGAGGAGTGGAGTAGGAACGAAGATAGAGCTTCGTTGCCGAACCACTATAAATCTTGGGGTCTTACTATTAGGTTGCTTCTTTCCTTACTCCTTACTTACTTTCATTATTACAACACATACAACTACTATTTGTCATTGTTAATGCATTAGAATTGAACCTAATCATTATGTAACTAGCTTTCAAGTAAAAGGTAGTTTTGAGACAAACCTAATTAAAAGGAATTTTAATTAGGACATAAACCGAAGAGAAACTATTCAACCCCCTTCTAGTTTCTACATTTTGTATCAGAGTGATGGTCACTCAAGATCTTTGAAGTATATTGTACTTTAAAACTTGGATCGATCCATTGTCTCCTCAAATTAGAAGGTTTCGTTATACTAAAGTTTCTCTTTGGTCAAAACTAATTTTTCATTGAAAATAGGCCTTTTAATTGGTAATATAGCATCTCATCTAGATTAGTAGTATTTATATATTTTAGATTTATCCTTGAAATGTATCTACTAGTTTGCATCTTGCTATGTGTAGGTACTCATGAAGATTAATCATTTAATTGATTGTGGATTGAGTTACTTACACTTATAAAAGACTCATCTTCTTTGATTTCCAACATCATTGAATGATGATACCAAGATGGATGAGAGTGATACTACTATTTGAAGACTTAGTAGCCACTTTAGTCATGTTTGGGCATTGCATTGGTTCCTTATAGTCTTGGAATGCATTTTGCAGCTAAGGTACGTTTTCGTCCTTCCACACGCCCTATTGATCATTCTTTTGATCATTACTTGACTATTTGCTTGTTCTTGGCATCCTTGGCTTGACATTTGTTTGTGGTATATGATTCTATTCTTATACCCTCTCAAACCTTCGTTGCTTGGATACTTGACTCACTTCGGAGATGTAGAATGAGTTAGTTGTAGCTTAAAGTATCAAGCATGATTTCTATAGTTTGCACACTTATGGTTACTAGGCCCTATATCATATGTAATATGTGAAATTGAGCTTATCTCTAAGATGATTGATTAATCCCTTGCAATACCAAACTACTCCATAAGTTGTAGTTAGGATATTACACATTTGGAATTGAAACATTCCAAGGATGTTGTTATTTTAAACCATAGCAATAATAATTGTCCGATCATATGGGAGAGAAAGTGAATCTATACTGTAGAAACTAGAAGGGGGGGGGTTAAATAGTTTCTTAAATTTGCTTGTTAAAGTTTGGTTTTAAAAATCCTTTTTCAAAAACTTAAGCTTGAGTATTTATGTGAAACCTTCTTATACATAATATGAACAAGGTATAGTGCAACTAACTAATAATCAAAAGTATAACGAATAATGAATGTATAATGCAAGTAAACTAATAATCACAAGTATAAAGAATAATGAATGTAAAGAGATAAAGGAAGGAAAGATCAAACCAAACACCAAGGATTTATAGTGGTTCAGCAACGAAGCTCACTCCTCGTTCCTACTCCACTCCTCGAGTACTCCTTACTCGAGAGTTCACTAATCAACAAGCTCCTTAAGATGGAGAAACCGTACACAACGTCGCTTAACCAATTTTCGACTCTAAGCTAAAAGTTGAGCCCTAATCTTAGCTAGGACCAATCTACACCAATATACTTTGCGGACTAGGTATTAACCCTAATACATACACAAGATCCAAATAGACACAACTACTTGGATCTTCACAACAATGAATAAATAAGTTTGGATCTTCAATGGATCTTTGAGGTAGACACAAAACTTCAAGAATGATAGTGTTCTTCTCTATGCACTTTGAGAGGAAAAGATGAGAGGAGAAAGATTCACTTCTAAACAAGTAGTAATCAAACAAATGATCAAGGATTTGAGTGATTTAAGAAGTATGAAAGAATCTGGAAATGTATGTGCAAAAGAGGTGGATTGAAAGTATGAGAATGGTCCACTATTTATAAGACAAATGTCCAACGGCTATATATGCCCGCGGTTCCTTATTGGAGCCCGCGGTTCCTTATCGATAAGGAACCGCCGTAGGCGCTAAGGAACCGCCGGCGTAGAGTCCGCTCCCTTTTGTCTTTTAGTGGGTTGGTTCGAATCTGGGGATTAAAATATCCTGAAAGGATATTCTAAACCAAGATAGAATATGTCATTTTCAAATTTCAAACTTTCAAATAACTAATTTAATAAAACATTTTCTTAAAAAGAAAGTTTAATAATAAAACTTTGTCACACTTAATAAAAAGTGAGTTTTAAGAAAAGATTAAATCCTTGATCACTTAATTAGTATAATTACTTGTTTGTTCATACCTTAAGTGATAATGGTTGAAATGAAAAATACTTGAACTCAAGAATTCGTTTTTCATTGTTTTCGTAAATGCTTGTTTTTACATATTGTCGTAATCAAAACAAAGTGAGACCGAAAATTGCAAGTAACGTTTTTAGGCATCATTGCATTAACAATCTCCCCCTTTTTGATTCCCGACAATCCATAAACTCAATCATCTAATAAAACAAGATTTTTGGAGACGAATTTATCATTTATGCCCCTTTGTCGAAGCAAAAAGCTTGCAAAAGTATTTGAAGAAGAAAAGAACCGGACTTTGCAAATGCTCCCCCTTGGTGCTTACTCCCCCTTGCTTGGGGCACCAAGGAATCAAAATATGGTGACAAGCTACATAGAAGGGTTAGTAGAAGAGAAGAGACACCCAACAAGATATAGCAAAGATCACACAAAAAATAAGAAACAAAAGATCCAAGATAAGTCATGTTAAAAGAAAACATGATAAACGATACAGGGAAATAAATCATACAAAGATGTATGAGACACAATCACAAGCCAAAATAAAGAGCATAAATCTAATCATAGTTAAGCCAGAACCCTAAGATTTGCTTGAACTAGATGTCTTGAAGATAAGCAAACAATGCTTAGATAAAAGACAAGGTAGTGGCGGAAGGAGGTGGTGGTGGCTTGGTAGAGATCTCATAGTTATAGTAAAGAGGAGGTTTAACTAAGAGACTCTTGATGTAATTCAACTCTTCATAGATGTGAGCCATAGCAAGATGTTGATATTGACAACATTGATAATATGTTCCATGATGCATGACATTATCATGTGAAGGAGGTAGAACACTAAAGGATAGTGGTGGAAGAAAAGAGGTTCCATAATCAACATTCTTAGAAGGAGAAGATATGTGATTTTGAGTGTTCTTGGGTGAATTGGGGTTGAAAGCAATTGGAGAGAATGGAGGAGAATCAAAGCTTTCATTTGAGGAATAAGACATTTTGATTTGAGAAGAATGCAAAATGCTTAAGGTTATATAAAGTCCAAGATAATTTGGGGGTGGTCAAAGGGTTGAAACAAAGATTCCAAAAAGTGTTAGAACAAATTTGGAGTTTCAGGAATACCCGAAAAGTAGGGTACTAGGCGCGGTTCCTTAACTCAGCCGGCGGTTCCTTATCACTGGGGAACCGCGGTATCAATAAAGAACCGCCGACAGTGGGTTGAGTTTGGTGATGAGGGATGATTTTCCAATTCAGCAAATCCTATTTTTCTAGTCTAACTAATCATGGAGATATGCTAAGAAGCAAAGATAGACAAAGAAAACATAAAAGAGCACACCAAACAAGGTTTAGACCAAAATACATCGATTTTTTAATAAAATCAATGTAGGAGGTGTGTAGAACTAGACACAAGATCATGACACAATGATCCTCCATAGTTCTCTTTTTTTCTTGATATAACTGAGATACCCATACATATGAATTATGTAAGCTCATTATGAATAGCAAGAAGCTATGAAAAACGTTTTTAGATTGAGTTAACAATGCAAAAACACTTCTCGACCATTTTCGAAAGAACTTTGAGAATTTTGAAAAAGATAAGAGAAGTTTTCCAAAAAGAGTTTATTAAACTTAAAAGCTCAAAGAAAGAAAAGACTCAAAAGATAAAAGATAATAAGAATGCACAATTAAGGAATATGTCCCATTAAGCCTATACCTAGACGCAAGTAATTAAAAGGTTCCATCTTAAGTGGCTTAGTGAAGATATCGGCTAAGTTTTCTACCGAAGGTACCTTCTCTATCGAAATGTTCCCCTTTTGAACATTATCCCAAAGAAAATGGTGGCGAATCTCTATGTGCTTAGTTCGCGAATGTTGCACGGGATTCTTGCTAAGGTCTATTGCACCCTTGTTGTCACACATGATGGGAACATCATCAAGAGAAATCCCGTAATCAACAAGCACTTGCTTCATCTATAGAGCTTGTTGACAAGCTTTACCGGCACTCACATACTCGGCTTCCGTGGTGGATATAGCAAGAGCGATTTGTTTCTTGGAGAACCAAGAAGTTAAACAACAACCCATGAAGGTACAAACTCTACTAGTGCTTTTCCGGTCCACATAGTCTCCCACATGATCCGAGTCCGCGTAGACAATGGTTTCTACGCCGATCCCTTTAGGATACCATAATCCTAAATGTATAGTGCCCTTAATGTATCAGACGATACACTTAACCGCTTCAAGGTGAGAGGTTTTGGGAGCCTCTTGGAAGCGAGCACAAAGGCAAACACTAAACATGATATCCGGTCGACTTACCGTTAGGTACAACAAACTACCAATCATACCTCTATATTTGGTGTTGTCTACCGACTCACAATCATCATCTACGGTGAGTTTAGTATCCGAGGCCATAGGGGTCTTCATTGGTCTAGAGTCTTCTAATCCAAATTTCTTTAGCATTTTTTTAACATACTTGGATTGATTAAATAAAATACTATCGTCCATTTGTTTAATTTGGAGTCCTAAAAAGAAGTTAAGTTCTCCCATCATACTCATTTCAAACTCGTCATGCATGATTTTGGAAAAGTCATCACACAATGATTGACAAGTTGAACCAAATAAAATGTCATCAACATATATTTGTACGATAATGAGGTGAGAAACTTTCTTCTTTGTAAAGAGTGTATTGTCTACCATCCCCATGGTATACTCATGTTTTACAAGAAACGCTTTAAGTATATCATACCAAGCTTTGGGTGCTTGTTTGAGACCATAAAGAGCTTTCTTAAGCTTGTAAACATGGTCCGGTTTCTCAAAATCAATGAAGCCGGGAGGTTGAGCCACATATACCTCCTCAATGACCAAACCGTTAAGAAATGCACTCTTTACATCCATTTGTTGAAGCTTAAAGTCTAAAGCACAAGCTTAAGCTAAGAGGATTCTAATGGATTCTAATCTAGTTGCAGGTGCGTATGTCTCGTCATAATCAATACCTTCTTGTTGATTATAGCCTTGAGCTACAAGTCTAACCTTGTTATGAGACACAACACCATTCTCATCTAACTTATTCCTATATACCCATTTCGTTCCTATGATGGTCGAACTTCTAGGCGGAGGAACAAGTTCCCAAACGTCATTAGCAATGAATCGATTCAATTCTTGTTGCATAGCGATGGCCCAACTCTCATCCATCAAAGCTTCTTTAACATTCTTTGGTTCAATCAAGGAGACGAAATAAAAGAAGTTACTTTGATTTTGGACTTGAGATCTTAGGGTCCTTTGATTTAATTGACCTATGACGTTATCAAGAGCATGATCCTTAGACTCCTTAATGTTTACTCCCTTTTCAACACTAAGGTCTTCAACTCCTATGTTTCTAACATATTTGGCATTAACTATATCTATTTCATCTAAGTCATCATCTACCAAAGGTGGTGTCTTAGATGAAGGCGGGGTTTCATCAAATGTCACGTTAAGTGATTCTTCAATTACACCCGAGGTTCCATTGAGGACTATGTAGGCTTTGCTAGTTTGAGAATAACTAAAAAGATACATTCGTAAGACTTTGGGTCAAACTTTGTAAGGTAATATTTGGTGTTGAGAATGAATCACTTGCTTCCAAACACCCTAAAGTATTCCAATGAGGGATTCTTACCTTTAAGAATCTCATAGGGGGTCATTCCTAGAAAATGTCAAATAAGAATTTGGTTGAGAATGTAAGTCGATGTGTCCACGGCATTGCACCAAAATTTTTGAGGCAAAGATTGCTCATTTAACATCGTCCTACTCATCTCTTGGATGGTCCTATTCTTCCTTTCAACTACCCCATTTGATTGTGGAGTGCGAGGAGCCGATAAGTTATGGGTAATACCATGAGCTTCACAAAAGGCACCAAATTGCACTTCATTATCAAATTCCCTACCATGATCCGTCCTGACAGAAACAATTGAACATCCTAGTTGATTTTGAATTCTTCGACTAAAGGTTTCGAAGTGATTGAAAGCTTCATTCTTAGACGCCAAAAATCTAGTTCAAGTGAATCTAGAGTAGTCGTCAACTATAACTAGGGTATAAAGGTTACCTCCATAACTCCGTATGACGGAAGGTCCAAAGAGATCCATATGTAGGAGCTCTAAGCACCGAGAGATCGAAACCAAATTCTTGGCTTTATGACTTGAGTGAACTTGCTTCCCAATTTTGCAAGCATCACAAAAGTGACTATCAAACTTCATCTTGGGGAGATGTCTTACCAACTCCTTAGAGACTAAAGATTGAATTAAACGCATATTAGCGTGACCTAATCTCCTATGCCAAAGAGTAGAACTATCATCTAAAGTTGCTAGACATAAGTTGTCCTTTGACTTCCTATTAACCTTCATGACATAAAGTCCATGCTTTCTAACACCTTTTCCAATGAATTTTCCATCTTTTACGATTTCACTGTCATATTCCGAAAAGATGACCTTACACTTATTGTCACAAATTTGACCTATACTTAGAAGGTTAAAACCTAAGTTATCTACGTGCTCTACGTTTTCTATAGTCATGGAGTCAAGAGAGACCGTATCTTTGCCAATGATATTACCACGTCTATTACTTGTGAATGTAACGTTACCTCCATCATATGCTTTGTAGTGTGAGAACAAACTTCGATTACCCGTCATGTGTTTAGAACAACCACCCTTAATCCACTCGTCGGGTTCTAGATCGATTCCCAAGCATATCTAGGTAACAACACACAAGATAAACATTTGGTCCCCAATATCTCATGGGTCCAAAATTGTTAGTTCCAAACATCCCTTGCATTTGGTTGGGATGCATGAATGAAGGAGACATTCCCCATGGGGAAAAGTATTGTTGTTGAAAATTATTCCAATTCACATGGCCATTTTGTTGTCCATAGTTTCGCCTAGGTGTCTTTGATCTTGATCTAGTATTATTATTATTCCTCCTAGGTGTTGGAGTTTTACTTCTAGGTCGTGGTTTAGCTTGATCGTCTCTTTTTGGCGTAGGTGTTCTACTTCTAGGTTTAGATTCATTTCGTACTCTTGAAGGAGTAGATGTTTGTCTAGATAAGTTTCTAGTTCCCATTAGAGGTTTACTCAAGGGCTTATAGAATTTATCTAGAGTAGGCTTTTCGATTATAGGTACTTTGACCTTGTTAATTAGAATATGTTTTGGTCCTTCACCTAAAATTGTCTTTTCAGAAAGTTCAGGATTTTCACAAAAATCTTCTTCTGGACGCGGTTCCTTAGCTCCATCGGCGGTTCCATAGCAATAAGGAACCGCCCCATATATTGGAGCACCGCGTATAGGGGACTGTTATTCTGAAAACCTAACTTGTTTTGGTTCACTAGTTGATGCTTCATTAGTGTTATATCCTAGCCTAAGTCTTTCCTTAGAATGAATTTGTTTGTTTAACATATCATGAAGAGCATTAGTACCTCTCATGAACTTTTCAAGTCTAATGGAGGTGCTCTTAAGGTTTTCATTTTATTGTCTAAGGTTTTAACATTTTAAGCATCCTAGGTCTATTTCTTTATTTTTCTCAAGCTTAGCCAATTTTTCTTTTAGCTCACTAATCTCGTTTTAAGCTTAGTTCTAGTTGATTTTAGCACTTTGTTCTTTTCAATAAATTTTAGACTAAGCTTATGCAAGTTATTATATTGACCTTCTAATTCACTATCATCTTGAGAAGAACTATTATTGCTATAATACTCGGTTTTGGAAAGTACCTCTTTAGAAATGTGAGCCATGAGACACTTCTCATCTTTGGGGTTGTCATCAACATCTTCACCGCTATCGCTCCATGAACCTCCAACGAACGTCGTGTGGTTCTTTTCGCGTGAAGGATTAGGACAATCACCAATGAAATTATTTGGATCACCACATCTAAAGCATTTCCTATCACCTTTATCATCTTTGGCAAATCGGTTTTTGGAGAGGGGTTTCTTGTCATTGTTTGGTTGCCTCATGTATTGACCTCGTCTTTTGAAGAACTTCTTAAAGTCTCTAACCGCCAAGGCATATTCCTCATTATCACTATCCGAGGAGCTTTCATGGTCACTTTGTGCCTTCTTGGCTTTGAGTGCAAGAGACTTTCTTTCACTCTTAGTTTTCACCATTTCCGAGTCCTTCAAATTTTTCATCTCATGAACCTTCAAGTTACCAATGAGTTCATCGAGTGATAATTTGGAAAGATCCTTTGATTCTTCAATCGTCGTGACTTTAGCTCTCCATTTGGGATGCAACGCCCTAAGAAACTTTCTAACATTGTTCTCGCTAAAAAAACCTTCATCAAATGCTTTTAGACTAGTAATAATAGTGTTAAATCTAGCAAATGCACTATCTATGGTTTCATCTTTTAAGATGACAAATTGTTCATATTGTTGAACAAGAAGATCGATTTTACTTTCTTTGACTTGGCTATTACCTTGGTGGGTTACTAAAAGAGTATTCCAAATGTCTTTAGCGGTTTCACACATAAAAATCCTTTCGTACTCTTTCTTTGCTAAAACATTATAAATCACCATTTTAGCCTCATTATTTTTAGTAAGTTTTCTTTTAGTATCATCATTAGCTTTATGAAAAGTAACCATCTCCTTACTTTTAGAAACTTCATTATATTGAAATGGCAAAAAATCACCATTGCTAATAACATGCCAAAGATCTAAATCTTTTGATTTCACATAAGTCTCAAAACTATTTTTCCAATAAATAAAACTATCGGTTTTAAAAAGAGGTGGTCTTTGCATGGATTGCCCTTCTAGATACTTGTTGGAATCCATAGATCGATTCAAGGTTTAAAATACAACATATTTTAAAAAGTCTTGAGCAACCACGCTCTGATACCAATTGTAGAAACTAGAAGGGGGGGGGGGGTTGAATAGTTTCTTAAATTTGCTTGTTAAAGTTTGGTTTTAAAAATCCTTTTTCAAAAACTTAACCTTGAGTATTTATGTGAAACCTTCTTATACAAAATATGAACAAGGTATAGTGCAACTAACTCATAATCACAAGTATAAAGAATAAAATCCTTTTTCAAAAACTTAAGCTTGAGTATTTATGTGAAACTTTCTTATACACAATATGAACAAGGCATAGTGAAACTAACTAATAATCACAAGTATAAAGAATAATGAATGTATAATGCAACTAAACTAATAATCACAAGTATAAAGAATAATGAATGTAAAGAGATAAGGGAAGGAAAGATTAAACCAAACACCAAGGATTTATAGAGGTTCGGCAACGAAGCTCACTCCTCATTCCTACTCCACTCCTCGAGTACTCCTTACTCGAGAGTTTACTAATCAACAAGCTCCTTAAGGTGGAGAAACCGTACACAACGTCGCTTAACCAATTTCCGACTCTAACATAAAAGTCGAGCCCTAATCTTAGCTAGGACCAATCTACACCAATATACTTTGAGGACTAAGTATTAACCCTAATACATACACAACTTCCAAATAGACACAACTACTTGGATCTTCACAACAATGACACAACAATGAATAAATAAGTTTGGATCTTCAATGGATCTTTGAGGTAGACACAACAGTTCAAGAATGATAGTGTTCTTCTCTTTCCAGTTTGAGAGGAAAAGATGAGAGGAGAAAGATTCACTTCTAAACAAGTAGTAATCAAACAAATGATCAAGGATTTGAGTGATTTAAGAAGTATGAAAGAATCTAGAAATGTATGTGCAAAAGAGGTGGATTGAAAGTCTGAGAATGGTCCACTATTTATAAGGCAAATGTCCAACGGCTATATCTGCCCGCGGTTCCTTATCGATAAGGAACCGCCGTAGGCGCTAAGGAACCGCCGGCGTAGAGTATGCTCCCTTTTGTCTTTTAGTGGGTTGGTTCGAATCTGGGGATTAAAATATCCTGAAAGGATATTCCAAACCAAGATAGAATATGCCATTTTCAAATTTCAAACTTTCAAATAATTAATTTAATAAAACATTTTCTTAAAAAGAAAGTTTAATAATAAAACTTTGTCACACTTAATAAAAAGTGAGTTTTAAGAAAAGATTAAATCCTTGATCACTTAATTAGTATAATTACTTGTTTGTTCATACCTTAAGTGATAATGGTTGAAATAAAAAATACTTGAACTCAAGAATTCGTTTTTCATTGTTTTCGTAAATGCTTGTTTTTACATATTGTCGTAATCAAAACAAAGTGAGACCGAAAATTGCAAGTAACGTTTTTAGGCATCATTGCATTAACATATACCTTTCTCATTGTTTGAAATAGCATTATGACTACTTTTGAAAATGATCTTAATCTATTTTTACAAGATTGCTTAGTATGGTTCATTACCAAAAGCCGTTTAGACTTTCCCGGAAAGGCACGTCTTAAAACACTATAAATGACACAAGCTCTTCATTAGTAATACTTGAAGATTGTCACTTGTCTCTTGAGCATTGACCTTGGTCTTGATTCACTCCCATTGGTTTCTCTCTTCTTTGCTTCTTTGCTACGAGTAGTCGTTTCTCCGTTTCAGTCTTTTCGGTTTCGATTCAACTCGTAATCCTTCATTAAGGCATTATCACCTAGTATTGAAGTGGTCCAATGATTTCCAAAAGTCTTAAGATACATTTTAAGCATTTTAGAAAAACTTCGTTTTGAAATTTCTTTGTTTTTCTTTGTTAAAAACCTATCACTGCTGGCGGTTCTTTAATTGTCACGGTTCAAGCCACGGTTCCATATCGATAAGGAACCGCAACCCCACTGAGTGACTAAAATACTCATTTTTTATTAAAGAAGACTATTTCAAAACAAACTCTCCCTTTCTTCTCCATAGAGGCGACGGGTTTCATCATTTCCACCATTGTTGAATCTTCAAAAGCTCCAAATCACTCAAGATTAATTGATTCTAAGTTGTGGGTTTCACTCATCCCTTTTCCAACATCAATTAATTGTAAGTACATTCATTCAATTTTAACTAATTTGTTCTAGGGTTCTTATTTTCATAATTGGGGATTTTTAAAATTAATATTGAATAGGCCTTGCAAGGAATGTGGGTTGACATAGTTATATTGCTATGATTCCTTAGGTTCGAATTCATTGAGATTTCACTAAAACCCACTTGTAGAAAAATCCAAATTTTGACTAAGTATTTTTGGTTAAATGATGGAATTGATATAAACCCATGAACAAATTGGTAATTTCATTGTTAATGCTTACCTAATAATGTTTTTGGAAAACCTTTGTTCAAAATTCATGGTTGATTTTACATCGTTCATATGTTATAGTCAATGATGAATTTGGTTCATTGTAGACATAGGAATGATAAGGATTAACCATTCGTTTGACAAGTAATTGATCAAACACATTCTCACATTTTTTATGTTTGGTCATTATGTAGCATATGAGTGATTGGGAAAATTATTTTTTGTTTACAGGTGACTAATCATGCCTTCGGAATATCAAAAAGACCACCAACGTACTAAAACATACATGCCTGATCTTGCCGACTTTTGTCCCTCACCAACCCTTGCTAATACCTTTCGTTCACTTCAAAACCGTTGCTTTCATGAGCGTATAGTTGTCGAAAGGAACATCAAGGGTTATGAATACATCGAAACGATGTTTGCTCAAATTGGCTTTGATTGTTTGTTACATATCAAAGAATCCATTTACCCGCAATTTCTTATGGAGTTCTTTAGCGGATATTAACTTATCTATAGTGACAACAGAGTATTTGTTAAGTTCATCATTAATGGTAAACTCATCCAATACTCTCTTGAGGAATTTGACGAGGCACTTCGTGTGCCATTTGTAGGTACTTGTCGTTTCACTGATTCATGAAGACTTTATGCTCTAAATGAGTCTTACGATAGTCCTCCAAATGACAACAAAGTGCTAGACCTTGACCTCATCCTTGATGTCATCACCAAAGGGCGTGGTTCAACTGTTGTACGAAGTATCCACTCTACTAAGCGATCCTTGAATCGCCATGAGATACTCGTAAGCAACCTTAATGATTGTTTGGTCCGATGGGCCGACATCCTTAGGGAAAATGTGTTTCGTCTTGGTGGAAACCGGGATCATATCCCGGCGTGTATGGCACATATGATGTAAAACCCGCATTAAAAACCTATGAACAGTACACGTGAACAGTAACTTACGAAAACACAGTAAAATTTAAACTTTCCATTTACAATATTAATACACGTGTCACGACAATAAATAACGAACATTCATGAATATTATAAATGTGACACGATCGAGAATACCAAAAATCACGAATAATAAATCACGAAGACACACGTTAATAATTAAACTCGAGAAAAGCTACGGGTTACCCTATGTGGGCCCCATAGCTGCAGCAAGACAAGAGGAAGGACCAAGATGGGCCTTTTGGCCCTAACCAAAATTAATTAAAACACATGGAGAGTTATTTTCTCTCATAATTTAGGTTCCAGAAAAACTTTGTCCTCTCCTCCTTGTTCTCCTTAGCCGCCGGCCTACACAACAAAACAAGGCAAACCGGACGATTTTTGGTGTTGATTAATTATTTGTGATCATCTCGTGATTCTACACATAGTGGTATATTCAAAAACCTTTTCTTTTATTTTATTTTCTTATGATTCCATGTTTAAAAATTAATTAATCACATGAACATGTAAAAGGATTAATTAATTTTGGGTCAAGGGTACGTTTGGTTTGTGTTTGTGGTTCGGCCGAGGCACCAAAACCCCCAAAGGGGGTGTTCGGTTTATTTATATCACCACCACCGAGACCATACAAGGTCTCGGCTTGGTTGGGTGTTGGCTCGGCAAGACAAGGGAACCCCGACCTTGGGTTGGGGTGTGTTTGTTTTCGGTTTAGGGTGGAGCCGAGACCCCAAGGGGTGCTCGGTTGGTTTTGTTTTTTCGGACCCGAGACAAAAGGGACCCCGACTTCGAGTCGGGGTATATTTACATGTTAGTTGTTTAAGTAGTGTCAACCGAGGTTCTTTCCAAGGACTCGGTGGGACTTGTTTATAGCTTATTTGATTCGGCTTATATTAAAACACGGCTCGGGAATTGGGTTTTTATAAAAACTATTTTATAAATCTTGTCACATTAAACTTTAGGTTAATTAATTTATTAAAGATTAATTCATGTATAACCTAAGGTATTTATACTTAGTTATTTTAATTAAACATGTATTTTAATTAAAATCATATAACATATAGTTTAATTAAATTAACCAGTTATTTAATTAACTAACTATAATCATGACTTGTATTATACTAATTTAACTTCACTTATTATTTATAATCCAGCTTAATTCTAATTATGGAAACTTACTATTTTTTTTGGAAACTTTCTATTTTTGGAAACTTACTATTTATGGAAACCTACTATTTTTAGAAAGTTACTTAGTATTACAATACAAGTATTATAATACACTAATACATGAATAATACACAACAGAACATCAGAATAACTACAGAATACACAGTAAACAGTAAAACATGACAGAATACGTATAACAAGCTAATAACACACGGAACCAGTAAAACACATGAAATTCAGACAACTCATACACGTCCATATTTCTTATGTAGTGTTATCCGTCAAGGCGGATTAGTCTTCATCGTTTCCGTTAGCTTCTACTGGACATAAGGTACAGATTTCCCGTCCTTCAGTAAGGACAATCTCTTCCTTCATTAGGATTTCCCGTATGCAGCCAACTGTTTTCCCCAGTAGTTACAGATTAAATGCTTATGTTTATTAGTTACCTTAGCCATATACATGCATGACCAGTTTCACCTAGTTATGGAGGTACCATAACCATAACACTAGAGGCACTAGTGTTATGACTTCACCACGGCGGAGTGATAGCTCGTGGCGTCCCTTTTCAGTTATTTAGTCATTATATTATTATATTATCATGTGGGGCGTATGGGTGCATCCTAGTTACATGTTTCAGTTAGGATTTTCATGGTGAATGTGGTGTGTGCCTTGCATCCTTCACAAGGAGCTGATCCCTCCTACCCATTGACCAGTTAATTAGAGGCAACCCCTCTAATTGCATGATGAGGTCTCCCCTCCAAGTATTCATGCAGGTTGTTGACCTCATGACCTATATTGGCTAAAATGGTACATGAACTAATACAAATTTTTCATAAGTAACATAAGTTATGTTTTCAGAACTAAAACCAGTTAACATGACAGACAACTAGGTTTTCCAGGACTTATTCTTTTCCGCTGCCATTCATGCTTTATACTCTTTATATGCTTCCATACTCTATGTTTTTCCATGCTTTATTGTATATCCGTGCACTGAGCGTTATGCTCAGTCGTCTACTTTTCCATGTTCCCAAACGACAGGTACCCAATGACGCAAGTAGGATCTCCAGAGTATGTGCATTCGGATTAGAAGCTATCCGGCCTCTTTTACCTTATGCATTTATTCCTACTTTACCATACTTTACATTCTTTTGGACATTGTTTAGCCCTTTCCATTTACAGTACTTATATTGCTTATTTGTGAGTTACTAGACTACCGATGTTTGATTCCGGTATTTCTATTTATGGTCATGAATGTTTAGACATTTACCTTGCATGCTTTGATGATACGCCATAAGTTACTGTAACACTCTTTCCTATTAAATGGGGTGTTACAATTATGGTATCAGAGCCCAAGGTTTCGACCTATAGCTCTGTAAAAATGACCTATGACTTATGGGTAGTCACCAGTGTCTTCCTAGAACTGACAGTTGGTTTTCATGCATTCATTCATTTTCATTTTTATTTCATGCATTCATATCATTGTAGCAGGTTTATGACTAAGTAATGGTTGGTACAGGATTGACCCTATTTAATCGCATGTGCTTTTATCGAAACTTTTAACTTTAGGACTGACCCATTGGCGTCCCCGCGCCATGTCTTTTGTTTTGGGTGAAGTGACCATAAGCGTTCACTCTCGTATATATAAAAGTTTTATAAACTGCATCATGCATTTTTGTACATTGTTACATGCATCATAAACTACTTTGATTTATACATTGTTCATACATTCTTATGTTACCTCATTTCAGATTTATAATTTATGTCGCATTTTATTGTTTAAACTGTCAGATGGTGAACAATCGCAATACTCCAGATTTGACAGCAGCTGTCAATGCAGCTCTGCAAGCCCTACTTCCCCAACTTCGCAATGAAATCAGGGATGAACTTCAGGTGGAATTCTAGGCTCATGGTAATCACGCCAACCCTCCTCCTCCTCCACCGGTTACTCTTATGAATTGGTTGGAGAGATTCAACAAATAGCGACCTCGTTCGTTTGAGAAGATTTTTGATGCAATGGGTTGTGATGGTGTCTACAAGGCAAGTCTGAATTGCTATAAGTTTGAAGGTGATGTGCTGCAGTGGTGGAAATCGGTCAAGCAGTCCAATGGTGGTGACAATTGGGTTGCACAGCTGACATGGGACCGGTTTAAGGAGCTCTTCCTTAATCAATTCTTTCCACATGCTGAGCAAGAGAAGCTCAAGAGGGACTATCACAACATTCGGCAGATTGCTGGTGAAAACAACAATGAATTCATGCAAAGGTTTCTCCGGTTAGCAGGTTTTCTGGGTCTAGCCGTAGGAACTTCTGCGGAGAAGGCTGAGAAGTTTTACTGGGCACTTCGCACTTCGGTTTCCAACAACCTGGATTGTGCTACTTTCACTACAGTGGCACAGGTGGCCGATGCAGCCGGTAAGCTCGAGATGATTCAGGAACGAGAGGAGTTCGGTGATGACAGAGCAGTGAAGAGGTATCTTCAATCACCAATTGTAAACATATCATTCCCATCAGTATAGTTCATTTCATTTAAACCTCTGTTCAAGAATTAATATATTCCATGCAGAAGAATGACGACCGTAAGCCTGCGGCCGCTCAACAGCAAGCATCCAAGGGAAACGGTCAGACTAACGACCGTTCTGGTTCTAAGAGGCGTGGCGGGTAACGATAGTTACCATAACAACGCTAACAACTCGAACAACAGTAGGTCCCTACATTAACCTTCTTTCATGTTAAACTATTTTATGTTATGATATTCTGAAACTCCAATAATTGTTAAATCAGGAACAATGGTAACGACAGGGATCAGGACTGTAGGGGTTCATAGCCTAACCGTTCTACCTCATCTGGTAAATTTTATACCTTCTATGTAATCATGTTTATGTACCACGATCATGTCTCATGCATGTAATCCTTAAACAGGCTCTTAGATAACTAGGACGCCTGCTGGAGGATTCACGCATCATATCTGTCCTACTTGTTCGCGCAGACATTCGGGTATTTGTCGCCGAGGTACTGGTGGTTGCTTCAAGTGTGGCCAACAAGGTCATTAGTAGAAGGACTGTCGCCAGGGTGAGATAGAAGGCACCTCTGAACACGCCGACACCAAGCCACCTCCTACTTCTGGTCGCGTGTTCACTACTACTCGAGATCAGGCGAATAAGACCTCATGTACTATCACCGGAAATCTCTTTATGAATGGTTTGGCGGCATGTGTTCTATTTGATACTGGAGCGACGCATTAAGTCGTGTCCACTACTTTTGCTGTACGTGTTAGAATTTCCCCGATGCCATTAGATAATGCCTTATGAATTTCCACGCCACTTAGGGACTCTGTACGAATCACTCAAGTGTACAGAGATCTTCCCCTAGAATTTGATGACAAGATCCATAGAGCTGACGCACTTCCTTTGGACATGTGCGACTTTGACTTAATTTTGGGCATGAACTGGTTATTCAAACACTAGGGCACGATTGACTGCCACACTTATCGGGTTATCTTTGGTGATATTAAATCCCCAGAGTACATACACCATGGTTTTCTGCCAGGGAGGTCAGTACAGATTATTTCATCCATGGAGGCGCGTGCATTACTATTACACGGCTGTCAGGGCTTCATAGCCAATATTCATGACATTACTGCCGAGTCTCCATCGATCCAAGATCAACCTATTGTGTCAGAGTTTCCTGACGTATTTCCATATGAACTTCCAGGCATACCACCTGTTCGTGAAGTCGAGTTTGGAATCGAGCTCATACTAGGTGTAGAGCCAATTTCCAAAGCTCCTTACCGTATGGCTCCTATAGAGCTTAAGGGACTAAAAGATCAGCTGCAAGAACTTCTGGAACGAGGTTTCATCCATCCCAGTGCATCGCCATGGGGTGCACCGGTACTATTCGTGAAGAAGAAAGACGGCAACATGCGTTTATGTATAGACTATCGTGAGCTGAACAAGATCACGATCAGGAATCGTTATCCTTTGCCGCGAATTGATGACCTATTCGATCAACTCCAGGGCGCCATGCACTTCTCCAAGATCGATCTGAGGTCTGGCTAAAGAGCAGGATATATCCAAGACTGCTTCCCGTACACGTTATGGGCACTACGATTTCGTAGTCATGCCATTCGGATTCACTAATGCTCCAACTGTCTTCATGGATTTGAGGAACCGTGTCTTCCATGAGTTTCTGGACAAGTTCGTTATTGTGTTCATTGATGACATCCTGATATTCTCTAAATCCAAGGAGGAACATGAGGAACACCTTTGTACAGCCTTACAGATTCTTCGTCAGAAGCAGTTGTACGCCAAGTTCTCTAAGTGTGAGTTCTGGTTAACCAAGGTGGCATTTCTGGGCCATATCGTATCTGCGAAGGGGATCACCATGGATCCTACCAAGGTTGAAGCTATCACTAAATGGCCGAGACCTACATCTGCAACAAAAGTTAGAAGTTTTCTGGGTTTAGCTGGCTACTACAGCAGGTTTGTAGAGAACTTTTTACGGTTAGCCTTACCTTTGACTAAGCTGATGAGGAAAGGAGAGAAATTTGTCTGGACGGAAGAGCGAGAGAAGAGCTTTGAAGATCTTAAGCAGAAGTTAGTGACTGCACCTATTCTTACTCTCCCATCTGGCTCAGGTGGATTTCAGATATATAGTGATGCTTCAGGAAAGGGATTAGGCTGCGTTCTCATGCAACATGGGAAAGTTATTGCATACGCATCACGACAACTGAGACCTTATGAAGATAACTATCCTACTCATGATTTAGAGCTTGCAGCAGTTGTTTTCGCATTGAAGATCTGGAGTCATTATTTGTATGGTGAATCATGTGACATATTCACCGACCACAAGAGTCTCAAGTACATCTTCACCCAGAAGGAACTGAACATGAGACAGAGGAGATGGTTAGAGCTATTGAAGGACTACAACACCAACATTTAGTACCATCCTGGTAAGGTGAATGTGGTGGCAGATGCTCTAAGCAGAAGGTCGGGTATGATTGCTGGCATATGGATTGCAAAGGAGATCATTCGTGACCTGGAGATGACCGACATTGAGTTTTGTGTACGAGGAGAGCATGGTTACTGGGATAATCTTAGAGTAGAACCAGACTTACATTCTAGGATCAAGGAAGCTCAGAAGGAAGATGGTGAGATTCGGTCTATAAGTCAGAATCTTGATCAGCAGACGGAGTTTCGTGTTGACGACGACGGTATCTTATGGCAGGGCACTAGACTAGTGGTTCCTGATGACTCTACTCTTAGAGAGGCTGTGTTGACTGAAGCTCACAGTTCTCCATTTACCATACATCTTGGTTCTACCAAGATGTACCACGACATCAAGCAACACTTTTGGTGGAGTGGTATGAAGTAGGATGTTGCCACCTTCGTTTCTAAGTGTATGATCTGCCAACAGGTGAAGATCGAACATCAGCGTGCTAGTGGGCTACTACAACCATTAGATATCCCAGCCTGGAAGTGGGACAAAATCTCCATTGATTTTGTTAATGGTCTTCCGGTTACTTAGAAGAAGAATGACGTAATCTGGTTCATTGTGGATAGATTGACTAAATCTGCTCATTTTCTGCCGATTCGCAAGGAGCATCCGGTCAGCAAATTAGCAGACACATTCCAGAGGGAGATCATGAGACTGCATGGTACTCTATCAAAAATCATCTCTGACAGAGATCCCCGTTTCACATCACGTTTCTGGCAGAGTCTGCAGAAAGCTTGGGGCACCAGACTTAAGCTCAGCACTGCCTTTCCGCCTTAGACCGACGGACAGTCGGAACGTACCATTCATACATTGGAGGACATGCTACGATCCTGTGCTCTAGAATGGTCAGGAAGATGGGATGATTATATATTCCTAGTAGAATTCGCATACAACAACAGCTGGCACGCTAGCATCAAGTGTCCTCCCTTTGAGATGTTGTATGGCAGAAAGTGTCGCGCTCCAATCTGTTGGGATCAAGTGGGCGAACGTCTGCTTGAAGGTCCAGAGATAATTGAAGTGACCAATGAGAAGGTCGCTTTCGCCAAGGCAAAACTTTAGGAAGCTCGTGCTCGTTAGAAGAGATGTGCTGATAAACGTCGTAGAGATGTGTCTTTCAACGTAGGTGACCATGTTTTCCTCAAGGTATCACCTGCACGAGGAGTTAGACGTTTTGGAATCAAATGGAAGCTCAATCCTCGCTTTATCAGACCGTTCGATATCATAGAACACGTTGGTGAAGTGTCATATCGTTTAGCGTTACCGCCTCAGCTATCACACGTTCACAACGTGTTCCATGTGTCCTTACTCAGAGGATATAACTATCATCCAGTTCATGTTGTCCAGTATCCACTTAATCATATTCGAGAGGATCTTTCGTATGACAAACAACCCGAGAGAGTTCTTGAGCGACAAGACCGTGTCATGCGGAGGAAGACGACCCCTTTCGTCAAAATCCTCTGGAGGGATCATCCTGAGCGGGAAGCCACTTGGGAGACTGAGGAGTCTATACGGACTTCTTACCCTCATTTCCAGTTCTAATTCGGGTATGTTTTCTTTCATTTTACTTTCTCCAATTCGAGGACGAATTGTTCTTTTAGAGGGGAAGAGTTGTAAAACCCGCATTAAAAACCTATGAACAGTACATGTGAACAGTAACTTACGAAAACACGGTAAAATTTAAACTTTCCATTTATAATATTGATACACATGTCACGACAATAAATAACAAACAATCATGAATATTATAAATGTGACACGATCACGAATACCAAAAATCACGAATAATAAATCATGAAGACACACGTTAATAATTAGACTCGAGAAAAGCTACGGGTTACCCTATGTGAGCCCTATAGCCACGACAAGACAAGAGGAAGGACCAAGATGGGCCTTTTGGCCCATAACCAAAATTAATTAAACACCTGGAGAGTTATTTTCTCTCATAATTTAGGTTACAGAAAAACTTTGTCCTCTCCTCCTTGTTCTCCTTAGCCGCCGGCCTACACAACAAAACAATGCAAACCGGACAATTTTTGGTGTTGATTAATTATTTGTGATCATCTCGTGATTCTACGCATAGTGGTATATTCAAAAACCTTTTATTTTATTTTATTTCCTTATGATTCAATGTTTAAAAATTAATTAGTCACATGAACATGTAAACTATCAACTAGGATTAATTAATTTTGGGTCAAGGGTACGTTTGGTTCGTGTTTGTGGTTCGGCCGAGGCACCGAAACCCCCAAAGGGGGTGTTCGGTTTGTTTATGTCACCACCACCGAGACCATACAAGGTCTCGGCTTGGTTGGGTGTTGGCTCGGCAAGACAAGGGAACCCCGACCTTGGGTCAGGGTGTGTTTGTTTTCAGTTTAGGGTGGATCCAAGACACCACCGAGACCCCAAGGGGTGCTTGGTTGGTTTTGTCTATTCGGACCCAAGAAAAAACGGACCCCGACTTCGAGTCGGGGTATATTTACATGTTAGTTGTTTAAGTAGTGTCAACCGAGGTTCTTTCCAAGGACTCAGTGGGACTTGTTTATAGCTTATTTGATTCGGCTTATATTAAAACACGACTCGGGATTCGGGTTTTTATAAAAACTATTTTATAAATCATGTCACATTAAACTTTAGGTTAATTAATTTATTAAAAATTAATTCATGTATAACCTAAGGTATTTATACTTAGTTATTTTAATTAAACATGTATTTTAATTAAAATCATATAACATGTAGTTTAATTAAGTTAACCAGTTATTTAATTAACTAACTATAATCATGACTTTTATTGTACTAATTTAACTTCACATATTATTTATAATCCAGCTTAATTCTAATCATGGAAACTGATAGGTGTGGAAACACCCATCCTTTTACCACTTAAAACAATTAAAAACAAGACGATAACGTGTATTTAATGTCGTAAATGTCGGAATTATGCGTGGTTTGTGTTTTTGTTGTGTTTTAGTGTTGGAAATATGTTTTACGTATTAGAAAGGATCGGTCACTCCAACAATAGTCTAAGTAATAGCTCGTAGTTAACTTAATATTAAGCAAACAAGGCCAAGCCAAGCCTACAACATGTTTAGGCCGGCGGCTCATTGTAAGCCCAAGCCCATCTCATGGGCTTGGGTATATAAACCCTCTCCTTAGTTGGAGAGGGTGGTGGTTTTCATTCATTTTTACACATAGTTAAGTGTGTATTTCTACACTTTCTCTCTCTAAGGTGTGTGTGAAATCTACCATCTTTCTATCTCTTTCTCTCTCTAAACATAAGCAAGATTTACAATATCCTACCAATGGTATCAAGAGCCATGGGATGATTGGATTGTTTATGTGTTTGTGTTCTTGATTTTTTGTGCCTATTTTGATCCATTTCATACGACCAAATTTTTTTTGTGTTTTTTATGGTTTTTTCTTGATACGAATCTTCTACATAGTTGTGGTAGAGATTTGGTATATTTACTTTGGCTAAAAACACAAATTTTTTTGGTGTTTTGATCATTTTTTGGCTTAAAATCTAGAATTGCTTGAGTTTTGTTCGAGAAAAGTGGGTACTATTCTGACAGAATCCATCGGAAAAGGGTATAGTTATTCCGACAGCTTCCATTGGAAAAGGGTTTATCATTCCGACCATTATTCCTACGGGTATTCCGATAGTGGTATTCCGACACAGGTTATTCCGACGGTATTCCGATAGAGGGTATTCCGATAGGTTTATTCCGACAGGGGGTATTCCGATAGATTTATTCCGACATGGGGTATTCCGATAGAGGGTATTCCGATAGGTTTATTCCGACAGGGGGTATTCCGATAGGTTCATTCCGACAGGGGGTATTCCAATAGATTCATTCTGACAGGGGGTATTCCGATATTTTATTCCGATCAATATTCCGACGAACCAAAAATTATTCCTTAAAAAATTTCGATCTCATGTGTTTTTGTTCGTCTTGGAATTTTTTTTGGTCATCGAGAACATATTTTAGGGGATTTCAACATTGTTTCTCGACTTCAACTCACAACAACAAACACATTTACTTTCTCTCATTGTTCGATCAACGTTTGTAAATCTTAACTTATCGAAATGGAGTACACATCTCATACGGATAAGTCCATCCTCTCGGGTACAGATAATCGTCCACCATTGTTGGAGAAGACTATGTACGAGGATTGGACTTCCCGAATGGAACTTTACATGTTGAACAAAGAGAATGGACATCTCATTTGGGCATCGGTGCTCAATGGACCATTGGATTATGGTACTGTGACGTAAGGTACAGTTACTCGTCCTCGCAAAACGGGTGAATTGAACGGAGATATAAAGATTCAAGACAAATGTGATAAGTATGCTACAAACAACATTCTCTAAGCCCTTCCTTCAGATGTATACAAACTTGTGAGTAAACATAAAGTTGCCAAAGAGTTATGGGATAGAATTCGTGTTCTAATGCAAGGCACCTCGTTAACTAAACAAGAACGAGAGTGTGAGCTATATGATACGTTTGATAAGTTTGCCTATGTTCCCGGGGAGACTCTCAATGATTACTATTTGAGATTTACTCTTTTGCTGAATGAGCTCAATATCTATGGCATGGCAATTCCTACGTTTCAACTAAACACCAAGTATTTGAACACCCTTCCTTCAGAATGGCGTAAGTACGTGACGGCTGTTAAATTGGCTAAGGACTTGCATAACACCAATGTGGATCAACTTCAAGCTTTTCTTCAACAACACGAAAGCCATGTGATCGAGGCTCGGCTGTCTACACCACAAGTTCGTGATCCACTTGCCATGTGTGCTTCTCAACAAATGACCCCCCCAACAAAACATGGCTTATACTTATCAACAACAATCATACTTGCAGCAACCACCACAACACACATATCAATAACCACAACAACCATCTTATCAACCATTGATGATGCCTCAACAAGCATATCAACAAAGTGTTCTTCTACAGCCTTATCCACAGTTACCAGCACATCAGGCATCACCCTCACAAGCTAACACTTCTTCTATGGGCTATACTCCTCAGCAAGGATATTTTCCAATTGAAGCACCACAAGCACAAGCCTTCTACTCCAATGAACTTCCACCAATTCAACCACTGGTCTTTACTCCAAATGATACGCCTACTGATGCCTTAAACCATCTCACTGCCTACTTGTCAAAACTTGTTGCTACTAGAGGTTTTCCACCAAAGAACAATCAACTTCGCACCTCTTCAAATCCTTGACAACAAGCCACTGTTCAAGATGGTCAAGTGACGGTGCAACCTATTCAGGGAAGGCAAAATTCATGTGGAACTTCTACAAGGACCGTGAATGATCAAGCTGTGAATTCTCAAGCTAATGGAAATGGAAGCACTGTTGGTCCACAAAAGGTTGTGACTTGCTACAATTGTAGAGGACAAGGTCATATGGCTAGGGAATGCACTAAACCAAAAGGAGAAGGGATGCAACGTGGTTTCGTGAGAAGATGTATTTGATCGATGCTCAGTCTAAGGGAAAGATTTTGGATTCAGAAGAGTTAGCATTTCTTGCAGACCCAGGGGCAGCAGAAAATGAAGGCATTACAGTCGTTTCCACTTCTAATGCAGCTTATCAAGCAGATGATCTTGATGCATATGATTCAGCTTGTGATGACATTCACTCAGCCCAAGTTGCACTCGTTGCTAATCTCTCTCACTACGTATCTGATGTCGTCAGTGAGGTACCAACCACATCTAATAATGTGCTTGATAATCCACATCATGTTGAGCATGAAAATGACAACCTCGAACAGCATCCGGGAACTAGTAACTCAAATGATGCGGTATTCAATCCAACACATTTGAGCGAACCTCAACCAAATGCTACGACGGGTATAGAATATTATGATCAACGTGATTTGGTAATGGTGCCTAAACATATTATTGATAACATGAATGTGGCTGTTCGACAAACCATAGATATGAATGCCAACCTAACCGCAGAGCTTGCGCTGTATAAGGAAAAGGTCAAAACTTTTGAAATGGTCCCTCAAGCAGAGAAAATAACGTGTTCTGAATTTGACCAATTTCGTTTTGAAACAATTGAACACTTAAAAGAAATAGAATCATTAAAAGTTAATCTTTCCAATGAATTAAAAGCGAAAGAGTCGGTTGTCAATGATTTTCAAAAACTTAAAATGGATTCCGAAACTCTCGAGTCTAAAAAGTTTGAATCAGAAATTAATTCTACCAAACTTCTTAAATTCAAAGAACAACAACTTTTAAAACAATACGCTTCCACAGAAAAGGTTCATCTTTTAACTAAATCGTTTAAAGAACTCGAACTTAAGCGTCTTCAAGATTTACCACCTAATCCCGGTTATGCAAAACAAGCTCAGGAATATATTCCTTGTCTTTATGATGTGACCCTAATTGGCAAATCGATAGAAGCACCTTTTGTTCGTAACACTGAGGAGACACAGTCACTTGCGGAAGAAACTCAATTTAAAATGATTTCAAAATTCCATAAGCTTGATTATGATAAGCATAATAAAGATCAATTTTCTAAAATGACCCGCATTCGCTTACGAAAGGAATTAGCTCAATTATAAGCTTTTGTGCCCCAAAATTTGTCAACGGAAAACCTTCCTAGTACGTCTCCTACACTTGTCAAAAAGGATTTAACTAAGTTAATTCCACCGGTAAGTAAGGTGTCACCAATACTTTGCCGATTTTGACAAGGTTATTTTGGAACGTACGACGGCTTCGGCCATAACGGAAGGTGAATGGAATTTTGAGCACACTAGAACTGCGTTTCGAGACGAAATTGTTCCGTTTGTAAAGAACGTTAAAGCTTGTCTTAGTAATATCGATCAAGATTTGCTTTTGGAAATAGAAGAAGTTAGACGTGTTTTCAATGAAATGGATGATGCTTATGAAAACAGTTTACTTGAAGTAGAACGAGGTTCACGCCAAAATGATCAGCTTCTGAAGCAAGTGATGTCTTGTGATATTGTTTCCGTCTGTGTGAATAAAAGTGTTGATAATGATTCTATTGTGCATAATGTTGAATCTGTGGATAATGTGGTAGATCGTACTTGTCACAAATCTGATGCTGAATTTTTAAAGCTTCAAGATTCACATTCTTCGCTTTCAAAACGTTTTGATGAGATTCAAACACATTGTATTTCGCTTGAACGCAAGCAACAATTTCTTCAAGAAATCTTTGAAACGTCATTCGAAGGTGTTAATATCGATGATGCAAATTTTCAAAAGAATTTTCAATTGAATTTACAATCAAAACATCGTCAGCCAAGTGACAAGGTTGCTAAATAATTGCCGATAGACATAGAGAAATCTAAGGAGATTAACTGTGTGAACGTACTTGAGGCCGCTGAGACTTTTAAACTTGATCTAGATAATCGAGTTTTCAAGATTTTGTCCAAAGTTGATAACTTAAAACAGAAAAATACACGACTCTTCGATTCAGTAAAGTCCGCATGTGCTAATACTACTGCACAGAATCAATCATTGGTTGAACAGTTGAATCGAAAGTTGGTGGAAATATCTGATTTAAGGGAACAAATTTGTGATAAAAATCTGGCTTTGACTGAGTTAAAGGAAACACTTCGTACCCTCAAAGGTAAGAATGTCGTGGATAACGCAGCCACTGTCTCAGCACCGTCCTCTAGTGCAACCAAAAGGAAACTCATTGCCATCACACCATTTAACAAGGGACATAGGACTAAACCATCTCAAACATTGGTCACCAAAGATAAGGCACAATCAAAACTAGCTTCTAATATTCTCGTGTTGCCTTCTACAGGAGTAAGCACCACTACTAAGGCTCAAACATCTAAGCTTAAAAGAAACAAGAAGAATGATAGGATCTTGCCCCCATCTAGTAGTCAAGTGGAGAAGAAAGTAGAAGCCCATCCTAGGAATGTTATTTCTGTTTTGAATAAAAAGAATCATGTAGCTAAACCTAAAGGCTCTGCGGTTGTGCAGCGTTCTAAGCCTACTGTGAATTCTGATTTGAAATGTTGGAATTGCAATGAATGTATGTTTTCTAGTCGTCATGATTCTTGCCTTATTGACCATGTAAATGAGATGAATGCCCGTAAAAATGGTTTAGAATGGAAACCGACTAGGAAAGTGTTAACCCAAGTTGGTTGGATGTGGCGTCCCACTGGTAGAACTTTCACTATAGTAGGAAATGCTTGCCCTTTAACTAGGATCACTCCCACTACAGCGAAGAAAGCGTGACCTTTAACTAGGAGTACCAAGGCTACCAAAACACAAGCGTGTCCTTTAACTAGGAACACCAACACTACCGTAGGAAATAAGTGCCCTTTAAATAGGTCTACTCCCACTGTAGTGCCCGCTAATACTCCAAAACCTAAGAAAGTTGGAACAGTAAAACATGTTAGTGCTAAAACTCACATTAGAAAACACAGGAAATCTAAGGATCACATAAATGTTAGCAATTATGATAATATTATATCTGTAACTGCTAACACTCTGGAACCAATAGTTTCCAATGCATTGTCTACTATTGTTACTGAAAACAGGTGGTCCAAATTGTTCTCTGGTATTTGGACTCTGGTTGCTCCAAGCATATGACCAGAGATCGCTCTCAGCTCAGAAATTTCGTCAGCAAGTTTCTTGGTACGGGTTGATTTGGAAATGATCATATTGCAAAGATAATGAGTTATGGTGAATATCATATTGGGAATGTTATAATTTCAAGAGTGTATTATGTGGAAGGTCTCGGTCACAACTTATTTTCTGTGGGACAATTTTGTGATGCAAACCTAGAAGTTGCTTTTCGAGAGCATACCTGCTTCAATCGTAAATTGGAAGGGGTTGATTTATTGAAAGGTGCTGTTGGGAATAAATTATAGCCAGTCTACTTGAGCGCTGACAAGAGTAAAATAAGCGTTGACAGGAGTAAAACAAACGCTGACAGATCAAGCGTTGACAAGACAAAGTCAAGCGTTGATACATTGAAGACAAGCACTGATGAAAGGATATGATCTACACGTTTATTATATTCTAGATTACTTCTAGTAAAGATAGGAACAACAATGTATTTTCTATATTTATCTTTACCTAGAATAGTTGATACGTAGATTATTGTACAAGGCTTCTTATGTCTATAAAAGAAGACCTTTAGGTTATTGTTCAATATAAGTTTTCGTACGTTAAAACACTTTCATTGTAAGTAAGTTTGATATCATTAATCAAAGTGAAAGTTTGTTTACATCTTGTGTGTTCTTGTTTAAGTGTTAATTCCGCATAACACTTAGATTATCATATACATATATAAAGGTTTCTCTAAGTGTATTACTTGATCTAATCTCGTATACATAAAGCTAAATCGATCTAAGTTTGGGATCAACAAGTGGTATCAGAGCTTGTTGAGGAACTTTTGATCTTATAGAACACAAAAACCCTAAAATCACCAAAACCCTAATTTTCTCCAAACCCTTAACAACATCATGTCAAATCCAGAAATAACCTCTTCCTCCTCACCTTTGCCAAACATCAAGATTCCCATGCTTGATGCAACCAACTTTGAATTGTGGAAATTTAACTTTGAGCAATATCTAGGGATCTATGACTACACTCTCTGGGAGATCATTGAGTATGAAAACACATTCAATAGAGCTGAAAAGGTTGCTGCTGCTATTGCTACAAGAACTGCTGTTGCTGGATGTCCAGAAGCAGATAAGAAAGAAAAACCTAGTAATGGTAGAGCTGTGTCTGCTGAAGACATAGCAAAGAGAAGGGTTGATATGAAAACCCTAAATATTCTGAAAGTCTCTTTGGGACAAGAGAATCAGCATAAATACAGAGGTTATGATTCTGCTAAAGACCTTTGGGCAGCTCTTGAAGTTGCATATGGTGGCAATGAAGATACTATGGAAGAAAAGAAGAAGCAACTCATGCATGATTATGCTGTTTTCAAAGCTCAACCCAATGAGAAGCTCAGTAGTGTGAGAAGCAGATTGCTTGACATTACAAGCAAATTGTCCTTCTTGGGGACACAACTTGGTGATGTTGACATTAATGCCACTTTTCTTAAAAGTCTTTGTGAAGCATAGAAGATTGAGGCAAGATCTATACTTGCCAACAACACTCACAAAAGTTCTACTTTTGATGATATCTACAACAAACTAAGGCTGTTGGAGAATGAAACCCTTTTGGAGCATGGAAGTAAGCCTACTAATAGTAACATGGCTTTCTTCTCACATAGTAAAGGCCAATTTGATCAGAAGGACTCTTACATGCATCCAGTTACTGGATCATCATGTGTCAACGCTGGAACATGCCCTGTCAACGCCTCCTATTCAGACGCTGACACATACAAAAGTGACTCACCAAGAGTTAAACCTGCTGGTTTGGACCTAGATACTGTATGTGCTTATATTACTTCTTTGCCCAATGGTTCAGTGATTACATATGAGGACCTTGAGCAGATAAGTGATGAGCACTTGGAAGAGATGGATATCAAGTGGAACATGGCTCTTGTTAGTATAAGAGAAAACAGGTGGAATAGAAGATTTAAGAAGAAGATGACCTTCAATGCAAAGGACACAGCTGGATTTGATAAATCCAAAGTTGAGTGCTACAACTGTCATAGTATGGGGCACTTCATGAGGGAATGCAGATCTCCTAGAAGATCTGATGCTGGTAAACCCTCAAGCCAAATGGTTAAGGCTCAGGATCCTAAGGCCATGGTTGCAGTTCAAGGAATTGATGGTATGGGATGGGACTGGAGCTATTTGGCTAAGGATGTGGAAGAGGATAAAGCTTTGGTTGCTGAAATTGAAGAAGAAGAGCATGTTCAATATGCTCTCATGGCACACTCCTCCTCTTCATCAGATAATGAGGTATACTATGACGCTTTTTTTAGTAAGGGTTGTAGGTTAAATACTGAGAAACTTAACAAAGAGGTGGTAAGGTTGTTAGATGATGTGAGCACTGAGAGATACAAACTGTCTAACTATCAATTAGCTCTCACTCAAACTGAGAAAACAGTTTCTGAATATAAGAAAATGGAATTTGATTTAAAGGATAAAATAAATATCTTAAAACATGAGTTAGAGGCTAGTAATGATGTTAGAACATCATGGAAAGGGTTAATCGTGAATTATAGGCTAAGTTAGATGAGGCCATTAAGAATAAAGATAATGTTGGCCTTAAAATTTAGAGATTTGATAGGGCCACACAAACCCTAGGAGAATGTGTTAATAAACAAAGGGATCCTAAGGACATGACTGGGATTGGGATGAAAGACTACTCTGTGGTTCCACCACCAGCTGGTGACTTCTATTGTGTCCAACAAAAGGACCTATCTTGGACTGGTTTACCAGAACTCCAAGAGGAGGAATTCATTCCTCCACCAAGAGTTGTTACCCCAGTTGAAGAGTATCAACAGAAGTTGACTGACTTGAATGAATGGAAGAAAGCCAATCCTACCTTATTTGTTAAGGGTGGCTTATTATGTGAAAGTCCTAATGAGTCAACCCCTATTAAGGTTACAAACCCAATCACTGGTAAGGCTGTTGACCTTGGCTCAAACACTGTTAAAACAACCTAGTGTCAAGTATACAGAAATGTATAGGAATATTAGGTCACCTAAAAGCCAAGTTAGTAATGATGGAACAGGTTTCTTCTCTTCTAGACCTAGGGTTGTGTCTAGAAAAGCCTGTTACACTTGTGGTAGCTTTTCACATTTAGCATTTAAGTGTGTCAACGCTTCTAAGGTCAACGTTGTTAGAAAGTCAAACGTTGTCAGACCCAAACCTTGTGTGCAGCAAAGTCCACAAGTTGTTAGACCTGCCCCATTCTTTACTAGAGGGTCTAACACTCATGGACAAAGACCATTTCAAAAGACAAATACTTGGTCTAACAGGCAATGGGTTTCTGTAGCAAACCCTAGGTTCAACGCTGACAAGGGTAATTTCAGCGTTGACAAGACCAAATCCAACGCTGACAGAAACGTGACTAGACCCAAATATTTGCAACCACATGGTAAGGGGTCTAAAGCTTCTTCAAGCTTGACATGGAGACCAAAGAAAGATCAAAACCCTAATGATAATGGGATTTCGATGACCTGTAACAGATTTAATTACATTTCAAAGGTCATTACAAAACCTATTGGGGTTAACTGGGTATTTCATCCAAAGAGGGATGAACAAGGGGTTATTATGAGAACTAAGTCTGTTCTTGTTGAACAACCAGATGAATCCAAGTCTGCTAAGGCTTGGGTTCCCAAAGAAAACTAACTTGTTTTCTTTATGTGCAGGGCATTCAAAAACAGGTCAATGATTATGGATATTGGGACAGTGGATGCTCAAGGCACATGACAGGGAAGGAAGATTATCTTACTAACTTCACTCCCATTAAGGATGGTGATAAGGTTTACTTTGGGGGCGGATACTATCACAGGCAAAGGAACACTTCTCACCAAGAACTTGCGTTTTGAAAACGTAATTTTGGTAAAGGAACTTGATTACTATCTTTTTAGTGTATCATAAGTTTGTGATAACAAAAATAAAGTTCTGTTTACTGATACTGAATGCTTGGTGTTAAGCAAGGATTATAAGATCCCTGATGAGAAATATATTGACTATAGAACACCTAGACATAAAGACATATATAATGTGAATCTGAATGGGATTAGAATGAATAAAGATATGTCATGTTTTTATGCTAAAGCTTCAGTAGATGAAAGTAATCTATGGCACAGGAGACTAGGGCACATAAACTTCAAGAATATAAACAGGCTTGTGAGACTTGGCTTGGTTGATGGCTTGCCTGAAAAGGCTTTCCACAATGACCACTCTTGTGTTGCATGTCTTAAAGGCAAGCATCACAAGGTCTCATTCAAGTCCAAACAGGTGCACTCTAGTACTAGACCTCTTCACTTGCTTCATATGGACCTTTTTGGTCCAACCAATATAGAGAGTTTGAATGGTAAATCATACTGCTTTGTCATCACAGATGACTTTTCTAGGTTTACTTGGACTTTCTTTTTAGCTATGAAGAGTGATACAGGTGACACTTTAATTGACTTTATCACTCAGATTGAGAAGAAGACTGGTAATGAAGTTAAAATGCTTAGGAGTGATAATGGTGGTGAATTTAGGAATAAAGTGTTAGATGATTTCTGTGCCAGAAAAGGAATTACTAGGCAATTTAGTGTTGCCAGAACCCCTCAACAAAATGGGGTTGCAGAAAGAAAGAATAGAACCCTAATTGAAGCAGCCAGGACTATGTTTGCTGATGCTCATTTCCCTATAGCTTTTTGGGCTGAGGCTGTTAATACAGCTTGCTATGTTCAAAATAGAGCATTGGTCAACAAGATACAGAACAAAACACCTTATGAGTTAGTTTGGGGAAGAAAACCAAATATTGGTTTTCTCAGACCTTTTGGTTGTCATGTAGTTGTTCTAGATACTAGTGATGCCTTAGGTAAATTTAGTGCAAAAGGTGATGAAGGCTATTTCATGGGGTATTCAGTGCAGAGCAAGGGATATAGGGTTTACCTTAAGAAGGAAAAACGTATTCTTGAGAGAGTACATGTTAGGTTTTTAGAGAGTAAACCTAGTGATCCTAAAAGTGGTCCAAATTGGTTGTTTGACTTAGAACCTTTATCTAGGACTTTAAATTATATGCCTGTCACTAATCCAGACATTGTGAAAGTAACTTCAAATGTTGTGGAAGAACAAGTTGTTGATGTTTCAGGTACACAGGTTCATGAAAAGGTTGGATCACAAGCAGAAAAGTCATCTCCTATACTAGAGTATGTCACAATTCCCATATGGACAGATGCTTTTGCTGCTAGAAAAGATAATGGTGGTTCCCAAGTACCACCAGATAACAACATGCATGGTCCTTCAGGCGCTGACAAAGACAAATCTAGCACTGACAAGACAACTTCAGACGTTGATGGCTCAAACGTTGACAACAACATTTCAAGCGTTGTTAGCCCAAACGCTGACAACCAAGGTTCAGGCGTTGACAACACTTTTGCACATCTTTTCTCTTCTACTTTTGAACAGGGTGAACCTTCCAATTTATATGAAGAGGTTCATCCTCATATTGATGAAAGAGAGTCTGAAAAGAAGATATTGGCAACTTGGAGAATGAGATTGAAGACACCAGACTTTTTGAAGGAGGAGTTCTCACTTCTACTATGAAGAATCACCCCACTTCTCAAATCATTGGTGATATTATGACTCCTTTTCGGACTAGAAGATCTCATCAAGGTCTTGGTGGATTTATTGCCAATATTCACAAGAAGGTTGATACTCCTCTTGTGCAAGCATGTTTGTTTGCCTGTTTTCTGTCACAACAAGAACCCAAGAAGATATTTGATGCTCTCAAAGAACCAAGTTGGGTGGAAGAAATGCAGGATGAGCTTCACCAATTTGCAATACAGGATGTTTGGGAGCTGGTTGATTGTCCTAGATATGTCAGACCTATTTGGACAAGATGGGTTCTAAGAAATAAGAGAGATGAAAGAAGTATCATGGTCAGAAAAAAGGCAAGATTAGTGGCTCAGGGATATACAAAAGAGGAGGGGATAGACTATGAAGAGGTCTTCGCACCAGTTGCAAGGATTGAAGCTATAAGGATCTTTTTAGCCTATGCATCCTGCATGGGCTTCACTGTCTATCAAATGGATGTCAAGAGTGCCTTCCTCTATGGGACAATTGTTGAGGAGGTATATGTGATGCAGCCTCCTGGTTTTGAGGATCCAGAGAATCCAGACAAGGTGTATAGAGTCAAGAAGGCTATGTATGGACTTCATCAAGCCCCAAGAGCATGGTATGGTACTTTGTCTACTTATTTGGTGGACAATGGATTCAAGAGGGGCACCATAGATCAGACACTGTTTACAAAAAAGAAAGGTAAGCATGTTCTACTTGTTCAGGTCTATGTTGATGATATCATTTTTGGGTCTACTGATCCAAAGATGAGTGAGGATTTCTCCAAGCTTATGACAGACTAATTCAAGATGAGTGCTATGGGGGAAATAAACTTCTTTCTAGGGTTACAAGTTCAGCAGAAAGAAGATGGTATCTTCATTTCCCAGGATAAGTATGTGGCAGAGATCTTGAAGAAGTTTGGCTTTTCTCCACATGAAAAGAGGGCTACTACTCCTATGGATAGAGAACACCCTTGGGGAAAGATTAGAGATGGGAAAGATGTTGATGTCAGGCACTATAGATCAATGATTAGATCATTGATGTATCTTACAGCCTCCAGAACTGACATCATGTTTGCTATGTGTGCTTGTGCACGCCATCAAGTGACTCCCAAAGAATGTCGCCTTTATGCTGTCAAGAGGATCTTTAGGTACCTAAGATGTTATCCCAGTCTTGGCTTGTGGTACCCAAAAGATTCACCTTTGGATCTTATTGCATATTCAGACAGTGACTATGGAGGTGATAAGTTTGATAGAAAATCCACAACTAGTGGATGTCAGTTTCTTGGGAGCAGGTTGATATCTTGGCAATGCAAGAAACAAACAGTGGTGGCTAATTCTACAAATGAAGTAGAGTATGTAGCTGCAGCTGCTTGTTGTGGACAAGTTTTGTGGATTCAGAACCAGCTGTTAGATTATGGGTATAATTTCATGCATACCAAGATATTTGTTGACAATAACAGCACCTTATGCATTATTAAGAATCCTGTACATCATTCTAAAACTAAACACATAGAAATTAGACACCATTTTATAAGAGATTGTTTTGAAAAAGGTTTAATACAACCAGATAGGGTTGACACAGAAGAAAATGTGCCAGGTTTACTAACTAAACCTTTTGATGCTGGAAGGTTTCAATACTTGGTAACAAGTATTGGAATGATCAATCTCACATAATATGTGTTTTGGAGTCTTTTTGTAAAAGTATGTACAGGATAATGCATTAGTCTTATTGAGGATTTAGATTTTCCACTATATTTTTCTAACACTGACAAAGGTTGCTTTAACACTGATAAGTGTTATTGTGACGTTGTCAGCAATATATTTGTCTAACGCTGACAAATGTTTCTTTAACGCTGACAAGTGTTATCGGGGCGTTGTCAGCAACAATGTTAGTTTTGTGGTTTTCAATCTAAATGTGCAGGTGGTGTTAGCAGTATACCATTGGATACAGAGTTGCTTATGGATCATTGGAGAAGCATTTGGACATGTTTTTATTTATGGATGATGGTTGGAATTTTCAATTCCTATCTTGACATAAATTTTTTTGTGTTCATGCATATTCTTGGCAACATTTGTATCATAGTTTAAGGGGAGGTTTTAGGAACCTTTACAAATTTTTGGGTATCCATATGATACTCTTATCACAATTCTAGATTGTGTCCACAGGTGAGTATGAGTTAGTTTTACTAAATCATAAGGCACTGTAGCATGCAAAGTTGCTGAGGCCCTAACAAGTTTGAATGTTGCTGAGGCCCTAACAAGTTTGAAGAAACAGACAGGTTTTGATATGTCTCTAGTCTCTCCTACAAACTTAAATTTGTCATTTACAGCCATGTTGGAGGAAATTGCAAGAGGCGCTGAGACAGGTACCTTGGGCGTTGACAAGACAGATTTGAACGCTGACATGAGTAACTTGGGCGCTGACAAAGCAAAAGTGAGCGTTGACAGACCTGCAAATGAGGTTGATGTATTCCAGTCATCATCCATCATCAAAGAGGTTTCTTCACAGGTATTACCATCTACCTTACCAACAGTTGATCCATTAGATAAGGGTAAGGGTATTATGGTAGAAGAAGTTGTTCCAAAGAATGCATCACAAATTGAGTTTGATAGAAGGTTGGCTGCACAAATTGTGGAACAAGAAAGAAAGCAGATGGGTAAATCACCTTTTGTTGTCACTTCAGAAGAGCAAGAAGGAAGTGATGAAGCCAATTCAGACTCAAGTGTTATGATCATAGAACAACCAGAAAGACTTGAGTATGGAGATGAATTGGCAAAAGAGAAGTTGAATGAGTTGAAATTGCAGGTTGATTTTGATATGCCAGAGGTTGTTCAGATGTACCATGCTTGGGAAGATAGGTGTATGGAGAATCCAGATTTGACCATTTCAGGTCAGATATGGGTTTGGAGATTCTTCTCAGAGTATAAAAACATTGCAAGGTCATTCTGAAACACAAAGCAAGCAATGGTCTCTGAAATTTGAAAAAGGGATAGAAGGGAATTGTACTACATGCTACTTAGATGTCATGGAACAGGTTGGACTCATACGAAGTTGATTGGTTTGACATTTAAAGAGTTGGAGTGCAGAGCTTATCCCATTTGGGTTAGAGTGCAAGAAGAAAACACTCTAAGACTTCTTTCTGATGAAAGAAAAGAAGAACTTGCAGAGGAAATGGAGCTTAAGAAGGCAATGTTTGTTCCCAGACCAGTGAAAAAGGGAGTCCCTCTTGAGTTTCCCAAAGATATGGATCCATTAACTCCAAGTGAAGCTGTTATAAGAAAGAGCCTCAAGCTCTCACCATTAGAAGCTTCAGATATGATGCAAGTGTTACCACTTGATTCCAGAAACCCTATTGTAAGCTATGAAGAAGATGAATGTGGGTTTTGGAAGATTGGCAGGTATGGAAAAGAGGTTCACACTTTTACCACCCTTATATCTTTGTTTGCAAGTTTTGATAGAGAAGACTTGGTAGACCTATGGAGGTTGTTAGAAGCCAAGTATGAGACTGAAGCTCCCACTTCAGTCAATGCAATAAAACTGTGGTCAACATTCAAGAGAATGAGTGGACCAATTGATGAAGATCCTGCTGTTTGGAAGGATCTTGAAGATGACCTCAGTGGTCTTCAATGGAGATTGTATTCAGCTGCTGGTGTTTATTATTTGAGTTCTACAAAGTTTGCTGATACTTGTAGATGGCCAGTATTTCATGTCCAAGGAAGTCTTGGAGAAGATGAAGAACACACAGCTGGAAATTGATTATTCAAGTGATGTGGCAAAAGATTTGATCAGATTTATTTATTACCAATATGAGAAGGTTTGTAAGATTCCTTCTAGTTCTTAATGTTTATTCAGAAACTTGATTACTAGAGTAGATATCAAGTTTAGGGGAGGATTGTTGGGAATAAATTATAGCCAGTCTACTTGAGCGCTGACAAGAGTAAAACAAGCGTTGACAGGAGTAAAACAAACGCTGACAGATCAAGCGTTGACAAGACAAAGTCAAGCGTTGATACATTGAAGACAAGCACTGATGAAAGGATATGATCTACACGTTTATTATATTCTAGATTACTTCTAGTAAAGATTGGAACAACAATGTATTTTCTATATTTATCTTTACCTAGAATAGTTGATACGTAGATTATTGTACAAGGCTTCTTATGTCTATAAAAGAAGACCTTTAGGTTATTGTTCAATATAAGTTTTCATACGTTAAAACACTTTCATTGTAAGCAAGTTTGATATCATTAATCAAAGTGAAAGTTTGTTTACATCTTGTGTGTTCTTGTTTAAGTGTTAATTCCGCATAACACTTAGATTATCATATACATATATAAAGGTTTCTCTAAGTGTACTACTTGATCTAATCTCGTATACATAAAGCTAAATCGATCTAAGTTTGGGATCAACATGTACTCGAGGGATAATTTGTACACTTTATCTCTACAAGATATGATGGCCGCTTCTCCCGTATGTCTTCTCTCCAAAGCATCAAAGACTAAGTCATGGTTATGGCATCGACGGCTATCTCATCTTAACTTTGACGCTATTAATCATTTGGTGAAAAACGAACTTTTTCGGGGTCTTCCTAAACTTACATTTCACAAGGACCATTTGTGTTCCGCGTGTACAATGGGGAAGAGCACTAAGAAATCTTAATCAAAGTGAAAGTTTGATATCATTAATCAAAGTGAAAGTTTGTTTACATCTTGTGTGTTCTTGTTTAAGTGTTAATTCCGCATAACACTTAGATTATCATATACATATATAAAGGTTTCTCTAAGTGTACTACTTGATCTAATCTCGTATACATAAAGCTAAATCGATCTAAGTTTGGGATCAACAGGTACTCGAGGGAATAACTTGTACACTTTATCTCTACAAGATATGATGGCCGCTTCTCCCGTATGTCTTCTCTCCAAAGCATCAAAGACTAAGTCATGGTTATGGCATCGACGGTTATCTCATCTTAACTTTGACGCTATTAATCATTTGGTGAAAAACGAACTTGTTCGTGGTCTTCCTAGACTTACATTTCACAAGGACCATTTGTGTTCTGCGTGTACAATGGGGAAGAGCACTAAGAAATCTTATAAACCCAAGACTGATGACACCAACCAAGAGAAACTTTATTTGTTGCATATGGATCTATGTGGGCCAATGCGTGTTGAAAGTCTTAGTGGCAAAAAGTACATCCTCGTCATTGTTGATGATTACTCTCGGTTTACATGGGTGAAATTTCTTACAACAAAAAATGGGGCACCTAAATTCATCATCGGAATTCTCAAGATGATTCAAGTGCGTCTCAACACTACTGTCCGACGCATTCGTACAGATAATGGAACCGAATTTGTGAATCAAATCTTGCGTGATTATTATGAAGAAGTTGGCATATCTCATGAAAAACCCGTTGCTCGCAATCCACAACAAAACGGTGTCGTTGAAAGGCGAAATCGTACACTTATGGAAGCTGCTCGAACGATGTTAATTTACGCAAAGGCTCCATTGTTTTTATAGGCAGAAGCAGTATCTACAGCAATTTTCACCCAAAACCGGTCACTAATTCGTAAACACCATGGTAAAACACCTTATGAGCTTCTACATGGAAAAGTACCAGATTTATCATATCTTCATGTATTTGGTTCTCCTTGCTATCCAAATAATGATGGTGACAATTTGGGAAAACTTCAACCCAAGGCTGATATTGGTATTTTCATTGGTTACGCACCCGCAAAGAAGGCATACCGAATCTACAACCGTAACTCTCCCAAGATCCTCAAAACTATGAATGTTGATTTTGATGAGCTGACGTCCATGGCTTCTGAGCAAAGCAGCTCTGAAACCCGCACTTCATGAAATAGGACCCAGTAACATTAGCTCTAGTCTTGTCCTAAATAACCCTACTTCATCATCATTTACACCACCTTCTAGGAATGAATGGTATATGTTGTTTCAACCATTCTTCGATGAATTCTTTACTCCTCCAAGTATTGTTGCTCCGGAACCTGAGGTAATAGCTCCGGTTACCGACGTTGTCCCTCTAGCAACCGAAGCACAATCAGATACGTCTGCACCTAAAATTAGTCAAGATATACCTTCAACGAGTAATTCTCAACCAACACATGTTTCAATTACCCATGTCATGCCTATTGATGATGAAGAGGATGATGATGATGATCACAATTTGGAATTCACTCAAATGCGTGAACTTCCATTCTTTGGTGTACCAATTCCCGACTCTAATCAAGCCGGGTCGTCCACCTCAGAGGAAGCTCCTACTACGGTCTACTCCAATCCACGGATTCGTGAACATGACAGCAAGTGGACAAAGGGTCATCCTATAGATTCTATTATTGGTGACCCTAATCGTCCGGTATCCACACGAAGTCAGTTATAAGAAAGTGCAATGTTTTGTCATTTTGATGCTTTTCTTACTGAAGTTGAACTTAAGACATGGCAAGAAGCTTTTACTCAATCCTGTTGGATAGAAGCTATGCAAGAAGAACTTAATGAATTTATACGTCTTGAAGTATGGGAACTTGTCCCATGCCCGGATCAAGTGCAGTTACTCACTTTAAAATGGGTTTACAAGGTGAAACTCGACGAGTTAGGCGGAATATTGAAGAACAAAGCTCGACTAGTAGCTCGTGGATACATGCAATTATTAGGCATCGACTTTATGGAATCCTTTGCACCTGTAGCTCGTTTGGAAGCTATTAGGCTATTCCTTGCTTATGCAGCCCACATGAATATGATCGTCTATCAGATGGATGTGAAGACGGAATTTCTTAATGGTGAAATCAAGGAAGAGGTTTATGTTCAACAGCCGGATGGTTTTGTGAATCCTAAATATCCCAATCATGTGTACAAGCTTAAGAAATCTCTCTATGGGTTGAAGCAAGCTCCACGCGCATGGTATGATCTATTTTCACAATTCCTCATTACGCAAGGCTTCGCTAAAGGCAAGGTGGATCCCACGCTGTTCATTCAGAAACGAGGTAAAGATATGATTATGGTACAAATATATGTTGATGATATTATATTTGCTGTCTCGACCCAAACCTTATCAGACGAGTTTGGGACACTCATGTCTTCCAAGTTTAAGATGTCAATGATGGGCAAGGTATCATTCTTCTTAGGTCTTTAGATATCTCAGAGTCCTAGAGGCATCGTTATCAATCAATCCAAGTATGCCCTTGAATCTCTTAAGAAATATAAGATGGAATCTTGCGACCCCGTGGATACTCCAATGGTGGAACGAACTAAGCTTGATGCAGATCCACATGGAGTGGCCGTTGATGCGACACTTGATCGTAGAATGATCGGTACTCTTCTGTATATCACAGCTAGTCGACCTGATCTTCAGTTTGTTATATGTATGTGTGCTTGGTATCAAACTCGACCTACTGAGTTACACTTAGCTACTGTCAAACGGATCTTTCGATATCTTAAAGGAACCATTAATCGGGGACTTTGGTATTCAAAGGACTCTTCGATTGCACTAATGGCATATGCAATGCGGATCACGCGGGTTGTCAAGATACAAGGCGTAGCACGAGTGGAACTTTGCAATTACTAGGAGATCGACTAATCAGTTGGGCATCAGAAAGGCAGAAAAACGCTACAATTTCAAGTACGGAAGCAGAATACATAGCTATGTCTGGTTGTTGTGCTCAAATTCTTTGGATGAGATCGCAATTAACCGACTATGGTCTAGGTTTCATCAAAATTCCGATGTACTGTGACAACAAGAGTGCAATTGCCTTATGTTGGAACAATGTTCAATTCTCCCGGTCGAAGCATATTGACATTCGCTACCACTTTATCAAGGAGCAAGTGGAAAATGGAGTGATAGAGCTTTACTTTGTCTGATCTGAGTATCAATTGGCGGATATTTTCACGAAGGCTTTAGATCGCGCTCGAATGGAATTTTTGGCCGACAAGCTAGGTTTGAGAACATCGCGCCCGAGACTCTAAGGGAACTGGCAGATGAAGTGAAATAATAGTGGTGGTAAACTATTCTCCGTATCCTTGGTGATCATCTGTATATATTGTTTATATATTTATCCACAAAAGCAAAATACAAAAATATAAAACCATATAAAAACCATAAAAATTGAAAAATTCAGAAAAATCCAAAAATATTTTTACTTTATTTTTCAAAGGCATGTCTTTTGGTACGATAATATTTACGACCTTAGAAATGTTGATTAATATCGAAACGGCGCCATAAATAGAGTTCGTACAAAAGTTGTAAATATTTGATAAAACATGCCCATATGGCTTGTAGTTATTTAAGACTACAACCCGGTTTTCACATTAAAGTCAAGTATTTCTTATGAAAGTTTTGGCTCACAACGGGAATTAATTTTCTCGGGCAAGGTTTACTTTAAAACCTTGTAAGGGATCAAGTTTACTTTATAACTTGGTCTAACACAAATATATGTACGCTTCAGTGCATTTATTTATTAAAACAAGAGAAGTCTTGTTTTTATGAAGCTATCATCTCTACAACCATAGCTATCTACAATTGGTATCTACATACTCGACGATGCGACTACTCAAACGACGACTACAGCTCTTTCAATAGAACACGGGTCAACAATTGAGGGGGATCAATTGTCAAGCATTCAGAATCTTTGATGCCGAAAGTGCCAAGTTCACAAACTGGCGTCAAGAAAAAAAATACCAATCGTACATGTGGTGTCAAGAGATGACTTCAGACATGACGAGGCGACCAACATTTACCGACAAGAACCATGTGAACTTAACATATGATGTTCTCATCAATCAGTTCCAACCTTGTCAATTTATTATAATATGGTGAATATGTGATCATCGATTGGGTTAATATTTTTAATATGGGGGAGAAAATGTGATTTAAAATAGGAAATTATCACAAATGGTTTGACTTAACGTGATGGCTCATCCCGACATGTGCGAAATGTTTTTGAATATCGTGTCATATGTTAAGGCGGAGCAAAACCATATTTGCTTATCAAAATGGATTTTCATGGTGACATATACTTACCCAAAACCCATTTATTTCACGACGATTAAGATTGTGGTGTCATAAGGATGGTAGGATAGGTTAAGTCCAATGATTCTTCCAAAACCGGAGGAATCTTCCCAAGGACATTCCATAGCTAGATATAGTAGTCCTTAGGAAAGATGGAGAAAGATTGTGAACGTAGCTGAATGCCGACCAAGTACTTAAGTTAGCACTGAACAATCACAACAAGGTGCTAGTTATGACGTATTGGTAAGCATTGAAGGGGTTGAAGAATGAAAAAAAATTGTAAAGATAAAGGGTGTAAAGAAAGAAGCCCTCTTTACAACCTTAGGCAGAAACCGGGTCAACACATATGCTATTGAGATCATTTTAATGATGCTCGATATTGAAAATAGACATCATGGACCTAGTGATGCAATGCACAACCCATCCCAGCTAACTCAGATATATCTCAAAAGGTATTTGTTTTATTCACACAGAGACAACACATTATCTATTGATTTATTCACTCCGAATATATTGATATTGAAAAGGTGGCACTCCTCTCCAGCCTCCTATCACTAAAATCCAATATGCATGATCGAGTCTAGAGCCATTTGAGATCATCAAATATCTCATTTGGACACATTTCCATATTTCCTTGCTTCTTCACACTCTGTGAAAAGTAAGAATGATATTAAGAGTCCTACGCAAAATCTTCATGATCTTGCCTGAACATCCGATTAATACGAAAGTATCTACAATGAAGATGGTAATCCTTCTTGAGCGAATATCAAAAACCTCATGGTAGGTGACCTGTGCGATTCTTTAAGAATCAAACTTGTGATAACTGGAAAGCAAAAGTGGTTTAATTCTTAACTGAAATTAAACACGTTCCAGGCCTCTACGCAATATCTTAGTGACCTTGCCAGAACACTCAGAGTGATACTGTATAGTGTTCACAGTGATGAGTGGAAATCCTTCTAGTGTTAACATCAAACAGCACTTGGTAGGTAACTTGCAAGATTCTATATGAATCAAGCTTGTGACAACTGGAAAGCAACGATGGTGCGATTCTTTAATAAATCAAACTTGTTCCCGGAATCATAATTGACGGCTTCAATCATCCAGATAATTTTATCCAAAGATTCACTCTTTACGTTCGTAGTCAGCTTTGGACAGTCGAGTAAAGAGAACGGGTTTACCCACGAAATCTTGTCAATGAGATTTTTAATTAAATCTACCTGCCACAAGTACGATATTTTATATCGTCCAACGGTCTTCACCGACCGGAGGTAAAATGCTACCGAATAGAATGAAATGTTCAAAGCCATTCCGTTCGTGTCTACTTATGTTGCAGCATTTGAAGACGGTGGCGATGCGGAATCCGAGAAGAAGTCGTCCCCGCATGCTTATACTTTATGAACTTAAGACTTTAACAAATTTAAGAAATCCTTCCGCTGTATCGAACTCTGAAGCTTTCAAGAATTACGAAGGTATAAGTATATGGGACATGAAGTCACGAAGAGGCGAATATCACAAGTGATGGATGCACAAGATCAAGGAAAGAGATTAATGCTCAAGATTGATATCAATGATCACATCAGTATGTTCACGTGAAAAGAAAAAGAAAAGAAAGACGAAGACCACGAGCTCAAGACAAGCATAGTATGCTAGGTTTATTTTTATTATTGTAACTTGGGTAACGCCCTTGTTTGGAGTGACCTACCTTAGGGGGAGATTGTTGGAAATACGTTTTACGTATTAGAAAGGATCGGTCACTCCAACAATAGTCTAAGTAATAGCTCGTAGTTTAGTTAACTTAATATTAAGCAAACAAGGCCAAGCCAAGCCTACAACATGTGTAGGCCGGCGGCCCATTGTAAGCCCAAGCCCATCTCATGGGCTTGGTTATATAAACCCTCTCCTTAGTTGGAGAGGGTGGTGGTTTTCATTCATTTTTACACATAGTTAAGTTTGTATTTCTACACTTTCTCTCTCTAAAGTGTGTGTGAAATCTACCATCTTTCTATCTCTTTCTCTCTCTAAACATAAGCAAGATTTACAATATCCTACATTTAGGACCAAAATATGAAAAAGGAAGAAAACACGGGCTTTTATCGAAGAAAAAAGACAAAAGACAAAGTCAAAAGATCGAGAGTGCAAAATGAACGGAAGTCAAAGGCCTATTCTGAAGATTTATCAAAGAAAAAGTCCAAAGACGGAAGTTTAACAAAATCGAAGAACCAAATCTAATTAATGAAGAAATAGAAGACGAGTTCATTTTATTTATCGACAAATCCCGAGACAAAGTCGAGAATGACGAGTTTATTGTCAAAGACGTGAAGACTAAAGAAAGAAAGAAAGAAAGGAAGCCCAACCACCTACCAACACTACTCCTATAAATAGAGACCTTTAACCTCAATTTTGAGGTGTTAGCTATTTCATATAGTTTATTTTTATTGTTTTCAAGTTTTTAAATATTATCTTTACATACTTGTCTTTCTTTCAAGTTATTCATGTAAGTCTTTAATCTTGTTTTGAATCTTTAATCTTTAATTTTAATTTCAAGCTTTTTAATCATCTCATTCTACCTTTCTTGTTTGTTTAATCTTCATCTTTTCCATTAACTTTGTTCATTACGATTTCGTGTTCTTATTCTTCATCCATTTCGTCATCTTTTTACATAAAGTTCTTAGCTTTTCGCGTTTCTTGGTTCGTGTTTAAAGGTTTTACAAGTTTTATCATTCATCTAGAATTCTTGATTAGTTTCTTGGTGTTTTTATTGGCTTAATATTCTTTAAAAGTTGCGATTAAAGTGCTAAAATTCGTCCTTTTCCCGAGATCCTATTTTTCGGAAGAGCAGCCATAATTCCGCAATATTTCCAATATTGCGTAATTGTTTCCTTTTGTGTCATTGCGGAATCGAACCCCTAGCATTATTGCGGAATTAACTCCTTTTTCTCTTATTGCGGAATCATCACCAGAATTGCGAAATCATTGTTTCCTCAAGATATTGCGGAATTGAATCTGTTTTCAGAATTGCGAAATCATATCAATTTAGGCATTGCGAAATTATTTCATTTTTTTAGTATTGCGAAATTATTTCATTTTTTTAGTATTGCGGAATTATTACTTTTTTATCCAAATTAATTTTCAAATTTAATTTTTTCCGCCAATTTCTTAAGTCTTATTTTTAATTATTTTGTCTTATTTTTCTTAAGCTTTGTTTAAAATTATTTTGTCTTAGAGTTATTTTAAAGTTTACATTTCTATAAAGTTTTAAGTTTTTAAAATTGCTTCTATTAGTTTATTTTACTTGCTATTTTGTTTAAATCTTTACTTTGAGTTTAATATTTTGTCATTTACATTAAAGTTTTCATTTTTATTTTAAGTTCTTCTATATTTTGTCATTTATTTTTAAGAGTCTTTATATTTAGTTTAATCTTTTCAAGTTTGTATTTATTTAGTTACTCGACGACACCTTTTATATTATTCACCAAAGACGACTGAGTCACACATTCAACCGTGGTCAATTCGATTAGACACCGAGACCAATCCAAAGAACAATTTTTCACTTAACAAAATCTAGTTATTAAAATGGCGCCGCTGCCGGCTCTTTTCGTAAAGATTAACGATTTTTTGTGAGAGACGCGTTGGATTTTAGGATCCGTTCTCTTGGGAACGTTATTTTCAAGCATATTCAAAAATCCTAAAAATTATAAAATTTTCAAAAAAAAGAAAAAAAAGAAAAAAAAAAGAAAAAAAATCAAAAATATTGTATTTCATTTTTAGTGTATGCGTACTCGATCTTCGTCTTATCTTGAGCCCGAGACTCGTAGAGACCTAGATATGGCCGGTGTGCATAATAATAACAACCTACCTCACCCCGTTGTGAATAATAACAACCATGACCCTCAACCCGACCTTCGTACGGTGGAGGAGCTATGTCAACCGACTATGAATGGACGTGGAGGACCGATTGCGCCGATGCAAATCACGGCTCCTGAATTTTCGTTGAAGCATCACATGATCCAACAAGTTCAAAATACTTGTCCATTTCGCGGATTACCGGATGATGATGCCAACAAACACCTCGATAAATTCATAACCGTCACTCAAAGCATGAAATTGCCCGGTGTTACCATGGATTTTCTCCGTCTTCATCTATTTTCACACACTTTATCCCACCATGCTGAAAAATGGTTTGATCGTCTTCCTAAGAATTCAATTCATACATGGGACGAAATGACTCTACGATTTTTGTCGCGCTACTTTCCACCATCCATAGTAACTAGTCTTAGGAATCAAATCAATGGTTTCACTCAAGAACCCGATGAGTCTCTTTTTGATGCTTGGGAACATTATAATGTCTTGATCGATCGTTGTCCTAACCATAATATGCTCCCCGTCACCTTAATTTATACTTTCTACAACGGATTGACTTTTCGTGATCGTGATACGATTAATGCTGCCGCCGGTGGCACATTTATGAAAAGAAGACCCGAGGAGTGTAGAGAGCTTATAGAGAACATGACCACTCATCACAAAAATTGGGATTCATCTGCATCCTCAAGAACAAACCCGAGGGTCAATGTTTCTTCTACTTCATCAAACCCCGAGATAGCTGAACTCACCCAAATCACCTGCCAACTAGCCGAGATGAACAAAAATCTCTTAACCATGGCTACGAACCAATTTTAACAAGTTAAAGTTGTAGCACTTTCTTGTGAGACTTGCGGCGGTCCTCATTCATACACTGATTGTCCTTCCACTCATGACAATCCGGAAACGTGTATGCGGCTCACGGTAACTATTCCACGGAAGGCTATCAAGCCCGACCTCAAGGTGATTGTAACTTGCTAAGTTATCGTTCCAACAACTTTCTTTCACCACCTGGTTTTTCTCCTCAAAACCACAACCCAAACAACTTCAATAGAAGCAATCCAAACCAACCTCGAGCTTCTAATCCATATCCACCACCCGCTCACCAAGCTCCACCCCTCACTCAACCCACGACATTTAATCATGATGTTGAAACTTTCATGAGGACCCATGGAGAGGTGGTTAAGAATCTTCAAAGCCAAATCATTAACTTGAAAGGTGATATCACTAAACAAGGGAATGATATTCGAACCGAGCTTAGAAATGATATGCAAACTTCTTTAAGCAACCAAACGAATGATTTAAGGGATATGATGGCTAGTTTCTTCCAAATTAATCAACCCTCTACTTTGGGTTCTCTTCCTTCGAATACCCATGAGGGACCTTCCATCTCTTCGCCAATAAAGGAGAGATAAGGCCCTAAGGTCATAATGAGTAATCCTACTCCCCCTTCGGTGATTCCTCCCTCACCCACTTATTGTGACATTCCTCTATTGAGGAACCCTTCGATTCGCCCACCTCCTCCTTTCATTTCTACACCTTCCCCTTCGGTTCCTACACCACCTCCTTCCATCCCCACCCCTCCACCTAAGGTTGCTCAAGAAGTGAGTCCTTCTCCTTCTAAACCTTCAGCATCTAGGCCTAACATCCCTTACCCTTCTCGGTTAGACACGGCTAGATTACTGACCAAGGATGACATTCAAGTGTCAAACTTTTTGAAAAAGATTTCTGGAGTGAACATCACCATTAGCCTTGTTGAAGCTCTTTCCCAAATGCCCAACTTTTTTAAGATGTTTAAAGATTTGCTTAATAAGAAGGAAAAAATGGCAGAGTTTGTCAACACTCTATTAAATGAGAATTGTTCTGTAGTCCTTCTTAAAGAACTTCTGGAAAAACTTGGAGATCCCGGTCGTTTTGTGTTACCTTGTACATTTTCTAAAACCGAAGCATCTACTGCGTTAGCCGATCTCGGGGCAAGTATCAATTTAATGCCATTAAGTGTTTGGAAAAAGTTATCATTACCCGATCTTACACCAACAAAGATGACTCTTGAGCTAGCAAATCGAACTCTCGCTTACCCCGTTGGTATTGCCGAAGATTTTTTCGTTAAAGTTTGTACCTTCACTTTTCCGGTCGACTTTGTTGTTGTTGATAATGAAATGGACCCTCGTATTCCGTTAATACTTGGACGACCATTCTTGAGAACCGGAAAAGCTTTAGTCGATGTTGCCGAAGGTGAACTAATCTTAAGGGTCGGAATGATCAACAAATTTTTAAGATGGGAAAGATTACAAGCAAATCCAATGGAAGAGAATCGGTGAAAATGATTGATGTGTTTCAAAACGAGTTTGTTACAACTCCATTGGAAACTACAAAGCTTGATGTCAATGATTTTATCGTTTACAACAATCCTCTTTTCGAGCCTATCTATGATAATTCACTTTTTCAAGAAAATGTGGAAGATTCTGAAGATCCTCTTCCCAATTTGGATGCACCACCAATATATGATGCTCCACCAATCTATGATGCATATGATGCTGATTCTAGTTCCGATGTAGATGATTATGATGATATTTCTTTAGAGTATAAAGACATGCCAACTTATGATGATTTTGATGATGTTGACACTCTTTCGAGTGATTCTTTAAGTGTTATGTCTCCTAATGATGATTATGATCCTATTTTTGATGAAGATCCTCCGCCAACAATGCTTGATCCTACTTTGGATGATTACTCATTTGAGGAAGATTTTGCTACTTTTCTCAATACATACTTTCCCAATGAGAATGATTCTCCTCCTTTGGACTTTGGTTATGGTCTTTATCCTCCTTCGGATATTAAGAAACCCGTTTCAAAGGAGAAGAAACCGGACGACACCAATATCCATAGTACCTATGTCTTAACACCTCTCTTCCACCTTCTTCGGATGAGATTGTGCGGTTTATGGGCGAATCTTCTAGGTCTACTGAGCCTAAGTCTTATTTTCCCCTAAAGGAAAAGGTGTTTGATCCGGGTATCGAAAATTTTAAGCCATCTCAGTATTCATCTGATGAAATAAAAGGAAAGATTTTTGAAACTTATGGAGCTATGCTTTCACTTCATCATACCTTCTACCACCGTGCTCAACAATTGCTTATGGGAACCTCGCCTACTCTTCTTTGGCTTGTCTTGTTCACCTTAAGCTTGTGCTATTTGATGGACGAGAACCATGTATTTGACCCCAGTGGATGTTCTTCAAGCTTCTTACCATTATAATCAAGGTCGAGTCAGGCTCACGACTCGGTGAACAAAAACAAGCGCTCATTGGGAGGCAAACCGATTATCTATCCTTTTATTCTGTTTTTCTAATAACTGTAGGGGGAGACCATAGTATGTGTTTGTTGTTTTCTTTCTTATGATGTGCAGGGATTCGAGCTTTCAAGATCCACTTTTGATGACTTTTGATGAACCGTGATCCCGTGTACCCGCCTTCCCGGTTCTATCCTAAACTCTTTTGATTAACTATTTTATATTTTTCAATATTAAATTAGGAATCACTTTAGTTGTCTCTTCCTTAGCAAGATGTAAACAACGTGCACAATGTCCTAAGTGTAGGGGAGGTTACTTCCACATGCTTAAACATTGAGGATGATGTTTATATTAAGTGCAGGGGGGACTTCTATCGAAGTTAAGTGGGCTTTTCCATAAATATGTCCTCATTTTAACCGAAAAATTGATTTTTTTCAAAATTTTTGATCTAGTTTGGCCTATTAGTATTTTCCTTTGTTATCGTTAATTTTCTTTCATTAGAATAAATTTTAATAAAATGGTTTCAATAAGTTTAGATGTCTTTGATATATTAGGCCCGTCGTGAATCTTTTGACTCAACCCGAGTTTACTTATCCAAGTTTACTCTAGCTAGTATCCTTAACGTGTTTAAGTCAAGTTTTGCGAGGCTTTTATATAGGTAACTTTAAAACGCGAAAGTCTTAACTCTTACGGGTTAAGAACAAGAACTTTTTGCAAGTTTCTATAATTGATCCTAGAAAGTCGTTTATCAAGGGAACTTTAAAATGCAAATTCTAAACTTGAAAAAAAGTCTAAGAAGATGCAAGATCCTATAGATGACTTGAAAACCCAAAACTTTGATTTAATTGGCTAAGCATCCACGAGTCTCATTCCTTGAGATTTTAAATTATGGAGAACGGGAGATGATAGAGTCAATTATAAGTTTGGTATTCTTTCATGAATTTATGTGAGTTAATTATGAGCTTTTTCTCCCATCGCTTGTTAATAAATAATTGCAATAAATAAGGTCGTACGATTTGAAAAGTTACTTAGCTTCTAGCACAGGATCGTTTAAAAGTTGCTCGGGATTAATTAGAGTTCATAGCCAAGGCATAACTTATTGAAGCGGGATGCGAAGATTGGCGAGTCCGAAAAGGCCCTAACAAGGCATGAGGGCTACATTTTGTTGCTAAAGATCCAAAGTGATGTGAAGAATCATTTATCAAAAATTAATATGAAGGATAAAGACACACGACGAAAAGCAAATACTCCCCTAAAGATCATGGAGAAGTCTATCCGAAAAGACCCTAGCAAGGTATGAGGATAAATAGATCCAAGTCCTAAAAGGAGGCAGATCGTTGTATATCAAAATCCCAAATAAAGATTGGAGAAAAATGAAGAAGTCGTGGTCCAGGTATGAAGAATCTCTAAAAAACTTCAAGTGAAGAAATTCCTATTATGAAGAGAAGACCATTATTTCAAGATCATCTCTCAAGATTCGAAGTATGAAGTCAATGCCAAATATCGATCCGAGAAAGGTCTCAAATCGTGAAGCGAGTTATGCCAAGATATGAACTTTATGAGGTCTCGATAAGCAGTTTTAAAAGATTTTGTCCTTTAGCTAACTATTGATTAAATCGTCCTACTTTATTTTCAGCCTAAATAACTATCGAAATAAGTCAACAACGCATCCTCGTGATCATTCAAGACAACAATAAAATATAAGAGATACACCTAGGAATAAAGGAGTCTAAGAGAATAACTGAGCCACATGAGTTTGTGTTAGCTTGCTAACTTATAATAACAATGATCTCGTTTTTAAGCTTGGTATGGGGAACGTGAAACTTGAGGGTGATAAACATTCATGACAACCAAAGCCCTAATGCAAGTCTTCGATTTCTTTACTTATTTTCTTCCTTCAAATATTTTGTAATTTTCTATCTCTTTTAGTTTCCTTAGTGTCTAGTGTTTAATAAAGGCCAAGGTGGGTTAATTATGATGGAAAATGTAAATCTTGCTTTGTAACTAATGCATTTCATGAGGGCATTGCAATGGTCAAGTGTAGGGGATTTAATAGGTGTGGAAACACCCATCCTTTTACCACTTAAACAATTAAAAACAAGACCATAACGTGTATTTAATCCCATAAATGTCAGAATTATGCGTGGTTTGTGTTTTTGTCGTGTTTTAGGACCAAAATATGAAAAAGGAAACGGGCTTTCACGGGCTTTTATCGAAGAAAAATACAAAAGACGAAGTCAAAAGATCGAGAGTGCAAAAAGAACAGAAGTCAAAGGCCTATTCGGAAGATTTATCAAAGAAAAAGTCCAAAGACGGAAGTTGAACGAAGTCGAAGAACCAAATCTAATTAGTGAAGAAATTAGAAGACGAGTTCATTTTATTTATCGACAAATCCCGAGACAAAGTCGAGAATGACGAGTTTATTGTCAAAGACGTGAAGACTAAAGAAAGAAAGAAAGAAAGCCTAACCACCTACCAACACTCCTCCTATAAATAAAGACCTTTAACCTCATTTTTGAGGTGTTAGCTATTTCATATAGTTCTCCACTTTATTTTTATTGTTTTCAAGTTTTTAAATATTGTCTTTACATACTTGTCTTTCTTTCAAGTTATTCATGTAAGTCTTTAATCTTGTTTTGAATCTTTAATCTTTAATTTTAATTTCAAGCTTTTTAATCATCTCATTCTACCTTTCTTGTTTGTTTAATCATCATCTTTTTTATTATCTTTATTCATTACGATTTCGTGTTCTTATTCTTCATCCATTTCGTCATCTTTTTACATAAAGTTCTTAGCTTTTCGCGTTTCTTGGTTCGTGTTTAAAGGTTTTACAAGTTTTATCATTCATCTAGAATTCATGATTAGTTTCTTGGTGTTTTTATTGGCTTAACATTCTTTAAAAGTAGCAATTAAAATGCTAAAATTCGTCCTTTTCCTGAGATCCTATTTTTTCGGAATAGCAGCCATAATTCCGCAATATTTCCAATATTGCGGAATCGAACCCCTAGCATTATTGCGGAATTAACTCCTTTTTCTCTTATTGCGGAATCATACCAGAATTGCGAAATCATTGTTTCCTCAAGATATTGCGGAATTGAATCCGTTTTCAGAATTGCGAAATCATATCAATTTAGGCATTGCGAAATTATTTCATTTTTTTAGTATTGCGAAATTATTTCATTTTTTTAGTATTGCGGAATTATTACTTTTTTCTCCAAATTAATTTTCAAATTTAATTTTTCCCGCCAATTTCTTAAGTCTTATTTTTTAGTATTTTGTCTTATTTTTCTTAAGCTTTGTTTTTAATTATTTTGTCTTAGAGTTATTTTAAAGTTTACATTTCTATAAAGTTTTAAGTTTTTAAAATTGCTTCTATTAGTTTATTTTACTTGCTATTTCGTTTAAATCTTTACTTTGAGTTTTAATATTTTGTCATTTACATTAAAGTTTTCATTTTTATTTTAAGTTCTTTTATATTTTGTCATTTATTTTTAAGAGTCTTTATATTTAGTTTAATCTTTTCAAGTTTGTATTTTTATTTAATTACTCGACGACACCTTTTATTTTATTCACCAACGACGACTGAGTCACACATTCAACCGTGGTCAATTCGATTAGACACCAAGACCAATCCAAAGAACAAATTTTCACTTAGCAAAATCTAGTTATTAGAAGCTTAATATCGTTTTGGAAACTTTCTATTTTTGGAAACTTACTATTTATGGAAACCTGCAATTTTTGAAAGTTACTTAGTATTACAATACAAGTATTATAATACACTAATACATGAATAATACACAACAGAATATCAGAATAACTACAGAATACACAGTAAACAGTAAAACATGACAGAATACGTATAACAAGCTAATAACACACGGAACCAGTAAAACACATGAAATTCAGACAACTCATACACGTCCATATTTCTTATGTAGTGTTATTCGACAAGGCGGATTAGTCTTCATCGTTTCCGTTAGCTTCTACTGGACATAAGGTACGGATTTCCCGTCCTTCAGTAAGGACAATCTCTTCCTTTATTAGGATTTCTCGTATGCAGCCAACTGTTTTCCCCAGTAGTTATAGATTAAATGCTTATGTTTATTAGTTACCTTAGCCATATACTCGCATGACCAGTTTCACCTAGTTATGGAGGTACCATTACCATAACACTAGAGGCACTAGTGTTATGACTTCACCACGGCGGAGTGATAGCTCCTGACGTCCCTTTTCAGTTATTTGGCCATTATATTATTATATTATCATGTGGGACGTATGGGTGCATCCTAGTTACATGTTTCAGTCAGGATTTTCATGGTGAATATGGTGTGTGCCTTGCATCCTTTACAAGGAGCTGATCCCTCCTACCCATTGACCAGTTAATTAGAGGCAACCCCTCTAATTGCATGATGAGGTCTCCCCTCCAAGTATTCATGTACGTTTTTGACCTCATGGCCCATATTGGCTAAAATGGTACATTAACTAATACATATTTTTCATAAGTAACATAAGTTATGTTTTTAGAACTAAAACCAGTTAACATGACAGACAACTAGGTTTTCCAGGACTTATTCTTTTCCGCTACCATTCATCCTTTATACTCTTTATATGCTTCCATACTTTATGTTTTTCCATGCTTTATTGTATATCCGTGCACTGAGCGTTATGCTCAGCCGTCTACTTTTCCATGTTCCCAAATGGCAGGTACCCAAGGATGCAAGTAGGAACTCCAGAGTATGTGCATTCGGATTGGAAGCTATCCGGCCTCTTTTAACTTATGCATTTATAGCTACTTTACCATACTTTACATTCTTTTGGACATTGTTTAGTCCTTTCCATTTACGGTACTTATATTGCTTGTTTGTGAGTTACTAGACTACCGATGTTTGATTCCGGTATTTCTATTTATGGTCATGAATGTTTAGACATTTACCTTGCATGCTTTGATGATATGCCATAATTTACTGTAGCACTCTATCCTATTAAATAGGGTGTTACATATGATATGTTGCATCTTTACCAACACCAAGTACAATCTTGCATTTTACATCGCTCGACGGATCACCTATGCTCTTTCTAGACCAACCACAAATCTTCCATATGCCATTCTCCTCACTCGTCTTTTCAAAAAGGTTGGTGAATACTTTCTCCATCTCGATCTTTCTCGCTTTCATCCGGTCAATCGTGTTATAATGCCTATTCGAGAGGTACAACCACGAAAGCCGAGAAGTGATCGTGGTATGAGAAGGAATGACCCACATGAGTCTGATGATGAGGACACTCCTATGTCACCAAGTGATGGTGGTGACGAAGGTACTAGTGCTCACTTCGGCTCTTTGAGTGACTCCACCCCATCCATGAACACTTTCATGGATGGGTTAGACCATATTGTTCCTCCTCCTCACTATGCCACTAGTGAAGTTCTAGAAAATCTCGGAATTGAGCATGTTCATCGTTCAAACCTTCAAATGCGTGATGAGTTACAAGATATTAGAATGGATCAAAGGAGTGCATTCAAGAGCATCGGGAATATGATCAAGAGCATTGGCAAGAAGAAGAAATGAAACTATGGTAATGGTACAAGGTTGATATGTTTGTGAACATGTTTTGTAATGTTGAACAATTTTCTTTCTTTAGACTTATTTATGTTTCTTGTTCTTAGAATTGGTGTTATCTAACTAATACTTTGTGTTATATTACTTAGTATTTTAATCCTAAGATGTTTATGTGATCGTTGTTTCAATTCACATATCTTTGTGCTTTTTTGTGTTAGTTAGCTTTCTAGATTTTAGTTTATAGTCCACTTTGGCTTGATAAATCCTTGTGAAAATCTGGGCTTTTGAAAATTGCTAGAAGATCATTTTTCTGATGCCATTGCCCACGGTTCTTTAAATATGGGGTGGTTCCTTAGTGATAAAGAACCGCAACCATATTTAAGGAACCGCAAGCTCTGGTTTCGACAGAATCTTTGCTTTACACTGTTTTCTCTAAATCTTTGTAAACATTGATGAAATTTTTGCTAAAAACCAGCTTTTTCCCAAATTAGCCTACCTAATTTCATTGTTCATCAAAATGATTTTTAACCCATTACTATTTTGATCATCTCTTCTTCTTCTTAAACCTCCCTTGGTTGATCTTCTTTTTTATCCTCTAAACCTTCTCCTAAATCTAGACACACAACCATGGTGTCCACAAGATCATCAAATTCCTCCAAACAATCCTCATCCAAAAGAAACCTTAAGATCAAGATCAAGTTTCCTAAACTTGGGTCTTCATCTTTTCATACACCCAAGAATGAGATTTCTCCAGTTCTCATTTCTTCATCACCCTCACCACCTCTTGCTCCATGCAAGACAAATTCAACTCATGGTACTAACCATTCACATGGTTCTACCTTCTCCTAATTCCAATCTAGGATGAATGAGTTGTCCTCACCCTTCGCTCCTAGTCCTCTCTTGGATGTGAACCCTCAACCTCTTCAAAGCATTCCCATTGGGAATGATATTGTTGAGCCTTTGGTTACCTCTCCATTCACACCATCAAATTCACCCATCTCACCATTAGACACCATGCCTTATCCTCTTCCTCCTCCCTCAAACACTCCAATTTTGGGTGTTCCTATTTCCTACTTTAGGGGTGATCCATACTCCTTTGGTTTTCTAAAAGATCATGGTGCAAATTTTCCATGTTGCCTCTATGACAACTAAATCATTCAAAACCTAAGAATGGAGATGTTTGGACTTCATAGGAGGTTGCAAGACTTCTTGCTTACTTTGTTCTCCATGCCTCCACCTCCTAGGAGATTAATGATGATTAATAAAAAATAAATGCTTTTAAAAGAAAATAAAGCCAAGGAAGACTACCTATCAAGAACTAGTTTAGATATTTGTGTGTTTTAACCTATGTGCTCACACTAATCAGCTTCAATTTATTTAAGATTGAACCTTAATCTATCAAAACCTCTTAAACTTGACTAAAATTGGATCAAAATGTTATCTAAATATTTTGTCACCCTTTGTCAAGACACTCTTTGTGAGTGTGTTTCCTTTTGTGCAACCAAAGCATAATCTAGTGCTAAAAGAGGTAAGAATCCAAGATTTGCAATTTTTTTAAAAAAAGTCTTATTTTTTCTCAAAACTTTGTAAAATTGCATTTTCATGTCCACTGTATGCGGATCCTTAAAGTCGCACAGCATCTTATATTTAAGGAACCGCTTGTTCTTATAAAGAACCGCGGACAGAAAGCCTACATTTGGCTCATTTTTTGTATTTCTTCTTTGACCACAGTCTTTTTCAAAGATTCTTTGTTTGCCAATTTTGGCTAAACATTCCTTGAAACCTTTTGTTTTCATTTCAAATATTTGCCTTGTCTACTTTCTTTAAATTCTCTTCTTTTGGGAGTTCTTCGTTTCATCCCTTACAATGTCTAACTCTTCTAATCTTAACCTTGACATCTCTTTGTCACAATCTTCTAAACCTAAAGCTTCTTCTTCTAAGCTTTCCAAGAAACCGAAAATCTCGGTTCGAGCCTTTGGATCAAGAGAAGTTCTTCCACCATCACCTAAATCTTGCAACATACCTCCTCTCAAAGACCTTTCCTCTTTCCCTAATCTCACTAGGCATTGTGAAAACATTTCTTACCCATTATCTCCCTCTCCACCACCACCTTCTCATCTTGATGTTCCTCCCCCATCTAACGACTTTGTTTTGCATCATGGAAGCTCGTGTGCTTGTTGTCAATTTCAACAAACTGAACTTTCTCATGTGTATGACAAGCTAAATTTTCTTGAATTTCTTCTCCTTCGACCTCCTCTCAAAGTATTTGTTCCCGTGAACAAATCTTCGAATGATGCCTCATCGTCTTATTTTTCCAATTAAATCATACTTTGTATTCTAGTTGTTTAAGTCAATAAAAACTTAAGAAATCTTGGAGGATTATCACTACTAAAGTAGTTTATGCTTATGTTGTTTATTTTCTTTATTTGTTGTTTTAAATTTTCATATTGGGTGTATGAATATTTCTCTTGTATGTTCTGTCATATTTTTGTAATATGAGTGTTATATGTGTTATACCCTTTCCCATTATTTCTTTTTCACAAATTGTTAAGGGTTGATCATGGTTAAAACTTACAATTGCTTTTGGGTGATTCCACCAATTCTAAGTTTCTAACCCTTTGACATATTATCACTTTAATTGGTATGGATGTTTCTTTTCTATCTCTATTCCACCAATTGAACTTTGATTTTGTCAAAACACCCTCCTTGGACATTCTTAGCAAACAGTTACTTCTTATTTGAGATTTCTTTTCTTCCTCCCTCTCAAGTTACTTAGTTGGTAGTGACTATATATACATTGGTGTTTCTTTTATCTGTACTAACCTTTGTGTAGCATGTCACCTTAGCTCATTCACTTGGTGTCCCAGGCTAAGGGGAGTAAACACCAAGGGGGAGCTTCTAGGAAAGTCAATTATTCTCTTCCTCAAAGATTTGTGCTAACCTTTTTTCTTCAATAAAGGGGGAGAAATGATAGTGATAAACTCGTTAATAATTCGAATAATTTTGGATTTTACATAAATGAGTTTATAGTTTGTCATAATAAAAAAGGGGGAGAGTGTTAATGCAAAGTAATACCCAAAACATTATTAGTGTTAACTAATCTTTCTTAGTTTTGATCACGACAAATTAAAAAGACACTTATCGTCAAATACAATCATAAGACGAATTATCTAACAAACACTGTCATCAAGGTAATAATCATTTAAGTATTGCACTAACATATCTTAATCATGATTAATGATCATAAAAGTGATTAGTCCTAAACTTATATTTTTTCAAATGTGACAAAAGATTTTTCAATAAACTTTCCTTTTGAGAAAATGTTTTATTAAAATGGAAAATGTAAATTTGAACATGGCATATTCCAAATGCCATAGGATAATCCTTAAAGGTAAAAAACTTACCTCAGATATTACTTCCCCAATAAAAGACAAAAGGGAGAGGAGTCTACTCCCATGGCTTCTTAAATGCCTATGCGGTTCCATAGTGATAAGGAACCACAGGACAATTAAGGAACCACACTCAGAGAGCCGTTGGCTTTTGTCTCTTATAAATAGTGGATCAAATCTGCATTTTCCATGACCCTCTTTGGACACTCTTTCTGCCATCTTTCTCTTTTCTAATTCCTAATCATTTGTAAATTATCACTAAATGTGTTAAGCATGTTTACTTATGATTATCCCCTTGATCTCTTTCTTTACCTTGTCCAAATAGAAGATCACTCACACACTTGTGATGTGATTAAAGATGAAGCCTTGATGAAGATCATCCTCTCCTAAAGATCTAGTCATGTTCATCATTTGTTTTATTTGCGTCTTGTGTAGATCCAATGTATTTTTGTATACTTAGATTAGTTGTGTTAATCCATTGTATTAGTGAATACTTGGATTAGTCTTGTGTAAATCCATTGTATATGTGTATACTTGGATTTGTGTTGTGTAGATATAAGTTACATGTGTATGCCGTTCAAAAAAAAAAAAATAAGTTACATGTGTATACTTGGATATTGAAAGTTTATGGACTTATAATTAATATTCGTGTGATAGGATCGAACTCGAGATTACAGGATTGCACACAATACGTAAAGAGTTAATTTAATTAATGAATATATTTATTGTATTTATTAATTTATTTAATAAATATATATATTATATTTATTTAATTAAATCGAGCTATATAACTAAATAACTTTAACGATCGTTAATTAATTAAGAGTTAAGTATTAACGAGTGTTAAATAATATATAGAAACAGGACTAAAAAGAAAGAAGGACGGAAGGTTCTGGAACACCCCATACGGGGTTGTTCGAGGGTCGGTTAGGGCACACAAGGGGAAGGCAAAACTTGCCTTTTATTTGTTTGGGCTACAAGGACTTCTAGGCCTATAAATACAACCCCTTACCCCTCATAATCAACATAACTTGAATCTCTCCTTCTCCTCTCCTCTTGGTCGATCGCAAGGTATACCCACGAATGGTATTCGGTTGGTTTTCTTGGTTGATCGATTGTGTTTATAATCTAGTCCTAGCCCCTCTCTAGGGTTGTTGGGTAGATTTTCCACAAGCGTTATAGCTCGGTTACATGTGCTATAATCACGGTTAGCTCGTTGTATTACGTATGTACAAGATCGTAATATAGTCTTACTTTAGACTATATCTTGATGATATACGGTATAAACCCAAATTGGTGATTCGTTCTTTATCTTTTGGATTTGCTTTAGCGTAAAGGTATGTAACCCTAATTTGATTAATTATAATTGTGTTATTATTATGATCTTGTTGAATCGCTTCCGCTATGTGTGCTTTGATCTCGTTTAGGATTTTATATAATTGTTATGATATAAATAGACCTTTAGTGGCATCGAGAGCCGTTTTAACATGTTATAATTATCGAAAATCTAAAGTTTTTTAACTAATAATTCTTTTGAGTTAAAACTATATGTTTTTTTAGGTTTTCTTGAAATTAGGGTTTTATTTTTTAAAAATTAGGGTTTTGGGCAATTTTTTAATTTAAAAAAAGAATCGTTTTGAAACCCTAAATTACATGTGGGATAATTTTAGATTAAATTGCATGATTAATTGTTATGTCATGTATGGTTACGATCCAAAGAGATTTAATTGTTAAGATTTGTGGGGAATCCATGATAACGTGCATGTTTTCATGGATCGTAAAATTATATGTTTATATGATTTTATGTGCTACGTGATTATTTGATTCAATAAATCTAGAATTAGGGAAGACTTTTATATGAATACAAAGACCTAGATTTGATTATTATTGAATAAATCATATGCATGTGGCTATATGATTCATTAATTGCACATATAAATTGTTATTATGTGTTTATGATTTAGTTTTTTACTTGTTTATATTAAAATTGTTGAATTGTTGTAAACAAGGTTTTTTATGAAAATAAATAATATGGACTAAATCATATTAAAAATAATGATTTGTTAGAGATTTAAATTACATAAGATTACGTTGATTGGTGAATTGCCATAATAATCTAACGGCATACTCCTTTGAAAAACTATAAAGTGAGTTTAACGCACCGCTGGTCATGTACCCGATTAAGAAATGAGGTGTTAAGCCATTAGTCGCTGACCAAATTCCTGGCTCGCATGTGCTTCAAATTGAAATTACCTATGATTATTAATTGAATTGTACCTTAAGGGTGATTTACCACAAATTCACATCCGAAACACAATGAATAAGGGTATTTCTTTGTACGTAGCCGAGTTCTAGTAAAAGTACGTTGTGAAGAGTTGTGGGTAAATTCTTTAATTGGTTTAACTAATACCTCAACATAATTTATGTAGAAATTTAGTCTCGTGAAGAAGTGTACTAAATGTTTTATTAAACTTATGCTATGGAGTTGTATGCATGCTTCTCCATACAATGATTTCGACATCGGAATTTATACCCTTAAAATTTAAGTCGAATGCTCCTAATTGACGAACACTTGAAATTAATTCGTCATCAAATGAGATTTTTGGGTGATGTTGTGATGGAGAGAAAATTTTTCGTAGAATGAGAATTCGTATGATAGTTTTACGTTACTCAGATTAGGCGACTTAATTAAGTTACTTAATAAGATCTGGAAACATAAGGCATTCAGAAGGGATGAAACATGTTTACAATGGAAAACTTTTTTGGCAATGTAAATCCTTTAAAAATCTAGAAATTGAAAATTGTTTGTCAATTGAATTGTTCGACAAGTCGCTATGTTGAGTACATTCATTACTAGCTGATCAACTAATGTAATGGATCTACGTCAATATAGTTCTAGAATTCAAGGAAAATAATATGGTTATTATACCAGGATAATTTTATTTTCCTGAAAGTATTTTTGTTATTGAAAATACTAATATTTGAACTTATTTCTGGAGAAATGACTCAACCAACCAATAACACTATAAGTTCCGCGTTCAAAGCATTCTTTGAACGTCCTGAACTTGCTGGCCCAAAATCAATGATTGATATCGCTCGCTAAGAATTGTCTTGAGAGCAGCGGGTACTATTGATATCTTGACTACTCCCTATCCGGAGGATCTTGCTGAAGGAGCATCTGATGCGCAAAGGCTTGAACACGCTGCTAATGTTAAGAAGCACTCTAAGGTGGCTTGCTTAATGCTAGTTAAAATGGCTCATCCACTTCAACAGAAGTATGAAATATTTTCACCTAAGCGAATGCTTGATGAGCTCAAGGCTATGTTCGAGAAGCCACAAGCTGTGGAGATCTACGACTTAGTAGATGCTTTGCATAGCTGCAAGCAAGCTCCAGGAAAGTCTGTAAGTGCCCATTACTTGGAGATGAGGGGTTATATGGAATAGCTCATTGCACTAGGACAACCCTATGATCATAATATGGCTATCAACTTGATCAATAGGTCCCTTAACAAGGACTTCAATGATTTTGTTAGAAACTATAATATGCATTGCACGGGGAAGACAGTTAATGATTTGCATGCAATGATCATTGACTATGAAAAGGGGTTAAAACACAAGGCATCTACCGCTACGCCTTCTGTACTAACCATACAAAAGGGTAGAGTGAGTAAGCCAAAACCTCAAGCGAACAAGAAGAAAGGCAAAGGCAATAGTGATAAGGGCAAAAAAGTTACGACTTATTCAAAACCTAAGCAGAACTTTGTCAAGAAGAATATATCTCAGAAGGATGAGACTTGTCACAATTGCAAGGCAAGTGGTCACTGGAAGAGGAATTTCCCTCTTTACCTCGAAGAGTTGCGAGAAATAAAGAAGAAGTCTGATCAGAGCACTGCAGCTTCAGGTACTTTATTTATGATTGAATTGTTCAATTTAACATACAAATTAAATTCCTAGATATATGATACTGGATGCGGTATTAACATTTATAATACGCTGTAGGGATTTAATTTGGAAAGTAAGCTTTCCTATAGAGAACAATTCCTGCAAGTGGGCAATGGCACACAAGCAGCGGTTGAAGCTATAGGAACATTTAATCTAGTTTTACCTTCGGGTTTAGTAATGATTTCTAATGATTGTCATTATGCACCTACAATTGTTAGGGGTGTTATTTCCTTTTCTTGTTTGTTAAATAATGGATTCGTTCACACGATTGGTAATAATGGAATTTCTGTTTGGAAAAAAGGAATTTTCTATTTTAATGCAATTTCTGTGAATGGTGTGTTTAAAATAGACATGCATAATGAATCCAAGAATGATAAATCTGTCTTTAGCATGAATAAGAAGAGAAAGTTTGACAAGAACTCTTCTTATCTTTGGCATAGTAGACTTGCCCATATTGGGAAGACTCGTATACAAAAGCTTCAACGTGAAGGTCTTTTGGAAAATATCAATGATGAATCATTCGATAAACGTGAGTCTTGTATCTCTGGAAAGATGACCAAGAAACCTTTTAATAGAAATATTGACAGAACTACTGATCTACTTGGATTAATACATACTGATGTGTGTGGACCATTTAGACATTTGTCAAGGAAATGTGCTAGCTACTTCTTAACATTTACGGATGATTATAGCCATTATGGTTATGTTTATTTACTTAAGCATAAACATGAGGTATTTGAAACATTCAAATTGTTTAAAGCAGAAGTAGAACTACAACTATGAAAGAAGATTAAAGCTCTTCTTGCTGATTGAGGTGGTGAATATTTAAGTCAAGAGTTTATAGATTATCTAAGTGAGAATTAAATTGTTCAGCATCTTACTTCTCCCTATACTTCACAACAAAATGATGTATCCGAAAGGAGAAATCATGCATTATTGGATATGGTGCGATCTATGTTTAATCTTACAACTTTACCTTTATCCTTTTGGGATTATGCTTTAGAGTCTTCTGTTCGCATTTTAAATTTGGTTCCCACAAAGAAGGTCGATAAGACACCATATGAACTATGGCATGGCAAAAATCCATATTTGTCTTATTTAAAGGTCTGGGGTTGTGAGGCGTATGTGAAACGTGACTCGGGTGACAAACTCCAACAACGATCTGTGAAATGTATCTTTGTAGGATACCCTAAGGAAACTATGAGTTACTACTTTTATCATCCACCTGAGAACAAAGTAACCGTTGCTAGGTATGGAGACTTCCTTGAATCTAATCTTGTAAATCAAGAATTCAGTGGGAGAAATTATGATCTTGAAGAGAGTCATATAGATACATTACCTTCTGAAAACACTAGCGATGTAATTCCTGTAGAACCAAAAAGTCTGGCGGTTCCACCGGAATTAGTTCCTCTACGTAGATCCACAAGGATTAAAAACACAAATAGCAATATATGTCTTAACATAGAGGATGATGATAAAGTAGGGGATCTTGGTGAACCTGCTAATTATAAATCCGCCATACTTGATCCTGATAAGGATAAGTGGATGGTTGCTATGGAAGAGGAAATGAAATCCATGAAGGTAAATGATGTTTGGATTCTTGTAGAACCACCACCGGATGCTAAAGTAGTGAGATATAAGTGGATATACAAGAAGAAAACTAACATGGATGGAAAAGTACAATCCTATAAAGCTCGTTTAGCAGCTAAAAGGTTTTACTCAAACTTTTAGCATAGACTACGAGGAGACATTTTCTCCTGTAGCAGACTTAAGAGCTATTGGGATTCTCATAGCTATAGCAGCATACTATGACTATGAGATATGGCAAATGGATGTTAAAATTGCCTTTTTGAACGGTCGCTTAGATGAAGACATCTATATGCAGCAACCAGAAGGGTATGTTGATCCTGATAATCCAGGACACGTGTGCAAACTTCAAAGATCCATTTATGGTTTGAAACAAGCATCACGTCAATGGAATAAAAGATTTGACGAAGAAATAAAAAAGTTTGGATTTATTCAGAATCGTGATGAGCCATGTGTATATCGCAAAACTAGTGGGAGTGATGTAGTATTCCTAGGCCTATATGTTGATGATATATATTAATCATGGGAAGTAACATTCCAAGACTTAAAGATGTTAAGGGTTATCTTGGTAAATGTTTTCTATGAAGGATTTAGGAGAAGCTGCATACATTCTGGAAATTAATATCTATCGGGATAGGAAAAGGCGGTTAATTGGTCTAAGTCAAGATGCTTATATAGATAAGATATTGAATAAGCATAACATGCATAATTCCAAGAAAGGTTTTCAACCTATGGAAGTTAAGCATAATCTGAGTCATGAGATGGATGCATCAACTCCTGAAGATGAGGCATACATGCAGAAGGTACCTTATGCTTCGGCTGTAGGATCTATAACGTATGTTGTTAGATGCACAAGGCCTGATGTGGCGTTTGTTCAGAACTTGGTCAGTAGATACCAACAGAATCCAGGGAAGCTCCACTGGACTGTTGTTAAACATATTCTAAAGTATTTGAGGAGTACGAAAGGTATGTTCTTGGTATTTGGAGGGAAACCAGACACAAAACTGAATGTGACATTTTTCTGTGATGCGTCCTGGCAATGTGATAAAGACGATACGATGTCTCAAACGGGTTACTTTTTTTTATTCAATGAAGGAGCAGTTGGCTGGAAGAGCAAGAAGCAAACAACGATTGCAATGCATGCTACTTAATCTGAGTGCATTGCTGCTTCAGAAGCTGCAATGGAAGTTGTTTGGATTAGGAAGTTTATTGGAGATCTTGGAGTGATGCCCTTAATAAAAGAACCTATCGATATGTATTGTGACAATTCTGCCGCAATAATATTCGCCAATGATTCTAGAGTCATGAAAGGCGCCAGACACTTTTAACGTAGACATCACTACGTACGAGAACAAGTTGAAGCTCGTGAAATTAAATTAATAAAAGTTCACATAGATGATAACGTAGTTGATCCTTTAACTAAGGCTTTGCCTAGACCAAAGGTAGTTAAGCATGCCAAAGCGATTGGGCTGCAACTAGCTAGCGAACTCATGCAATAAATCCATGATTAGTATTTGGATAAAGGATGTTACGACATTATTATTTAACAAAATAAAGATTGGGTTTAGTTTATTCTTATTACTTAAGTTTGTATCCTATTTTACATGTTTTAATCCATGAATAAATGTAATGCTAAATGTCCGTTGTCGATTAATAATATGGAAATATTATTAAACAAAGACAAATCAAAATAGCGATAGAGTATACTTGAAAGTATATTGATCGATTTTGGATAATATTCGATGAATCGAATATTGGACTTATCCCAACTATATGATTTTACTTTACGGATCTTTGTCATAAAGTAAATCATAAATAGTTATCCTTAGATTTGAGATACCAGAAAACTGTTATGAGTCTAGTGTATCTCTGTGGAATAATCTAACGCTAAACGTAATTGGTAGCCATAAGGATTATTTTCAGAAGTGTTGCAAAATTCATAAGTTTTGCTCGTAGTCAATATATAATTTATTTCCTCCAATTTTGTTTTGGAGTTTAATATACAGTTTGGGCCCCTCATGGGATTAGTAAGATGTTTGTGTGGTCACACACCAAAATTTGTTTTGGTAATCTTGCTGAATCTGTGAACGAGAAACAGAATGGTTAATGAAAGGAATGACTGAGATCGATATCCTTATTAACGTTGTATTAGAAATAAAAGGATAATAATAATGATGAATCATTAAAAGGTTTTATCCATGAGACCTTACTCGAGTTGTACTAGAGACATTGCTAAGTGTAACTAGACGCTAGTCAATGTAATCACGATATTCGAAATATGTCCAAGTGGGAGCTGAAAATTTATGGACTTATATTTAATAGCCGTGTGATATGATCGAACTCGAGATTACGGGATTGCACACAATACGTAAAGATTTAATTTAACTAATGAATATATTTATTGTATTTATTAATTTATTTAATAAATATATATATTATATTTATTTAATTAAATCGAGCTATATAACTATATAACTTTAACGATCGTTAATTAATTTAGAGTTAAGTATTAACGAGTGTTAAATAATATATAGAAAGAGGATTAAAAAGGAAGAAGGACGGACGGTTCCGAAACACCCCATATGGGGGTGTTCGAGGGTCGGTTAGGGCACACAAGGGGAAGGCAAAACTTGCCATTTATTTGTTTGGGCTACAATGACTTCTAGGCCTATAAATACAACCCCTTACCCCTCATAATCAACATAACTTGAATCTCTCCTTCTCCTCTCCTTTTGGTCGATCGCAAGGTATACCCACGAAGGGTATTCGGTTGGTTTTCTTGTTTGATCGATTGTGTTTATAATCTAGTCCTATCCCCTCTCTAGGGTTGTTGGGTAGATTTTCCACAAGCGTTATAGCTCGGTTTACATGTGCTAGAATCACAGTTAACTCGTTGTATTACGTGTGTACAAGACCGTAATATAGTCTTACTTTAGATTATATCTTGGTAATATACGGTATAAACCCAAATTGGTGATTCGTTCTTCATCTTGTAAATATGCTTTAGCGCAAAGGTATGTAACCCTAATTCTAATAATTATAATTGTGTTATTATTATGATCTTGTTAAATCGCTTCCGCTATGTGTGCTTTGATCTAGTTTAGGGTTTTATATAATTGCTATGATATTAATAAACCTTCAGATATGTGTTATTGAGTTGTAAGAGTTGTGTCTTGTTAGGTCTTACTAAACTACAAAGTGATGTGTGGTTGTGTCTTGTTAGTTATCACTAAACTACAAAGTGATATGTGGTTGTGTTTTGTGAGTTCTCTCTTAGCTTCAAAGTGAAGAGTCGTGAAGATTGGTTCTATCTTTCGATTAGAACTCGACATCTAGCCTTGTGTCGGAAAATGGTGAAGTAGGCAACGTTGTGAAGATTGGTTCTAGCTTTCGATTAGAACTCGACATCTAGCCTTTTGCCGTAATATGGTGAAGTAGGCAACGTTGTGTAGATTGGTCCTAGCTAAGATTAGGTCTCGACATTTAGCTTAGTGTCGGAAAATAATGTAAGCGATGTTGTAAGGTTCTCTCCGCCAAGAAGGGAGCTTGTGGATATAGTGGAAATCTCGAGTAAGGTGTACTCGAAGAGTGGAGTAGGAACGAAGATAGAGTTTCGTTGCCGAACCACTATAAATCTTGGTGTCTTCCTATTAGGTTGCTTCTTTCCTTACTCCTTACTTACTTTTATTATTACATCACATACAACTACTATTTGTCATTGTTAATGCATTAGTATTGAACATAATCATTACGTAACTAGCTTTCAAGTAAAAGGTAGTTTTGAGACAAACCTAATTGAAAGGAATTTTAATTAGGACATAAATCAAAGAGAAACTATTCAACCCCGCCTACTAGTTTCTACAATATTTATTATTTCAATTTTCAATTTTGAAACTATGTTGATTTGTACATGAAAAATTATAAAGAGTAAGTTTATTTTGTAAGATTTCTATAAATAGAAAGGTTTTTTTATTAATATATAGTAGAGATAATTTGATGATAAATAATATTTCAATTATTGTAAACTATTTAACTGATTGAAAGTATTATTGTTTGTTGTAACTAGTAATTATGATGAGTTTAGTTTGTGTACAAAGCGATTGACTATTGATGCGGTTTTTTTAAATAGAAAACCCAATGCGCAATATGAATAGAGAAAAAAATGGAAATAAAAAACCGAAACCGAACCGCTAAAATGAAAAAACCAAAACCGAAAAAACCGAAACAAAATGGTTTGTGATATGTAAAAACCGAAGTTTGCGGTTTGATTTTTTGTTTTAGCATAAAATCGTCCCATGTTCACCCTTATTTTTTTTAAGTTCTTTTTCCACAAATTTGACATATATAATTCTATGTCTTTTTTCTCTATCAATTTTTTTAAAATTTTTAAAATTTTTACTAAATAACAACATTTTTAGATTATGAAAAACATAAAAATAAAAAGAAGTAATTAAACAAAAATATGTTTTTTTTAAATGAAAAAACCCTACTAATCATTTTGTTTTACTAAATTAAAACATCTTTCTTTTTTATAAAGCAAAAATTAAAGTTGTGACATTTTTATAAAAATGTTTCCCAAATAAGAAATATTCTTTTAATTTATTTATTTTTAATTTTATGTTTTTCTTAAAAAAATTTAAAAATTTCCTTATTCGATAAACATTTTCAAAAAATTGATGGTGAAACTTGATGGAGAAAAAAAAGACATAAAATTATAGGTGTCAAATTTGTGGAAAAAACTTAAAAAAAGGAGTAGATAGTACTTTAGTGGCTAAATTTAAAATAAATAATATAGTGTTAAGTGAGAATTACAAAATTTTCATATTTCAATAATTTTAAAAAATTAACAAATACCCGTTATACTTTATAACCTACTAATATCACAATTACAAAATATTAAACATATTTTTAAATATTATATTAAACTAAAAAATTAGATTAAATTTATATTTATTTACAATTCCGTATGTGCACGAAAGGTATAACTAATCTTTTATATAATAAAAGAATTAGATTATTTTAGAATTTTATTGAAAAGTGTAGGTTGTAAAAAAAATAATTGAACCAATCAAATGACTTGATTTTGACACATAAAAAAGATCCATTGACGTGATTGGTGGAAAAAAGTTAAAATTAAATAAATTTAGTCAAAATTAAAAAAATTGATGAAAACACATAAAGATATAGGGTTAATACATACGTAGGTAACTAACGTTTCCATAAAAGTGCGACTAAAGTAATAACGTTTCAATTCGTTCACTCAAGTTACTTAAGTATACGGGTTGGCTAAGTAGGTTACTAAAGATTGTTAAACTTTATAGTACAGGGATTTTGTGGAAAGGTTACCGATTAAGTAGGTTACACAAAGAACTTAATACACAAACTTGGTCCCTTAATACATAAAGAAGTTACTAACGTTTACAAAAAAAGTGCGCCTAAGTTACTAAAACCGACTAACGTGGGTAAATAAAAAAATGAGTAACTCAATTAACCGGTAACATATACTTGAGTAACTTGAGTGAACGATTTGAAACGTCATTACTTTAGGCGCACTTTTTTTGTAACGTTAGTTACCTATGTATGTATTAACCCAAAGATATATGTGTCAAACTTGTAAAAATAAAGCTTCTAAAGAGGAAGAGGAGATTAATAAAACTTTAATGGTTAGATTTTAAATAAATTAGATGGACTTAATTGTAAACTTATAATTTTCTATATTTTTTTGTAACTTTATTAAATAAACAAAATACCCCCCTTAAACTTTATATCCTCTAGAATTTATATTTTAAAAACACAACATATATGTTATCTATACTATCTTACTACTTTATAAAATATTTAAGTCTTTTTCCATATTTAGAAGTCTTAAACTTTTCAGTCCTAAACATTGCTAAAAAAAGAAGTCTTAACAATTGAATCAAGATAGTGTATTTTCAAGTCAACCTGAAAAACTTATGTTACACATTCTTGTAGTAACAACAATCATTATAATCTTTATAATTGAAAAATAACTGACCCTTAGCCATTTACTATCATCATCAAAGTTTTTATTAATGAAAAGTAACAATTCATATATTGATGTACACTTTAAATATGCAAAACAAGTAACTGCTTTTCAAATCATATATATATATATATATACATTATCGTAAAACGCCTACTAATACACATTTATATTCCCAATTTCTCTCATTTATATTAACATGCAGTTAGTGTACCACTTTCGTAAAACACCACAGCCAAAACTTTTACCACTTTCGTCAAACAATTTAGTCATCGGGTACACGCCGCCGTATTGCGCGGGTACCCGGCTAGTATATAAAGGGTGTATATACACATCCTAACTCCAAACCAAAAATTAAGATAAACATATTAATAACTTAACCATTAGATCATTTTAATCCAACCCTAACTTTAAATCTTGACCATACATTCCTTTGTAACAAATTCTTAACAAATTATTAAAAAACTATTTTTATTTTTAAATTGAAGTATCTTTTAACTCATTTATTTTTTTCATAATCTAATTTCACCATATTTTATAAAATTTTGTTCTCTTTAATTCAACATCCATTATGATATATTTACAATTTTTTGTTTTTTTTTTCATTTTTAGTGATTTTATTGATTTTAATTCAATTTTTTACATTTTAACGTTAAATCGATTGCTAAAAAATAGTCACTTATTACCCGTCGCTGCATTGCGCGGGTATCATGTGTTATAAATATTCAAATAAAAATCAACAAATAAAAAATAGTCACCATGCTAGTAAAATAGTCACCATGCTAGTATTAAAAAATCAACAAATGACATGATTATAAATATTCAAATAAAAACACAAATTAGTATGAAAATGAATGCGGACTTGAGACATCGGCGTAAGATGAAAATAAATAAATGAGATTTTACATATTACAACAACATATATTTTTTCAGGTTGTTATGAAACACACAATATCTAGAAAATGATAACTAAAATTTCATTTAAACAAAGTCAAAAAATATTTGTGCAACAAATATTTACGATATGTTTGGCAAAAGTAACTGGTGTTGGAGATGGAGATGAAGATGGTGGTGGAGATTATGGAAAAAGATTATTAATAAAAATTACATGAATCAGCATTTGATTTTAAGAGAGTATGGAAGATTTTTTTTATAATCTCTTTGACTGTGCTAAACTTACACTTGTTTAGGAAAACAAGGTAAAAGCGGTAAGTATTAAGTACGACTGTTTAGAAAAACCGTGCACTAATGACCCAAAGGTGAAGTTCGTTTCCCAAGGAGGTATTTATGTGTGAATAACTTGATATGATTTTGGATTAATATGAGAGAAAGAAAAGCTGAGAAATTAGCATGACAGATACGTTAAAATTACACTACGACGACAAAACGAAAAACAGTAAAAAGTGACAAAATAAAAATTAATTCTAAAAATTCCCAAAAAATCACCAAAAATAAATAAAAATGCAAATAGGGTTTACCAATTATCAAAACTTTTTCAAACCTTTTAATAATTAAATATTAATTTTTAAATGCTAATTAAAGCCCTTAAAATTAAAATAATTAATAAAAAGCCCAAATTAGGATTTTTCAGTTTATAAAACTCTAAAATGAATAAATTAAACTAAAAACTATTTTTATAAAATTCAATACCAATTAAAACTATTTTTAAATGATTGAAAGCTATTAAAATATTAAAATAATCCTAAAAATTAAATAAATGATGAGAAAAATAATCTAAGAATTTTAAAAATCCTAACTTAATGTATTTAAACTAAGAAAAATGTAAAAGTTTCAATAATATAATTTTTACCCTAAAAACAATTTTTAATAATAAAATAATATTAAAAATCCAAAAATTATCAAATTTTCAAAAAACTTGCAAACTAGTTTATTTTAACCTAATTAAACAAAATATGAAAGTGAAATTACCAAAATACCCCTATTGGGCCATAAATGGGCTAAAAGCAAAAACAATGCACCTTAATGGGCTTTTTAGCCCAATAAGCCAAAAATCAACCAAATAAGCTGAGAAGTTCCAGTTTGACTCAAAATTTAATTCTAAACACAAAACTCTAAAGGCCCCAAAAGCTAAATATGAGTTTATCACAACTTAAATGACCAACAGCTTATTCTTAATGGGCTTTTTGGCCCTTTAAACTATAAGCTTATGCCATAAGCTCTAATTTGACACACAACCTTCTTTTGGGATGCTTAAGAGATCTGTAAAAAGAAATTTTGAAAAAGCTTAACCAATAAGCCAGAAATAAGCCAAGTATGATTTCACTAAAAGACAAAATAGTCGACTTAGAGATTTAGACCACTTCAGAACTTGATTTAACTTGCAAAAGACTCTAAATGACTTAATTAAGACAAATAAATCAAGAAAAACCCAATAAGCTAATACAAAGAAGCTGAATAAGACAATAAGCACTTATGAAAAATTCAAAAGAGTTAGTTTTCTAGTCAAACCCTAAAGTCAAAATCCCAAAAGCTCCAGAATGGTTAAATGTGTCAAATGAGGAAGACTGATTACCAAATCCAAGTTGTTACAAGTTTCAATAAGTTGAAATGGCTTATTAATAAGTTGGAACAAGATTAACACTAGCAGTGGCAACAAGCAGTAGGAAAGGAGTTCCCACTGCTGCTTAAACAGATTTGTTTTTTGCTTGAGTTCAAACCTTGCTTGTTGGTTTTAAATGGAACAAAGGGCACCCCAATAAGCTTTGGCTTATTGGGAGTCAAAAGAAACAAGAAAATCACCAAGTCCTTCACATAAATCACACAAGAAAATGCAATAATTAGTCTGTGGTGTGTTAGGCAAGGTTTGGGTACAAGTTGCTGATCTATATGGCCAATTAGTGAATTTCAAACCACCCAATTCCTCACAATACACAACCAAACTTCAAATAATCAAGTCCAATCCCTAGGTTACCATTAACTCTAACAGAATCCAAGATTTGAAACAAATAAATGCTAAATCAAGCTAGTTTTAAGCCTACTGGTTATCTGACTACTTTTTACCAAATAATACTTATGCAGACTTTGTTTCAAGCTATCCAACTAAAAACTAGTGACAGATATAACCCTATTACCACTATCTAGGTGTGTTTATCCAGATTTAAAGCAAAATATTGGTTAAATACCTATCTAAAAGCCTACTAACAAACACCCCTTAATAGTTGAATAACAAGATTATGCATACAAGTATTCATAAAACTCCACAAATCAAGAACACTCAACACAAATAGATCACAAATCACTCAAATAACTGATTTAAAGCAGAATTAAACAGATTAATGCCACAAAACTCATCCAAATCACATAATACCATAGAAATATGATAAAATAGTAAAAAGTGTTGAGAGATAAAACCTCCAAGATGTACATCCACACCTTGGGGGTTTTGAGCTTAAGTGGCATCTTAAAAAGCCACTAGCTTCCCACTTTTGTACCTGAAAATGATTAGAACACCAAAAACACAAATATAAAATATTTTTCAAAATTCCAAAAATATTTCAAAACCTCTTTTGAAAACTTTTCAAACACGAATGAGAACAAGTTAAGATATTGGAACTCAGACTTGCTATGCTTAACACCAACATTTAACAAGATAAAAAGGAATTATATTTTATAAAAAAAAACCAACTTTTATTTGAATAAAAAGGAATTACAAAAGGTAAATAACAAGCCTGGAACAAAGGGATCGCCACAAGTTGGGTCTCCTTTTATAGGCAATACTTACAAACACTGTTCACAAACCCTAACGACCTAAATTTCCTAAACTAGCCTTGAAGAAGCTTCTAGTCTTGATGACAGCTTGTTTGGAGGAATCAGGGACGTTCATTTTGATCTTGGGGACCAAGGAATGAAGATATACCATTGATTTGGCCATGTCATGAAAGTTTGCCACATGTCGTCTTGTAAATGGTCCTTGTGGGGTCTTCCTGGTAGTGGAAATGATGTATTTATTTTTGGGATTTTTTTTCGTGTAAGGTGAATCACACGTGAGTTGACTCAATTTGTTTTTCCCCTTTGTTTTGCTTTACTTCGCACCTGGGTAAAATGATCTTCAAGCTGTGGTAAAATCTCTACAGTAAGAGTTACCCGCCTTTTTCGCATGTTTAAACTTTCACTTTTGTGCAACTATGGTCCTTGGAATCCTTTGTTACTTTCATTTGAAGTTTATTAAGCCTTCCAATCCAAATCCTTTGTTAATTAAGTTTCGTTTTTTCATAGTTTGGCCACGAAAACTTTCAACAAGGTATTTTAGGGCTTAAATAACTTTGGGATATTTACACAAATGACCCTTTTGTGTTTTAAATCATAGACTAAGGACCAAATGTGTAATATTATTGAACTTCAAGGGTTTTCATTGGATGTTTGATATCTTGGAGGACCATTGTTGACAATTCTTCATTTATACGGGAATAAACTTGCCAAATCTTCAAAGTTGAGGGACTATTTTGTAATTTTGACAAACTTAAGGGACCAAACTTGTAATTATGAATATACAAGGGTATTAAGTGTCATTTCTTCATTGATGAGGGATCATTCTTGTACATCTTCAAGTCTTCAAGGTATATTCTTTGAGAAATCATGAACTAGGGCCCGGTTCATTGTGCGGCTTCGTTTCTCGTGTTCGTTTTTCCTTGTTTCTTGTGATCTTTTGTCTTTTTCACGATATCCATTCCTAAAATACACAAGTAAACAAACACAATCATAAATATGGTATTTTAATGACATTTTATACATTTAAAGCCCGAAAAGAACGATGAGATCATGTATAAATGTCATCTCATCACTCCCCCATACTAAACCATTGTCGTGCCCTCACGCAATGATAGAATAAAGTATCTAAGCATCTCCAAAATTCAATTTTATTAACCTTTATTGAAAAGTAAAACTTGCTACAATACTACAAAGATATGTTAAAGACATAATGTATGATTTTCATCACGAATGTGACTTTAGTGTCAATGAATAGAAACAAGTGAATGTCTCATAGTGAAGTCCGTCATCCTTGATTGTCATACATTCCTTTCTAAGTGTAAAAACGAGATCATTGTTGGTACAAGTCACAATGCTAACACTACCCATACGTCCAAATTGTGTAATACTTTTTCTCCCCGCAATCCTAGTTATTATGAAAGGAAAAGGTATCTAGAATTTTTTTAACTATATGTCATGGATCACAAGTGATTCATATTGACTTATTTGAGTATTTATTAGTCCGAAAGTAAAGTAGCACGATTTAATCGATAGTTAGCTAAAGGACAAAATCTTTTAAAATGGCTTCTCGTGTATCTCCTTAAGTCCATGTCTTGGCATAACTCGTTTCACGATTTGAGACCTTTCTCGGACCGATATTTTGGCATGTACTTCATACTTCAAATCTTCGGAAGACGTTCTTGAAATTATGTTCTTCTCTTCATATTTTGGAATTTCTTCACTTGACATTTTTTAGAGATTCCTCATACTTGGACCACGACTTCATCATTTTTCTTCAATCTTTATTTTGGATTTTGATATACAACGATTCGCCTCCTTTTAGGACTTGGATATATTTATCCTCATACCTTGTTAGGGTCTTTTTGGATAGACTTTCTCCATGATCTTTAGGGAGTAATTGCTTTTCGTCGTGTGTCTCGATCCTTCATATTGATTTTGGAATAATGAATCTTCACATCATCTTGGATCTTTAGCAACAAAATAGAGCTCCTCATGCCTTGTAAGGGCCGTTTTGGAACTTCACCAATGTTCGCGTCCCGCTTTAATAAGTTATGCCTTGGCTATGAACTTATTCAACCACGAGCAACTTTTAAACGATATTGGGCTAGAAGCTAAGTAACCTTTCAAATCGTATGACCTTACTTATTGCAATTATTTTATTCCTAATGCATTGATCTTATAGGAGAAAAAGCCACAATTAAAAACATATGAGTTTTTAAAAGAACATTTTCATGTTCTACGCTTAGCATGATCACTTGTCTAACTCTATCACTTCTCGTTATTCACTATTTAAAGACCTCTAATTAAAGAGACTCGTGACTACTTAGCCATGCAAGTCAAAATTAAGCCAAATTTGGATTAGCTTCATTAAGACTATATCAAATCGAAATTGTGGGTTTTCAAGCCACCTATAGGATCTTGCACTTTCTTAGACTTTTTCAAGTTTAGAGAATGCATTTTAAAGTTCCCTTGATAAGTGACTTTCTAGGATCAATTATAGGAACTTGCGAAAAGTTCTTGTTCTTAACCCGTATGAGCTAAGACTTTCGCGTTTTAAAGTTCCCTATATAAAAGTCTAGCAAAACTTGATTCAAGCGGGTTAAGGAATGTAAAAGGATCTAAATGCCCATCAAGTCAAAATTAACTCTAATTCTACCCATCGGAAAATATACATTCGTGTCTTAAAAGCACTTATGAAAACTAAGAAAATTTTAAAATTTGGTCATTTTTTAGCCTTATTAGCAACAAAACAAAACGATGAAAATTGGAAAACGTGAGGGCGTAGCAAGGCAAGTATCTATTCACCCCCTACTAAAATTAAACATTGTGCTCAATGTTTTGAGTCTAAAGTTAGAGCACCCCCATACTAGAGACGAAGAGTCGAATGCTTAGGATCTAGCATGGAAAGGGTGATCAACAATATCTAAAGCTGTTTATGAATTATGCTAAAAGATATTTGTTAGAACAATAAAGGATATGTCATGGATTCGTGAAAAACTTTTCAAGAAAACGATCGAGGCTCACGTAAACGAACACGAGAGTCTTCAATCGTGGCGATGATGATGATATAGATAATACATTCATAAACAACCACGAGACAACGAGTTGGAAGGGCAAAAATCCTCTCTCATTAACTACATTAGAAAGTGATAATATATACAATGATAAGCATGGGATCTCCCCCACGAGGCACCTCGTTTTTTATTACCGAGTCATGAGCTCGACTCGATCCCCTCAATGCTAATTATCATTGGGGAAGGTGACTTGGTCGAGGTCGTACAAAGAAGGGACTTCCCCCACCGAAGTAGTGCTTAAGCCTATGTCCATTCACCTTGAAATTAGGACCATCATTTTGAGCTAGCTCGATGGTCCCATAAGGAAACACTTGTGTTATGGTGAATGAACCCGACCAACGAGATTTCAATTTCCCGGAAAATATCTTCAAACGAGAGTTAAAAAGTACACTTGATCACCAACGTTAAAAACCCGGTTTTTAATCTTTGAATCATGAAACTTTTTAGTCTTTTCCTTAAAAATCAATGAATTTTCATAAGCATTATCTCGTAATTCATCCAATTCATTAAGTTGTATTTTCCGATGATCTCCCGCGGTCTTCAAGTCATAGTTGGCATGCTTTAGGGCCCAATGTGCCTTGTGTTCCAATTCAATAGGCAAGTGGTAATTCTTTCCATAAGCCAACTTATAAGGAGTACAGCTGATAGGTGTCTTATAAGCGGTCCGAAAGGCCCCTAAAGCGTCATCGAGTTTGTCAGACCATGAAGCACGGTTTTCTCCAATCGATCTCTCTAAAATCCTCTTCAAAGCTCGGTTTGAAACCTCGACTTGCCCACTCGTTTACGGGTGATAAGCCGTAGAAAGACGATGTGTAACTCCATATTTCTTTAAAACCTTCTCGAATTGGTCATTACAAAAATGGGTTCCACGATCGCTTATAATAGCACGAGGGGCTCCAAACCGAGAGAATAGTTGCTTCAAAAACTTCACTACCACACGAGCATCATTCGTAGGAAAAGCTTTAGGTTCCACCCACTTAGATAGGTAGTCGACGGCGACGAGGATATACTTGTTTCCATGAGACGATGGGAACGACCCCATAAATTCAATGCCCCAAATGTCGAAAATCTCACACACTTGAATTATATTTTGCGGCATTTCATCCGTTTGCGACGATTTTCCTTGACGTTGGCAAGAATCACACGACTTCACAAGTGCGTGTGCATCACGATTGATCATAGGCCAAAAGAAGCCGGCATCGAACACTTTCTTAGCCGTGAGATTGGCACCGTGGTGACCACCCGTGGGTCCCTCGTGACAAGCTCTAAGGATGTTAGAAGCTTCGGTACCAAAGACACAACGTCGAACGAGTTGATCCGCACAAACTCGAAAGAGATAAAGTTCGTTCCAAAAATAGAACTTGAAGCCAAGAAAGAATTTTCTCTTTTGTTGTGTCGTCATACCCTTGATTATGAAGTTCCCCGCATGGTAATTTGAAATGTCGGCAAACCATGGGGTGTCGTCCTTAGAATTCAGTACACCGAGAGTCTCGAGAGGAATTGTTTCGGTGATTTCCTTGTTCTCGAATACATCTTTGTGAGGATCTTCTAAGCGAGATAGATGATCGGCCGCTAGATTCTCGGCTCCTTTTTTGTCAAGTACGGTGACATCAAATTCTTGGAGGAGGAGCATCCAACGAAGCAATCTCGGCTTAGCATCTTGCTTAGCTAAGAGGTACTTGATAGCCGAATGATCCGTATACACGATTATTTTAGTCAAGACGAGATAAGGTCGGAATTTCTCAAAAGCATAAACCACGGCAAGGAATTCCTTTTCCATTGTGGTGTACTTAAGTTGAGCCTCGGTCATCGTCTTGCTAGCATAATGGATAGGACGGAAGTGTCTTTCATAACGTTGCCTTAAGACGGCCCCAATTGCATAATCACTTGCATCGCACATGATTTCAAAGGGTAATTCCCAATTAGGACCAACAAGAATGGGGGCTTCGGTAAGTTTCCTTTTAAGAGTTCCGAAATCTCTAAGACAATCCTCATTGAAGTTAAAAGGAGCATCCTTCTCGAGAAGGTGTGTCATAGGTCGAGTGATTTTCGAAAAGTCTTTGATGAAACGACGATAAAAGCCTGCATGGCCTAGGAAACTCCTAACTCCCTTAACGGTTTTGGGATGAGGTAACTTGGCGATGACGTCTATCTTAGCTTTATCGACCTCAATCCTCGCTTTCGAGACCTTGTGCCCTAGGACGATTCCTTGTTTACACATAAAATGACATTTTTTCCAATTAAGCACAAGGTTGGTTTCTTCACAACGTTTTAACATTTTCTCGAGATTAGATAAACACGACGTGAACGAATCACCAAACACCAAAAAGTCATCCATGAATACTTCCATCGACTTCTCGATCATATCATGAAAAATAGCCATCATACACCGTTGAAACGTTCCCGGTGCATTGCAAAGTCCGAAAGGCATTCTACGATAAGCAAACATTCCATAAGGACACGTAAACGTAGTTTTCTCTTGATCACGAGGGTCGATAGGGATTTGGAAGTAACCATAAAAACCATCTAAAGAGCAATAGAAGTCATTTCCCGCAAGTCGCTCCAACATTTGATCCATGAAGGGCAAGGGAAAGTGGTCTTTACGAGTGGCGTCATTTAACTTTCGGTAATCAATACACACCCTCCAACCGGTCACAACACGAGTGGGAATTAACTCGTTGTTTTTATTGGGCACAACGGTCATTCCTCCCTTCTTAGGGACACAATGGATTGGGCTCACCCATGGGCTATCGGAGATAGGATAAATCATTCCCGCGTCAAGAAGTTTTAAGACTTCCTTTTTTATGACATCGTGAATTTGGGGTTTACCCTTCTTTGACTTTGAATTGCGGGTTTATAGTCCTCCTCCATTAAAATCTTGTGAGTACAAAATTTTGGGTCAATGCCTTTAATGTCGGAAATTTTCCACGCAATTTCCCCTTTATGAGCTTTGAGAATTTTAACAAGTGCGGCTTTTTCATCATTAGCAAGATCTTTTGCAATAATAACCGGAAACTTGTCATCACCTTCCAAGAATGCATATTCGAGGTGAGATGGAAGATCTTTCAATTCAAGGATTGGCGGTTCCTCGATTGATGATTTTTGTTCAACACTCATAACTTCCATTGGTAGAAGAAATGGTGGAATGAGAGTATCATTACCAATAATCACCTCATCTTTATTGTCAATTTCATTTGAAATAAAATCGCCTCCTTGGAATGGAGTGAGATTTGGTGTAGTATTAGCAAGAATCGGATCCAAAATAGTTGATTGTCGCTTGACGAACTATCGGAAAAACCTTACACTTCTTGTGAAAACTCATCGCAAACCACATCGACTAAGTCAATATGGTTGATGGTAGCGATTGCATAAACATGAGAAGGTGTAGCATTTTGAGTAGCGTTTATAACAAGTTCCTCTTCGTTGAATCTCAAAGTAATAGTTCTTGCATGAACGTCGATAAGCAATCTCGAGGTGTCTAAAAATGGACGACCTAAAATTAGAGGAACTTGAGGATCCGCGGGGATGTCAACTACTATAAAATCAACGGGATAGTAGAACTTCCCCACTTTCACGAAAACTTATTCTGCTACTCTACATGCGAGAATCATAGAATGATCAGCCATCTCGATAGACATGTTCGATGGAATAAGAGCCGGAAGCGATAGCGGTTTCCAAATGGAAAATGGTATCAAATTAATGCTCGTACCAAGATCGGCCAAGGCAAGGCATTCTTTCATATCTTGTATATCACAAGGAATGAGAAACTTCTCGGGGTCACCAACTTTTTCTGGTATTCAATTAAGATAAACTAAAGAACAATTAGATAGCTTCGAGAGCTTTTACTTATCGTTCATCATACCTTTGAAAGTGGAAGCGAAACGAGGCATGTATAACAACGCGTCGGCTAAACTTACATTAAAATGCACTTGTTGAAACATTTTTATAAAAAGCTCAATTTGTTGTTTGTTACGTACTTGCATTTTCTTTTTGTTTCGTCTCGATGGGTAAGGTAAGGGTGGTGTGGGTTGGGGCATAGGCATCGGCCTTGGAATCTCGGGTTCCACAATTGGTATTGGTTCAATCGTAGGTGTGGTATGAGCGGTACTTCGTGGGCTTGTGATATGCTCCTTTTCGACCATCACCTCGGGTTTTTTCTCGATTTCCTTCTCCGTAGAAGTACTAGGACGAGAGATTGGTTCCTTGAAAGTTTTACCACTACGAGTAGTAATAACCTTCATTCTCCCTTCGGGTTTGCAATGGTATCACTTGGAAGACCACCCGAGGAAGAGGGTTTACACATGATTGCTTGAAACATTTTATCCATTCGATCTTCAAATTTTGATTGCCTTATATCCGCTTTTAACAAATCTTGCTTAATCTCATGTTGACCTTGTTCCATCTTTTGTTGATTTTGTTGAAGACGTTGAACGTTTCCTTCCATTTTATTAGCATGAGTTTTCAATTCATTAGCAAGTTCGTTTTTAAGCTCGTTTTTCCAACTCGGATCTTAAGCTAATCATCTCACGTTGCATGTTATCAAACTTAGCATCATTTGCTTTTGCATAATCCAAAAATTCTCGATTGAGATTTTTAGTGTGAGAGTTTTGAAAACCTTGTGTAGTGTGTTTGATAATAACGGTTTTGGTTTTGATTTTGAACTTGCCCATTCCTACTTTGGTAATTAACCTTGTTGTAGTTACGTTGATTTCCTTGATAACCACCACTTTGATTGTTGTTTCGATAATTGTTAACATTTTGATTTTGGGGAGCTTGATTTGGACGGGAACCTTGGCCGTTTTGGTTGTAAGTTCTCGTTGCTACGTAAGCACTCGAAGTGTTACCACCAGCGGTAATGCACTCGGAAAAATCATGAGCTCCACCACAAGATATACAACTCTTTTCAACCGCTTTAACCGATGCGGAATTCAAAGCATCTTGTGCTTTCCAATGTGTCATAAGCGTCAAAAATCTGTCGAAAAACCGATTTTCCTCATTAGCTTCATCATTTAAGGCATTCATGTTACGAGACGATGACGATGACGATGAACCCATATTGGCAACACTCGGTGTGTTACGAGGGTTATAAACCTTAGATCTATTCTCGATAACCTTTAAAGCTTCATCGGTCATTTTGCACAAAAAATTACCACCCGCGGCGGCATTCAAATAATCTCGTTCATGATCATTAAGCCCATTATAAAAAGTATCAATTTGATGCAATTCCGAAAAATCATGGTGAGGACATTCATGTAACATTTCCTTAAATCGTTCCATGCCATTGAAAACTCTCATTATTACGTTGTGTAAACCTTGAAATCTCATTTTTCAAATGTGTTGTCTTAGATGGTGGAAAAAATTGGTTCACAAACTTAGAAACGAGATCACCCCATGTCAAAATCGAATTTGGCGGTTATTTCTCGAGCCAAATTTTTACGGGTCCATCTAACGAGTATGGAAACAACATCATCTTAATGGCGTCACGCGGAACATTCTTAAACTTGCTTGTTGCGGTGAGACGATTGAAATTCCTTATGTGATAATGCGGGTTGTCTTTTTCATGACCTTGAAACTTGTTTGCTTGTAGCATCGACATTAAACCCGTCTTAATCTCGAAATTCTTCGCAAGGATGGCGGGAATCACAATCGCTTCTCCAAAACCCTCGGTGGGTGCTTGAAGCAACTCCATCATAGTACGATTAGCCATGGTGACTATTGGTTCTACAACGGGTTCGCAAATTGGAGTTTCTTATTCAATCAAAGGTCCTTGGTTTCGACGACTTTTGCGAGCTCGTTTTGCTTGATTACGAGTTTACATAAACGTGACGTAGAACGTGGAGGTGAGCAAAGAAGATTCTTTTGGGTGTTTTGTTGATTTTCAATTTTTTGTGTTTTTGATTGTTTTTATTTTTTTTTGGATTTTGTGTGTATTTGTAGACAACAATCTACCAAATCTCTCCTCGAATCAAACTCTTGATTAAATATGCCTCAAAGAATGAAAACAATCACGTGGAGTGAACGCCTTCGATTTGACTTTAGAACTTTGGTGAAAACCAAATTGCTCAAGAGGGTTTAATCACAAAGAAACCAAGCAAATATATATGATACGTAATAATACTTTGGGCGGCAAAACCCTCGATTAGCCTTCAATATCAAATACTCACAAGTGAACGGGGGGAATGAGGTGGCGCGAATCACTTAAGTACCTAGCTTCCATTTAACGGCCTTTTATAGCACGTTGCCTATCTATTCACCTTATAGTTCGTATTTTTTTAAAATCGAGCTTCACAAAAGTATTTATCTATTTTTGCCTTTTTCTTTTTGTTTGAGATTTGAATACAATAATTAGGAGATCAAATCCCAATTAAGGTTGTGTTTTCACACTTTTAGAGATATTTTGTATTTGTTGTGATACTTATACAATATAGTAATAATATTTTCACAAAGAAAAATGAAAAAACCGATAATACGTTAAAAACAAAAAGGACAAATTAATCACGATACACCTCCCCGGCAGCGGCACCAAAAAGATTGTGGTAAACTTACACTTGTTTAGGAAAAGAAGGTAAAAGCGGTAAGTATTAAGTACGACGGTTTAGGAAAACTGTGTACTAATGACCTAAAGGTGAAAGTTCGTTTCCCAATGAGGTATTTGTGTGTGAATAACTTGATATGTGTTAGCCTCAAAAAATATTGAGTCAAACAAGAATGTTCGGTCATAGGTTTATATTGTAATATTTATTAGAACGTTGTAATAGTTAGTTAAAATAGTCATGACATTACGGGCTTGATGGTTAACTTAAAAGACCTCTTTCAAGGTACTAAGCATTTATTCAAGCCCGGCCCAAAACATATATAGTCTATTAGAGAGCCCGCATGTGGGTGGACTATATAAGCACCCTCCTAGCATGTTAGGAGGGTGGATGTTCTCATTTTTCTTTAATCTAATTTCACAAAGTTTCTCCACCTTCTCTCTACTTTCTCTCACTACTTTCTCTCTCTAGAAATCTTTATTATTTTCATCTATTTTCTATTAAACTACCATGATGAAGTGAATAAATTAGGGAACAACAATTGGTATCAATCGCCACGGGGTAGATTGTGTTTGGTTGTTGGTTATTAATTTGATTCGTGTGATTTTTTCCTCTCAATCATCACGAATTAATTTTTTTAGTGTTTTTGGGCTCTAAATCTTGATGTAAATCACTTACATAGATTTGGTAGGGATTTGGTTAAGTTTTTGTGGTTAAAATCACAAGTTTTTTAGGTGTTTGGATTGGTTTTTGGGATACGGTTCGTGTTACAGTAACTTTATTTGGTTTTCTTCGGAATGGGGCTTTGATTATTCCGAAAATTGTAATTTTCGGAAAAGGGTTTTATTATACAGAAATAGTGCTTTTCGGATAAGGGTTTTACATTGCGAAGATTGGCTGTGTATCCGAAGAATTTATTCGAAGAAGTGCTTTTATCCGAAAAAACCAAGTATTCCGAAAAAGCATTTTATCCGAAGAATTGAATAATTCCGAAGAAACTGCTTATTCCGAAGATCTCAGGTAAAGTTTATTCCGAAGAAAGAGATTTTATCCGAAAAAGCCTTGTTTTCCGAAAAAGGTAAGTTTCCAGAAATTGTTCACTATTCTGAAAACATTCATTTATCCGAAGAATACTGGTTATTTCGAAGATTTCACTTATTCCGAAAAACTTCAGTTTTCCGAAAAACCATCAATATTCCAAAAAACTTCAGTTTTCCGAAAAACCATCATTATTCCGAAAACCTTCACTTATCCGAAGATAACCATTGATCCGAAGATCACCAGTTATCCGAAGATCACCACTTTTCCGAAAATCTCAGTTATTCCGAAATTTCCTCATTTATCCGAAAATCACCATTTTTTCCGAAGAATCTCATTATTCCGAAAAATACTACTTTTTCCGAAAAACTTCATTTATCCGAAATCCACCATTAGTCCGAAGAAGGGTCATTTATCCGAAAATCAGCACTTATTCCGAAAAACACCATTTTCCCGAAATTTTCACGTTTATCCGAAATAGATCCATTTATCCGAATATATACCAATATTCCGAAAATTGGAATTTTTTACAAAAGTTTCGTGTGATTTTTCTCCTTCGAATTTTTGGTTTATTGTGAAGACAATTTTTAGGGGATTTTAACATTTTTTTTCATCGACAACAACAATCACAACACATCTACTTAAGATCCGTTTTCACTTCAACAATTTCAAGTTTTTCAACATGGATTCTACTCAAGAGTATCGTGTGACAAACAACAACATCATGGTGGCGGGCAACAAAGAGAGACGACCAATTTCTTGTGACTGGTAGATATGCACAATGGCAATCAAGATTCCTTCGATATCTTGACACAAAACCTAATGGTGATGTTCTTCGATGTTGCATTAAAGAAGGACCCTATACTCTCACTACAATAACCATTCCTTCAATTCCAGCAACCGACTCAACGACCGGTTCCGATGAACAAACAATTGAGGAAACATATGAGAACACTTCGAAATAGAAACGCGCTTGGATTGATGTAGAGAAAGAAGCAATCTATTTGATTCTAAGTGAGATTGGGGATGATATTTACTCAACGGTTGATGCATGTTCTACTGCTAAAGAGATGTGGTTTGCCATTGAACGCTTGCAACAAGGTGAATCACTTAACAAGCAAGATGTCAAGACTAACTTGTTCTGGAACTTTGGTAAGTTTACTTCATTGGATGGGGAATCAATTGATTCATATTACTCAAGGTTCTACAAGATGATGAATGACATGACAAGAAACAATTTGCAAGTCTCCACCATGCAAGTCAATGTGCAATTTCTACAGCAACTTCAACCAGAGTGGACACGGTTCGTAACTTTAGTGAAACAACAGAGTAAGTTAGACGAGGTCAACTATCACACGCTCTTTGACATTTTGAAACAATTTCAAAATGAGGCGAATGAACTTCGTGCTGAAAGGATAGCAAAGACTGCTAATCCACTTGCTTTGGTGTCTACCACTCAACACGTTCAAGATCATCGCTTTCGTGCTCCAAAGTCATACTCCACTACATCATCCTCACCAAGGTACTCCACTACATCATTCTCACCAAGATACTCCACTTCATCTAAGTATTCTGCTCCCACACGATCACGTGACAAAGAACCAAGAGCACCATCACCATCACCTGAGCCATCATCTGAAGAGGACAGTGATGAAGAACTAGCTCAGAAGGATAGGGAAATGAAGCAACAAATTGATTTCATTATGAAGAACTACAAGAAAATCTTCAAACCCACCAACAACAATCTTCGAACATCATCAAATACAAGGAACCAATATGTTGAGAGTCCTCAAAGGTATGAAACACGTCAACATGGTGAAAGTCCTCCAAGGTATGATCGACGTAATCTAACACATGTTGAGGGTTCTGCACGGTATGATCGACAAACTACTAAGTATGATGCTCAGAGGATTGCTACTGCTGCTGGGAATAGGGAAACTATTGGTACTCAAGTGGTTCAGCAAAGTGGGATTCAATGCTTTAATCTTCAAGGATATGGGCATATGGCAAAGGAATGTAGGAAGCCGAAACAGGTTTGGGACTCTGGCTATCATAAGGAAAAGATGCTGCTATGCAAGAAAATGGAAGTTGGGGTTAAACTGTCGGCTGAGGAAGGAGCAATGCTTGATGACACTGATGATGAGGTCTCCGATCAAGAACTTGCAGCATATTACTCGTACATGGCAAATGTTGAAGAAGTTCTCAACGTCTCTGAAGATGACAATGGTCCTATCTTTGACACTGAGCCAATCGATAAGGTACACACTGAAGAGGAATATAATGTGTTTGGTAATATTCATGAGCATTCTGAGCTACCCAAAGCCATTAATGACACATGTATGATGGAAACGGTTGATAGCAATACCACACCCGATTCATCAGACATGTGCAATAATGAGTCTGAGGATGATCAACATGCAAATGAGTATGATGATGACGAGGAGCGTATTGCGCTTGCTAACTTAATTGCTTCTTTACAAAAAGATGTCAAAGAAACTAGAAAAGGTCAAAAGCAATTAAAGAAGGCAAATGCTACGCTCACTCAAAATTTTGAAGAATGCAAAGCTGCTCTAATTAAATCTAGTGAGACCATTGATAGCTATATAGCTCAGCTTCTTCAAAAGAGCAATGAGGTTGAGGGGTACAAAGGGTGCTTAATTAATGTTAAAAAGGACGATTTTCAAGAGAAATATAACGAAACTCTTAAGATTCTTGAACAAGAGAAACGCAATTATAACACCTCTTTGAGTACTGAACGTCACAAAACGTACCTTGCTACCACTAAAGTCAATGAGCTAACTCAAGTAAATAGTTTTCTTCAAGAGGATAAAACTAAACTTGTTAATGAAAAGAAAGCTTTGGTTGAAAAGATGGAAAAGGATTTCAAAACTAAACAAGCGAATGACATCGACAAAATGGTGGAACTTGAAACTCAACTTGATTTTTACAAGAAAATTGTTTACAAAACTAACCAATCAATTCAAACCATGAGAATGTTGGCACCTCGTTCGTTTTTCAAGGATAGACCTAGTTTTGCAAATCCTAAGTACCTTGAGCAAGCTCAATCTGAGATTCAGCACTTGTATCTTAATGAGTCCCAATGGACCGATCTTGACTGCCTTGTTGTTAGGCCCGATAGTGAAGAGACAAACGATGTGGAAGAAGAGAGTAGACCAAAAGTTAATAAAGAATTTGTTAAACCATATAATTATGCTTATGAAAACAGTCTTTATGGTCTTTTCAAACCGCAAACACAGAAAACTCGTGAGCAAATATTTTTCGAATGTGAACAAATAAGAGTTAAATGGAGACAAGCTTTTGCCACTAAGAAAACTAATGTTTTAAACTTTATTGAATACTTGCCATTTAAAGCTTCTGTAAGCAAGAGTAAGCAAGCACTTAGTATTCTCAAGAGTAACATTGAAAATTTCAAAAAGGTTGTTGATGATGACTGAAAAAAACAAGAACTTTCGAAAGGAGACAAAGAAATTCCTCACGATATAACTGTGCTTGTGAAAAGTATTTTGATTCCGCTTGCGGAAAGAACGCAAAAACATATTTTGGAATTTGAAACATTAATTAAGCAAGAAATGTTCGATGATTTGAAATATGTGGAATCTCTTGAACAAGAAGTGAACGACCATCAACCTGAAAGAGACGAGTTTCCTACAGCTTATGATCTACTCTTACATGAATGTCTCTCAAAAGATATTATGTGTGCTTATGTTACATCCTGTGCTGATATTGATGAATATTCTGATGTTGCATGCAAATATCTTGATCAAGTTAAAGAATGTGAACGTCTTGAAACTAAGCTTTCAAATAAAGTTGACCCAAAAGAGTTTTCGTTACTTCAACATAGATATGATTATCTTCAAAAACATTGTCACTCACTTGAACTTGCTTTGCAAAAGAAAGTTGACAGCTTTTCCAATGATACACCTTTGGAAGTAAAATTATCTGAGTCATGTCGATTACTAAACAAAAAAAGTCTTGATATTTCGGATTTGAAAGCTCAGTTACAAGAAAAAGACATAGCAATAGCAGAGTTGAAGAAACTCGTTGCTAAGATGGGTGGAAAAGTTGTGGAACCTAGCGTTAAGAAACCTGTTGTTAGACAACCCAATGCCTCTAAAGTGAATAGATCCTCTATCTTGGGAAAACCATATGCTTTCTCAAATTCTTCGTTTGCAAAACCTTTGTTTGCCCCCAAGATGGATGGAAAGGAAAGGTTACCACATACTCAACCCATAAGGAATATTGTAGCACCAAGCGTTAAGCACAATAATGTGATTAAACCAGGGATGTATAGATAGACCACTAAACTCACAAACAAAGTTAGTCACTCGCCTCAGACTTCTAGAAACACTAATATTCATGTGTTTTCTACTACAGGAGTAGTATCCACTGCTAGTGTTAGCCGTACTCAGCTTAAGAGCACTCAAGTGAATGATAAGGTCTAGAAACACAAGAGTCAAGGGAAGATGAAGGAAGTAGAAGAACACCCTAGGAATTTGAATGTTTTTAAGAATAAAAATTATGTAATCGCGTGTAATGACGATTTGAATGATTTGAATGCTATGAATGTGAAATTTGTTTGTGTCAAATATGGAAAATGTGCTAATGCTAATCATTCTATGTGTGCTATCAATAATGTCAAAGGCGTAGATACTAGAACTAAGAAGCAAGTTGCGATGCCTGTTGGTGCTAGTAAACCCAAACGCACTATGAACCATTCTGGTGCAACCCCCACTAAGAAAAGTAATGCATCAGACTCTACCACTAAGAACCCTAGAAGCAGAATTATGGAATTATATGAGTCTGCAAGCAAGTCTTGGAAATGGTGGTTTGATAATCAATGTCCTCCAGGATATAAATGGATGCCTAAAGTTAGGACAGAAAATGTGACAACGAGTGTTAGTAGGCCTTTAAATGTTGCTAAGGACACTAATGATTTTACAATCACAACTACTGTGGTATCCAATTTAGCAAATGCTCCATCATGTTCTAACTCTTTTGCAGGTGATACAAATAATTCTCTTCATACTGGACTCCGGATGCACGAAGCACATGACGGGGAATCTCAAGCTTCTAATTAACTTTGTGGAGAAGTTCCTAGGTACCGTCCGATTCGGAAATGATCAGTTTGCACCGATCCTAGGATATGGAGACTTGGTTCAGGGAAATATAACGATAAAAAGGGTATACTACGTCGAAGGGCTCAATCACAATCTTTTCTCGGTTGGTCAATTCTGTGATGCAGATTTGGAGGTTGCTTTAAAAAAGAAGACATATTTTGTTCGTGATTATCATGGGAATGACTTACTTACCGGCACACGGGGTACTGATCTCTACACTATTTCACTTCAAGACACAACTTCATCAACTCCAATTTGCTTCATGGCTAAAGCTTCAACGACTCAGGCATGGTTATGGCATCAACGTCTATCTCATCTCAACTTTGATACCATCAACTTCTTTCCAAGAAAGATATTGTGAGAGGCCTTCCAAGCTTGAAATCCATCAAAGATCATCTTTGTTCTTCTTGTGAGCTTTGTAAAGCTAAACGAAGTAGCTTCAAAACAAAGACTACACCAAGCTCTAAAGGACGGTTAGATCTTCTTCATATAGATTTGTGTGGTCCCATGCGTGTTCATAGTATCAATGGGAAGAAATATGTTATGGTAATTGTCGATGATTACTCAAGGTACACATGGACTCACTTCTTGAGGTCCAAGGATGAAACACCCAAAGTTCTCATCAGCTTCCTTAAACTGATACAACGTGGTCTTCAAGTTCAAACAAAAGTGATTCGTACTGACAGAGGCACATAATTTTTGAATTTAACTCTGAGGAACTATTTTGAAGCCGAAGGAATTGAACATGAAACATCTATTGCTCGAACACCCGAACAAAACGGCGTTGTTGAAAGACGAAACCGTACTTTGGTTGAGGCAGCTCGAACACAATTATCCGCTTCAAAACTACCATTATACTTTTGGGACGAAGCCATGTCAACCGCATGCTATACACAAAACCGATCCTTAATTATCCCAAGACACGAAAAGACACCATATCACATAATTCATGATCGAAAACCTTCACGTTTTTTGATGTACTTGTTACATAATTCGAGATGGTGAAAATCTGGACAAGATGAAAGAGAAAGGTGATGCATGTATTCTTGTGGGATATGCAACTCAGTCTAAGGGATATAGAGTTTACAACAAGAGAACAAAATTAATAGTCGAGACTATTCACATCCGATTTGATGAATTACAAGAGATGGCACTTGAACAAAATTGTTTAAGTCCCGATCCACAACGACAAACGACTTCCGTTCACAACCGCATGGAACTCGGAACTCAAGACCACAACAATGAACCGTCACGTTCAAAGCTGGTTCAAGGAAATGTTCCAAGAGCGGATATGACATTCAACACGACAATTGAAGAGTTGGAAATGTTATATGGACCAATGTATGATGAATATTTCACGGGGGAGAAACATGTTGTATCGAAGTCTTCCGCTGTCACTCATGATAAGAATGATGATAACGATCATCGTCAACAAAAGGATACAACTTCATCTACTTCAACACGGGTTGTTGCAGATATACTTCCTCGGAATATCACATCAACAATCGCTCCTACAACATCCACAACTACTGTCATTGCTCCAGAGAACACAAATCAAGCATACAAGGCATTATCTGCCGAAGACGAATTTATCAACCCATTCGGTACACCGGTACACGAAACTGGAGAGTCTTCTACTCGCCATGTTGATCCGTCAAATATGCATACGTTCTACCAACGACACCCATCTACACATCATTGGACCCGAAATCATCCTTTGGTTCAAGTAATTGGAAACCCTTCATAGCCCGTTCGTACAAGACGACAGCTTAACACCGATGGTGATGTTTGTATGTTCGCACTCGCCGTGAGTACAACTGAACCAACAAATATCAAAGAAGCATTGGCAGATCATGCTTGGATTGAATCGATGATGGATGAACTTCAACAATTTTAACGACTTAAAGTATGGGAACTTGTTGACAGACCATACAATGTAATACCATTAAATCTTCGAAGGATCTGGAAAAACAAGATGGATGAAGAGAACACGATCATCAAGAATAAATCTAGGCTAGTGGCTAAAGGGTATGGCCAGAAAGAGGGTATTGATTTTGAAGAATCATTTGCACCAGTAGCTCGTTTGGAAGCGGTCAGGATTTTCCTTGCTTATGTTGCACATAAGGGATTCATCGTTTATCAAATGGACGTAAAGACGACGTTTCTTGATGGTCCTTTGAAGGAAGAAGTCTATGTCACACAGCCGGAAGGATTCGTTAATCCTCATTATCCTGACAAGGTGTATCGTCTCCACAAAGCATTATATGGACTAAAGCAATCTCCAAGGGCGTGGTACGACGAGCTCTCAAAATTTCTGGTCTCCAAAGGTTTCTCAAAAGGTTCCATTGATATAACTTTGTTTACTTATAAATATGGGGATGACATTTTGCTTGTGCAGATTTATGTTGATGACATTATTTTCGGGTCTAGAAACCCAAAACTTTCAAAATGGTTTGAAAAAGTAATGCACAGCAAATTTGAAATGTCTATGATGGGCAAACTAAAATTCTTTCTTGGAATTCAAGTTCACCAATCCCCAAGTGGTATCTTTATTAGCCAAGCTAAGTATTGTCAAGAGATAATAAAAAGGCATGGTATGACCTCATGTGACCCCGTTGGGACAACATTATCAACCACATCCCTAGATGCTGATTTGGAGGGAGATGCCATAGATCAAACGAAATATCGTTCCATGATCGGCTCTCTCATGTACTTAACAGCCAGCCGACCAGATATATCACATGCTACGTGTTATTATGCACGATATCAAGCACGACCCACTGAAAAGCACCTCAAGGAGGTTAAACGGATCTTTCGGTACCTTAAGAATACCATTCACATGGGACTCTGGTATCCGAGGGAAACCGGTTTCTTTCTAACGGCCTATTCAGATTCTGATCATGCAGGGTGTGTTGATACACGTAAATGTACTTCTGGTGGTGCACAATTTCTAGGTCAAGATAAGCTTGTGGGATGGTCTTCCAAGAAGTAGGATTGCACATCATTGTCATCAGCCGAAGCGGAGTATGTGTCTCTATCTGCGTGTTGTGCTCAAGTTCTTTGGATGAAAACACAACTCACGGATTATGGCTTCCACTTTGATAAAGTACCTATGTACTGTGATTCAAAGTCCGCCATAGCCATCTCCTGCAATCCGGTACAACATTCCCGCACAAAGCACATTGATGTCAGATATCACTTCATTAAGGAACAAGTTGAAAAGGGTATTGTTGAACTATACTTTGATAGAACTGATTACCAATTAGTTGACTTGTTTACAAAAGCTCTTTCGAAAGAGAGGTTTGCGTATCTTGTTAGGCAAATTGGGATGAGATGTTTGACTCCAGCAGAACTGGAGATTCTGGCAAAGTAGCCTGCTTGATTCATCTATCAAACATCTGCCTGTAAATATTAATGAAAAAGCAAAATACAAAATTAAAAAATCTTTGATAATCCAAAAATATTCTTCTCGACATGTCTTTCAGTATCGATAATATGGACGTACCTAGAAATGTTTCTCAATAATGACACGTGTGTGTACATAAATCTCGAATGAAAGTTGTAAATATTTTTCAAAACATGTCATTTCTACTTTTAATAAAGGAAAATGTCTATTTTGGACAATATTTCCAAACAATGGGTAGAGCAGTCTATCTTGGGTTGAGCTTGTCACAAAACATTCAACGTTTTGAGCTCAACACAATCGCTTGTAATCACTTTCAGATTGCAACCCGGATCTATATTCACGGGGGAGTGTACGCTTTAGTACCCCGACCCTCAGCAAAAGAAGAGAAATCTTCTTACACTTGAGTGGATTTGTCAAGACATTCAAAGTCTATGAACTCAAGTTTATGCGTTAGAAAAACTTTTTCGCCAAAAAGAAATAGAGTTTTTCAAAAAGCGTTGAACACAATTTTTTCAAGAATTTCTTAATGATTATTCAAAATCTTTCAAAAATTGTGTGTTCAACAACTCATATCCTCAAAAGTTTAATGTGGATCATATCCTCATAATGACAATTCAATATGATCAATTTTTGAGGGGGGGGGGGGGGGGGGGGGCGTTCCAAATTAAAGCTAAGTTTGACACATTTTTCTGCCGAAAAGTTTCAAGACTATTTTTCAAAAATATATTTTAATCAAATTTGGTATCTCTAATATCAAACGATTTTATATATTAGATATAGGGGGAGAAAATGTGATTAAAATATGATCTAAAGACTCAAGCACTCATGGTTACGATCAAATACCCACAACATCTTTAATTCATGACGTTATTGGTGTTAAAAGGGTGGTTAGGTTTAAGTCCTATGATCCAACCAGAACCGGAGGGATCTTCCCAGGGACAATCCAATAGATTATTAGAAGTCCTTAGGAAAGATGGAGTAGAATGTGAACGTATTTGAATGTCGACTAAGTACTGAAGCTAGCACTAGAACAATCACAACAAGGTGTTAGTGATGATGTCTTGGTAAGCATTGAAGGGGTTGAAGAATGAAAAAGAAATGTAAGGATAAAGGGTATAAAGAAATTAGCCCTCCATACAATTTAGGCAGAAACCGGGTCAACACATCATGAAGACAACACATCATGGACCCAATGATGTAATGCACAACCCCTCCCCAGCTGACTCAGGCTTCTCTCAAAAGAAGTTTGTTCTATTTTCACGAAGATCAACATGACTTCTATTTACTTTCTCACTCCGAGATAGTTGATATTGAATAGGTGGCATCTGCTCCAGCCTCTGACCACTAAAAGTGCACAAATCGAGTCTAGAGCCAAGAGATAAATCAAATCTCGTTAGGACACACGGATGAAGATCAAGAGAGTCTTACGCTATATCCTTGCGATATTTCTAGAACACTCAGAGTGATACTACCTAGTATTCACAATGAAGAGTGGAAATCCTTCCATTGTTAACATCAAACAGCACTGCTGTAGGTCATGTGTAAGATTCTTTATGAATTGAACATATGTAAAACTGAAAAGCAACAGTGGTTTGTTTCTTTATCGATTCAAACTCGTTTCAGGTTTCTATGCAATATCTTTATGGTCTTGCCAGAACATTCAGAGTGATATTTATTAATATTCACAGTGATAAATGGAAATCCTTCTAGCGTCAACATCAAACAGCGCTACGGTAGGTAACTTGCGAGATTCTTATGAATCAAGCTTGTGTCAACTGGAAAGCAACAATGGTAAGATTCTTAATGAATCAAACTTGTTCCAGGATTTTGAATTGACGACTTTAATCAAGCGGATATTTATCCAATTGATTCACTCTTTACGTTCGCAGTCTTGCTTTGAGACGGTCTAGTAAAGAGAACGGCTAGTACAGCCGCGAAACCCTGTCAAGGAGGTTCTTAACTGAATCTACCTATCACAGGTACGATATTTAATATCGTGTAACGGTCTTCACCGACCGGAGGTAAAACGCTACCGATTTAGGACGAATGTCAAAGCCATTCAGTCCGTGTCTAAGTTTTGTCTCAAGAAGGTGATGTTACAGTGTACTTAGAAAAGTCGAAGATTCATAACCACATACTCATGTCCAAAGACATTCAACAATCAAGAAAGCTAAAGACTTCCGCAACTCTAATGATCAAAATCTTCCTTATCAATTCAGTAGAGGAATAACCTCTCTTCAAAGGAGATTGTTAGCAAGCTTTCAAGATTGTGCAAAGTATGAGCATGTGGATAAAGACACAAAATCGCAAGATGGGAAAGACAGGTCAAGAATGATTTGAAGATCTCAAGATAAAAGACAAAGTCGAAAGACAATGACAAAGGCTCAAAGATCACAACATGAAGGAACAAAAACTACTATCACACGTTCAAGACTCATTTATGACGAAATTCGAAATCTCCATTGAACTCTAAATATCGAAGAGGAATGACCTCACATTGGGGGAGATTGTTAGCCTCAAAAAATATTGAGTCAAACAAGAATGTTCGGTCATAGGTTTATATTGTAATATTTATTAGAACGTTGTAATAGTTAGTTAAAATAGTCATGACATTACGGGCTTGATGGTTAGCTTATAAGGCCTCTTTCAAGGTACTAAGCATTTATTCAAGCCCGACCCAAAACATATATAGTCCATTAGAGAGCCCGCATGTGGGTGGACTATATAAGCACCCTCCTAGCATGTTAGGAGGGTGGATGTTCTCATTTTTCTTTAATCTAATTTCACAAAGTTTCTCCACCTTCTCTCTACTTTCTCTCTTTAGAAATCTTTATTCTTTTCATCTATTTTCTATTAATCAACCATGGTGAAGTGAATAAATTAGGGAACAACAATATGATTTTGGATTAATATAAGAGAAAGAAAATATGAGAAATTAGCATGACGGATACGTTAAAATTACACTACGACGACAAAACGAAAAATCGTAAAGAGTGACAAAATAAAATTTAATTCTAAAAATTCTCAAAAAATCACCAAAAATAAATAAAAATGCAAATAGGGTTTACCAATGATCAAAACTTTTTCAAACCTTTTAATTAATTAAATATTAATTTTTAAATGATAATTAAAGCCCTAAAAATCAAAATAATTAATAAAAAGCCCAAATTATGATTTTTCAATTTTTAAAACTCTAAAATGACTAAATTAAACTAAAACTATTTTTATAAAATTTAAAACCAATTTAAACTATTTTTAAATGATTAAAAACTATTAAAATATTAAAATAATCCTAAAAATTAAATAAATGATGAGAAAAATAATCTAAGGGTTTTAAAAATCCTAACTTATGTATTTAAACTAAGGAAAATGTAAAAGTTGCAATAATATAATTTTTACTCTGAAAACAATTTTTAATAATAAAATAAAATTAAAAATCCAAAAATTATAAAAATTTCTAAAAACTTGCAAACTAGTTTATTTTAACCTAATTAAACAGAAAATGAAAGTTAAATTACCAAAATACCCCTATTGGGCCCCCAAATGAGCTAAAAACAAAAACAATGCACCTTAATGGGCTTTTTAGCCCAATAAGCCAAAAATCAACCAAATAAGCTAAAAAGTTCCAGTTTGACTCAAAATTTAATTCTAAACACAAAACTCTAAAGGCCCAAAAGCTGAATATGAGCTTATCACAGCGTAAATGACCAACACCTTATTCTTAATGGGCTTTTTGGCCTATTAAGCTATAAGCTAATGCCATAAGATCTAATTTGACACACAACCTTCTTTTGGGATGCTTAAGAGATCTTTAAAAAGAAATTTTGAATAAGCTTAACCAATAAGCCAAAAATAAGCCACGTATGATTTCACTAAAAGACAAAATAGTCGACTTAGAGATTTAGACCACTTCAGAACTTGATTTAACTTGCAAAAGACTCTAAATGACTTAATTAAAACAAATCAATCAAGAAAAATCCAATGAGCTAAGCCAAATAAACTGAATAAGACAATAAGCACTTATGAAAAAGTCAAAAGAGTTGGTTTTCTAGTCAAACCCTAAAGTCAAAATCCCAAAAGCTCCAGAATGGTTAAATGGGTCAAATGAGGAAGACTGATTACCAAATCCAAGTTGTTACAAGTTTCAATAAGCTGAAATGGCTTATTAATAAGCTGGAACAAGATTAACACTAGTAGTGGCAACAAGCAGTGGGAAAGGAGTTCCCAATGCTGCTTAAACAGATTTGTTGTTGGCTTGAGTTCAAGCCTTGCTTGTTGCTTTTAAATGGAACAAAGGGTACCCCAATAAGCTTTGGCTTATTAGGAGTCAACAGAAACAAGAAAATCACCAAGTCCTTCACATAAATCACACAAGAAAAGGCAATAATCAGTCCCTGATGTGTTAGGCAAGGTCTGGGTACAAGTTGCTGATCTATATGGCCAATTAGTGAATTTCAAACCACCCAACTCCTCACAATACACAACCAAACTTCAAATAATCAAGTCCAAACCCTAGGTTACCATTAACTCTAACAGAATCTAAGATTTGAAACAAAGAAATGCTAAATCAAGCTAGTTTTAAGCCTACTGATTATCTGACAACTTTTTACCAAATAATATTTATGTAGACTTTGTTTCAAGCTATCCAACTAAAAACTAGTGACAGATATAACCCTATTACCACCATCTAGGTGTGTTTATCCAGATTTAAAGCAAAAGATTGGTCAAAGACCTATCTAAAAACCTACTCCCAAACACCCCTTAATAGCTGAATAACAAGATTATGCATACAAGTATTCATAAAACTCCACAAATCAAGAACACTCAACACAAATAGATCACAAATCACTCAAATAACTGATTTAAAGCAGGATTAAACAGATTAATGCCACACAAAACTCATCCAAATCACACAATACCACAGAAATATGATAAAATAGTAAAAAGGATTGAGAGATCAAACCTCCAAGATGTACACCCACGCCTTGGGGGGTTTTGAGCTTAAGTGGCATCTTAAAAAGCCACTAGCTTCCCACTTTTGTACCTACAAATGATTAGAACACCAAAAACACAAATATAAAATACTTTCCAAAATTCCAAAAATATTTCAAAACCTCTTTTGAAAACTTTTCAAACACGAATGAGAACAAGTTAAGATATTGGAACTCATACTTGCTATGCTTAACACCAACTTTTAACAAGATAAAAAGGAATAATATTTAAAAAAAAAACAACTTTTATTTGAATAAAAAGGAATTACAAAAGGTAAATAGCAAACCTGGAACAAAGGGATCGCCACAAGTTGGGTCTCCTTTTATAGGCAATGCTTACAAACACTGTTCACAAACACTAACGACCTAAATTTCCTAAACTAGTCTTGAAGAAGCTTCTAGTCTTGATGACAGCTTGTTTGGAGAAATCAGGGACGTTCATTTTGTTCTTGGGACCAAGGAATGAAGATATACCATTAATTTGGCCATGTCATGAAAGTTTGCCACATGTCGTCTTGTAAATGGTGCTTGTGGGGTCATCCTAGTAGTGGAAATGATGTATTTATTTTTGGGATTTGTTTCGTGTGAGGTGAATCACACGTGAGTTCACTCAATTCGTTTTTCCCCTTTGTTTTGATTTACTTCGCACCTGGGTAAAATGATCTTCAAGCTGTGGTAAAATCTCTACCGTAAGAGTTACCCGCCTTTTTCGCATGTTTAAACTTTCACTTTTGTGCAACTATGGTCCTTGGAATCCTTTGTTTCTTTCATTTGAAGTTTATTAAGCCTTCCAATCCGAATCCTTTGTTAATTAAGTTTCTTTTTTCATAGTTTGGCCACGAAAACTTTCAACAAGGTATTTTAGGGCTTAAATAACTTTGGGATATTTACACAAATGGCCCTTTTGTGTTTTAAATCATAGACTAAGGACCAAATGTGTAATATTCTTGAACTTCAAGGGTCTTCATTGGATGTTAGATATCTTGGAGGACCATTGTTGACAATTCTTCATTTATACGGGACTAAACTTGCCAAATCTTCAAAGTTAAGGGACCATTTTGTAATTTTGACAAACTTAAGGGACCAAACTTGTAATTATGAATATACAAGGGTATTAAATGTCATTTCTTTATTGATGAGGGATCATTCTTGTACATTTTCAAGTCTTCAAGGTATATTCTTTGAGAAATCATGAATTAGGGCCCGGTTCATTGTGCGGCTTCGTTTCTCGTGTTCGTTTTTCCTTGTTTCTTGTGATCTTTTGTCTTTTTCACAATATCCATACCTAAAATACACAAGTAAACAAACACAAGCATATATATGGTATATTAATGACATTTTATGCATTTAAAGCCTGAAAAGAACGACGAGATCATGTATAAATGTCATCTCCTCACTCTTATAATTCGATACGTCAAACAAAGATTATTTTTCAGATGACTTATTTTAAAAAAAATAATCACAAGCTCCTTATAATCTTGCTACCAAACATACCCTTATACAAAATATCAATTAATATTATCACATAATAAAAAATAATTTAAAACTCGTGGGTTCATGAGTATAGTAACTAGTTAAGTATTAAAAATTTAATATTGTTTTGTGGAATAATATTAAGTATTACAAAATCATGAATTTATAAATCATATACGTATAAAGTTGATGTAAATGATTTGTTGATTAATAATCAAGATAAAACTATTTAAAATACAAATACCGAAAGTAAAAAGAGTATAAAATTCGAAAAATAAAAATTGAAGCGAGTTTATATTAATTTACACGGTATACAATAAAATAGTATTATAATCAAACATATAAACATCAAATATTTTTAAAATATATATAATATACATAAAATCGTAATAATAAAATTACTACTTAAATTGTATCTTATTTTCAAGTCCCGTACGTGCACGAATAAACTAGTAAGTAACGAACTAGCAGGGTACCCGCGCGATGCGGCGACGGGTACCCTGTAATTAATCAGAAAAAGGTAAAAAAAAATGACTCCGGTCAGGCCTGGTTCGCTTATTTGCATAGGTTTTGGTCGGTTTTCTCCAATCTTCGATTAAACCCGTTGACCTGATCCGATTTTAAAATCATACGCACCACCAACTTGTAAGTTATATAAAGTTTTTTTGTGTTTTAATAGTTGTACAATTTGTATAATAAGATACGTATATTATTCAATTTAAGGGTATTTTTAAAATATTATTAATTAGAGTGTTTAATATATTAATTAATGTGTATTTGTAACATATGCTTTATAACATATATTAATTAAAATGAATTTTAGAAAAGTGATGGTAATGATTTTTTTGTGAGTATTGTATGCTATAATTGTTGTATATTTGGCTTTTGAAATTGTATTACTTAAATTATTTTTGAGTTGGTGCATTAAAATGATGTAAATCATGTTGTTTTAGTTGTACTACTTAAATTTTGTATATTTATTAAGAAGAGAGTGTCTAAAATGATTTATATGTAGGTATAGATTTATAGTGGAGATAATTATAATAATAAAATTTAATTTAACTTTTGTAACCAACGTGCTATATTAACTTGTATAATATATATTTAACTTTGTACAATATGTATGAAAACATGTATTAATTAAATAATTAATAAGAGAGATATTAATCTCTTTATATGTAATATAGATAGAGATATACAAAACTATAAAAAAAATTGACAAGTGTCCCACACCGCTTTACTTTATCACTCTTAACATAACCCGATAACCCGACCCGATGCGGCAGACATACCAATTTAGGAAAGGAAAATGAAACATTGTTGTTCGGTTTCTTTAACAACCTTAAATTAAACTCTTTGGGTTTCTCTCAAGAGTTTTAGGGGTTTTCATCATTTTGCAAAATACATCAAAAAGAGTTCAAAACTTTGCAATTTTATCTTCATCAGTCCATGCATCACTCCTTTTTTAACTGGTAATCATGTAATCCCTTAATCTCATTTAAATTATTGTTTTGATTGCTTGTTATTAATGGGTGTTTGGATTAGCTTATTTAAGTGTTTAATCTTATTAAATGGCTAAGAAGAAGAAGAAGAAGGTGGTAAAGATGTAAATAAGTGAAATAAGCCCAAATAAGCTGTTTAGGATGAAGAGCTTATTAGAAGAAATTAGTATAAGCTTTTTAAATTAGTTTTATTCAAATAAGCTGTTAGGGTTTATCATGCAGATATGTGTTGTGTTAGAATGAGTTATTTGGTCACTTGCTAGTTTATTTTAGATGGGTTTTCTCGGGTTTTGCGCCACAAACGGAACTGAATGATGAACCTAGTTCAAATCCTAATATGTGTGAGGTCTCAAGTTCAATTCCTGCTAGGTGCAAACAACCTTGAAGTGGCCACGCCAACCTCCTGAAAAGGGAGGGCTTTACCTGGTTTGGTTTGAGTCTGTGTGGCCGTGGGTTCAAATCCTGTGGATTAGTCGGCCAATGTGTCAGGAAACCATGCTTACCCAAAAAATAACCAAGTTCAAAGTTTGTGTTTTTAAGATTCTTGAAAAATGTTAATTTTAAGTTGTTCTGGGATTGCTTACTTTTTCTGCTTATGATTCTGCTTAAAAGTAAGTGTTTATCAGCTGCTTATAAATAAGTATTTCTGGAAGTGTTGTTTGAATTTGCTTCTATTGTAAAATGTTCAATAATACTTAAAAGGTAAGTGTCTTTTAGAATGTTTCAACCAAAAACATTTAAAAAAGGTTCTATGTTAATTTTGTTTGTAAAAAAGTAATTTTTGTTTCAGTAAAAGTAAAGAATTTTGAAATAACCAGCTCCCTACCCGCTTATGAGAATCTGCTTACCCGCTTATGAGAATCTGCTTATTTAGTTATTTACCAGAAAATAAGGCACACCAGCAGAAGTAGTTTGGATAACACAAAACCGCTTCTACTTAAAAATAACCAGATAAGCAGAAAAGTTGAGCAATTCGAAATAAGTGGCGCCTTTTGTAGAATGGTGAAACCCCATTTCTGTTATAATTTGAACTGTACTTTACCAAATAGAAGAAAAGTCTAAGAGTCGAGAACTGAACCATATATGTATTAAGATCTCATAGTTCAGAAAAAAAAACCTTTTTTACCGTTGCGTGGTACCTGTAATATTTATGTGTAGTAAAGAGTCACCCTTCTTATTTCAACCTATTGTAGGTAAAATCTTGCTCAATGTTTAATAACAAAATGAAATGACCTCAAATAACATGATGGCATGTTTCTATACCAAAAAAGTTTCATCATTGTTACCATTATATTCCCAGTAACTTATATACCTCGGTCAATGGCATAATAGTTATGTATACTGAAGTCTCCATTCTTGATAATTGCATCTTTAAATGTGTTGCTTGCAACATATGGAGTGCCGCTTTCTCAATTTCATAGTATGGCACTTTATGTCCTTTCAATTAGAATTAACTTCTCAAATCTGGATGGCAGTTTTTAGTTTCATGATATTTTGAACAGAGCTTGAGTTTTAACATTTAAGCTCATGGAGTGCAATAGAGACGAGGCTATCAGAGCCAAAGGAATTGCAGAAAAGAAGTTGACTGATAAAGATTTCACTGGCGCAAAGAAGTTTACTTTAAAAGCTCAAACTCTATATCCCGAGCTTGATGGTATATCCCACATGTTGAACACTCTTGACGTTTACCTCTGTTATGAGAAAAAGGTCAATGGTGAGTCGGATTGGTACGGAGTTCTCGATGTAAATCCTTCTGATGATGATGAAACAATTAGGAAACAGTATAGGAAATTGGTGCTCATCCTTCACCCCGATAAAAATAAGTCAGTTGGTGCAGATGGCGCGTTTAAGATACTTTCAGAGGCATGGAGTTTATTATCAGATAAGGCTAAAAGATCCGCTTATAACCAAAGAATAAATTCCAGAGTATTTCAACAAAACGTTTCACCTCCATGTGTGCGTCGTTCATCAGCCCCTGGTACCAATGGACTTCACCCTTGTACAAACAGAGCAACTTCAAAGCCGAATGTAGGCCCTGTTGAGATCCCCCCTTCAGTTGTAGCCAAAGCCCAAGCCCAAGTTAGGGCCCAAGCCAAAGCTCAAGCCAGAGCTCAAGCCAAAGCTCAAGCCAAAACCCAAGCAAAAGCCCAGTTTCAAGCCCAAACCGCCCAAGCCAGGAACCAAGCGTGGGACCAAGCTAAAGCTCAGGCACATGCTTGTGCACAAGCCCCACCTCCTGTGGCTCGTGGAAATAAAAGCTTTTGGACCAAGTGTGATGGATGTGGTATGAATCATGAATATGTGAAACTGTATCTGAATCATACTATTCGTTGTCCCATGTGTAAGAAGCCTTTTCTTGCTAAGGAAGTGCCAAATCCAACATCGGGTCCTGATTTATGCACCAAGAAAAACACTGGCCCTTCGAGAAAAAAAGGGCATGGTAATGTGGACTCTTCGGTGGCTGCAAGTATTGTCCGGGAGGCTACTAATCTGTTGAAAAGAGGTAGTGAAGAAATCGGCGCTCAATGGGACTCGAAAAGGAGAAAGGGGGAAAATGGTGGTCCATCGTCTAATGTTTAGGGATGTTAGCAAAAACTTGAGCATCAGGCACTTGCAGTTGACTTTCCTGATTTTGACTTCCACAGGTTTTGTCCGAGATCTTACTGAAAAATCTTTCTGGTCATTCCAAAGGATTTATTTATCAGTAGATTTTCTTAATATGTTACTATTGTAACTTATTGCAATGTGGTTTTGTATGGGACATGATGAGTCAGGATTTACAACAGTTCTGCAAGAAATAGATGTCTGTTTCTACTTCTGTAGCTTAGTCAGTAGCATGTTTATTCATGTGATATGAGTCAAATCCTAGCTAAATCTTCCAATTGCTGTATGGTACTGTATTATGCATTGTAGAGATTTACGTCTACCTGCTTTGTAATGGTTATTTACATTTATGATCTAGAAGAGAAGTTTGTGGCAACTGGCTGACAACCTGTTTTCCAATGTTGCAAACAACGCTAAGTGCTAGCTGAGCGGTTGAATAGCCAAGTATGCTAGGCGCTAGTGAGACGGTTGGCAATTTTCGAGGCAGATTGAGATTAGTATATATTTGTTTATATTATTAATATTTTTTACTCGTAATATTTATGATTGGTTTTGGTCAAGTTTTTAGTAGTTTTGATTGAAGCCCACCAAGTTAATTGTTTGGCCTAATCCAGTCGGTTAATAAATTAAAGTTTTCTTTTTAAGTAGAGTCTAGTTTTTCTTTTTCTTTTTTGGCCACCATCTCCCCACAACTACATCACAAAGTCTATTAGGCTGGTTACAGTGGTGACCTAATCCGACTCACAAAAAATCATTTACGATTTTTTTACATCAAAACAACCTATACTAAAAACAACATTGCTCCTACAAATATTCTTTATCTCTGCTATATATTAAAAAAAACCTTTTTTATTTATAGAAATGTTACAAAATCAACTTACAACATCATATGCATAATGTATAAGTATATAAACATATTTAAAAACTAATTATACATAATTTAATACTAATTATTAAAAATAATTAATAAATAATATTAAAACTAATTAATACATAATTTAATACTCATATTAAAATTAATTAATACACTTAAAAAATAATTAATACACCCCTATTAATCAGAAATACTATTATATATTCACGAAGTACAACAATTAAATTAATATATCTACAAAATCGTAAATATTGTCTACTTAAAATGATGAGGTTCAACTGGGGACCGGAGTCACAGTCGGTTCAACTAGACAATAAAAACAGCCAGAAGGCGAACCGGAGAGAACACACTGACACTGATAAAAACAACATTGCTAAATTAATTTGTACTATTTTTTAACAACACATAAATTTTTACTATTTAAAAAAGAGATTGCATTCGCTATCTCCAAAATTTTAAGTAGTACAACGTTACAAGGTTTTGGTACAAACCTTTACAACACAAACATTTCATAAATTTATTTTTATATTAATTGGTGGACAATACATATTAAATGACAAAATTAATACAAATTAATATTCAACATCTACAAATAATTATTGTTATAAATTCTAATTTTTTAGAAACAATTATTTAAATTGGTCACTAATCTAAGTTTAATATCATATTTTCGTGCTTGATTTTGAACTATTCAATTTTTTTTTCATAAATTTGCATTTTCGAAGACATATATCGTCTACGTATGCATTTTAGTACAAATTTAGTGAAATACTGATCATTTTGCTAATAAATTCGATTAAATCGTACACATCAAAACCAACTGGTTTAGCTCAGCCGACCACCAAGGGTGTTCTTGGGGAGGTTGTTATTACATGCGAGAGGTCTCAAATTCAAGTCTCTCCGTGGGGGTTTTCCTTCAAGATGGGAATCTATGGGATTCTGCCTCATAGATGCGTTGATTCGAGGCTGGCGGGGATTACATTCTGGGTAAGTACTGTGAAATAGAATCACTAATTATTATTTGAGGCTGGCAGAGACTACCTTCTAGGTAAATATTATGAAATCGAATAACTAACTTAGTAACTGTCCTAACTCGTCGTTAAAAAAATCGTACACATCAAAGTAGGAAGATTTTAAGGTAATTATTATGCATGAAAACGTGCAAATATATGAATTAAGAAGATTTTTATATAAATATATTTATATGTTACATAATATTGCGACGAATATTACATATATTTGCAAATACCTTTCACCATCAATTATCACAATCCCGTAATATTATTTCTATATGAAATGGTTTATTATTGCTAAAAGTTACTCCAACTTAAAACTATCGTCATTATTTATAAATATAACTATAAAACATTGCGCTTGTAAAATAATAGTTTCAGGGTACTCGCAGCCGCAACGCGCGAGTACCCTACTAGTAATTACTTAAAAACACACTTTGTTTATGAAGTGTGAAATTCGTTTCTAGGTATGACCTTTCATTCGCCCGATTGTTGGCAACCCAACTCTCACATTAGGGTGACCGATCCTTTGATCGAGTACGACCTACATGGCGTCCGAACCGATGTGACCAATCTTATTTAACACCATTTAGACACAAGATCTGACAAATTAAAGGAAAAAACCTAATTTAAAATTTTGAAACCGTGCTGGCCGTCGTTGATCACCGACAAAGTTACATCACAAAGTCTATTATTAAACACTATTTAGACACAAGATTTGACCTAATTTAAATTTTGAAACCTTGTTGACCACCATGTTGATCGTCGTTGACCGACTTATTAGCATTATAGAATGAAATCGAGGCGGCTGGTGGTCGCCTAAATTGCTTTTTACAACATTGTTGTTTTGTAATGGTTATTTACATTGATGATTTAGGAGTAAGGTTGTCGCACATCATGTATATAAACATAGTGTTTGGTATGTTCTAATTAAAGAAGAATGGAAAGGATTATTACCCTAATAAAAAAATGTTGTTTGGCTACATTAATAGAATGTAATCTTGCGGAGGAGCCCTTAGGCTTTGTATTCTCACTTATTCCACGAAAACTAATACTTAAGGGTCTTACATAGTGTTTGGTATGTTGTAATAAAAGTTGGAATGGAAAAGGTTATAACGATTGAATGAGAAAATCTTGTTTGTTTACAATTATATAACGTAATGGTTCATTACAAGAAATGACTCATTACACAATTTTCATTCCACCCTGGTCCCCTCATTTTTTTCATTGTGTGTAATGATATCAAAATTACATAAAAATTCATCATTAACTAACCATATTAATCTTATTAACATTGGGGACATTTTAGTTTTTTTTTGTCGACTACATTCTGTCATATCATACTAACCAAACATTATTAATAACAGTACTGAATCATTACAGTACATCATTTATTCCATTCGACATTTTTATTACATCTTGTAAGGGAATCAAATTTACATAAAAGTCTACTGTTAACACCACATTAATTGTCTATCACGAGTAAGTATTTTCATCTTTTTTATTATCGATTTCATTACGACTTATCATGCAAACGAAACATGATTATTAACGGCAATTAATCATTATATTACAGTTTATTTTATTCGTCAATTAGTTCATTCATTTAACAGTTCATTTAGCCCTACCAAACGAACCCTAAGTTTGTAGGTTTTTGACAAGTTTATTTTAGATCGATTGATGTTTTAAGTTAGATCCGCGATAACCGTTAAAAGTTATGCTTTAGAAAATTAGTAAACCTAAAAAAAGAACAATGCACAACACAAGCCACTTTTAAATATGTTAGGAAGTAGTTATGACTTATGAGTCAAATAGACATCCAAAATGGATTCTTGACTACGACAAAACAACAACAGGGTATTTTGTTGATTACTGGGTGCGCGTCACCTTATGCATAACCAATATGGGGTATGTATCGACGACTATTATTTTACGTTTCTATTTGTATGGACTATCAAGACTAAGCCTGTAACACTTTCAAATTTCGTATCGGATCAGCGGAAGGGTCAATAGATTGTTACGGGATAGCACAATAACTCAAATCATAGACAACACATAAAAAGGGTTGTACAAGGTCAAGCATACATTCATTCAAATAAAAGTTTTAAGTTTACACAAGGTCCCCCAGTTTCACAGTCATAAAGTTTTACAAAACATAGTTCGAATGAATATTATTATTATGTGGGCAATCAGAGTTGATCTCCATCCAAGTTACCTTCAAGCACCTGAGATAAAACATGCAAAAATTATATCAGCGAATGTCGAGTGAATTCATAGAGTTTAATAAGTCCGTTATATAAAACAGTTATAGAAAGCAGAACACAAGTATAATATCAGAAGTGAGTCCTCGTATTGCTAGTCAGGCAATATATTATAAATCAAGTCATACATCTTATACCGTCCATGAGACCATAGTCTCAATATTACCATTATAGGTAACATTATTATCGTTATTTGTATTGGACTATTACCATCCGCATGACATTGCTACCTTACTAAAATAAACAACGGGCCGCGAACCCGACAAACAATTGCCCATCTAAATTAGCGTGTCGTAACAAAAATCACGCTATATAAATCTTCTCATACATAATTTCGCTTACCAATCAATGTGGCACGACGAGGATCAACCGTCAAGGCGCGAACTGGGGTGATCTTTCCCAAATAGTACTATTATATGCATAAGCGTCTACCAAATCCTGGTAGTTCACAATTCATGCTAATGGGACTTTTATTGACATAACCTAACTAATAATAATCCATTTCTTCTCATTCATTGGGTCATAATATCATTTGGGTCCATATCAATAAGCATACCATCGGGACTGCTTGTGTTCTATTTTTATCAAAACTAGCATGTTATCTCCCTCGCGGGTTTAAAAAACATTTCATAAAAAATTTAAAAGAGTGCGAGGCTATGAACTCACGTTGATTGGGAAAGGCTGGTTATCGACGATTAGGATGTACGGTGCGTGCTTCAATCACGGAAACCTAGACAAATAATACTCGGTTTTAGACTTTTGTCAAATGATTCTATAAAAATAATGGTTATGTATATGTGATGATATCATAAGTATGATGATGATCAAGTGGGATTTTATCTCCTCATACAACATTATAGTTGTTATGTGTTAGTTAATTTAGACTGGTTATACTAGTTTTAACCCATTTACATATTAAGGCACAATAAGCCCATTAAGAGTCCAATGAATTATATTAGCCCATTTATACTTTTAATACCAGGCCTATACTCATATGTTGGCCCCAAGTGGGTTAAGCCCATGAGTAAGTCCATTAGTGTTAAGCCAACTAGTTGGGCTAATGGTCCGATAAGGCTACTTTGGCCCATTATGGTCCATAAGTTATAAAGCTCGGTTTTGTCGATTTTTAATTGTAAAGTGTGTTTACATATCAGTATATGATTTATAAAAATGTTACATCAGACGGGTCCGACCATCTAAGTTTTATTTGGCGAAAACGTTAATCTTTCTGTTTTAGCCGAAAAGACGTAAAACTTATATATCGTTTGTAGTTTTAGAAAACATTTGAGTTTTACTTTTATAAAATGTCATGTTTATTTATTTTAGTATAAAAACTCATTTTAAAATAGTTATTATTAGTAGTGGCTTTTATATACTTATTTTATAATAGTATTTACTTGAGTGCTCTTTTTATATTATATAGTTTATTAAGAAATCTGATTACCAAAGTCAAGTCCACCATTTTTGTCATATCTTGAGTTATACAAGGAGATAGAACCTCAAATTTTAACAGCATAAACTAATGATGTGTGCTACAAATAACTCTTTTATAGCTACTGCTCAATCAACCTCTAAGTATTTTTAATAATTCGTCAGACTATACAGATTTGTACCTCAATAGTATTTTGGCCATATCTTGCTCATTTTAATGATTCCATTGCATGGCCAACTCAGCACATATGTAAAAAACATTTATCTGTCTGTATATTTAATAATCCAAGCCATTTAACCAAGTGATCATATTGATACTTACTATTTTATACAACATATGTGTCTAACCATGATTTTAACATTTTTACTTGTTGATTTTAGCCTTTTTATCCTAATCTGGTAACACAAAATCCCTACACAATATTTTGATCATCATTTATCATCATATACATATACATTTTTGAAGAAAATACACGAGTACATTTACAAAATAACAAGATGTTAGAAAGAAATGATCTTGTACCAACCAATAGGATGAAAGGTTAAGAACAAGACTTGGTTTTTGGTAACCAATCTTATGGATTTAGCAAGATCACTTTGAGATCACCAAGGGTATGAAGACTCCTTGAGAAATCAGCCCTAAACCTCCTTGAAAACTCCTTTTTACTTGTTAAGATTGCCTCCAATCTTCATCTTTTCATATGGGGATCAACATATGTAGATTATATGTAAGATTTTATGGCTAGATTTTTGATGAATGGTGGTGTTTGTTGGTGTATATGGGACGGCAAGGAGAGAGCAAAGAGAGAGATTGAAACTTTTCTCTAGTTTTGCATGGAAGTAAAAATGAGAAATGGTTTTGATTTAGTGGTTAGATGGTTTTGTAAAGCTAGGAGGACAAGTGTCCTCTTGGTTTATGTAAGATTGACACCAAAGGTGGTGTTGGTAGCTTGTTTGGCCGCCCATAGTGGGGGTGAGACAAGTGTATACTTGTTTCATCCCCACTAATTTACAGGTACTCCTTGATTCTAGTTTTCCCGATTTGCGTGCCCTCGGGTCGTTTTACGAAAAACGTTTTTATAAATTATGAATCTACGGAACAAATAATTCTAATAAAAATTGTCTCATCAAAAATGGAGTTCAAAAACGTAAATACGTAAACCTAGGGTTCCCGGTTTAGTCGTAAAGGACGTTAAATTATGCACGTAAGCCCTAATTTCAACCCGTAAATTGTGAGTTCATAAATCAACACAAAAATAAGTTTCAAAATAATATACGAGAAATAATTTACTACCTGAAAATGTCAGATTGTCACAACATTTCCTCCTAAAAAGGGATCAACGTCCTCGTGATCCATTTCATTTCGATGCCCGTTTCTTATTGAAGTCAAAGAGGTGTCGGTATTTCTTCCATATTTCATCCTCTCGCTCCCATGTAAATTTTGGCACATGCTTTGAATTCCACCGAACCTTAACGATAGGTATCCGACTTTGTTTAAGTTTCTTTACCTCACGATCCATAACCTCTACGGGCTCTTCGATAAAATGCAACTTCTCATCAATTCTGACCTTATCCAACGAGATTTCTCATCACACACTGCTAAAAATTTCTTCAGATTAGATACATGGAATGTGTTGTGGACAACATGAAGTTCTTGGGGTAACTCTAATTTATAAGCCATCGGACCTATTCTAGATAAAATCTTAAATGGTCAAATATAGCGGGGTTTCAATTTCCCTCGCTTTCCAAATATTATGACGCCTTTTCATGGCGACACTTTCAACATCACACGGTCACCCACTTCAAACTCCATCGGTTTCCGCCGCACATCCGCATAACTTTTCTATCTACTTCGGACTGTCAACAACCGTTTCTTGATCTGAACTATCATCTATGTAGTTTCCCGAATCAATTCCGGTCCGGTGAGCTGGGTATCCCCAACTTCACTCTAACATACAGGAGATCTACATTTTCTACCATACAAAGCTTCAAACGGTGCAGCCTTAATACTAGCATGATAGCTGTTATTATATGAAAATTCTGCTAAAGGCAAATGTTTATCCCAATTCTTACCAAAATCTATCACACAAGCTCTTAACATATCCTCCAGTTTCTATATCGTCCTTTCACTCTGCCCATCAGTTTGGGGGTGATAAGAAGTGCTCATGTCGAGATTCGTTCCCAAGGATCTTTGGAGGGATTTCCAAAAATTCGATGCGAATCTATGATCTCGATCAGAAATAATCGATACAGGCACTCCATGCTTACATACAACATTCTCAAGATAGAAAAGAGTCAGCTTCTCCAATGAGAACTGCTCTTTAACAGGAATGAAGTGAGCTGATTTAGTCAGTCTGTCGACAATGACTCAAATCGAGTTATTTCCAGAAGAGGTTCTTGGAAGCTTAGTGATAAAATCCATCGTGATTCGCCCCCACTTCCATTCAGGAATTTTTGGTTGTTGAAGTAGTCCTGATGGATTTTGATGTTTAGCTTTTACTTTTGCACAAGTCAAACATTAAAGAACATACATAGCAATATCAGCTTTCATATTCGGCCACCAGTATAACTTCTTCAGGTCATGATACATTTTATCCGAACCAGGATGAATGGAATATTTAGATTTATGGGATTCCGACATGATTAAATCTCTTAAGCCTCCATACTTAGGTATCCACATACGACCTCTTAAGCATTTCACTCCATCAGCTCTAACCTCTAAAGGATCTCCTTCACCTCGAAACCCTTCATTATCAAAATTTTCTTTCTTACAGGCTTCTATTTGTGCATTCCTAATTTGTTCAGGCAAATTATTATGCACAATCAAGACTAAAGAACGTACCCTATAGGCTCTTTATCCTTTCTACTTAATGCATCGACAACAACATTTGCTTTTCATGGGTGATATTTTATATCACAATCATAATCACTTAACAGTTCTATCCATCTTCGTTGCCTCATGTTTAATTCCTTTTGATCGAGAATATACTGTAGGCTTTTATGATCGGTGAATACCGTACATTTGGTGCCATACAGATAATGTCTCCACAACCTAAGAGCAAAGACTACAACTTCTAACTCAAGATCATGAGTAGTATAATTTTCCTCATTTTTCCTTAATTGTCTAGAAGCATAAGCTATCACCTTTTCTCGCTGTATCAAGACAGCTCCACAAGCTCTAAGGGATGCGTCACAAAATACTACAAAATCTTCACTTGCGTCGGTAATGATAGAATTGGTGCACTACATAATTTTTGCTTCAATATATGAAATGCTCCATCTTCTTCACTTCCCCAAACGAAAGGTTTATTTTTCTGAGTAAGCTTAGTCAGGGGTTTAGCTACTAAAGAAAATTCTTTAATGAATCGTATATAATAGCCAGCCAATCCCAAGAACTGTCGCACCTCCGTTGACCTTGTCGGTGCAGACCAATTCTTAATGGCTTCAACCTTTGCCGAATCAACATGAATTCCATCTTTGTTAATCACATGACCAAGAAATTGAACAAAGTCCAACCAAAAATCACATTTAAACTTTGCGTACAACTTTTCATCCTTTAACAAATTTAAGATAATCCTTAAGTGTTCTCCATGTTCCTCTTTATTCTTAGAATGGATTAGAATGTCGTCAATGAACACAATTACAAATTTGTCCAAATAGGGTTTGCACACTCGATTCATTAGATCCATGAATACCGCAGGTGCGTTAGTTAGCCCAAATGGCATTACTTGAAATTCATAGTGTCCATAACGAGTACTAAATGCAGTGATTGGAATATCTTCTTCACGGACGCGAAGTTGATGATATCCAGACCGCAAATCTATCTTGGAATATACACTAGAGCCTTGTACTTGATCAAATAAAACATCTATCCTTGGTAAAGGATATCGATTTTTGATTGTCAACTTATTCAACTCACGGTAATCGATGCACATACGGAAAGATCCATCCTTCTTCTTAACGAACAAGACTGGAGCTCCACAAGGTGACGAGCTCGGTCGAATAAAACCTTTATCAGACAACTCCTTGAGTTGTTCGGATAATTCCTTTAATTCAGAAGGTGCTAATCGGTAAGGTGCACGTGCCACCGGTGCAGCACCAGGAATTAGATCGATTCGAAACTCGACTTGCCTTGTCGGCGGAAGTCCGGGTAAATCATTGGGAAATACCTCTGGAAAATCACAGATAATAGGCACATCTTCCAATCGTTTCTCCTTAGACTCATTCTCGGTCACTTGAGCTAAGAATAGCTCGCAACCGTTCCTGATGTACTTTTGGACTTTAATACATGAAACGATTTTCAAACGGGATTCAACTCGATCACCATCAATTACTAACGTCTTATTCCTAAGAGGAATCTTAACCTTCTTTTCGCCACATAAAATTGTAGCATTATTCAAGGATAACCAATCCATACCAATAATAATATCAAAACTACCTTGTTCTATTAACATCAAATCAATCGGGAAGGAATGGTTCAAGAGATTTAGAGAGCATCCTTTTAACAACTTATTAGTTTTTACCAATTTACCATCAGCCAATTCTACCTCGTAACTGGTATTTATCTTAACAGGTTCAATGTCAATAAGGGCACTAAATTTAGTAGATACAAAGCTCCTATCAGCACCCGAATCAAATAAAGCAACAACATAATGATTGTTGAGTAAAAACGTACCAGTAACGATATTCAGATCCTCTTTCTTAACCTCAATCGTTCCAAGTTGATAAGCACCACCCTGGTTGTTTCTTCCAGGTCCAATCCTTTTCAACTTGGGGCAACCCGCTTTCTTATGACCTGTGAGAACCCGTACTTTCCCAGCATTATTTTATTCTTTTTATTCGTGCTTCTTGAATTTTCTAACATATTACGTTTTCTTGTATTGCTATATGTAAATCCTGAGATTTTTAAATTATACCTTTTAAGTATTTTTCTGATAATCGATAAATACTTTGTATGGAATTATAAAATATTTATTTTATTTTTCCATATTTATTTAAATCAAGTTTTTGATTTAAAATCACCCGTGTGCGTTTTACAACGAGTTTATTCAACATCAATGTACAACGAGAATTTATAGTGATCACGATACCGACGGATGCCCAAAATTTTACATTTTATTATCGATTGTTTCGATAATTAATATTTTCGACGATTTCATTTTAATTACGTGTTAAGTCGTGTCGGTAAATCATATAATCATTTTTATGATGCATTTCAACTTTTGAAAAGTATTTTTATGAAACCCGAGCCCCGTAAATATTTTCAATATTTACCAATAACCATTTTCTACCCTTTAAACTTTTAAATTGCTTTTAACTCCAAAGCTATGCACTTATAGAAATTTACCCCCTAACCATACTATATAAACTAAAAATTTATCATTTCACTTCATTTTTACTTCACAAAAAAAACACACACACAATCTCTCCTCACCACCTTCCTTTGCCGCCACCTTCAACCACAAACACCCCTTGATCATCAACCTCTACTAGTTTTTATCAAAATCTAAACACAATCCCTTGTTCCAAATCAAAAGATGCTTCTAATGGTACAAGAATTTTACACATGCATCAAGTTTTTATAAACTTATGATTTCATGGTTGTATGATATTTTAATCATCATGCATGTGTTATTTTTGGTAAGATTATGTTGTTTTGATGTTTAAAAAGTCTAAGTTTTTATTTTGATCTTTTGATTTTGATGCATATATATATTTAGGAGTGTGTGTGGTTGATGGATATGATAGTAGAGTGATACTAGAGATATGGGAATGGTTATATTTGGTGGGAAAATTGATGTGACATGTTTTCTAAAAGTATAATTTGGGACAACAACTTTAAACAGATTGTTTCGTGGGTTTAAGTTCTGTGAAAGGCTAAGATTATTTGATTTTATTGTAGAGTTTTCCGAGACGCTCGTTTTGGTATAAGATAGAGCTTTTAAGTCATTACAAGTCAAAAGTTATGCTAGTTTTAGTTTTTATGTACCGGGAGACGCAAGTCGGCACAATCCGAAATTGTGGCTGATTTTGGGCCGACTCTCGGGGACTTTAGGCTTGGTTAGATAGTTTATACTACTGGTTTTCAAAGTTTACAAACTTAGTTTGATGAGTCTAGTAGTGGTTTCAAAAGACGGATTGTCGAGTTAGTACATTTAAAGTGGTCCAAACGGTTTTACAAAACAAGTGTATAAATCTGTCCCAAATTTGGAGTCGAGTAAAGTGTCGAGCTGATGGATTTTAAAGTGTGAACTTTGGCTCAAATTTTGGTCAGGTCTTATAAAGATTATAAGTGACCTTTACACCAAGTTTCGTCTAAAACGGACATGTCTAGATAGGGTAGATCGGTGTGTACATTCAGGGTGTACTTGCTGATTTTAATTTTGGATACTTAGTTCAATGCTTGTGTTGCGTGAGTTTGAGTATATCGGACATGGTGACTTATTCAAGTGCTTAGTCATTATATAAGTGACTTAGCTGCTGGTCCAAGTAAGGTTAAAGGATAGTTTGACTTGCGTTGACTTGGCGTCGTATAACGGGTCATTTTCAAGTGTTCAAGTGTTTTAACGTGTAGTGTTGGAATAAATGGTTAGTATGGATTCTTTTGGTTCGTGTCAATGGTTTTGAAACATGAGTACTTTGAAAACATTTGAGTCATATTATATTTGGTACTTATCGATATTCGAGTCGAGTCTTAACGCGCGCCTTATTGTGATAGGTTGCGGTTTTCGTGTTTCCCGGGCATCCATATCGTCGGTGATCGTCTCACTACCATTGTTTCTACTCAGTTACTGAGTACCGTGATTGACTTACCACGTGGCTAAGGTAAGTTCATAGCCCCTTTTTAATTATACATGGTTTCTAAACACGGGGTGAGATTTTACATGGTAGAACACAACCATTTAAACACTGTATGTTATCCAGAACTTGTATGCTATCCAGAAATTGTATGCTATCTAGAACATGTATGATTTTCAGGTTTTCAATGTTATTATTGCTTTTTAGTCTAGCCTTGAGTTTCCTCTCCTGATCATGATCCGTTAATTTCGAGTACTAAGCGCGAATGTTGTGGGTGGATCCATCGGGATTGACTGTCCCCGTCTCAAGTACCTTGGCGCACTGATATTTGTTTATTACTTGAGTATTTAGGTTGAATACTCCCTAGAGGAACTTACATTGAGTTAAGCTTCGGTTCATGAACTGAACAGCAATAATAATGGTTTTGGACTATGGTTGACGTATATAACCATACTCCATACTACTTGTTATGAATGCTTGTGTTCCACACCTTTACTGCTAAACCTATGAATGTCACTCAACTTTATGTTGACGATTTTACATGTTTAATCTCAGGTATTATTACTTAGCTTTGCATGGATGGGAGCCCGTAGGATATTATCGCAGCTTGGAGATTTCTGTGATGCTTTTGAAAGATTGGTTTTATATAAACTGTCAGAAGTTTATTCTATCTTTTGGGCAACTTTATGTTATATATCAGGATGAAATAATATATTTTTCCGCATATAAAACTCTGGGACCTATGTTTAAAACTATGAACTTTTATGATGTAATGTACATGTTTTTATTACGTCAGCTTTGTGTCAACTGTAATTCATTGTTTCTTGTACTATGACGTGTTACCCCCTCGTTGCCTAGTTGTTCCATGTCAGATTCTGGGGGTCTCACAGATTGGTATCAAAGCGATGGTTATAGGGAACTTAGTCGTTTTTCAAAAACTTAGTCTATAACCGAAAGTTCAAATATTTTATTATTTCTAAGTGTCAACCACAGAATCTGCCAATGTTGTTCGATATTTGCACGGGTAACTCTCTAATCCTTATTATTTACTTTCAATTATCGTTGTAGTATTTCATCTCTTGGTTTCATGCTGAAATATTAAATCACCTTGATGACGATAATTACTATGTCTTTTCAAAGCCTTTTTGCTTCATGAACTATCATTGGATATTACTTGATTACATATGCTCTTACTGCATTTCTCGAATTTTAGTTCTTGTGAACTGATTTTGTTACAATGATTTTATATTGTTATGACATTTCATACTTGTATTCAGAGCGCGTATGCTGCCGACTTTTCATACTCATTTTTCTGAATACTATTGCTATTTCATTTATGCGTGATACGACTGACTTCATATGCTTGTTTGTTTCGAACCGTCCGTTTTTCTCGGCTCGCTGTTACATGTTGTGCATACTCTCGTGATACCATTGTTCGGAATTAAGAAGTGTTGTTTTCGATGAAACTCCTGATTTTTATTTTATTACCATGCGTGTTGCTTTCATTGTTCAATTCTTTTAAGATATCTATTTAGATATCCAATTTGCTTGTCGACCATTTGTGATTGAATGTCTAGTCTATAGACCATTGTGTAGCTCGATGTGTCTCCGAAAAAGACTAAAGGACACCATGTGAGTCACACATCTCGAAGAATTCCTTGAATCAGTGTTGAATAATATCGTGGGTTTTCATAATCTTGATTGACCTTTACGCCACCGTTTTACACGACACTTGTACATGGATTACATCTTATTTCATTGACCATTCGATGTTTTGATTTCGAATTACAACATCCGTTGTACCTTGAACACATGATCGTCATTTATTATGTGATGATTGTTTGGAATACGATCCTACTTGTATCCTCCCTTTTTCATTAAACCTCCTCGCCTCAGGAGTGTGATTTGTTAATATTTTATTTCTTTCTCGGTATGTCTAGTGATTTTAGAAAAATCACGCCGCTAGGAGACCTTCCTACATTGTATCTTGCAGCCGAAGACACGGATGATATGCGTCGTTTTTTATCTCTCAGATTATCGTTGGCATTTTTGAACCATTTCTATATTGTGTTTTCTTTACATGATTAATTATACAGTTTATTCTCTTTCGTCTTTATGGAATCCACAAGTCATGTGTGTACCTAAATTCTGAGTTATTATGAAATTTAGATTTAATTTCAAGAGGTGTCGAAGAATATACTTTGTACAGAAACTTTACAGAGAATTTAACAGTGTCGAGAAAATATTTTTATAACCTTAGACATAAAAATATATATTTCTACTTGTTGAGACGTCCGTTAGGACATAAAATTTGACCAGTAACTTTAAAGTCGAGCAAGTTACGCTCATTTGAGATTGTAAAATTTAAGAACTTATTTTTGAATAATTCTAAAATATCATTTTGCTGACAGATTTAATGCAAGGGCATTTTCGTCCCTTTTTGATCCGTTTCAAGTCTTGAGTAAAACTAGAAAGTTGTTCAAAACATCATTTTACATCGAATTGCATTAGACTTCGAGTCTTAAAAAAAATATCATTTGGTGAATCAATTGGTCTAGTCAAACCCAAAAGTCAAAGTTGACTAAAAAGGTAAAAACTGATAGAAGTTAAAAACATGGTTTGAAGCATTTTAAGTTCGTGTGAGCTCGTAAAATTGTAACTAATAACATTTTACAACCATGAAACATTGATTGTGTTTGAAAACGTTTACAAACAGTAACTTGACCTCGGTCATACATAAATCTTAAACTTTTAGAAACCAAGTGATTTGACAAACTGATGTTCTACTTTCTTAAAAGTGTATTTTTGTCAAATAAATCACGATGTGCACATACGGATTCCTTTATCCTTTCTTTTATATATGACTTATTTGTCATTCTATATTGTCTTTCTTTGCTTCTAACGTACCACTGAATTGACCGAGGTTGAAGTTCTTGCTTTCGTATCGTTCGTTACCATCTTGACACGTGTCTCTTGACGATTTCGGCTAAACCTCTTGAAACCTTATCACCTTGTAACCATTTCGTTGACTGTCTTGAAATTACTCCTTATTTCCCACTTGTAACCCACTCGCTACTTTATAAACTATTGTCATGTTACCATATAAACTCAAACAGATATTGTTTGCAAACCAATTTACAAAATAATTTACTTGGGCTTTACTAGGTACTTGAACGTTACTCTATAAAATTAAATGACATTAATTTTATGATGAATTTTCATAAATTATTTTGATTCCTGTTTTACAAAAGGCATTATATGCATATTTTAAATCGTATGATATGTAATACTGGTTTGACGAAGCTGAGCATCGCATTGCTAGTCCTAAATTATGCATGGCCTGATCACCTATGCCTAATTTTGAAGGATCCATGCAAGGCTAAATAGTAGTCGCCATAAATATTTGACCAACAATCAACTTTTTAATATGTTCCTTAAAAAGTTAGATAAATAAAGTTTAGAAAACTTTACTTCTTATGCGAGTATCAACGCTTCGCAACATACACATATGAACCCTTATCTTTTCTTGAACAAAGTACATGCCTCAAGCACAGATTTCCTTACTTAGCGATCTTTGCTTTACTTGTTACATCATCATCCTCATGATACAATTTTCGTCATCATTTGCCTAAATTCTTACCATTGATACCAGACTTGAAAGTTTCAACGTTGTTATGCTTCTATGATCGACCATCTCTATCTATCTTGGTAGAACTACGAAACGTCTCTGGATGCGATTAATGATTTATGACTGGACATGAACGATGATTTCGTGTAATTGTCATGATGTGTGTTAGACCTTGTCGTCTTGGAATTCATTCGTGTGAATCATGTGTTGATTTCGCCTTTCATTGCTAATGTTTTCATTTTACTGAATTTACTCTCAAGTAACTTCTTAATAATTTTCTTTGATTCGAAAATTTATTGTGTGGCTTTTCTCTTTCGATTGTGTATCGACCAATGAGAACTTAATAAGCCGTTATTGGTGTCACCAACTGCACTCAAGAAGCGATAACTTGCTATAATCCTTTGTTTCTTATTATTGTTATCATCGACGCGTATATTCTATCACGTTTGTTAAGAATTGATACGATTTTTGTTTTATTCCCTTGTGTTATCGCTCGCATACAGATTGTTGACCTTTATGATTCATATTCGTTGCTGTCTTGTCACCTTTTGAAAACCAGAAAATATTACGTGTTTACCATTTGATACCTTAATCACCTTCTTGGATTTCTGAAAAATTATTATTAATTTTTAAGAACGTTTTATACATTTTATCAAATGTTTAAATTACCAAAATAAGTGTATCAAGTTAAGTACCGGATCTATACATCCTCTTTGGGTAAATTTATAACTTATGTTTAAATAGTGTCAAGTTGTATCTTTTAAAGTAATTGATTTTATCATACTTTATTGTCAACCTAATGAAATTATTAAATTAATTTATAATTTCTAACAATGATTCTAATAACTTGGAAAAATCTAATTTTTCCTAATGGTAACGTTAAACCTGAGTTTTAACAATAATTTCATACAGTCACCCAAAAGTTCTTAAGCCGATCAGGATAACTATTTTGAACTGTTTTACTTTTGCTTTGAAAATTCTGATCAAGAAAAAGATTTGACAACTGTTTACCCACTCATTTTATATAGAGTTTGATTTTAAATCACTACACCTTGTAAAATTTCCTTTTAATCAAGAAGATATATAAATGAGTTTTAAAGTAATACCAAAATGCTAGACAACTGATTGTGACAGCTTGTATTTTGAATGATAATATATAATTCATTTCTCCCTTCTATATCCGTTGTAACTAGATTGTTACGTTTTAAGACTGTCATGTTTTACAGTTTCACGATTTGCGACTCCTTGTTGATTTACAATCTTGGTTCATTTTATCGCACTTCGCCTGTTTAAGCGATTCTTGTGTTCATTCTTGTTTGTTTATCGTACATATTTCCAACAATTCTATCTCTTGAATATTTCTCTGTACTGAAGCGTAGTGAATTCTAATTGTGAAGATTCACCGTGGTGCAGAAATTACCTGGGAAGCAACGACTTTGTTCTACACTTTGTAACTCCTCTTGTTTGCATCTTCTACTGTTTTCAGGAGAACTCTGGGGACCATAGTTCCTTTAGGGGAGAAGACTGTGAGAACCCGTACTTTCCTAGCATTATTTTATTCTTTTTATTCGTGCTTCTTGAATTTTCCAACGTATTACGTTTTCTTGTATTGCTATATGTAAATCCTGAGATTTTTAAACTATAGTTTTTAAGTATTTTTCTGATAATCGATAAATACTGTGTATGGAATTATAAAATTTTTATTTTATTTTTCCATATTTATTTAAATCAAGTTTTTGATTTAAAATCACCCGCGTGCGTTTTACAACGAGTTTATTCAACATCAATGTACAACGAGAATTTATAGTGATCACGATAACGACGGATGCCCAAAATTTTACATTTTATTATCGATTGTTTCGATAATTAATATTTTCGACGATTTTGTTTTAAATACGTGTTAAGTCGTGTCGGTAAATCATATAATCATTTTTATGATGCATTTCAACTTTTGAAAAGTATTTTTACGAAACCCGAGCCCCGTAAATATTTTCAATATTTATCAATAACCATTTTCTACCCTTTAAACTATTAAATTGCTTTTAAGTCCAAAACTATGCACTAATTGCAATTTACCCCTAACCATACTATATAAACTAAAAATTTATCATTTCACTTCATTTTTACTTCACAAAAAAAACACACACACAATCTCTCCTCACCACCTCCCTTTGCCGCCACCTTCAACCATAAACACCTTTGATCATCAACCTCTACTAGTTTTTATCAAAATCTAAACACAATCCCTTGTTCCAAATCAAAAGATGCTTCTAATGGTACAAGAATTTTACACATGCATCAAATTTTTATAAACTTATAATTTCATGGTTGTATGATGTTTTAATCATCATGCGTGTGTTGTTTTTGGTAAGGTTATGTTGTTTTGATGTTTAAAAAGTCTAAGTTTTTATTTTGATCTTTTGATTTTGATGCATACATATGTTTAGGAGTGTGTTTGGTTGATGGGTATGATAGTAGAGTGATACTAGAGATATGGGAATGATTATATTTGGTGGGAAAATTGATTTGACATGTTTTCTAAAAGTATAATTTGGGATGGCAACTTTAAACAGATTGTTTCGTGGGTTTAAGTTATGTGAAAGGCTAAGATTATTTGATTTTATTGTAGAGTTTTCCGAGACGCTCGTTTTGGTATAAGATAGATCTTGTAAGTCATTAGGAGTCAAAAGTTATGCTAGTTTTAGTTTTCGTGTACCGGGAGACGCAAGTCGGCACAATCCGAAATTGTGGCTGATTTTGGGCCGACTCTCGGGGACTTTAGGCTTGGTTAGATAGTTGATACTACTAGTTTTCAAAGTATACAAACTTAGTTTGATGAGTCTAGTAGTGGTTTCAAAAGACGGATTGTCGAATTAGTACTTTTAAAGTGGTCCAAACGGTTTTACAAAACAAGTGTATATATCTGTCCCAAATTTGAAGTCGAGTAAAGTGTCGAGCTGATGGATTTTAAAGTGTGAACTTTGGCTCAAATATTGGTGAGGTCTTATGCAGATGATAAGTGCCCTTTACACCAAGTTTCGTCTAAAACGGACATTTCTAGAGAGGGTAGATCGGTGTGTACATTCGGGGTGTACTTGATGATTTTAATTTTGGATACTTAGTTCCATGCTTGTGTTGCGTGAGTTTGAGTATTCACCATCGGACATGTTGACATATTCAAGTGCTTAGTCATTATATAAATGACTTAGCTACTGGTCCAATTAAGGTTAAAGGATAGTTTGACTTGCGTTGACTTGGCGTCGTATAACGGGTCATTTTCAAGTGTTCAAGTGTTTTAACGTGTAGTGTTGGAATAAATGGTTAGTATGGATTCTTTTGGTTCGTGTCAATGGTTTTGAGAAATAAATAATTTGAAAAAATTTGAGTCATATTATATTTGGTACTTATCGATATTCGAGTTCGAGTCTTAACGCGCGCCTTATTGTGATAGGTTGCGGTTTTCGTGATTCCCGGGCATCCACATCGTCGGTGATCGTCTCACTACCATTGTTTCTACTTAGTTGTTGAGTACCGTGATTGACTTACCACGTGGCTAAGGTGAGTTCATAGCCCCTTTTTACTTATACATGGTTTCTAAACACGGGGTGAGATTTTACATGGTGGAACACAATCATTTAAAAACTGTATGCTATCCAGAACTTGTATGCTATCCAGAACTTGTATGCTATCCAGAACATGTATGATTTTTAGGTTTTCAATGTTATTATTGATTTTTAGTCTTGCCTTGAGTTTCATCTCCTGATCATGAACCGTTAATTTCGAGTACTAAGCGTGAATGTTGTGGGTGGATCCATCGGGATTGACTGTCCCCGTCTCAAGTACCTTGACGCACTGATATTTGTTTATTACTTGAGTATTTAGGCTGAATACTCCCTAGAGGAACTTACATTGAGTCAAGCTTCGGTTCATGAACTGAACAACAATAATAATGGTTTCGGACTATGGTTGACGTATATAACCATACTCCATACTACTTGTTTTATAAATGAATGCTTGTGTTCCACACCTTTACTGCTAAACCTATGAATGTCACTCAACTTTATGTTGACTATTTTACATGTTTAATCTCAGGTATTATTACTTAGCTTTGCATGGATGGGAGCCCGTAGGATATTATCGCAGCTTGAAGATTTATGTGATGCTTTTGAAAGATTGGTTTTATATAAACTGTCAGAAGTTTATTCTATCTTTTGGGCAACTTTATGTTATAAATCAGGATGAAATAATATATTTTTCCGCATATAAAACTCTGGGACCTATGTTTAAAACTCTGAACTTTTATGATGTAATGTACATGTTTTTATTACGTCAGCTTTGTGTCAACTATAATTCATTGTTTCTTGTACTATGACATGTTACCCCCTCGTTGCCCTGTTGTTCCATGTCAGATTCTGGGGGTCTCACATGACCCTCTTCACTACAGTTGAAGCAAATGACTCCCCTCTTACACTTTTCCACTTTGTGTCCTAGCTTTCCGTAATTTCGGCACTTCCAGCAGTCGCCAGCATGCCTCTTATTACCATACTTAGGACACTTTTCATCATTGCGTGGTGTGTTGTTGGTAAGAGCATTTGCATTCCCCCTTCTTTGATTTTGAAGGCGATTGAAATTCTTCCTATTGTCACCTCGACCTCCACGATCGCCTTCACCCTTTCTTTTCTCACCAGCATGTGCTTCATCCTCCTTGTCCTGAGTTATTTGTCCAATGAGTTGATAAGCCATTTGAACCGCATCATCAATGGTCAATGGTTTTGATGATGTCACATCCCCTCGGATATTCTTGGTCAACCCTTTAATGTATTGTTCAATTCTGATCTCCTCGGGTTCCACCAATTGAGGACACAACAAGGCCAACTCATGGAATCGGTTTGTGTAGCTATCAATGTCCACACCTTTCATTCTAAAATGAATCAACTCTTGTTCCAATCGTATAATCACACTACAGGGACAGAACTCCAGAGTCATCCACTTTTTAATTTCAGCCCAAGGAGTAGTATTAGTAACATCAATGCCCATGAAAGCAATTCTCCCATTCCACCAAGTCAATGCACGACCTCTAAGATTAGCCATAGAAAAAGTCACCTTATCTTCATCCTTACACTTACTAATGCGAAACACCGACTCAATCTTTTCAATCCACTGACTTAATCCTACAGCACCATCAGTTCCATTCAAAGGGAGTGGGTCACACTTCATGAATGTCACATAAGTACAACCACCGACTTCAGGCGCATTAGGTCCAAGTCCTCCTACATTTCCTCCAGCATTAGCATTCACATTATTAGCATTCACATTCACATTATTACCACCAATTCCACTACCGCCAGCTCCACTACTACCAGCTCCACTACCGCCAGCTCCACTACCGCTAGCTCCATTTCTAGCATTTGCCATAAATTCATCTATAGATGCGGTAACTTGTTCCGCAATTATCCTACGCACTTCTTCCTCAGTCACGGCTTTCTTGGGCGGCAGGATTATATTATTGTACAATTTCAAAGTATATTAAGCATTTACTCAATGTTGGATTTATATAAGATGGATTGAATTGATAGTAAAGGAAGCAAGACACAAATAAGGCACGATATGGAATTCAAGACAAAAGATACATATTCCATTATATTATAAACAACCACATCGTCTTGGTGAACATTCCACATCAAAATTCCTAGCACTATACAGGCTTAAAATTCGTGCCAGATCTATTAACCAATATGTCAGTTTAGTTAAAGTTTACAAAAGATACAAATGTGCTACTAAAGATAGACTGGTCTACTGAGAACTGCTAGAAGGTCCATCATCCATCATCTTTGGTATCTTCCTCGGACGATCACAAGACACATCTTCAGTTGGGCGCTTACGAATCACTCCTTTCTCGACCATCTCAGTATAAAACCTACTGTTCCAACCAATAGATATATTCAGCTCTTTTTCTGCTTTCTCACGCATCGCACGAGCCACACTCAACTGAATCTCCATCGTATACACCTTTTTCTTCATCTCTGCATACTCACCACTTTCCAACACAGACAATCTCCTAAACGCCTCATTCAAATCACGCTCCACATAAGTCAAACCCAAATTAAGCAACTCTCGCTCTTTCTCACCAATCTTTGTTTTCGACTCTAATAAAGCAACATGAGTCTGAGCATCACTTAAACCAATCTCTGTCACACGACCTTGATCACGGGAAGCATCTAAATCACGTCTTAAGGCCCAAGGTGCAAGTCCATCAATATGAGTCTCTCGAACCCTTGACGACTCTCCTATCACATGAACACTGCCCTGAAAGTCATCCAAATCAATCGGCCTAGAAGTAGCAATCCCATCAGTGCCATCAGGTGCATCATCATCCTCTGATTTAGACGATTCAGACAATTCATCTCTAAGTAATTCGAACTCGGAATCGGACCAATAAACTAGAGGCGGTAAAAGCTCACCATCCTTAACATTCATAAGGAAAAATAAGCTCAGCCTCATCATCATTAACCTCGTCATCTATACCTACCTCCTCCTCGACATCCTCGTCGTCATCCTCATTACCTACATTATCTATACCAATGACTTGAATATGAAAAGGACTAAACACTGAATTATAAAATGACTTGAAAATGACGTAATAAAAGACATATACATTACATCATAAAAGAACAGAGTTTTAAACAAAGGTCCCAGAGTTTTATAAGCGGAAAATCTATTATTCAGTTATAGTTTTGTAACATATAGTTATCAAGAATATATGATAAACTTCTGACAGATTTTTTACCAAAACTAAACTTTAAATATACACAGAATTCTCCAAGCTACGATAATATCTTGCAGGCTCCCATCTAAGCAAAGCTAAGTATTAATACCTGAGATTAAACATGTAAAATCGTCAACACAAAGTTGAGTGATATTCATAAGTTTTGTAACACCCCATTTTGGTAAATGGAATGTCACGCGAGATTATGGCGTGTCATCAAAGCATACAAGGATAAATGTATAAAACATCACATGACCGTAAAGAAAATACCAGAAACAAACATCGGTACCCCAAAAGTAGAACTCATCACACACAAACATAAGTACTACAAATGAAAAGGACTAACACTGTCCATAGAAATGAGTATCAAAAGTATGAAGAAATGCATAAAGTAATGAAGGATAGGAAGCTTCCAATCCATATGCACGTACGCTTAAATTCTACGATCGTCCTTGAGTACCTGCCGTTTTGGGAACATGAAAGGAAAAACGGCTGAGCATAACGCTCAGTGCACGGATATACAAGTATAGCATGAATAATATAAACATATAAGCATATAGCAGCGGAAATGTCTAAGTCCTGGAAAACTTGGTATAACTTAGTAAAACTAGTTTTATAGTTTGAAAAGCCTTATGTTTATCTTATAAAAACTGTTTAACATGTTTACCATTAGCCAATATAGGTCATGAAATGTCAACGTGCTTGAATACTTGGAGGGGTGACCTCATCATGCAATTAGAGGGGCTGCCTCTAATTAATAAAAGTTTTTGGGTAGGAGGGATCAGCTCCTTGTGAAGGATGCAAGGCACACACCACATTCACCTGAATAATCTGTAAAAACATGTAACCTAGGATGCACCCATACGCCCACATGATAATAATAATATGGCCAAAAGCTGAAGGGACGCCACGAGCTATCACTCCGCCGTGGTGAAGTCGTAACACTAGTGCCTCCAGTGTTATGGTTATGGTACCTCCATAACTAGGTGAAATTGGTCATGCATGTATATGGCTTTAGGTATCTAATTAAACATAAGCAATTCAAAAACATATAAAACATATACTGGGAAAACAGTTGGCTGCATACGGGGAATCCTAATAAGGAAATAATGTCCATACTGAAAGGACGGAGAATCCGTACCTTGTGTCCAATGAACGAAGAAGACGAACGGTAGAGAGTTCTACTTCAATACCACTAATGCTACATAAATAATATACGTGTATAAGTATTCTGGTTACCGTATACGTAACTGGTTTTATATCATGTCTTAGCTTGTTTTATATGTTCATGTCATGTTTCACTGATTTTAACGTTATGCTGAGTTTATCATGTATTTTGTCCATTCTGATTAAGTATTACTGGTATTTCTTGTATTATTATACTTGTTGTGTAATAATAAGTTACTTTCTAAAAATAGCAGGTTTCCTAAAATAGAAAGTTTCCAAAAATAGAAAGTTTTCATAAATAGAAAGTTTCCAAAAACAGATTTACTACTTAAAATAGATAAGTTTCTAAAAATAGAAAGTTTCCATAAATAGATTAGCTGCCTTAGTTAAATAAGTTTCTAAAAATAGAAAGTTTCCATAAATAGAAATAAGCTAGATTATTAAGCTAATAATATAAGCTTAAGTGTTTACTGATTAATATTCTAAGTCATGTGATTAAATATTATAGTGTATTAATTATTACATGTAAATTAAATAGACTATATGTTATATGATTTAATTAAATATAGCATGATTTAATTAAATTAAGTGGTTAAAACATGTATTAATCTATATATTAATATAACCTAAGTCATGGAAGTTAATTAATTATAAGTCATGATTTTAATAATTAATTAATTACTTAGTCTAATTTAAATAAGAAATACTTAGGTTAAAATCCATGTATTAATAATAATAATAATTAACCTAAGTCATGTTGTAATTAAATTAATTATGTAACATGTTAAATTAATTTAATTAAGCTTGTAAATAAATAATCTTGTAAAATAATTAAACTTTTAAAATTAATTAAGTCGTGAACCATGTTCGTGAACCCGTGAACCGGCCAAACAAACGCACCCTTAACAGTGGCAAAACCGGCTTGGCCGGTTGCCACTGTTTTCGCAAAAACAGCCAACGGCTGTGCCGGTGGTTCCCCCTGGTTTCTCGGTTGTAGCCGCCGGCTGGGCAAAGTTCCCACCGGTAGTTATCCGGTGGTTCCCCCTGCTGTCGCGGCTGGTTCCCCCTGCTTTCCTTATTTAGCCACCGGCTTAAGCCGGTGGTGGTTCTTTGTTTTTAGCTGAGACCCCCAAAACCAAAACACACCCCGACTTAGGTCGGGGTTCCCTTATTCCTGCGGCCGAGACACACAGCCATACCGAGACCCTTGGTCTCGGTTGTTGGTGCGAAACAAAAGCAAGCCGAGACCTTGTGGTCTCAGTTCCTTGCGTCGGCCGAAACAAACACCCCTAAAAACACCATGATTTAACCCCCCATGATTTATTACATGTTTATGTTAACTTGTTTTTTATATCCATATGATTTCATGTGTTCTTATTTAATAAAAACATAAAAGAAAAGGGTTTTAATGATTTACCGAATACGTGAAACAATGAAGAATGAAAAACACGAACACCCTTGCAAGAATTGATCACCAAAAATCAACCAATCACACCCTTTGGTGTGTTATACCCGACGACCAAGAGAGAGCAAAAAGAGAGATTAGGGTTTTGATATTTTCTAATTTTATATGATTATGAAAATATGATTTCCCTTATTTTCTTATTTAGTTAAAAGTAAAAGTGGGCTTGGCCCCTTTTCTTGTGTCTATGCCGCGGGTAGGAGGGGCCCACAAGGGGTAACCCATTGTTTTCCGTGTCTAAATATTATACGTGTTCTCGTGTCGTGTTTACGTGTTTTATTTAGTTATCGTTCGTGTCGTAACTATATTTATTCGTAATCGTAATTAATATACGTAAATACGTAATAATAAGTTCGTGATTATTTAAGTTCATGATTTTCATGTTCGTGATTATAATTATTGTTGAAATAATTATCGTGCATTAATACTTATTAAATACTTATCGTGTAATAACACGTACGTAATACTTGTAAATCTTATTCGTGAAACGTAAACGTGCTAAATAAGGAAAGTTCTAATCATGTATGTACGATCATAAGGGTACTACTCATGGTAAAATTCATGATTTTCATGTTCGTGATTATAATTACTGTTGAAATAATTATCGTGCATTAATACTTATTAAATACTTATCGTGTAATAACACGTACGTAATACTTGTAAATCTTATTCGTGAAACGTAAACGTGCTAAATAAGGAAAGTTCTAATCATGTATGTACGATCATAAGGGTACTATTCATGGTAAAAGCATGCGGGTTTTACAACTCTTCCCCCCTAAAAAGAATAATTCGTCCCCGAATTATAGATAATGTAAACTGGAAAAGAAGAACATACCCAAATTCAAAATATGAAATGAGGGTAAGAAGCCCAGATAGACTCCTCTGTTTCCCAAGTGGCTTCCCGCTCGGTATGATTCCTCCAAAGGATTTTGACGAATGGAATCGTCTTCCTCCTCATGACTCGTTCTTGTCTGTCCAGAACTCGTTCGGGCTCTTCTATGAAAGTGAGATCTTCACGAATCTGTTCCAGTGGATACTGAACCATGTGAAGGGGATGATACTTGTACCCCCTGAGTAAGGACACATGGAAAACATCGTGAACATGAGAAAGCTGCGGAGGTAACGATAAACGATAAGATACTTCACCGACTCGCTCAATGGCATCAAATGGTCCGATGAATCAAGGACTGAGCTTCCCTTTGATTGCAAAACGTCTAACCCCACGTGCCAGCGAAACCTTAAGGAAACCGTGATCTCCTACGTTAAAGTGTAAGTCCCTACGATGCTTGTCTACATAACTCTTCTGACGTGACCGTGCTTCTTGCAGTTTCTGCCTAGCTACTGCGACCTTCTCGTTGGTCAACTCAATCATTTCTGGTCCTTCAAGTGTTCGTTCACCAACCTGATCCCAGCAGATTGGGGCGCGACACTTTCTGCCATATAACATCTCGAATGGGGCACACTTGATACTTGCGTGCCAACTGTTGTTGTATGCAAACTCTACCAAACAGATGTAATCGTCCCAATCTCCCGTCCATTCTAATGCACATGACCTCAACATGTCTTCTAATGTCTGAATTGTTCGCTCCGATTACCCGTCTGTTTGAGGATGAAAAGCCGTGCTGAGCTTAAGTTTGGTACCCCAAGCTTTCTGCAGACTTCTCCAAAATTGCGAAGTGAACCGAGGATCTCTGTCTGAGACGATGCTAGATGGAGCACCATGAAGTCTCATGATCTCCCTCCTATAAGTATCGGCGAGTTTACTGACCGAATCCTCCTTGCGGATCGATAAGAAATGAGCTGACTTGGTAAGTCGATCAACGATAACCCAAATCGCATCGTGTTTCCTCTTTGTCTGCGAAAGACCGGTAACAAAATCCATGGTGATCTTGTCCCACTTCCACTCTGGGATATCTAACGTTTGAAGAAGACCGCCAGATCGCTGATGCTCGATCTTAACCTGCTGGCATGTAAGACATTTGGAGATGTAAGTCGCAACATCCTGTTTCATACCACTCCACCAAAAGTATTGCTTGATGTCATGGTACATCTTGGTCGAACCAGGATGAATAGAGAATGGGGAGCTATGAGCCTGAGCTAAAAATTCTTCCCGGAGTTCTTGATCATCAGGGACACAAAGTCTCGTGCCCTTCCATAAGATACCATTTGCATCTACTCGAAATTCTGTTTGCTTCTCTAAATTTTGAATTATCGCCCAGATTTCACCATCATCTTTCTGAGCTTCCTTGATCCTAGAGAGTAACTCGGGTTCCACTCTAAGATTAGCCCAGTAACCGTGTTGTCCACGTACCATGATCTCTATGTCTAGTCGCTCCAAGTCTCTTATAATTTCCTCCTCAATTTTAATGCCGTTTGTCATTCCGGACTTTATGCTAAGTGCATCTGCCACCACATTCGCCTTGCCGGGATGATACTTCAGATTAATGTCATAATCCTTCAACAACTCTAACCATCTCCTCTGTCTCATGTTCAATTCACGTTGAGTGAAGATATACTTCAAGCTCTTGTGGTCCGTGAAAATGTCGCATGATTCTCCATACAAGTAGTGCCTCCATATCTTCAATGCGAACACGACTGCTGCAAGTTCCAAGTCATGTGTAGGGTAATTTTCCTCATATGGCTTAAGCTGCCGTGAAGCATTCGCGATCACTTTCCCATGTTGCATGAGAACACATCCAAGTCCATTCCCCGATGCATCACTGTAGATATGAAATCCACCTGTACCAGATGGGAGAGTAAGAATCGGTGCAGATACTAACTTCTGCTTTAGGTCTTCAAATCTCTTCTCTCTTTCTTCAGTCCACACGAATTTCTGCCCTTTGCGTATCAGTTTGGTCAATGGTAGTGCTAAACGGGAAAAGTTCTCCACGAACCTACGGTAGTAACCAGCTAAGCCTAGGAAATTGTGGACTTCAGTCGCTGATGTCGGTCTTGGCCACTTGGTAATAGCCCCAACCTTTGCTGGATCCATCGTGATTCCTTCTGCTGATACAATGTGACCTAAAAATGCCACCTTGTCTAACCAGAACTCACACTTGGAGAATTTAGCATACAACTGCTTCTGGCGAAGAATCTATAGTACTGTACGAAGATGGTCTTCGTGTTCCTCCTTGGACTTAGAGAATAACAGGATGTCGTCAATGAAGACAATGACGAACTTGTCCAGAAATTCATGGAAGATTCTGTTCATCAAATCCATGAACACTGTTGGAGCATTGGTAAGGCCAAATGGCATGACTACAAATTCATAGTAGCCATAGCGTGTACAGAAAGCAGTCTTGGCGATTTCCTGCTCTTTAACCCGTATCTGATGATAGCCCGACCTTAGATCAATCTTGTAGAAATGTTTGGCCCCTTGGAGTTGGTCAAACAGATCGTGTATGCGTGGTAGAGGATACCTATTCCTGATGGTGATCTTGTTGAGCTCGTGATAGTCTGTGCAAAGACGCATACTGTCGTCCTTCTTCTTAACGAATAAGACCGGTGTGCCCCATGGAGATGCGCTCGGTCGAATGAAGCCTCTTTCCAAAAGTTCTTGCAATTGATCTTTCAGCTCCTTCAACTCTATGGGAGCCATGCGATAAGGAGCCTTGGAAATTGGCTCAGCTCCTGGGATGAGCTCGATATTAAATTCTACCTCACGTGTAGGTGGTATGCCCGAAAGTTCTTCTGGAAATACATCTGGAAATTCTGACACTATCGGCTGATTCTGAATTGATGGGGATTCATCATCCATGTCATGAACAGCAGCTAGATAGCCCTCACAACCATGTGAAAGTAATGCACGTGCTTGCAGGGTTGATATGATTTGTACAGACCTTCCCGGTACGAACCCGTTATGAATGTACTCTGGTGCATTAACATCACCGAAGATGACTCGATAGGAATGGCAGTCTATGGTAGCATGATGCTTGGATAGCCAATCCAGACCCAATATCATGTCAAAATCCTTCATGTCCAGCGGAAGTGCGTCAACAGGATGAATCTTGTCGTCAAACTCTAGGGGAAGGCTCTTGTACACATGGGTTATGCGTACCGAGTCTCTTAAAGGCGTGGAAATATTCAGTATGTTCTCTAGTGGCATGGGAAGTATCCTAACATTCTTAGCATAAGCAGTAGGAATGACCGAGTGAGTAGCACCCGTGTCAAAAAGAACACATGCAGCTTGACCATACATATACAAGATTCCAGTGATGGTACCTGTAGACTTGTTGGCCTGATCGCGAGATGTCGTGTAAACGCGTCCACTAGTAGGAGGTGGCTTGGTATCAACATGTCCCGATTTGCCCTCCATCTCTCCCTTGCGGTAGTCCTTCATGCGATGGCCTGGAAGACTACACTTGAAGCATGCGTCGCTGTCGCGGCGACATGGCCCTGGGTGCCTACGGTTGCAGGTAGTGCAAAGAGGATGACTATATCCTCCAGCAGGTGTCCTTGCTGGCTGAGAGCCTGATAAGAATAATATACATTTGACATGATAATAGGTACAAAGGACAATGCGGATAATTCGTAAGATGGAATACCAGTGATAGCTGGATGGTTAGGCTGTGAACCTCTGATAGGTGTGAAAACACCCATCCTTTTACCACTTATTTCTTGATAAAACAAGACCAAAACGCGTATTTAATATCATTTGTTTGGAATTATGCGTGGTTTGTGTGTTTGTTGTGTTTTCAGAGCCAACCGGATGAATATTGAAGAAAACATGGGATTGCACGGGTTTGACCGAAGAAAAAGACGAAAAGACGAAGTCTATAGTCCAAGAGATGCAAAAGATTTGAAGTCAATGGGCCTATTTGAAGATTTATCGAAGAAAAGGACCAAAGATGGAAGATTTATATATGTCGAAGAACTCAAGTCTATTAAATGAAGAAATTAAAAGACGAGTTGAATTTATTCGTCGACAAATCCCAAATCGAAGTCAAAAACGTAAACTTTACTGAAAAGACGAGAAGACAAAAAGAAAGGGAGAAAGCCCACTCACCAACCAACTCAAGGCCTATAAATAGAGACCTCCTTCACAAACTTGAAAACTAGTTCATTTTTCTATTTTTTCTTCTCCTATTTCGTAGGAACACCAACACCCTTAAGGTGTTTGGTGATTTTTATTTTCCTTTGATTCCTTCATGATCTTGTAAGTTTAATCTTTCCTTCTGTTTGTTTAAACCTTAATCTTTCAATATCATCTTTCATTTAATCTTGTTCTTCCTTGTCTTATTGATTCATTAGTTCTAAGTTTTTATTTTGTTGATTTTGATTCCTAAAAACAAGTGGGTTTTGTGTTTTTATTGATTTGGTTTGATGCTTATCGTTAGTAGATGATTAGTGGTTAGTTTGGTTTAATCTTTGGTTAAAAACTTGGTTGATTTTGGTAAAAATCGTGTTGTTATTGTCCCCCTGTTCTTCGCACTGTTTCATCAGCCCAGATTTCGAATGAAGGTTTCTGTTTAGATTATTCCGGATAAAGCATATTATTCCGAACCAACAAAACATTCCGGATAAGCAGAACATTCCGAATGAGTCTTCTGTGTTAATTATTCCGGATCAAGAGTTCATTCCGAACGAAGCCTTTTTATGATTTATTCGAACCAAATTTTTATTCCGCATAAAGGAAACATTCCGAATCAAGCAAATATTCCAAATCAAGTTATTCCGAGTAAGCAAAGATTATTCCGAGTTAAGCTTTATTCTGAGTCAACAGGTTATTCCGAATGAGCTATATATTCCGGATGAAGAAGTATTCCAAATGAAGCATTATTATTCCGAGTCAAGCAAAATATTCCGGATCAACATTTATTCCGAATGAGCCATATATTCCGAGTGAACATATTATTCCGGATGAAGAATCTTTCCGGATGAAGCCTACATTCCGAATGAGCAAGTTTTCGCATGAAGGGTTTATTCCGAATCAACGAATTATTCCGGATCAACCATTTTATTCCGAGTAAAGCTGATTATTCCGCATGAGCAATCTTATTCCGAGTGAACGTTTTTATTCCGAATAAAGGTTTATTCCGCATGAGCCTTATTATTCCGAATCAAGAGATTATTCCGAGTCAACTGATTTTCCAAGTTAAGGTATTTTACTGTTTAAATTTAATTCAAGTTTTATTTTCATTAATTGCTTTTAGCTTAATTTTATTACTTCTCGCATTTACCTTTTTAGTAGAAATAGATCAAAAGCTCCTCCTTTTAGTCACCAATTACAACAATTTCACTTTGAACCGTGATCAATTCGAGAAGATACCGAGAACGAAACAACTACAAATATAACTGGGTACGAGCAACACAAAGAAAGATCTTGCAACAAACCTGTTTTATTAACTAACCAAAAATCAGTTATTTAAATGGCGCCGCTGCCGGCTCTTTTCGTAAGGATCAACGGTTTTTTGTGAGGAAAATTGGATTTTGGGATCCGTTCTTTCGGGAACGTTATTTTCATCACTCAAAAATTTTCAAAAACCCATAAAAAATATAAAATTTTCAAAAATACAAAAAAAATTTAAAAACCTATAAAAACCAAAAATATTTTCTCTTTCATTTTCTTTTTAGTGTATGCGTACTCGATCAACGTCTTATCCCGAGCCCGAGACTCTTGATAATTTAGACATGGCCGGTGTACACAACAATAATAATCCACCCCACTCCAACATGAATAATCTACCCCAACCCGACTTACGAACCATGGAGGAGCTATGCCAACCTACGATGAATGGACGTGGAGGCCCGATTGCGCCGATGCAAATCACGACTCAGGAGTTTTCGTTGAAACATCACATGATCCAACAAGTGCAAACTAATCCATTTCGCGGAATACCGGATGATGATGCCAACAAACACCTCGACAAATTCATTACCATCACCCAAAGCATGAAGTTGCCCGGTGCTTCTATGGATGTACTTCACCTTCAACTATTTCCCCACTCGCTTTCTCACTATGCCGAAAAATGGTTTGACCGTCTCCCAAAGAATTCTATTCATACTTGGGACGACATGACTCAACGCTTTTTGTCGCGCTACTTTCCACCATCCATGGTCACGAGCCTTCGTAACCAAATTAGTGGATTCATACAAGACAATGATGAATCGCTCTTTGATGCTTGGGAACGATAAAATGATTTGATCGACCGTTGCCCAAATCACAACATGCTCCCCGTCACTCTTATTGATACTTTCTACAATGGTCTCACTTTTCGTGATCGTGACACGATCAACACCGCCGCCGGTGGTACTTTTATGAAAAGGAGACCGGAGGAGTGTAGAGAGTTGATTGAAAACATGACTACTCACCACAAGAATTGGGATTCATCCGCATCCTCAAGATCTATCCCGAGAGTCAATGTTTCTTCTACTACTTCCAATCCCGAGATAGCCGAACTTACCCGACAAGTCGCGGAGATGAACAAGAATTACATGACCATGGCTACAAACCACTTTCAACAAGCTAAAGCCGTTGCTAATTCTTGTGAAACATGTGGTGGTCCTCATTCTTACAATGATTGTCCTTCTACTCAAGGCAATTTTTGTGAAAATGTTAACGCGGCATACGGTACCTATCCCACGGGAGGCTATCAAGCTCGTCCTCAAGGAGACCGTAACTTGCTAAGTTATCGTTCAAACAACTATCTTTCACCACCCGGTTTTACTCCTCAAAACCAAAACCAACAACAAAGCTATAACCGAAATAACCAAACCCAACCTCGTGCTAACAATCAATATCAATCCCAAAGAAACCCATACCCACCTCAAGGAAATTCTCAAGCTAACCAAGCTCCACCTCTCAATCAACCAACGGCGTTGAATCAAGACATCGAGACGTTCATGAGGACTAATAGAGAGATGGTGACGAATCTTCAGAGTCAATTCATCAACTTGAAGGGAGACATGGCGAAACAAGGGAGTGATATTCGAGCCGAGCTAAGGAATGACATGACAAAACAAAGCAATGATATTCGCGCAGACATGAGAGACTCTTTCAGCACTCAAGCGGATAATATACGTGATATGATCAGTTCGCTTTTCCAAGGTAATCAACCCTCTTCTTCGGGTACTCTTTCGAGTAACACCGTCGCTAATCCAAGAGGGGAGATGAAAGTAATCACCACTCGTAGTGGAAAAGGTTATACGGAACCCAAGCTTCCTACACCTCCACCCGTGATTGTGAACAAGGAAAAAGAGAAACTTTACTCACCTCCTTTGCCTTTTACCCCCATTCCCCAACCACCCGCGGTTGTGAGTGATCCTACTCCCCTAAAGCCTTTCTCTTCATCCGATATACCTTATCCTTCAAGGTTGAGGAAAGAGAAGCAAAAGAGCAAGGATGATATTCAAGTTTCAAACTTTCTCAAAATGTTTAAACAATTGAATTTTAACATCTCCTTTGCCGAGGCTCTCGCTCACATGCCTAAATATACGAAGATGTTTAAAGATCTTCTAAGTGACAAGGAGAAGCTTCTTGACATTGCTCAGACCTAACTTAATGAGAATTGCTCCGCGGTTCTCTTAAGGAAATTGCCCACCAAACTTGGTGATCCGGGTCGCTTCTTGATTCCTTGCAACTTCCCGGGAGTAGATAATTGCATGGCCCTAGCCGATCTAGGTGCTAGTATAAACTTAATGCCTTTAAGTGTTTGGAAGCAATTATCTCTCCCCGAGCTTGTCCCCACCAAAATGACTTTGGAATTAGCTAACCGTACGGTTGATTATCCAGTGGGGATAGCCGAAGACGTCTTCGTTGGCGTTGACAAATTCACCTTCCCGGTGGATTTTGTTGTCGTTGACTACGAGATGGATCCTCGTGTTCCATTAATCGTTGGACGTCCCTTCTTGAGGATCGGTCGCACTCTCATTGATGTAGACGCGGGCGAAATAATCATGAGAGTTGGTGACGATAAAATTGTCTTCAACATGGGTAAGATTTCTAAGCAACCTTATTCATATGAGAGTGTTAATGCTATTGATGTTCTCGATGAGGCTTGTGAAGAACACTTTAATGATGCTTGCAAAAGTAATCTTTCTTCTCTACCCAATGTTGAGACCGTTGCCTCAATTGCTCCGTCATAGACTCTATTTGGAGAAAGTGACTTTCTTTTGGATGATTTTGAAGCTAGCTTGGGTCCACTTGATCTTAAGTATGATGATTCTCCCACCGATTGGGAAGAAGACATTCGTACAATTGGGAAACTTCTCAATGAAGACCCTTTTTATCCTCCTTCTCCTAAAGAGGTGACTAATGATGATCCATCGTTAGTTACACCATCTATTGAGGATCCTCCCACTCTTGAGCTTAAGGACTTACCTCCTCATCTCGAGTATGTTTTCTTAGAGGACATTGATCAACTTCCCGTTATCATTTTTAAAGACTTAAAAGCCGATAAGAAAACTCGTCTCATTGAAGTTCTCAAGAAACATAAAAGAGCTATCGCTTGGAAAATCTCCGATATTCGTAGAATTGATTCTCACTTTTGCACACATAAAATTCTCATGGAGGACGACTTTAAGCCCACAATTCAAAGCCAACGAAGGGTGAATCCTAAAATCCATGACGTTATCAAAAAAGAGGTTATCAAACTTCTTGATGCGGGCATGATTTACCCTATCTCGGATTCACCATGGGTTAGTCCAGTCCATTGTGTGCCTAAGAAAGGCGGAATCACCGTTGTGCCCAATCAAAACAACGAGTTGATTCCTACACGTCTCGTTACTGGGTGGACAGTTTGTATAAACTATCGAAAACTCAATGATGCCACGAGAAAGGATCATTTTCCTCTTCCTTTTATGGACTAAATGCTTGAACGTTTAGCGGGTAATGAATATTACTGCTTTCTAGATGGTTTCTCGGGTTATTTCCAAATACCCATCGATCCCCAAGATCAAGAGAAGACAAAATTCACTTGTCCCTATGGCACATTTGCCTACAAAAGAATGCCTTTTGGCTTATGCAATGCCCCCGGGACTTTCCAAAGGTGCATGTTGGCTATTTTCCATGACATGGTTGAGCAAACCATGGAAGTCTTCATGGATGATTTCTCGGTCTTTGGGGATTCATTCTCTTCTTGCCTTGCCAATTTAGAACGTATGCTTAAGCGGTGCGAAGACACTTGCCTTGTTCTCAATTGGGAAAAATGTCATTTTATGGTAAAAGAAGGCATTGTGCTAGGACACAAAATCTCAAAAGCCGGTCTTGAAGTGGACCGCGCTAAAGTGGGTCATAGCCAAATTACCTCCACCTTCAACCGTGAAGGGTGTGAGAAGTTTTCTTGGTCATGCGGGCTTCTATCGTCGATTTATCAAAGATTTTTCTAAAATCGCTCGCCCGATGACCCACCTCTTGGAAAAAGATACTCCTTTTATCTTTTCCAAAGAGTGTATTGAAGCCTTCAATCTTCTCAAGGATAAGCTAACTAAGGCACCGGTCTTAGTCACCCCTAATTGGGAGCTACCTTTTGAATTGATGTGCGATGCTAGCGAATTTGCTATTGGAGTGGTTTTGGGCCAAAGAGTGAATAAACACTTCCAACCAATCCATTATGCTAGCAAGATAAAGACGGGGGCTCAATTGCATTATACGACAACCGAAAAAGAGCTTTTAGCTGTTGTCTATGCTTTTGAAAAATTTTGCCCCTATCTTGTTTTATCCACCACCATTGTATACACGGACCATTCCGCGTTGAAGTACTTGATGACTAAGCACGACTCTAAGCCAAGACTTCTTCGCTGGGTTTTACTCCTTCAAGAATTTAACATTGAAATTCGTGACAAGAAGGGAGCTGAAATCCTAGCCACGGATCATCTAAGTAGACTTGAGGATCCATATCAAGGGGATCATCCGAAAAAAGAGATCAATGACTCTTTTCCCCTTGAAACCTTAATGCCTATTAGTGCCAAGCTTGATGACACCCCGTGGTTTGCCGACATTGCAAACTACTTAGCGGGTGGTATTCTCATCAAAGGGTTAACATCCCAACAAAAGAAAAATTTCTTAAACGATGTTAAGACTTACTTTTGGGATGACCCTTTTCTCTTCAAACAATGCGCTGATTTGATTATTCGCCGATGTGTTGACGGACCGGCAGCTTTAGACATTCTCGAGGCTTGCCATAAAGGACCCATCGGTGGTCACTTTGGTCCCAATTTCACCGCCAAAAAAGTGTTTGATTCAGGATTCTATTGGCCCACCATTTATCGCGACGCTCACGAAAGGTTAAAAACTATGATGTTTGCCAAAGATAAGGCAAGATCACACATAAAGATGAGATGCCTCAAAATTTCATACAAGAATGTGAAATCTTTGATGTATGGGGCATCGACTTTATGGGGCCATTCCCTTCTTCTAAAGGAAAAAAAATACATCCTTGTCGCCGTTAACTACGTTTCAAAATGGGTTGAAGCAAAAGCTTTACCCACTAACGACGCAAGGGTGGTTTGTAACTTTTTGAAACAATTATTCGCTAGATTCGGTGTGCCTCGTGCTATTATTAGTGATCGCGGGACTCATTTTTGCAATGACCAATTTGCTCGAGTCATGGCTAAGTATGGTGTCCATCACCGTCTTTCCACCGCATATCACCCACAAACCAATGGGCAAGCCGAGATCTCCAACCGAGGATTAAAGCGAATTTTGGAACGTACTATGGGAGAGCATCATGCCTCGTGGGCCGATAAACTTGATGATGCTCTGTGGGCTTTCCGTACCGCATATAAGACACCGATTGGTTGTACACCTTATCGTCTTGTGTACGGGAAAGCATGCCACCTCCCAATTGAGTTGGAGCACAAGGCTTATTGGGCCTTGAAATGTGCTAATTTTGATATCAACAACGCCGGTAACTTAAGAAAACTCCAACTCAATGAGTTAAACGAACTTAGGAATGAAGCTTATGAGAACTCATTGATCTATAAAGAGAAGACCAAGCTCATCCATGACTCTAAGATTAAGAACCGAGAGTTCCAAGTTGGAGACAAAGTTTTACTCTTTAACTCTCGGTTGAAAATCTTTTCGGGCAAACTCAATTCTCGTTGGTCCGGCCCATTCACCATTGCTAAATTTTTTCCATATGGTACTATTGAGCTTGCTCAAACCAATGGCCCAAATTTTAAGGTGAATGGTCAACGAGTAAAGTTGTACTTTGGAGAGGACATCTCTAATGAGATTCCATCCCTCTCCACCTTTCCCTTGAATTAGTTCGGGACCGAGTCAGGCTCGTGACTCGGTTAACAAAAACAAGCACTCCTCGGGAGGCAACCCGAGTTTCTATCCCCCCTTTTCCATTTTTCATCCTAAGTGTAGGGGGAGCTATATAGGTTGCTTGTGTTTGTATGGTGATGTGATTACAGGGATAAGTGCACTTTTGGAATCTTTGAAGAACCGTGCTCCCATGTTATCCGCAAATCCGGTTCTATCTCTCAACTATCGTGATTCAATTTTCTTCATACTCACATTTGAAATTGATCACTTTAGTTGTCTCCTCCTTAACTTGATTTAACCAATGTGCACAATGTCATGAGTGTAGGGGAGACTTTTTCCACATGCTTAAACATTGAGGACAATGTTTATATTAAGTGTAGGGGAGACTTCTATCGAAGTTTTAAGTGGACTTTTCCATTAAAATGCCTTCATTTAACCGGAAAATCATCTTTTTCGGCATTTTTCAAATTTTTAATTAACTTTGGCCATATAGTCGTAATTTTTAATTTTTTTATGTCTTTTATTTCTTTCCTTTTATCGTTGCTATCATATGTATATATTCCATAATAAAGTCCAAATAAAAGAAAAATCAAAATATTAATAAAATGGTTTAGCTAGTTTAGAAGTCTTTGATCTATTAGGCCCGTTGTGATTATTTTGACTCAACCCGAATAGACTTATCCAAGTTTATTCTAGCAAGTATCCTTAACCATGTAGAACTTAATTGGTTTATTAGGCTAAGCATCCACGAGTCTCATTACTTGAGATTTTAAATTAGGGAGAACGAGAAATGATAGAGTCAATTATAAGTCGGTAATCTTGCATAAGCACACTTGGTGTAACTATTAGCTTTTCCTCCTATCACTTGTAAATAAATAATTGCAATAAGTAAGGTCGTACGGTCTGAAAAATTACTTAGCTTCTAGCCCAAGATCGTTTAAAATTTGCTCGGTATTAATTAGAGTTCATAACCAAGGCATAAATATTGAAACGGGACACAAAGATTGGCGAGTCCGAAAAGGAACTAACAAGGCATGAGGATTCCAATTTGTTGCTAAAGATCCAAGATGATGTGAAGTATCATTATTTCAAAATCAATATGAAGGATCAAGACACACGATGAAAAGCAATTACTCCCATAAAGATCATGGAGAAATCTATCCGAAAAGACCCTAACAAGGTATGAGGATAAATAGATCCAAGTCCGAAAAGGAGGCGGATCGTTGTATATCAAAGTCCCAAATAAGGATTGAAGAAATAATGAAGAAGTCGTGGTCAACATTTGAAGAAAATATCTCAACTACTCCAAGTGAAGATATATTCTATATATGAAGAGAAGACCATAATTTCAAGAACGTCTTCTCAAGATTTGAAGTATGAAGTAAATGCCAAATATCGGTCCGAGAAAGGTCTCAAATCGTGAAGCGAGTTATGCCAAGATATGAACTTTATGAGGTCTCGAGAAGCAGTTTTAAAAGATTGTGTTCTTTAGCTAACTATGGATTAGATCGTCCTACTTTATTTTCAGCCTAAATAAACTATTGCAATAAGTCCAAAAAGGCATCTTCATGATCATTCTAAGACAATAATAAAATATAAGAGATACACCTAGGAATAAGGGAGTTTAAGCGTATAATTAAGCCATGTGTGTAAGTGTTTGTTTTGCTAACTTATAATAACAATGATCTCGTTTTTAAGTTTAGTGTGGGGAACGTGAAACTTGAGGGTGATAAATCTTCGCAGCACCAAAGCCCTAATGTAAGTCCTTGATCTCTTTGCTAGTTCTTTCCATGTAGCTATTTTCAAGTGAAAATAGTTTTCTATCCCTTTTGTTTTATTCAAGCTTTTATTTCTCTTTAGTACTTTAATTTTTGTTTCGTAGTAGTATATGTTAATAAGGCCAAGGTTGATTGACTATGAGAAAAGTGTTAAGTTTTGCCATATCTTATAGCATTGCATGAGGGCATGGCAATGGTTAAGTGTAGGGGATTTGATAGGTGTGAAAACACCCATCCTTTTACCACTTATTTCTTGCTAAAACGAGACCAAAACGCGTATTTAATATCATTTGTTTGGAATTATGCGTGGTTTGTGTGTTTGTTGTGTTTTCAGAGCCAACCGGATAAATATTAAAGAAAACATGGGATTGCACGGGTTTGACCGAAGAAAAAGACGAAAAGACGAAGTCTATAGTCCAAGAAATGCAAAAGATTTGAAGTCAATGGGCCTATTTGAAGATTTATCGAAGAAAAGGACCAAAGATGGAAGATTTATATATGTCGAAGAACTCAAGTCTATTAAATGAAGAAATTAAAAGACGAGTTGAATTTATTCGTCGACAAATCCCGAATCGAAGTCGAAAACGTCAACTTTACTGAAAAGACGAGAAGACAAAAAGAAAGGGAGAAAGCCCACTCACCAACCAACTCAAGGCCTATAAATAGAGACCTCCTTCACAAACTTGAAAACTAGTTCATTTTTCTGTTTTTTCTTCTCCTATTTCGTAGGAACACCAACACCCTTAAGGTGTTTGGTGATTTTTATTTTCCTTTGATTCCTTCATGATCTTGTAAGTTTAATATTTCCTTCTGTTTGTTTAAACCTTAATCTTTCAATATCATCTTTCATTTAATCTTGTTCTTCCTTGTCTTATTGATTCATTAGTTCTAAGTTTTTATTTTGTTGATTTTGATTCCTAAAAACAAGTGGGTTTTGTGTTTTTATTGATTTGGTTTGATGCTTATCATTAGTAGATGATTAGTGGTTAGTTTAGTTTAATCTTTGGTTAAAAACTTGGTTGGTTTTGGTAAAAAACGTGTTGTTATTGTTCCCCTGTTCTTCGCACTGTTTCATCAGCCCAGATTCCGAATGAAGGTTTCTGTTTAGATTATTCCGGATAAAGCATATTATTCCGAACCAACAAAACATTCCGGATAAGCAGAACATTCCGGATGAGTCTTCTGTGTTAATTATTCCGGATCAAGAGTTCATTCCGAACGAAGCCTTTTTATGATTTATTCCGAACCATATTTTTATTCCGCATAAAGGAAACATTCTGAATCAAGCAAATATTCCGAATCAAGTTATTCCGAGTAAGCAAAGATTATTCCGAGTTAAGCTTTATTCCGAGTCAAGAGATTATTCCGAATGAGCTCTATATTCCGGATGAAGAAGTATTCCGAATGAAGCATTATTATTCCGAGTCAAGCAAAATGTTCCGGATCAACATTTATTCCGAATGAGCCATATATTCCGAGTGAACATATTATTCCGGATGAAGAATCTTTCCGGATGAAGCATACATTCCGGATGAAGCCTACATTCCGAATGAGCAAGTTTTCCGCATGAAGGTTTTATTCCGAATCAACAAATTATTCCGGATCAACCATTTTATTCCGAGTAAAGCTGATTATTCTGCATGAGCAATCTTATTCCGAGTGAACGTTTTTATTCCGAATAAAGGTTTATTCCGCATGAGCCTTATTATTCCGAATCAAGAGATTATTTCGAGTCAGCTGATTTTCCAAGTTAAGGTATTTTACTGTTTAACTTTAATTCAAGTTTTATTTTCATTAATTGCTTTTAGCTTAATTTTATTACTTCTCGCATTTACCTTTTTAGTAGAAATAGATCAAAAGCTCCCCCTTTTAGTCACCAATTACAACAATTCCACTTTGAACCGTGATCAATTCGAGAAGATACCGAGAACGAAACAACGACAAATATAACTGGGTACGAGCAACACAAAGAAAGATCTTGCAACAAACCTGTTTTATTAACTAACCAAAAATCAGTTATTAACCTCTCTGGTTCTGGTCCCTCCCGTTACCATGATTCCTGGTAGAAGATTCTCTAATGTGTCAGAATTAAGAACTATATCATGTAATCATAAGAAATGAGTAAGTATAAGGACCTACTGCTGTTGGAGTGTCCAGCGCTGTTACGGTAATTATCATTACCGCCATGCCTATCCGTAGCAGAACGGTCATGAGTCTGACCGTTTCCCTTGGGCTGAGTAGGCTGTTGTTGAGTAGACGGCTGAGACCGGTCCCCAGTCTTCTGCCTGGAAGATACAGTTTTAAAGAGATGAAATTATTGATACATACTGAAAGAATACGGTTTGGTCACCGCTGAATACGAATGTTTACCTCTTATCGGGTCTCTCTGCTTCCCCGAACTCTTCTCTTTCTTGCAGCATCTCCAGCTTACGTGTTGCATCGGCCACTTGTGCCACCGTGTTAAACGTAGCACACACCAAGTTTTTTGCGACCGAGGTACGAAGAGCCCACCGGAAGTGGTGTGCTTGCTCTTCGGGAGTACCTGCTGCTACACCAAGAAAACCAGCCAAACGAAGAAAGCGCTGCATGAACTCGTTGCTATTCTCCCCAGCTCTCTGTCGGATTCCATAGTACTCTCTGATATGAGTGATTTTACTCATATGAATATTATCTTAAAACAATGAATAAAAGCATAAAATGTTCAAATATTGCCTTGTATATGCTTGTTTTGTTGTTTGATGTGTGTAGGTACCAAAGTTCGCAAAAACCGGCAAAATTGACACGGGTTTTGAAGAAAAAGATCAAGGAAGCCAAAATCGAGTTCGATTCAGAGGATTTAATATTTAATAAGAGATTTTGGCTTTGTGGGTCCTACTTTTGGTTAATGGGCCCAAAAGCCCAATTGTGGAAACAAGTTATACACTAAAGGAAAAAGCCCAAAACATAATCCCATTAAAATTTTATTTGGACGAATTTAATGGGCTGCAAGCCCATGTTTATTGATAAACATTGGGACGTATTTTTTCAATATCAGTTACAAAGATTGGTCAAACTTAAACGTGACTCACACACACATTTTCACTTTATTTATATACTTTCGATACTCCCAAAGTTATATCACTTATCTCCCATCTCCTTCAACCAAATAACCAGGCACCATACTGTTTATTCCAAACCCTAATTTAATCAACATTTGGGATTTTTAATTAATTAAAGCGCGTGACAACACACGCGCCTTTAGTTAATTCCCCCTTAATACGGATCATGAAGAGGGAGCTATCCAGGGTGACGTGGCTCCCTGCCTTGTTTTGATTGGCTTATACAACACATCAATCACCAATTCTCCAATCATTGGATGACAAGTCAGCAAAGAGAAAGCACAAAAGAAATACAGAAGTGCCAGGTTGGCGATCCGTGTGACCAAGGGCGAATCACAGCCCTTAGATCATAACAAGAAGGAAAGAGAGAGACGAGATGCTTCATCAACGGCTCTAAATGATTCTTCATCAACCACCCCAAACCTCTACCTCAGCTATAAATACCCCCTCAATTTATTCAGTAATGGATCCCTTTTTCTTTCTTAATGTTGTTATGTCAAAATAGTTTTAGGTTAATATAATTTTCTTTCAATGGTATTGTAGTATTTTTGCTTGAATTAATAAAAAGTTTTTCATTTTGCATCTCTTGTTCTTACTCTTATTTTAAATTACTGTTAAAATCAGTTTTGATATATCTTTGTCTTCTATATTGCATTTGAATTTTGGTGGAATGAATATTACTATTAATTTAAATCTATGCTGATTATAATGATAAAAATATTATTTGATTAAGCTTCTATGATAGATTTTATTAAATAATATAAGAGAGATTGGGAAAACGATCTAACCTACTGTTAGATTTAAAAAATATTAGGGATCGAATCATTTTGGTGTTATTGGTTCATTTGCTTGGTTCGATTAATGGAGGTATGATGGTGTTTGTAAATGGTGCTGACGATTAGGGTTTTAGCCAGCTCAACGCTGCGCTACTTCTCAATGGGATCTTCAAAAGGTTTTAATTCTTCTACATTTTACGTTATTTAGTTTAAAGCTATCTATGTTTATGAATCTGCTTAGTTTAATGAATGAATCTGCTTAGTTTAATATGTTTTAGTTGAGTTTGAATCTGAGTATGGATTTGCTGTGTGGTTTTTGGCTTAGATATAACTGAAATTTTGCTTTTGATCTTACTGTTTGATTATAGAGGTAAAACTGTTTAATAGAGTCTACTGAATTGGTATGCCTATGAATCTGCTAGGATATTTGATAGATCTGCTTTTAGTTTATGAGATTGAATAAGCTTGAGATAAGGAGTTGTTATAGTCTTATATAGATACTCAATGTTCTATTCAACTGATCTGTAATCTATAAGAATTGATGTCTGCTCTTTGATTTTGAGCTATCTTATTGGGTTTAGTTTGTTTCTTCTGAATTGGTAGACTGCTAATGTCTCTTAGTCGTTGTAATTTGTAAATTGAGCTGAGTTTCTGTTTGTAGGATGTAGGTCTTCATGTAGTTGTTGTTTGTCCGATTTATGTATTAGTCTGCTGAATCTTTTTAGATTCTGTATTTGATCTGAGTTTGTAGTGTGTTATCACTATGATTTTGTTATAAACTAGAGTGTTTGGGTATGTTTTTAATTAGTTTTGGTATGGATATATTTGTTGATTTGCTCTCATTGTGTTTTTAACTGCTTAATTAGTTTGTTTTTACTGCTTCATTGGCTTTGTGCTCTGTTCTTTCTTTCGTGTCCTACATCTTGAACTGGGGTGTTGGGCTCTGATTTTATTGTCCAAAAATTTAATCTTAAAAAAAAAATAGATTATCAAATAATTCACCCCTGTGGATCGATCCCTTGACCTCAAGGATAAATACCAACGCGTCACCCAACTGAGCTGTATGCTCTTTTGGGTTATAATTCTATTCAGTGCATTTTATACTACTTTTAGTTTAATTACTTTTAGTTATAATTAAACGTTTAAACTGATTTTATAACTTTAGTAATTGTTTTAAAATAGTTTTATTATATTTTAGATTAAATTCAGTTTCAAAATAAATAATAATAATAATAATAAAATATTTTATTACTTTTTATAAATTTAAATTGTTTTAAAAGTTTTTGTTTTTAATAAATTTAGATTCAAATAGATTTTGTTTATTATAAGTAAAAGTAAGTTTTTTTTAAATGGATTGAATTAGTTTATAATTTTAAATAGAATTTAGCGTGCTTTTAATTAATTAGATTAATTTTAAATAGTTTAGATTTTAAATATTTCTACAAAAGTTTCTTTTAGATTAAATTTTGGGTTTACGATTCATGCACTTTAGGTTAAAAATTGGTAGAATTAATTTAGTTAAAAACCGAAACCAATTCGAATCAATTGTCCAAATCGATACAAAACGTCTCAAATTCATAAGATTTTCGTGTACAACGAACTTGGTTCACCAACGTGCTTAATTGAATCCGTCTTTGGTAATTTTAGACTATTACTTTTTCCTAAAGGTAATTTTCTAATTTACCCTATAACCTATCTAATTATCACATATACTATACAATACAATGACGATCACATCTCTCTCTCTCGTCAGCTTGTCTTGCTCAGCCTTGGGAAAGAACTGTCCCATCACCAAATCCCTGAACCGAGCCCAAGTCAAACCAGCCACCCAATTATCACCTCCCTCAGACTGCTTAAGTGCCTTCCACCATGCTAACACATCACCTTTGAATCGGTAGCAGGAAAACCTCGACTTGAAGACGGAGTCACAGCCCATGGCATCAAAGATCTTCTCAATGTGAGCCAACCAGCTTTCAGCTTCAGTAGGGCTATCTGTTCTCTTGAAAGCTCGAGGGCGTAACTTATTGAATCTCTCCAGCCATGTGACCAATGTTGCTGGAGGAGGAGGAGGAGGTACTGGGTGCTGCTGCTGATTGTTGGCAGCCTGCACCTCAGCCCTGATTTCGTTCCTCAGCTGAGGAAGTAGAGCTTGCATTGCAGCTTGGACTGCTGCATTGAGTTGTTCCTGCTCGCGTGTGAGAACCATCTGACAGTATAACATAAAAATACATGATTAACTGATCAAAACATAAACTATATACATGAAAAAAAAAATTATACCAATAAATCATGAGAAAAAAATTTATGCAATAAAATAGTACATGAATGCATGATGCAGTTTTATGAAAACTTTTATATGAGCGAGAGTGAACGCCTATGGTCAGTTCACTCAAAACAAAAGACATGGCGAGGGGACACCAATGGGTCGGTCCCAAAGTTAAAAGTTTCGATAAAAGCACATGCGACTAAATAGGGCCAGTCCCGTACCAACCATTACTTAGTCATAAAACTGCGACAATGACATATATGTGTATGCATGAAAACAATGAATGCATGAAAACCGGCTGTCAGTTCTAGGAAGACCATAGTGACTACCCACTAATCACATGTCGTGTTTTGAGAGCCTATAGGTCGAAGCCTTGTCTCTAATACCATAATTGTAACACCCCATTTTGGTAAATGGAATGTCACGCGAGATTATGGCGTGTCATCAAAGCATACAAGGATAAATGTATAAAACATCACATGACCATAAAGGAAATACCGGAAACAAACATCGGTACCCCAAAAGTAGAACTCATCACACACAAACATAAGTACTGCGAATGGAAAGGACTAAACAATGTTCATAGAAATGAGTATCAAAAGTATGAAGAAATGCATAAAGCAATGAAGGCAAGGAAGCTTCCAATCCATATGCACGTACGCTTAAAGTCTATGAGCTTCCTTGAGTACCTACCGTTTTGGGAACATGAAAGGAAAAATCGTTGAGCATACTGCTCAGTGCACGGATATACAAGTATAGCATGAATAATATAAACATATAAGCATATAGCAGCGGAAATGTCTAAGTCCTGGAAAACCTGGTATAACTTGGTAAAACTGGTTTTATAGTTTCAAAAGCCTTATGTTTATCTTATAAAAACTGTTTAGCATGTTTACCATTAGCCAATATAGGTCATGAAATGTCAACGTGCATGAATACTTGGAGGGGTGACCTCATCATGTAATTAGAGGGGCTGCCTCTCATTAATATAAGTTTTTGGGTAGGAGGGATCAGCTCCTTGTGAAGGATGCAAAGCACACACCACATTCACCTGAATAATCTGTAAAAACATGTAACCTAGGATGCACCCATACGCCCCACATGATAATAATAATTTGGCCAAAAGCTGAAGGGACGCCATGAGCTATCACTCTGCCGTGGTGAAGTCATAACACTGGTGCCTCCAGTGTTATGGTTATGGTACCTCCATAACTAGGTGAAACTGGTCGCATGTATATGGCTTTAGGTATCTAATTAAACATAAGCAATTCAAAAACATATAAAACATATACTGGGAAAACAGTTGGCTGCACACGGGGAATCCTAATAAGGAAAGAATGTCCGTACTGAAAGGGCGGAGAATCCGTACCTTGTGTCCAGTGAACAAAGAAGACGAACGGTAGAGAGTTCTACTTCGATACCACTAATGCTACATAAATAATATACGTGTATAAGTATTCTGATTACCGTATACGTAACTGGTTTTATATCATGTCTTAGCTTGTTTTATATGTTCATGTCATGTTTCACTGATTTTAACGTTATGCGGAGTTTATCATGTATTTTGTCCATTCTGATTAAGTATTACTGGTATTTCTTGTATTATTATACTTGTTGTGTAATAATAAGTAACTTTCTAAAAAGAGCAGGTTTCCTAAAATAGAAAGTTTCCAAAGATAGAAACTTTCCAAAAATAGAAAGTTTCCAAAAATAGATTTACTGCTTAAAATAGATAAGTTTCTAAAAATAGAAAGTTTCCATAAATAGAAATAAGCTGGATTATTAAGCTAATAATATAAGTTTAAGTGTTTACTGATTAATATTCTAAGTCATGTGATTAAATAGTATAGTTTATTAATTTTTAAATGTAAATTAAATAGACTATATGTTATATGATTTAATTAAATATAGCATGATTTAATTAAATTAAGTGGTTAAAATACTTAGGTTAAAATATGTATTAATCTATATATTAATATAAGCTAAGTCATGGAAATTAATTAATTATAAGCCATGATTTTAATAATTAATTAATTACTTAGTCTAATTTAAATAATAAATACTTAGGTTAAAATCCATGTATTATTAATAATAAATAACCTAAGTCATGTTGTAATTAAATTAATTATGTAACATGTTAAATTAATTTAATTAAGCTTGTAAATAAATAATCTTGTAAAATAATTAAACTTGTAAAATTAATTAAGTCGTGAACCATGTTCGTGAATCCATGAACCGGACCCGTGAACCGACCAAACAAACACACCCTTAACAGTGGCAAAACCAACTTGGCCGGTTGCCACTGTTTTCGCAAAAACAGCCACCGGCTGTGCCGGTGGTTCCCTCTGGTTTCTCGGCTCTAGCCGCCGGCTGGGCAAAGTTCCCACCGGCAGTTAGCCGGTGGTTCCCCGGCTGCCGCGACTGGTTCCCCCTGCTTTCCTTATTTAGACACCGGCTTAAGCCGATGGTGGTTCTTTGTTTTTAGCCGAGACCCCCAAATCCAAAACACACCCCGACTTAGGTCGGGGTTCCCTTGTTCCTGCGGCCGAGACACACAGCCACACCGAGACCCTTGGTCTCGGTTGTTGGTGCGAAATAAAAGCAAGCCGAGACCTTGTGGTCTCGGTTCCTTGCGTCGGCCGAAACAAACACCCCTAAAAACACCATGATTTGACCCCCCATGATTTATTACATGTTTATGTTAACTTGTTTTTTTATATCCATATGATTCCATGTGTTCTTATTTAATAAAAACATAAAAGAAAAGGGTTTTAATGATTTACCGAATACGTGAAACAATGAAGAATGAAAAACACGAACACCCTTGCAAGAATTGATCACTATAAATCAACCAATCACACCCTTTGGTGTGTTATACCCGGCGACCAAGAGAGAGCAAAAAGAGAGATTAGGGTTTTGATATTTTCTAATTTTCTGTGATTATGAATATATGATTTCCCTTATTTTCTTATTTAGTTAAAAGTCAAAGTGGGCTTGGCCCTTTTCTTGTGTCTATGCCGCGGGAAAGAGGGGCCCACAAGGGGTAACCCATTGTTTTTCGTGTCTAAATATTATTCGTGTTCTCGTGTCGTGTTTACGTGTTTTATTTAGTTATCGTTCGTGTCGTAACTATATTTATTCGTAATTGTAATAAATATACGTAAATACGTAATAATAAGTTCGTGATTATTTAAGTTCATGATTTTCATGTTCCTGATTATAATTATTGTTGAAATAATTATCGTGCATTAATACTTATTAAATACTTATCGTGTAATAACACGTACGTAATACTTGTAAATCTTATTCGTGAAACGTAAACGTGTTAAATAAGGAAAGTTCTAATCATGTACGTACGATCATAAGGGTACTATTCATGGTAAAAGTCATGATTTTCATGATCATGATTATAATTATTGTTGAAATAATTATCTGCATTAATACTTATTAAATACTTATCGTGTAATAACACGTACGTAATACTTGTAAATCTTATTCGTGAAACGTAAACGTGCTAAATAAGGAAAGTTCTAATCATGTACGTACGATCATAAGGGTACTATTCATGGTAAAAGCATGCGGGTTTTACAGGTTTAGTAGTAAAGGTATGGAACATAAGCATTCATTTGTAAAACAAGAAATAGGGAAAATGATTATGTAATTAACCATAGTCTGAAACCATTATTATTGCTATTTAGTTCATGAACCGAAGCTTAACTCATGTAAGTTCCTCTAGCGAGTATTCAGCCTAAATACTCAAGTATAAACAAATGTAAGTGCATCAAGGTAATCGGGACGGGCATTGTCAATCCCGATGGATCCACCCACAACATTGGCGCTTAGCAACACAAGTAAATTAACGGTTCATGATCAAGAGAGGAAACTCTATAGACTAAAAGCAATAATATCAATGAAAACTGTAGGAAAGCATACAAGTTTCTGGATAGCATACAGTTTTTTTAAATGGATGCGTTCCACCATGTAAAATCTCACCCCGCGTTTAGAAATCACGTACAAGTAGTAAAAGGAGCTATGAACTAACCTTAGCCACGAGGTAAGTGAATCACGGTACTCAGAAGCTGAGTAGAAACGGTAGTGGTAAGATGATCACCAACGATATGGATGCCCGGTAAACACGAAAGCCGCAACCTATCAAAATAAGGCGTGCGTTAAGACTCGAACTCAAATATCGATATATTCCAAGTATACTATGACTTAATTATTTTGAAAGTATTCATACTTCAAAACTAGTGATACGAACCAAGTGAATCCATATTATCCCATTTATCCAACACTACTCGATTAAACACTTGCACTCTTGAAATTGACCCGTCATAAGACGTCAAGTCAACGCAAGTCAAACTATCCCTTTACTTCACTCGGACCAGTAACTAAGTCATTTATATAATGATTAAAAACTTGAGTAAGTCACCATGTCCAATAGTGAATACTCAAAATCACACAACACAAGCATTGAACTACGTGTCCAAAATACAAATCAGTGTGTACACTTCAGATGTACATACCGATCTACCCTATCTAGACTTGTCCGATTTCGATGAAACTTGGTGTCAAGGTCACTTATAACCTGCATAAAGTCCTCCTAAAAATTTATCAAAAGATTTTACTCTTTAGACTCACTGCTCAACACATCTTTGACGTATAAAATCCGGACAGTTTTGAACACTTGACTCGTGAAACCATTTTGACCATCAATAGCAATTCTGTTTGCAAAACCAATCATTGACTTTGAAAATAGACTCAAAAAGGTAAGTTTAGGGCCTGAGATCAGCCTCTAAACATTTTTAGAACTCTACTTATAGTCCCTGATATTTGATTCAAATATCGACAACAATTTCGTATTGAGTCGATACTCGCCTCCCGGTACATGAGTATTCAAACTAGCATGACTTCTTCCTCGTTTTGATTTAGAAGGCCTACTTTCTACCAAAACGAGTGTCTCGACAACCGTTACAACACTATCCTATAATATCAAGCTTTTATCAAACTTTGACCCATGAAAAATAGCCCTAAACCTGCTGATCAAAAGTACCCTTTAGAAAATCACATTAGATCATCATTTTGACCCATTTTAACAAATTTCCCACTCCCAATATCATCTCCTAGACATCCTAAACAATCCTTACCATCTCAAATCACTTGCATGTTACATAAGCAAAAACCAAAATAAAAAACTTAAACTTTTTATCATCAAAACATGATGATCTTATCATGATCATCACATGCATGATGATCAAAAACTCATACCAACCATAAAATCATAAGAAACTTGAAAGTTGATGCATGTAAGAAATTTTGGTACCAAAACAATAACCTTTAAATTTCTAACATGGGACTTGTTTTAGTTTTGAAGGATTCAAGATAGAAATCAAAATTTTTGATGGTTTTGGTGGCTTAGGGGGTCACGGCTAATGAAGAAAAAAGGGGAAGGAGAGAATTTTTATTAGTGTGTGTTTAAATGAAGAAAATGAAGAATGGTAGGTGGAAAAATGAATATATAGTGGGGTTGAGGGCTAGTATTGCCAATTGTGTAATCTTTTGGACTTAAAAGCAATTTAATAGTTTAAAGGATAGAAAATGTCTATTAGTAAATTTTGAAAATATTTACGGGGCTCGGGTTTCGTAAAAATACTTTTCAAAAGTTAAAAAGCATCATAAATATGATAATATAGTCTCCCGACACGACTTAACACGTAATTAAAACGAAATCGTCGAAAATACTAATTATCGAAACAATCAATAATAAAATGTAAGATATTGGGCATCCGCCGGTATCTCAAATAGTTCTCGTTATTCGTTGATTTGAGTAAACTCTTTGTAAAATGCACGCGGGTGCTTTTAAATCAAAACTTCGATTTAAATAAATATGAAAAATAAAATAATAAATTTTATAATTCCAACTAAAGTATTATCAATGATCAGAAAATACTTAAAAAGCATAATTTATTAAAATTATCATGATCTCAGGATTTACGTATAAAGAATACAAGAAAATGAAATACGTTGGAAAATTCAAGAAGCACGAATAAAAGTATAAAATAATACCGGGAAAGTACGAGTTCTTACAGTCGACCCTCCTAAAGGAACTCTGGTCCCTCAAAGTTCCACTGGAGAAGAAGAAGATGCAAACAAAAGGAGATACATAGTTTAGAACTGGTTCATTGCTTTCTAGGTAATTTCTGCATCACGGCGTACCTTAACAATCAGTATTCACTATGCTCTAGTTTCTTAATTCCTTTTAATTTTTCAAACTTAGATTAGAATAATGACCTTTCAATGCTAGAAAATATTAAGGGTAAAATGAACACAATGATGGCTTGCACGAACAAGGTGCACTAAAACGAATCAAGATTGTTAATCAACAAGGAGTCGCAAATCGCGCAACCGTAAAACATGACAATTTACTTATTAGAAAAATAGAAAGGAAATATGAATTACATATAGGCATTTGGATTACAAGTTGTCACAGTTATTTGTCTAGGATTTGGTATTACTTTCAAATTTAGCTTAAGTATTTTCTTGATTAACAGAAAATTTTACAACGTTTAGTGATTTGAAATCAAACTATACATATATAGTGAGTAAGCAGTTGCTATATCTTTTTCTTGATCAGGATTTCAAAGCCAAAAAGTAGAATAGTTCAAAATAGTTATCTTGATTGGCTTAAGAACTTTTGGATTTTGGATGATTGTATGAATTTATTGTTAAAACTCAAGTTTAATGTTACCATTAGTGAATATCAAGTTTCCAAATTATTTAGAATCATTGTTAGAAATTATAAATTGAATCGATAATTTCATTAGACTGAAAGTATGATACAATCAAATACTTTAAAAGATAAAGCTTGACATCCTTTTAAACACTAGTTATAAATCTACCAAAGAGGATGCATAGATCGGACTTTAAACTTGAAACGGGTATTTTGGTAATTCAAACACTTGATAAAATGTATAAAACGTTCTTAAAAATTTATAACAATTTTTTTAGAATCCAAGAAGTTGTTTAATGCACCAAATGGTAAACATGTTACATATTATGGTTTTCAAAATATGACAACATAGCAAACGAGTATGAAACGAATAATAATCAACAATTAGTATACGAGCAATAGCACGAGGGGATAAAACGTAATTCATACCAATTTCTTAACGAACATGATAGAATAGATGCATCAATGATAAGTACAATAAGAAACAAATGATTTAGCAAGATTAATATTTTCTCGACATCGTTAAATTACACGTAACTTTTCTGCAGAAAGTATATTTTTCTACACACCTAGAAATTTAATCAAATTTCATAACGACCCAGAATTTATGTACACACATGACTTGTGGATACATAAAGATGAAAGAGAATACATTGTATAATTAAGCATGTAAAGAAAAACATAGTATAAAATTGGTTTATAAATACCAACGATAATCTGAGAGATCAAAAACGACACATGACATCCGTGTCTTTGATTTCAAGATGCAATGCAGAAAGGTCTCTTGGCGCCGTGATTTTCCAAAATCACAAGACATGTCGAGAAAGGAATAGAACATTAACAAGTCGCACTCCTGGAGCGAGGAGGTTTAATGAAAAGGGAGGATACAAGTTTATAGAAGTATAATCATATTCCAACAAGCACCACATTATATCATAGATATGAATTAGAAGATGACGGTGGTATTTCCAAGGTACAAACAAATGTTGTAATTCGAAGTCGAAATGTAGAATGGTCAATGAAATAATATTTAATCGATATACAAGTGTCGCGTAAAACGATGACGTAAAGGTCAATCAAGGTTACGAAAACCCACGATACTATTCAACACGGATTCAAGGGATGCTTCGATATGTGTGACTTTCACGATGTCCTTTAGTCTTTTTCGGAGACACATTGAGCTACACAATGGTCTATAGACTATTTTCCAAGACATCTAATCACAAATGGTCGAAAAGCAATCTGGATATCTCAATAGATATATTAAAGAGGTTTAACAATGAAAGTAACACGCACGGTAGTAAAATGAAAATCAGAAGTTTCATTGAAAGCAACACTTATTTAATCCCGAACAATGGTATAACGAGAATACGACAACATGTAACAGTGGGTCGAGAAAAACAGACGGTTCAAAACGAACGAGTATATGAGGTCAGTGGTATCACGCATAAACAAGATAACAATAGTACTCAGAAAAGTGAGAAGTCGGCAGCATACGCGCTCCGAATATAAGTATGTAACGTCATAACAATAAAAAATCATCGTAACAAGATCAAGTTTACATGAACAAGAATTCAAGAAATACAATAAGGGCAGATGTAATCACACTAATATCCAATGATAACTCATTGGGCACAAAGGCTTTGAAAAGAGATAGTAATTATCGTCATTAGGGTAATGTAATATTTCAAAATGTAATCAAGAGATGAATTACTACAACGATAATTAAAAGTAAATAATAAGGATTAGAGAGTTACCCGCGTAGATATCGAACAACAATGGCAGATTTTGTGTTTGACACTTAGAAACATAAAATATTTGAACTTTCGGTTATAAACTAAGTTTTGAAAATGACTCAGTTCCCTATAACCATCGCTCTGATACCAATATGTGAGACTGATCGTGGTAGTAATACGTTTTTTAGGAAAAAGAACGTAAATGTGGAAAGTATTAAGTGTTGATTTAGGAAAATCAAGCACTAATGACCCTTAGATGGTGTGGGATCGTTCTCAAGGAGGCTAGTGTGTTGTGTAAAGAGATGATTAAATCTTTGTGATTATGATTATGAGAAAAGAAAAGAGAAAAGGATGACGGTTACGATTAAAATTATACTAAGAGGAAAGTCGTGAACGTAAAACCGTAAAATATGACGAAATTTAAAAATTACCCAAAACATTCCTAGAAAAATGCAATAAATCCTAAAAAATGTAATTAGAGTTTACAAAAAATCAAAAACCACTCAAACATTTTATTTAATTAAATAATAATTTTTTAATACTAATTAAAGCTCAAAAAATCAATTTAATTAACAAAAAGCCTAAAATGAGATTTTTCACTTTGTAAACCTCTAAAATAACTTAATTAAACTAAAAACTAGTTTTAGAAAATTTAAAATTAATTAAAAATATTTAAAAATGATTAAAAACTATTAAAGTATTAAAATAATCCTAAAAATTAATTAGATTACAAGAAAATTAATCTAAAAGTTTTAAAAATCCTAACTTAATGTTTTTATCCTAGTAAAAATGAAAAAGTTGCAAAAATATTAAAACTAAATTTAATAATAAAATAATAATAAAATATTAATAAAAATCCAAAATTTATAAAAAATTCTAAAAACTTGCAAACTAGTTTATTTTAACCTAATTTAAACAGAAATGAACTTTAAATGACAAAATTACCCCTAATGGGCCTCCAATGGAATAAAAGGCCAAACATACCCTTGATAGGACTTTTTAAGGCCCAATAAGAAAAATGTTGTCCAATTAAGTCCAAAACTTCTAGTTAAGCTTAAAATTCAATTTTAAACACAAAATTCCAAAGGCCCAAAAGCTGAAAATGAGCTTATCACATCTTATTTCAAAACAGATTATCCTTAATGGGCTTTTTGGCCCATTAAGCTATAAGCTGATGCCATAAGCTATAATTTCACACACGTTCTACTCTTGACCTAAATAAGCCTTTTGTAAAAAGAATTTTTGAATAAGCCCAAGAAATAAGCCTGAAATAAGCAAAAGCTCTCTACACAAAATGACAAAATAGTCATTTTCGAGTTCTAGGCTGTTTCAAGAACTGATTCAACTTGCAAAAGGTTTTAAATGATAAAACTAAGCTTAATCAACAAAAAAATTCCAATAAGCACACTCAATAAGCTGAAATAAGCAAAAAGATGTTTTTGAAAAAGACAAAATAGTCATTTTCTAGTCAAAAGCTAAAACCAAAAGCTGTAAACTTCCAAACTAATTTATAAGCTCAAAATAATAAGATCTATCACAAAAAATAAGTTGTTGCACAATAGAATAAGCTAGAATGACTTATAAATAAGTTGTTGACCAATTTACACTAGTAGTGGCTAGTTTCACTGGGAAAGGGTTCCCACTGATTGACTTTCTTGACTGTTGATTTTAGTGAGATTTACTTGGTTTTCTTGGACAATCAAGGCACCCTTACAAACAGTGGGTTGTAAGGAGTCAATAACAAGCAAGAAAACAGAAAATCACTCAACCAAGTGATAAAGTTTAATCAAATATTGCACAAACATGGCACAGACATGTTATAAGCAGATCTGGTGATATAAGCTAATGATTAAGCTAGCATAAGCTAACCACAGTCCACCAAATGCGTACACAAGCTCAATACAACTTAGTGACACACAAATTAACTCATTTCATACACTGATTCCAAGTTTTGAACAAGATTCAAGCTTATGCAAGTCACGATGAACAATAAACATGCAAGAACTATTTTTGATGAACTATTCGACCAAATCTTGAGTTTTAAACCCTCAAATCTACAAATCAAATTACACAAACTATGTTTTATCACTTGTTAACCCTAGACATACATATAATCTAGGTGTTCACATAGTTTCAATCAACAAAGACCTAAAACAAACTAGTTATGCAAAGATTTCAGTTTTGATGTTACAAAGCACAAGATTTGCAGATATTAGCACACAAACACCTCAATATCAGACACCAACACAAACAATACCCTAACACATATTCATACTCACATAAAAATCACAAATCAGCAATCCCAAACAGTCCTTTAAAAGGCTAAATCAAGATTTTATGAAACCAAATTGTTTTTCAAACTTCACCAAGCCTAAATAAGCATCATAACAACATTAAAAAGCATCATGAACAAGATTGCAGCCATCAAACAACACATAACAATAGCAGATTACCAAATCACTTATAACAAGTATTTTAACAGAAAAATAAAGATTGAGAATTCAAACCTCCAAAATGTACATCCACAATTTGGAATCAATGAGCTTAAGTGCTAGCTTAACAAGCACCATCTTTCCACTGCTAAGAACAAGAAACAAGCTTAGCCAAAGGCTTCAACCTAGGTTAGCACAAATAATATGAATCAAGGTGACAAAAGACTAAGCCTTTGCAACACTTAGGCTCTCACAAGCCTTGTATCTTTCCTTAAGGCCTCACTACCCCTTAATCAACCAAGATTAGGAGGCTATGATCACCCTTAAGTTCAAACTACAAGCTGTTGAACCAAAAGTCCTTAGCAAACAACTTAGACAGATTTTTTTATAAAAACGTATAACTATCTTCCAATATTATTGTTGGAAACTCACTTTATGTGACGACATTTAAGAATTCCCATTAGTTATCATAGTCACACACGTTTAGACTAGACTAGGTTCTTGTACTGTTAAGCATGTCGTGTGTGACTATATATACCCCTCCTTTGCTTCCAAGGAGGGGTGTTGGTTGTGTCACTTTTCAAGTTAATACATTTTCTATTCATTTCACACACATCTAACCTCTCTCTCTCTCTCTCTAAGCCATCAATGGCTTCCACCACCATCTTCCACCACATTAGACCACCGGATCCATTTTAGCATTTCTACATTTGGCATCAGAGCCACGGTTCCATCCTTGGATCGTGTTTATATACTCGATTTGGTGGTCTAATCTTTTCTTGTGTCTCGTTACATTTATTGTTGTCTGATTTTGTCAAAATTTTTTGTCACGTCTCATATTCTTTGTCCAACTGTCCAAAATATCACAAGTTTTGTGTCTCGGTTTCATCATCTATTTCACTGGTCCATATCTATTTCACTGATATCTTTTTCACTGGTCCATATCTATTTCTCACTGGTCAAAGTTGGTGGAAATGACTACTTATCTGTTTTTTTTTTAACAGCATTTGTATGGATTTTTTTTCTGGTAATTTTTTTGAAGATGAAGGTGAAAAACCCAGATTTGCCAGAAAAATCCTACCCAGAAACAAGATCCCTGGAAAAACGGAAAAAGTACACTTTTGGATCTCTCTTCTTGGTACGATCGCATGGATTGCGATGGGGTGTTTTTGAAACATTCCGATGGGTTTGACTTACCCATTGCGATGGGACTCATTCCGATGAGTCACATTGCGATGGGTGGTCGGGTCTGTCGGAATGGTACATGCTTAACGTCATGCTGCCCATTTTTTTAAAATATTGCGATGACTGGTAACCATTGCGATGGGTACCATCGCAATGGGTACCATCGGAATGAGTCGTTTGATTGCGATGGACTTGTTGACTTTGATTGCGATAGATGTTTTATTGCGATGGGTATTATAGAAAACTTTACGATGAGACTTTGCGATGGACTGTATGATATTGTGATGCATTTTTTGTTTACAAACAGGTTTATTGCGATACAAAGTCTTAACAGCTTGACTCATTTAACACATGACCCGGGGCCAAATTTGTAACCAAACCATAACTGTACCCATCCCAACCGAGTCAACTCGGTCATTACCGAGTTGACTCAGGTAACTCACTGAGTTAGACTCAACATTACTTCCAACCTTTTTACACCTCAATCTCCAAAACTAAACCTAATATCCCATCGTCTCCTATCCCCATCTAGACTCGAAACAAAACAGAAAAGTTAATTAATCTAGATCTCAGATTCGTTTAATAAGCAAAGATCTATTTAGATCGTGTTTATTAAATCATTCATCATCACAGATCGTGTTTGGTATTATACCAATTTTTTTATATTCGAAATTAAATAAAGTTTTATAACAATCTTGTTATACTCTTTATTCTTTTCGATTTTTCTGACCAAAAACCAAACATGCATCATAAATCTATCCGTCATTTACGAAATTAAAGAAGATTTATAACAACTTTGTTACAATCTCTCTTTATTTCGATCAATAAGACAACATGCAATCAAAAACCTCATGCAACACCTACCCGAGACCTCTTTCGTATGATCTTGAAGCCTTTGATTAATCTTGATTACTCGTTCATCTAGATTGAAAGGTAAGGTTCGTGATTAAAGGATATGGGATTTGTATGAATATGGGTGATGTATGTATTCGTTTCGTCTTATCAAAATGATTGGTGTAAATTGTTTAGATGCGATAAATGGATTAGATGTGATGGGTTTACACTCGGTTTAGATGAGATTGATGATGAGGGATTAATAGTTTTGGTGACTGTTGATGGGGGGACGGAGGTTTCAAGGTTGGGAGGAGATGGAGTTTGGTGTGGGGGCGGATAGAAAATGATTAGGGTTAGGGTGAGACTTATTTAGAAGTGTTTATATATATTACCTAATCTTATGGGAGCTTAAGTGGACCGGGTATTTAAAGTTTTATATGGGCCACGTATTTTTTTGTTGTTGGGTTAGGATGAGTTAATTTTGTTGTTGGGCTGGATGTATATTCGAAATGAGAACCCGGGTATAATTTACCATTTATGTTAATTTTGGTATAATTATTGAAGTCAGGTTTCACAAAGACAAAAAGTCGAGACTAACGTGACAAGATTAAAGACAAGTGACGAGACTAAGTGACAAAATTTATTTGACGAGACTAAGAAAAACTTGGCGATTTTTTAGTGGCTACAGATTTTTTGTGGATCGGATATTAATTATTTGAAGACGGAGACGAATTTTTCGAAGGCGTGTATTTATTTTATCTTTTAATAGATAACTTGTTCGTGCTTAATCTTAGAATGAATACTTGGTTATCTGGTTTCCGGGTTCGGGGTGGATGGTTGATGACTCGGATAACTATCACTCAAAGGGGTTACTTTGTTGTACTCAGTGTCACGCGCCTAGTCGACGTGGATAATTTCAAGAGGGTTTGTACTTAAAGACATCTTTAGTGATGCATTGGGTACTTAAAATTTTATCCACCGTTCTTCATTCAACAATAGTGCAAGCTTAAGTCACAAGATCGAAGGATTCTTATTCTGTTTCATGTTTGATGTATCTGGTTCATTCCATCAGTGGTCACTTCAAATTGCCTTCAAGTGGGTTGGTAAAGATGGCCATGGAGAGTTTATGAGAAGAGATTTTCAATCAACAGCTGATTCTCACCGAATATAATTAAGCTTATTTATTATTCTCTCGAGATTTTCAGGTTCATGTGCTTACAATTTATTGATGGTTCCGAGTTTCGAAACCATCAAGGGGGAAGAAGAAGACACATTGAACGCACAACGAGTACACGTGATGAACTTCATACCTTCTTTTGATTTGAAGACATTTCGGGATGACATTTGTAATAGCCGCAGAGAAAAACAGTGTTTTAACTCGTGGCGTTATCAATCTCTAAACGGTACACTACTGATTCGATGATTAATTGTTTGGTTGTTGCAATTATTCATCATCATTATCCTACATGCATTCCCGGGACTTAATTGACTCTGGTGCATCTCCGGAAGAAGATATGTGCATTTCCGGGACTTAATTGACTCTGGTGTTACGATGTCAACTTCATGAATGGGATAAAGTGTCTACTTCAGTATTTGAGCTTCATAATGGGGATTGATTTACTTTCTTCAACCATGTGGGGGAAGAAATGTCTTGATTCTTTCTGGTATGCATAACTTGAACTCTCAGGGGGAAGAATTATTCAAGCGTGAGAAGAGAAGTTGTTGATCTACTTGGTGTACCCCAAACTTTCAATCTCTCTTAGCAATATTATCATGTTACATGATGGGATTTGCTTGTTAGATTCCGCTGTGCGCTTAATCATTCTAAGCTTTATTAAAAGCTTTGAAGTTGCTTACGAGGATTGTCGATTTAGGGGGAAGCTATTTCAAAAGCTTCTACATCAAGTTTATGTGGCATGAATTAGGGGGAAGCTAATTCAGAAGCTTCTCCTTAACCAGAAGTGTATGGGTTACTTAGCTCGTGCCGTTACAGTATTTCTACTACAAGTTAAAGATGAGTCGTCTAGAAGTCAAAGGCCTCAGAAGACATCATCAGCATTGGACGCTTCATGAAAGCTCTTGTTCTTATCATTATGTACTTGTTAGGTAAAAATACTGTAAGGAATTCTACACGTCGTCCCATGGGGGAAGATTGTTGGAAACTCACTTTATGTGACGACATTTAAGAATTCCCATTAGTTATCATAGTCACACACGTTTAGACTAGACTAGGTTCTTGTACTGTTAAGCATGTCGTGTGTGACTATATATACCCCTCCTTTGCTTCCAAGGAGGGGTGTTGGTTGTGTCACTTTTCAAGTTAATACATTTTCTATTCATTTCACACACATCTAACCTCTCTCTCTCTCTCTCTAAGCCATCAATGGCTTCCACCACCATCTTCCACCACATTAGACCACCGGATCCATTTTAGCATTTCTACAATTTCTGAAGCTAGTTGAAATGTGACTTATGTCACTTAAGGAAACACCTCAATGAATAATCCTCTCCAAGCACAAGCCAAATTCTTGACCTCAGCAAGAACAAAGGGACTCACAAGCATATAGGAGCTCTTGGACTTGTTCAAGGTTTTGATTAAGTACAAAAACGTGACAAAAAAACTACTCAACACAATAATAAGACAAATGAACTCAGTTTTAAATCATAACACAATACCACACTTTCATAAATTTAGAAAAGGGGTTTACAAGGTTTGACAAATGAAAAACTAAGAACCACTACAATGTTATGAACTAAACCCTTTATATAGAGGGTGAACAATGACCTAATAAGCTGAAAACATAAAAACCCTAAGTAGTGGTCTTCCAAATTTGCCCCTTTAAAGTTTGAAAATCCTTGAACATGTGAAGTCTTCTTGGCGTCTTGTTAAGTTGCTCTGGTGGAATTTCATCCAAAGGCTCACAATAAGCTTAAAATGTAAGCTTGAATGTGGTGTGTTGATTTGCTGACAAGTTTTGGCATTTTATTCAAAAGCATGAAGCAGGGGTGGTTCATGTGAGCATGTGAGTGATGTGGTAAAGTGTTTAAGGTTTGGGTTATGATTAGTGATAGGTTAATCATAAATCTGGAGGGTATTAACACTTAATTCTTAGTAATATTGAAAAACCCAAATCGGATTAAGAACACCAAGAACATGCTTTTGATCTTGTTTTAGGTTTAAATGGGGTATTTAGCGCATGTCTTTTAACTAATTAATAAATTAGTTATTAACCGGCCAAGTGGGATGGTGATGTGGATGAGAGGTGGCTTGTGATTGGCTGGTGGGATTTAGTGGGGCACGTGTCAACATAGCAGTGGTCTATGTATCTTTGGTTGTCTGCCAAGTTTGGTCCTTTGGTTTTCTCCCTTGTTTCATATGCAGTTTATTGTAATAAAACTGAATTTCCTTTGTTATGGAAGTTTTGTTTTTTAGACTTTTGCCCCAAATACTTTTGTAAAGGGATTTCAAGGACTTGTTTTGCCATTTGATGATTTTTGAAGGACCAATCTTATAATGTCTTCAATCTTTAAGGTCTTTACTTGTATTGTTGACTTTATGGAGGACTAATATTGACAAGTATTCATATTTGAGGGACCATTCTTGCCAATTCTTTAAAGTTGAGGGTCCTTTTTGTAATTTTGACAAACTTTAAGGACCAAACTTGTAATTATGAATATACAAGGGTTTAAAGTGTCAATTCTTCAATAATGAAGGAACCTTCTTGTACAATCTTCAATTCTCAAGGGTTTCTCTTGGAAAATCAACTCTAGGGCCCGGTTCATTGTGCGGCTTCGTTTCCCGTGTTCGTTTTTTCTTGTTTCTTGTGATCTTTTGCCATTTTCTCAATATCCATACCTAAAATACACATTGAACAAACACAAGCATATATTTGGCACATTTTTTATGATATTTTATGTATTTTAAGCCCATTTTGGATGATGAGACTATGTATAAAAGCAGTCTCATCACTCCCCCATACTAAACCATTGTCGTGCCCTCACGCAATGCTAGAATAAAGTATCGTAGCACCTCCAAAATTCATTTTTATACACTTTTATTGAATGATAAACTTGCTACACTACTACTACTTGTGTTTTAGACATAATGTAGGATTTTCATCGCAAAATGGGACGTTTAGGTTCATAGAACAAGAACACGTGACTGCTTCGTTAGAAATAATTTCATCGTTCTCAATTTTCACCCAATTCCATTCCAAGCGTGTAACGAGTTCATTGTCATTATAAGTTAGTAATGCTAACACTACTCATATGCCCTAATCACGTACTTAGACACCCATTTTCCTAATTGGTATCTCTTATATTTTATTTTTGTCTTGAATGATCACGAGGATATATTTTTGACTTATGCGATGATAGAGATTTAGGTCTAAAAATAGAGTCATAACGGTGTAACCAAGACCATCGAATTAATAACCCCCCTAATAGACAACGATGTCAAAAAGATTAAGTCAACAAGAAGGATCGATAAACACGGTTTTATAACGGTTTTGAACATGAGACTTATTACCAAGACTTTTATACGCCCCCTAACGGATGGGCCTTATTATCATAGGTTTACCTCCATATTTTATTCAACTTCGCCATGAAGCTTTTATTATGACTTCGGTCTTGCCTTGCCTTTTATTTAACCTCGCCATGTGGCGTTTATTATGGTCAAAGACGTATATCCTCACGCTAAAGCGAATTTTGGATCTTTAAAGCTTCAAAGATTAAGGCTTGATTAACTTCCAATTTCGCATAGATTTTTCGGCCTTGTGAGCTTCAAATTGTTTGCTTGATTTAGGTGAGCACTTGAAATCTTATTATTAGGTGAAGCTTTCGATTATTCGGGTTACCAATACTTCAAAACCGTGATGTTGGCGATACCTTAACGTTTTCCCAATTTAATTACATGGAAGTTACTAGAAAAGACTAGAAACCAACAATCAAGACTAAACCGCTAAGCCGATACTTATTAAGCAAAATATATATACAAGCAAAGGGAGAATAAGCAAATAACGAGAACACATGAGTTTTTGAAAGAATACGAGTACTCTACGTTTGGCATAGTAACTTATAATTATCTCTATCATTTGTCGTCCTCATTTAAGAGACTTAGCCTAATATAAAGTTAAGGAATCGAAGCTAAGTGCTCAACACGCACGGTCGAGTCAAAAATTACTCTTATTCTCGCCATCGGAAAATCTACATTCGTGTCTTCAGACACTTATGAAACATGAGAAATTTTTTAAAAGTTGGCTATTTTTAGCCTTATTTTGCAACAAAACGATAATCAAAAAGATAAATTTTGGAAAGCGTTAAGGTTTGGCAAGGCAAGTATCTATTCACCCCCATACTAAAGTTAAACACTGTCCTCAATGTTTTGAGTCTAAGGGTAGGATACCCCCATACTAGAGACGAAGTCGAATGCCTAATCTAGCATGGAAAGGGTGTAACCATTAAATCATTAGCCGTTTATGAAGTGTGCTAAAAACCTAAGGTTAGAACATACAAGTATATATCATGTGGATATCGAGAAATTCTTCAAAGCAAACGATCGAGTGCTCGCATAAAACGAACACTAGAGGCTCCAATCGTGAAGATCATGATCATCTAAAAACCACTATGCACAAACAACTACGGAACAAAGGTTGGAAGGGCACAAATCCCCTCACGTTAAACTACATTAGAAAGCAATAATATGTACATGGATAAGCATGGGACTCCCTCACGAGGCACCTTGTTTTTGATAACCGAGTCAAAAGCTCGACTCGAATCCCCATAAATGTGATCATTTAAGGATAATCATGGTATGGTCAATTTTGGTGGGGCTTACATGATAAACAAGGCCAAAAAGTACGTGGAGTACTTTAAAAACCCGATAAACATATACCGGGGTCAAAGTTAGCGTCCTCGTTTTCGGATGAAAGACGAAACACCGCTACTTCAACTAAAGCCAAAACAAACCCAAAGGGTTTAAAGAAAAGAGATGAGAAATAGAAGGGTGGGACAATGGGTAAGGCAATAAAATCATGAGCTACCTGAGGTAGACTCACACTAAGCAAATGAAAGTATTTTCCATTTACTGCATCGGTGGAAGACCAAGATTTCCCTTTACAAACAATTCCAAGATCGAATATCTCGTCCTCGGTGGAGAAAGGGAAGGTAACATAAGGGGCTTCCCCCACACTAAAACCACACAAAGCATCGTCAAAAGGAGTAGACGAGCTTGTAGTACTCAAAACACGAGGTGATGACGGAGTTAGAATTGTAGAAAATCTTTTAAATCCAATTCAAAATCTTTTCCTTTTTCATCTTTTGAAAACTCCTTATGAAAACCCGATTTGATTATGTCAAAAATATTTGGTGTTTCTAAGATGATGTTAGGCACACTAAAAATTCTCACATTTAAGTCACGTTTCGGTGGTGGTAAGTTCTCAAAACGTTTATCAATAAAAAACACCGCCCCCTCGGGGTCAACATATTCATCATCCGAAAAATCTTCCGTGATTGGAGACGTAGGTTCAATACTCTTAACCTCCACTCGTGAGACCCCCAAAATCAGGCAAGGAAACAACTAGGCAACAAGGGGGTTCCACATCATGGTAAAAGAAACAATGAAATACTATTAACACAAAGTTGACGTAATAAAAACTTATACATTACATCATAAAAAGATCAGAGTTTTAAACAAAGGGTCCTAGAGTTTTATAAGCGGAAAATCTATTATTCACTTATGGTTTTGTAACATTTAGTTATCAAGAATATGTGATAAATTTTTGATAGTGTTAACCAAAACCAAACTTTAAATATACACAGAAATCTCCAAGCTGCGATAGTATCCTACGGGCTCCCATCCAAGCAAAGCTAAGTATTAATGCCTGAGATTAAACATGTAAAATTGTCAACACGAAGTTGAGTGATATTCATGGGTTTAGAAGTAAAGGTGTGGAACACAAGCATTCATTTGTAAAACAAGTAATGGGGGGATGACTATGTACATTATCCATAGTCATGATGTATAATTGCTATTTAGCTCATGACACCGAAGCTTAACAAAATGTAAGTTCCCCTAGTGATTATTCAGCCTAAATACTCAAGTATAAACAAATGTAATGCGTCAAAGTAATACGAGACGGGGATTGTCAATCCCGATAGATCCATCCACAACATTCGCGCTTGCAAACTATGAATTATTAACGGTTCATGATACTGAGGGGAAACTTAGTGGCTATAGAAACTAAAAGCAATAATAAATTGTATTCATCTGGCAGCATACAGTTCAGGATAGCATACATTTCAGGATAGCATACAGTTTAAAAGTTTGTGTTCCAACATGAAATCTCATCCCGCGTTTTAGAAACATTTTATAAATAGTAAAAGGGACTATGGACTCACCTTGGGGATAGCGATGTCAAACGAGAATAATGGTCAAGATAATAGTGACGGGAGTAAAACGATAAAATAAGATAAGCCGAGAAACCACGAGCTTCTAACGACGACCTAAAATAAAATGGCGCGTCTTAGAGATATAAACGGAAACACAAGAGAATAAATGAGTCTTATATACACAATTGTTCTTAGTTAAAATAACTAAATTATAGCCTTAGGACTAGTTTTAAAATGTATAAAATGGACGAGGGTTGAAAGTGTTACTTTAATACTTTCTATACTTTATGGTTACCACTTTCATAAATCAGGGACCAAGAATGTAATTATGCAATTAAATTGCATTAAAATAATGTGATCATTTAGTTCTTTCTTTTGAAGATTGCAAGTCACGGTTCATCATTTTATTTCAATCGAATAGTAGCAGCAATTATGAATCGTAATATCGAGTTGATATCGTAATACCTTAGCTCCATGCGAAAATTTGAGGGATTCGGAGTCGCGATACACGTACTAGTATACAGAGCGACACGACACGAGTACTAACAAATACAAATCTGCCCCATATCGAAGAAAAACGCGACCTTGGATACGGATATAAGCTATTAAATTGGGCGATGAATGACGATGTGCACACCAACCGCAGGTCCTCTTAATATTAGCGTTTGATTGACCTTTGCATATTTCTTTTCTTTGCCTTAAATAATAGTCTCCACACTTTTCATAAGTTGTTATGAAAACTAGAGATATAATAGTCTTCAAGGAAAGAAACTTTAGTAGCAAATAATGAAGATACGTTTGCTGAATTGAATTTGGATAAAGATGGTTATATTTTATTAAAGACAAAATGTAAGGATAGAGATATAATATTTGATGTGTCATTTTTAGGCTAGTTTAAAACTTACACGTTTATACCTTTGTTTTACTTACTTTAGCATAGAGGCAGCGTGCGATAAAAGGAGAGAATATATATAAATTTTGCCTCATAATTTGCAAAAGCAGGTATTATTGAATTCCAATATTATAAAAGTTACACGATTTTAAAGATAAGTGTTGAACACGAAAAATAAACACTCAATATAAAATAAAAACATTGACATTCGGAGAACATTTGTATTTGTATAAATAAACGAGGGCTTATAATTTAATAAGCGCTAACGCGTCGTATAAACGAATGACGCCCAAAGGCTTAATTTAAATTACGAACAATGCTCGTAAAACGAGAAATTAAAACGAAAATTAAAACGACGACAAAAAAAACATTTTATGTCATAACGAGAATATTTACGGTTAATGACGGACATAATCTTTGCCGATAAATAATAAATGACACGCATTTGATATGTTAAAGCCTTAATCATGTCGATTAGCCGATAAATCAATATTATTCGTAAAAACGAACATGATAACTAGTAGTCTGGTAATAAACATTGGTCCGAATATTAGAAATAGAATTAGAGGTCGGTCTAAATGCTGATTTTAAATTTTGAGTTACTACAATAAATAAATATGAAGAAAAAAGAATAAATAAATTAAATTTTTATTTTTTTATAATTATGAATAAAATATTATCAATGATCCGAAAATAATTAAAATATAACTTAATTAAAATTCTCGAGATCTCAGGATTTACGTATAAAAAGTAAAGAGGAACAAGTAAAACATTGTAAAATCGAGAAGTACGAATAAAATAATAATTTAATTATCGGGATAAATACGAGTTCTCATACCACCGGCGGAGGGGATGGAAAATCGTTTTTATCAACAACTCCTAAAACTCTTTTTGAAAATTCTTTGCAAATGTTTTTGATTGAATCAACGTGGTTCAAAGACGTGATAGAATACACATGAGAAAGCGTGGAGTTTTGAATTGCATTTATGACGAGTTCCTCCTCATTGAAACGTAGAGTGATTTTCCTAGCATGAACGTCAATAAGTGCTCTCGATGTATCCAAAAATGATCGACCTAAAATTAGAGGCACTTTAGGGTCTATGGGAATGTCTACAACGATAAAGTCCACGGGATAGTAGAACTTTACAACTTTGACAAAGACGTCTTCGGCTACTCCACAAGCAAGAATCGTAGAATGATCGGCCATCTCGATTGACATGCTCGAAGGAGTAAGATTAGGAAGATTGAGCGACTTAAAAATCTCAAGAGGCATCAAAATTATACTAGCACCAAGATCGGCCAAGGCGTAGCATTCTTCCATATCTTGGATAGCACACGGAATTAGAAATTTACCGAGATCACCGACTTTTTGAGGTATGCGACTAAGAAAAACCTATGAACAACGATTTTTGCAATTTCTCTTTGTTATTCAACATACTTTTGAAGTTTGCGGCAAATCGAGGTATCATGACCAAAGCGTCGGCAAAACATATGTTAAAATGCAAGTCACGAAACATTTTCATAAAAAAATCAAATTGGTAATTGTTACGTTCTTGTGACTTTTCCTTGTTTCATCTTAATGGGTAAGGTAAGGGTGGTGTGGGTTGAGGCATAGGCATCGGCCTTGGAATCTCGGGTTCCACTATTGGTTCAACCGTAGGTGTGGTTTGAGAGGTACTTTGTGGGCTTGTAATTTGCTCCTTTTCTACCACCACCTCGGGCTCTTTCTTAATTTCCTTCTCCGTAGAAGTACTAGGACGAGAAATGGGTTCTTTGAAAGTTTTACCACTACGAGTAGTAATAACCTTCAACTCTCCTTTCGGGTCTACAATGGTATCACTAGGAAAACCACCCGAAGACGAGGGTTTACACATGATTGCTTCAAACATTTTCACCATTCGATCTTCAAATTTTGATTGCCTTATATTCGCTTTTAACAATTCTTGCTTAATCTCATGTTGACCTTGTTCCATTTTTTGTTGATTTTGTTGAAGACATTGAACGTTTCCTTCCATTTTATTAGCATGAGCTTTTAGTTCATTAGCAAGTTTGTTTTTAAGCTCGTTTTTCAACTCGGATCTTAAGCTAATCATCTCATGTTGCATGTTATCAAACTTAGCATCATTTGCTTTTGCATAATCCAAAATTTCTCCATTAAGATTTTTAGTGTGAGCATTTTGAAAACCTTGTGTGGTAGTTTGAAAATCACGGTTTTGGTTTTGATTTTGAATTTGCCCATTGTTCCCACCTTGGTAATTACCCTTGTTATAGTTAAGTGTATTTCCTTGATAACCACCACTCTGATTGTTGTTTCGATAGTTGTTAGCATTTTGATTTTGTGGAGCTTGATTTGGGCGGGAACCTTGACCGTTTTGGTTGTAAGTTCCCGTTGCTACATTAACACTCGAAGTGTTACCATCCGCGGTAATGCACTCGGAAAAATCATGAGCTCCACCACACGAAATACAACTCTTTCCAACCGCCTTAACCGATGCGAAATTCATAGCATCTTGTGCTTTCCAATGAGTCATAAGAGTCGAAAACCTATCGAAAAACCTATTTTCCTCATTTGCTTCATCTTGTAAGGCACTCATGTTACGAGACGAAGATGATGAACCCATAGTGGCAACACTCGGTGTGTTACGAGGGTTATAAACCATAGACCTATTCTCAATGATTTTTAAAGCCTCATCGGTCGTTTTGCACAAAAAATTACCACCCGCGGCGGCATTCAAATAATCTCGTTCATGATCATTAAGCCCATTATAAAAAGCGTCAATTTGATGCAATTCGGAAAAATCATGGTGTGGACATTCATGTAACATTTCTTTAAATCTTTCCCAAGCCATAGAAAAACTCTCATTAGACCTTTGAGTAAATCGTAAAATCTTGTTTTTCAAATGTTGCTTTAGATGGTGGAAAAAATTGATTCACAAATTTAGAAACGAGATCACCCCACGTCAAAATCGAATTTGGGGGTTCTTTCTCGAGCCATATCTTGGCGGGTCCATATAACGAGTATGGAAACAACATCATCTTAATGGCGTCATGGGGTACATCCTTAAACTTGCTAGTCGCGGTGAGACGATTGAATTGCCTAATGTGATAATGCGGGTTGTCTTTTTCATGTCCGCGAAACTTGTTGGCTTGAAGCATAGACATTAAACCCGTCTTGATCTCGAAGTTCTCCGCAAGGATGGGGGGAATCACAATGGCTTCTCCAAAACCCTCGGTGGGTGCTTGAAGCAACTCCATCATAGTACGATTAGCCATGATAGCTTCTTGTTCTATAATGGGTTCTTCACTTGGAGTTTCTTCACTTGGAGTTTCTTCACTAGAAGGTGTTGGTGTGTTTTCCTTTCGATTACGACGTTTACGTGCATGTCTTGCTTGATTCCGAGTTAGCATAAACGTGACGTACAATGTGGGAATGAGCAAAGAAGATTCTTTTGGGTGTTTTTAACTTTTTCATTTTTTTGGGTTTTTTATTGTTTTTTACTTTTTTTGGATTTTTGGATGTATTACATAGACACAAATCTAAAAATCTCTCCTCAAATCAAATCTCTCGATTAAAGGAGCCTCCAGGAATGAAAACGATCACGTGAAGTGAACGCCTTCGATGACTTTAGAACGTTGGTGGAACACCAAAAAGTTCAAGAGGGTTTAATCTTTTGAAACCAAGAAAATATAGATACGTAGATAATACTTTAGGTGGCAAACCCTCGATTAGCCCTTTTTATCTAAACACGCACAAGCAAGCGGAGAAACGAGGCGGCGTGAAGCACTTAAGAGCCTTTTTCTTTAGGGTGTATTTTATAACACCCGCCTTATACCCACCTTATAGTTTGTGTTTTTCAAAATTAAGCTTCACGTAAGTAATTATCCATTTTGCCTTTTTTTCTTTGTTTGAGATTCGAATACAATGATTGAGTGATGAAATCTCAAATCAAGGTTGTGTTTTCACACTTTTGGATTACTTGTGAATTTATTGTTTTACGTATACAATATAGTAATAATATTCACACAAAAACGCAAAACCGATAATACGTATGATTAGAGTGCTAATCACACAAATAGTTATTATGGCTAATATAAAAACAAAATTTGGTCAAATCAAAACACAACACGCCTCCCCGGCAGCGGCGCCAAAATGATGGTGGTAGTAATACGCCTTTTAGGAAAAAGAACGTAAATGTGGAAAGTATTAAGTGTTGATTTAGGAAAATCAAGCACTAATGACCCTTAGATGGTGTGGGATCGTTCTCAAGGAGGCTAGTGTGTTGTGTAAAGAGATGATTAAATATTTGTGATTATGATTATGAGAAAAGAAAAGAGAAAAGGATGACGGTTACGATTAAAATTACACTAAGACGAAAGTCGTGAACGTAAAATCGTAAAATATGACGAAATTTAAAAATTACCCTAAAAATTCCTAGCAAATTATAAATCCTAAAAGATGTAATTAGAGTTTACAAAAAATAAAAACCACTCAAACCTTTTATTTAATTAAATAATAATTTTTAATGCTAATTAAAGTCCAAAAAATCAATTTAATTAACAAAAAGCACAAAATGAGTTTTTTCACTTTGTAAACCTCTAAAATAACTTAACTAAACTAAAAACTATTTTTGGAAATTTTAAAATTAACTAAAACTATATAAAAATGATTAAAAACTATTAAAATATTAAAATAATCATAAAAATTAATTAGATTACAAGAAAATTAATCTAAAAGTTTTAAAAATCCTAACTTAATGTTTTTATCCTAGGAAAAATGAAAAAGTTGCAAAAATATTAAAAACTAATTTTAATAATAAAATATTAATAAAAATCCAAAATTTATAAAAAAATTTAAAAACTTGCAAACTAGTTTATTTTAACCTAATTTAAACATAAATGAACTTGAAATGACAAAATTACCCCTAATGGGCCTCCAAATGGGATAAAAGGCCAAACAGACCCCTAATTGGGCTTTTTAAGGCCCAATAAGAAAATTGTTGTCCAATTAAGCCCAAAACTTCCAGTTAAGCTTAAAATTCAATTTTAAACACAAAATTCCAAAGGCCCAAAAGCTGAAAATGAGCTTATCATAGCTTATTTCAAAACAGCTTATCCTTAATGGGCTTTTTTGCCCATTAAGCTATAAGCTGATGCCATAAGTTATAATTTCACACACGTTCTTCTCTTGACCTAAATAAGCCTTTTGTAAAAGAATTTTTGAATAAGCCCAAGAAATAAGCCTGAAATAAGCAAAAGCTCTCTACCCAAAACGACAAAATAGTCGTTTTCGAGTTCTAGGATGTTTCAAGAACTGATTCAACTTGCAAAAGGTTTTAAATGACAAAACTAAGCTTAATCAACAAAAAAATTTCCAATAAGCACACTCAATACGCTAAAATAAGCAATAAGCTGTTTTTGAAAAGAGAAAATAGTCATTTTCTAGTCAAAAGCTAAAACCAAAAGCTGTAAACTTCAAAACTGATTTATAAGCTCAAAATAATAAGATCTATCACAAAAAATAAGTTGTTGCACAATAAAATAAGATAGAATGACTTATAAATAAGCTGTTGACCAATTTACACTAGCAATGGCTAGTTTCAGTGGGAAAGGGTTTCCACTAATTGACTTTCTTGACTATTGATTTTAGTGAGATTTACTTGGTTTTGTTGGACATTCAAGGCACCCTTACAACCAGTGGGTTGTAAGGAGTCAATAACAATCAAGAAAACACAAAATCACTCAACCAAATGATACAGTTTAATCAAAGATTGCACAGACATGGCACAAACATGTTATATGCAGATCTGGTGATATAAGCTAATGATTAAGCTAGTATAAGCTGACCACAATCCACCAAATGCGTACACAAGCTCAATACAACTTAGTGACACACAAATTAACTCATTTCATACACTGATTCCAAGTTTTGAACAAGATTCAAGCTTATGCAAGTCACTGATAAACAATAAATAGGCAAGAACTATTTTTGCTGAACTATTTGACCAAATCTTGAATTTTAAACCCTCAAATCTACAAATCAGATTACAAAAACTATGTTTTTATCACTTGTTAACCCTAGACATGCATATAATCTAGGTGTTCACAAAGTTTCAGTCAACAAAGACCTAAAACAAACTAGTTATGCAAAGATTTCAGTTTTGATGTTACAAAGCACAAGATTTGCAGATATTAGCACACAAAAACCTCAATATCATATACCAACACAAACAATACCCTAACACCTATTCAAACTCACATACAAATCACAAATCAGAAATCCCAAACAGTCCTTTAAAAGGCTAAATCAAGATTTTATGAAACCAAATTGTTTTTCAAACTTCAACAAGCCTAAATAAGCATCATAACAACATTAATAAGCATCAAGAACAAGATTACATCCATCAAACAACACATAACAATAGCAGATTACCAAATCACTTAGAACAAGTATTTTAACAGAAAAATGAATATTGAGAATTCAAACCTCCAAAATGTACATCCACACTTTGGAATCAATGAGCTGAGGTGCTAGCTTGACAAGCACCAGCTTTCCACTGCTAAGAACAAGAAACAAGCTCAGCCAAAGGCTTGAACCTAGGTTAGCACAAATAATATGAATCAAGGTGACAAAAGACTAAGCCTTTGCAACACTTAGGCTCTCACAAGCCTTGTATCTTTCCTTAAGGCCTCACTACCCCTTAATCAGCCAAGATTAGGAGGCTATGATCACCCTTAAGTTCAAACTACAAGCTGTTGAACCAAAAGTCCTTAGCAAACCACTTAGAAGATTTTGTTATAAAAAGGTATAACCAACTTCCAATATTGCTTAAGCTAGTTGAAATGTGACTTATGTCACATAAGGAAACACCTCAATGAACAATCCTCTCCAAGCACAAGCCAAATTCTTGATCTCAGCAAGAACAAAGGGACTCACAGGCTTATAGGAGCTCTTGGACTTGTTCAAGGTTTTGATTAAGTACAAAAACACGACAAACAACTACTCAACACAATAACAAGACAATGGAACTCAGTTTTAAGTCATAACACAATACCACACTTTTATAAATTCAGAAAAGGGGTTTACAAGGTTTGACAAATGAAAAACTGAGAACCACTACAATGTTGTGCACTAAACCCTTTATATAGAGGGTGAACAATGACCTAATAAGCTGAAAACATAAAAACCTTAAGTAGTGGTCTTCCAAATTTGACCCTTTGAAGTTTAAAAATCCTTGAACATGTGAAGTCTTCTTGGCGTCTTGTGAAGTTGCTAGCTGGTGGGATTTCATCCAAAGGCTCACAATAAGCTTAAAATGTAAGCTTGAATGTGGTGTGTTGATTTGCTGGCAGGTTTTGGCATTTTCCTCAAAAGCATGAAGCAGGGGTGGTACATGTGAGCATGTGAGTGATGTGGCAAAGTGTTTAAGGTTTGGGTTATGATTTGTGATAGGTTAATCATAAATTTGGAGGGTATTAACACTTAATTCTTAGTAATTAAGAAAAACCCAAATCGGATTAAGAACACCAAGAACAGGCTTTTGATCTTGTTTTAGGTTTAAATGGGGTGTTTAGCACATGTTTTTTAACTAATTAATAAATTAGTTATTAACCGGCCAAGTGGGATGGTGATATGGATGAGAGGTGGTTTGTGATTGGCTGGTGGGATTTAGTGGGGCACGTGTCAACATAGCAGTGGTCTATGTATCTTTGGTTGTCTACCAAGTTTGGTCCTTTGGTTTTCTCCCTTGTTTTATATGCAGTTTATTGTAATAAAACTAAATTTCCTTTGTTATGGAAGTTTTATTTTTTAGACTTTTGCCCCAAATACTTTTGCAAAGGGATTTCAAGGACTTGTTTTGCCATTTGATGAATTTTGAAGGACTAATCTTATAATGTATTCAATATTCAAGGTCTTGACTTGTATTGTTGACTTTGTGGAGGACTAATATTGACAAGTCTTCATATTTGAGGGACCATTCTTGCCAATTCTTCAAAGTTGAGGGTCCTTTTGTAATTTTGACAAACTTTAAGGACCAAACTTGTAATTATGAATATACAACGGTTTAAAGTGTCAATTCTTCAATAATGAAGGACCCTTCTTGTACAATCTTCAATTCTTCAAGGGTTTCTCTTAGAAAATCAACTCTAGGGCCCGGTTCATTGTGCGACTTCGTTTCCCGTGTTCGTTTTTGCTTGTTTCTTGTGATCTTTTACCATTTTCTCAATATTCGTACCTAAAATACACATTGAACAAACACAAGCATATATTTGGCATATTTTATGATATTTTATGCATTTTAAGCCCATTTTGGACGATGAGACTATGTATAAAAGCAGCCTCATCAGAGACCCCCAAAATCTGGCAAGGGAACAACTAGGCAGCAAGGGGTAACACGTCATGGTACAAGTAACAATGAATTAAAAAATTACTTGAAAATGACGTAATAAAAGACATATACATTACATCATAAAAGATTAGAGTTTTAAACAAAGGTCCTAGAGTTTTATAAGCGGATAATCCATTATTCAGTTATGGTTTTGTAACATATAGTTATCAAGAATATACGATAAACTTCTGACGGTTTTTTTTTACCAAAACCAAACTTTAAATATATACAGAATTCTCCAAGCTACGATAATATCTTGCGGGCTCCCATCCAAGCAAAGCTAAGTATTAATACCTGAGATTAAACATGTAAAATCGTCAACATAAAGTTGAGTAATATTCATAGGTTTAGCACTAAAGGTGTGGAACACAAGCATTCATTTGTAAAACAAGAAATAGGGAAAATGGTTATGTAATTAACCATAGTCTGAAACCATTATTATTGCTATTTAGTTCATGAACCGAAGCTTAACTCATGTAAGTTCCTCTAGCGAGTATTTAGCCTAAATACTCAAGTATAAACAAATGTAAGTGCATCAAGATAATCGGGACGAGGATTGTCAATCCCGATCGATCCACCCACAACATTTGTGCTTAGCAACACAAGTAAATTAACGGTTCATGATCAAGAGAGGAAACTTAAGTCTATAGACTAAAAGCAATAATATCAATGAAAACTGTTGGAAAGCATACAAGTTTCTGGATAGCATACAAGTTCTGGATAGCATATAGTTTTTTTTAAATAGATGTGTTCCACCATGTAAAATCTCACCCCGCGTTTTCAAATCATGTACAAGTAGTAAAAGGGGCTATGAACTCACCTTAACCACGAGGTAAGTGAATCACGGTACTCAGAAGCTGAGTAGAAACAGTAGTGGTAAGACAATCACCGACGATATGGATGCCCGGTAAACACGAAAGCCGCAACCTATCAAAATAAGGCGCGCGTTAAGACTCGAACTCAAATATCGATATATACCAAGTATAATATGACTTAAATATTTTCAAAGTATTCATACTGTTGGCCTCAAAATATTGAGTCAAACAAGAATGTTCGGTCATAGGTTTCTATTGTAATATTTATTAGAACGTTGTAATAGATAGTTAAATAGTCGTGGTTCACGGGCTTGGATTTAAGCTACTTAAAACCCAAAAGATAAGCCCGGCCCAATATATAGCCCATTAGAGCCCGCATGTGGGTGGACTATATATAGTACCCTCCTAGCATGTTAGGAGGGTTGGTTGTTCATTTTATTCTCACTTCTAATCTAATATTCACCAAGTTAATCATCTCTCTCTCTCTACTTTCTCTCACTACTTTCTCTCTCTAGGAATCCATCTCTTTCATCTAATTTTCTATCATTAATCATCATAAGAATATGGGACAACATTTGGTATCAATCGCCACGGGGTAGATTGTGTTTGGTTGTTTGGTTTTAGTTTGATTCAGTTGATTTTTCCATCTAAATCATCCCGAATTAAAGTTTTTTTTTTAGTTTTTTTCGGGATATAAATCTTGATATAATTCATTTATATCGATTTGGTAGGGATTTGGTTCGGTTTTTGTGGTAAAAATCGCAAGTTTTTTAGGTGTTTGGATTCATTTTTGAGTTACGGTTCGTTACTGCTTCAAGATCATTCCGAAATAAGATTTTCAGATAAGGGTTAATTATTCCGAAAAAGGATTTTCGAATAAGGGTTTACTATTCCGAAGAAGGTATGTTTTTCTGAAATTTTCATTTTCTCCGAAAAAGTGATTTATCCTAAAAAGTGACTTATTCCGAAGAAGGCCCTTTTCTCCGAAAAAGTGGTTTATCCGAAAATTTCTCTCAAATAATCCATTATTCCGAAGAAAGACCATTTCTCTGAAAACATCAAATATTCCGAAGAAGCTCAAATCTCTGAAAACATTCAGTATTCCGAAGAAAGACCATTTCTCTAAAAACATCAAATATTCCGAAGAAGCTCAAATCTCTGAAAACGTTCATTATTCCGAAGAAAGACCATTTCTCTAAAAACATAAATTATTCCGAAGAGAGTTCGTTTCTTTGAAAACATCAATTATTCCGAAGAAAGTTCACTTCTCTGAAACATCCATTATTCCGAAAAACCCCAACTTCTCTGAAAACATCCATTATTCCGAAACACCCCAACTTCTCTGAAAACATCCATTATTCCGAAAAATCCCAACTTCTCTGAAAACATCCATTATTCTGAAAAACCCCAACTTCTCTAAAAATGTCAGTTATTCTGAAAATGTCTGATGGTATTTTTGACTGAAGCATTTTTAGACTTAGCCACTATCTAGACTAGGTTCGGAACATCGTTTCCAAAAAAAAAAAAGTTTTTTGGCGGGAAAACCATTTTAAATTTTATTTTTTCCTAGACCATTTTTAGGCCATTTAAGCTTTGATTTCAAATTTTGGCGATGCGAAAAAATGTTCGACCAAATATTCATATTTTCGGACAAAAATTTAAATTTTAAGGACAAATTTTAAATTTTTTAGGTTTTATTTTTCATTAAAACTTTCATTTTTCAAAAATTTTCCTACTAGTTATTGGCTATTTCTAACTCATTTTCAAAATTTGGTGATTCATAATTTTTCGGTTTACCGTTTTATCGGACTGAGAATTTAGTGTCGGACTGAAGAAAAATCGCAATTTTCAGAATTTAAACCACAACCCAATCACACTATATCTACTTAAGATCCAAAGTAAATTCATCAACTGTGTCACCCATCATGGATTCCGTAACACAAGATGTGCATGCACTCAAATCCAAGATGTCAGTTGCAAAAGAACGATGCATGACACACTTTAGATCACTCCAGTCACACCTTCAAGTTATTTTAAATGACGATTTAAAAGGCACTCGCGTCAAACTTGGATTCAAACGGGTATTCATGTCACTAACTGGTTAAGATGTTGAGACATTCACAAGAACAATGTTACTCAATGCAGCTCACCTTGAACAACAACTTGCCAACGATGAATTTCAAGAGGTTGAATCCATAGATGCCATTTTGGTTCTCGAAAATCAGTTTCAGCAATTCATTGATACACAGGTGTCTGTACATAATACTCGGTTTTTTTACCCCAAGTATAAAATCTTATCGTCCGATCTCTTCGAATTGATTACCGATCTTAAGTGCGACTCAATTGTCTTTTGGTAAACAAGAGAATGGTTTGGTTTCGTTTATCAAATTTTAACTAATAGCAAATAAGTAAGTGTCGTTGAGTAAAGTAGAAGTTTTGAAGATTAAACTAAATATAACAAGTTAAGAATAAATGCTTGAAAATTTAAAGGCAATATAAGAAAAATACTTGAACACTAAATAAAACTACACTTGGAAACTTTTGTAAAAATAAGAAACTAGAACCATCGGAAAGCAAGATGTAACTCTGATCGGAATATGTGGTCGGAAAGTGAGGCAATCGGAATGTCCAAAAAGTGTCCAGATCGGAATATATTCCGATCTGTTGATCGGAATGTATACAACTTGCACCGTCGGAATATCCACCAAAAACCACTCAATCGGAATATCACTAGTTCACCCGTCGGAATAATAAACAAGGGATCCAAATCGGAATGTTGAAAACAACTTAAATCGGAATGTGGGATAAAGTATACAATCGGAATATTATGCAAAACCTCTAATCGGAATATTCAACAAAGGGGCCAGATCGGAATGTGTCAGAACTTGCCGTCGGAATCTATAATCCCTAATCCGATCACTACGATCGGAATGATGGGTGCTGATCGGAAAACAGAAACCCTTTTCCGATTTACCAATCGGAATAAGGGGGATGGTGCTTGGTCGGAATAAGCTGCGATCGGAAAGGGGTTTAGACCCTTTCCAATTTATATGGGATCCGAAATAAGCTAGGTAATAAGCTATGATGAATAAGCTAATACCCAAAACTACCACGAATCAAAAGTGATATATACTAAATAAGCACACTCAACAACTTATCTAAACATAAAATAAGCAAACCTTTAAATCAAATCATAAAAAGATGAACTTTTTAAGAAAACTTTTAAAAAGTAAATAAGCTAATCATGTAAATAAGCCAATAAGCACAAGAATCTTAAAGCTTAATCAAATGAAAGCTTATGTAGGAACAAAAAGATTAACTTTTTAAGCACAAAACCATTAAGATCAACACGGATTTAATGTGATTCGCACCAAAATCAATCTAAAAATAAAAGAAAGGTAGAATGAGATTAAGGATTAAAAGCTTAACTAGAACTTAATTAATGAAATAAGCAATACACAAATGTTTAATCTTGAAAGATTAAAAGAAAAGATGAAACTTAGTGAGAGAAAGTTTAGAAGTTTCTCTCTCTAAAACTAGAAAGAAAAGTGAAAAATGAAAACTAAAAACTAAAAGCTAACTCCCTTCCTAATGTGTATTAGGAGGGTATTTATAGGAAAATGGAAGGAGTGCATGTGTTGCATCTTCTTGCTTTCTTTCTTCACGTCTTCTCGACTCGACTTAATTCTTTGTCTTTTCTCGATGTCGTCTCGGGATTTTGAACTTGTCTTGATAATTTTCTTCTTTAATTTAGACTCGAGTTCTTCGACTTCATTAAACTTCCGTCTTTAGACTTTTTCTTCGATAAATCTTCAGAATAGGCCTTGGACTTCCGTTCTTTTTGCACTCTTGATCTTTTGACTTCGTCTTTTCCCGTTTTCTTCGATAAAAACCCGTGAAAGCCCGTGTTTTCTTCCTTTTTCATCTTTTGGTCCTAAAACACAATAAAAACACAAACCACGCATAATTCCGACTTTTACGACATAAATCACACGTTTTGGTCTTGTTATTATTGGAAATAAGTGGTAAAAGGATAAGTGTTTTCACACTTATTAAATCCCCTACACTTGACCATTGCAATGCCCTCGTGCAATGCATTAAATTTAAAGCACGGTTTACATTTTCCATCATAAATAACCTACATTGGCCTTTATTAAATACTAAACATAAAAAGATAGAAACAAGTAATGAAATCAAAGACTTACATTGGGTTTTGGCAGCCATGAACGTTTATCATCCTCAAGTTTCACGTTCCCCATACCAAGCTTAAAAACGAGATCATTGTTATTATAAGTTAGCAGACTAACACGAACTCATGTGGGCCAATTATTCACTTAGACTGCCTTATTCCTAGGTGTATCTCTTATATTTTATTTTTGTCTTGAATGATCACGAGGATGCATTGTTTGACTTATTTCGATAGTTATTTAGGCCGAAAATAAAGTGAACGATTTAATCAATAGTTAGCTAAAGGGCAAAATCTTTTAAAACTGCTTCTCGGGACCTCATAAAGTTCATATCTTGGCATAACTCGCTTCGCGATTTGAGACCTTTCTCGGACCGATATTTGGCAGTGACTTCATACTTCGAATCTTTGAGAGACGTTCTTGAAATTATGGTCTTCTCTTCATAATAGGAATTTCTTCACTTGAAGTTTTGAGAGATTCTTCATATTTGGACCACGACTTCTTCATTTTTCTCCAATCTTTATTTTGGACTTTGATATACAACGATCCGCTTCCTTTTAAGACTTGGATCTATTTATCCTCATACCTTGTTAGGGTCTTTTCGGATAGACTTCTCCATGATCTTTAGGGGAGTATTTGCTTTTCGTCGTGTGTCACGATCCTTCATATTGATTTTCGATAAATGATTCTTCACATCACTTTTGGATCTTTAGCAACAAAATGTAGCCCTCATGCCTTGTTAGGGCCTTTTCGGACTCGCCAATCTTCGCATCCCGCTTCAATAAGTTATGCCTTGGCTATGAACTCTAATCCGTACCGAGCAACTTTTAAACGATCTTGGGCTAGAAGCTAAGTAACCTTTTAAATCGTACAACCTTATTTATTGCAGATAAATTTATTAACAAGCGAAGGGAGAATAGGCTTATAATTAACTCACATAAATTTACGAAAGAATACCAAACTTATAATTGACTCTATCATCTCTCGTCCTCCACAGTTTAAAATCTCAAGGAATGAGACTCGTGGATGCTTAGCCTATTAAATCAAAGTTTTGGGTTTTCGAGTCATCTATAGGATCTTGCAAATTCTTGGACTTTTTCAAGTTTAGAAATCGCATTTTAAGGTTCCCTTGATAAACAACTCTCTAGGATCGATTATAGGAACTTGCGAAAAGTTCTTGTTCTTAACCCGTGAGAGTTAAGACTTTCGCGTTTTATAGCTCCCTATATAAAAGCCTAGCAAAACTTGACTTAAACACGTTAAGGATACTAGCTAGAGTAAACTTAGATAAGTAAACTCGGGTTGAGTCAAAATGTTCACGACTAAGAAAAATTTAAAACCACTTTATTTAAGCAAGGAAAGAAAATAAACATAACAAAGGAACATACAACTATACAACTAGGCCAAAATAGATTAAAAATTTTGAAAAATGTCGAAAAATCAAGTTTTCTAGTTAAAATGAGGGCAAATTCATGGAAAAGGCCACTTACTTCGATAGAAGTCCCCCCTACACTTGAGATAAACATTGTCCTCAATGTTTAAGCATGTGGGAGTAAACTCCCCTACACTTAGGACATTATGCACTTTTGTTTAAATCTTGCTAAGGAAAGGACAACTAAAGTGAATTCAAGGTGAACATATAAAATATGAAATATTGAATCACAAGAGTTTAGGATAGAACCGAGAAGATGGGAACACGGTATCACGGTTCGTCAAAAGTCATCAAGATGCTCTTTGAATCTTGAATCCCTGCACAAGATAAGAAACAAGACAACAAACACATACGGGGCTCCCCCTACACTTATTATGAAAGCAGTAAAGGATAGATCACGGGTTGCCTCCCGAGAAGCGCTTGTTTTTGTTCACCGAGTCACGAGCCTGACTCGACCCAATTTAGTTCATGGGGAACGTGGTGAGGGATGGAATCATCTCTTGAGAGATGTCCTCACCAAAGTACAGTTTCAAACGCTGGCCATTCACCTTGAAATTGGGCCCATTTGGCTGAGAAAGCTCAATGGTCCCATATGGAAAGACTTTGGCGATGGTGAATGGACCAGACCAGCGGCTCTTCAACTTGCCAGAGAAGATCTTCAACCGAGAGTTAAAGAGTAGAACTTGATCACCAACGTGGAACTCTCGGTTCTTAATCCTTGCGTCATGAGTGATCTTGGTCTTCTCCTTGTAGATCAGTGAGTTCTCGTAAGCTTCATTCCTCAGTTCGTTGAGCTCGTTGAGTTGAATCTTGCGATGATCACCGGCTTTGTTGATGTCGAAGTTAGCCCACTTCAAGGCCCAGTGCGCCTTATGTTCCAGCTCGATGGGGAGGTGGCATGCTTTCCCGTACACAAGACGATACGGTGTACAACCAATCGGGGTCTTATAAGCAGTACGGAAAGCCCACAGAGCATCATCTAACTTATCGGCCCACGCGGCGCGATGCTCTCCCACAGTACTCTCCAAAATTCTCTTCAATCCACGGTTGGATATCTCGGCTTGCCCATTGGTTTGGGGATGATAGGCGGTGGAAAGACGGTGATTGACACCATACTTAGCCATGACTCGTGCAAATTGATCATTGCAAAAATGAGTCCCGCGGTCACTGATAATAGCACGAGGAACGCTGAATCGAGCAAAAAGCTGCTTTAAAAAGGTCACAACCACCCTCGCATCGTTCGTAGGAAGAGCCTTAGCTTCAACCCATTTAGAAACGTAGTCAACGGCTACGAGGATGTACTTGTTCCCTTTTGAGGATGGAAATGGCCCCATAAAGTCGATGCCCCATACGTCAAAGATTTCACATTCTTGTATGAAATTTTGAGGCATCTCATCTTTATGTGTGATCTTGCCTTGGCGTTGGCAAGCATCACAATGCTTAACCATTTCGTGAGCGTCACGATAAATGGTGGGCCAATAGAATCCAGAGTCAAACACTTTCTTAGCGGTGTAGTTGGGACCAAAGTGAGCACCCGTGGGTCCTTTATGGTAAGCAGAAAGGATTTGCAAAGCTGCCGGTCCATCAACACTTCGACGAATAATCAAGTCAGCGCATTGTTTGAATAGAAAAGGGTCATCCCAAAAGTAAGTCTTAACATCGTTCAAGAACTTCTTCTTTTGTTGGGATGTTAACCCTTTGATGAGAACACCACCCGCTAAGTAGTTTGCAATGTCGGCAAAGCACGGGGTGTCATCAAGATTGAGATTTATAGAAATTAAGGTCTCAAGGGGGAAAGAGTCATTGATCTCTTTGTTCGAATGATCCCCTTGATATGGATCCTCAAGTCTACTCAGATGATCCGCGGCCAGGTTTTCGGCTCCCTTCTTGTCACGAATTTCAATGTTGAATTCTTGAAGGAGTAAAACCCAGCGAAGAAGTCTTGGCTTAGAGTCGTGCTTAGTCATCAAGTACTTCAACGCGGAATGGTCCGTGTATACGATGGTGGTGGATAAAACAAGATAGGGGCGGAATTTTTCAAAAGCATAGACAACAGCTAAAAGCTCTTTTTCGGTTGTCGTATAATGCAATTGAGCCCCCGTCATTGTTTTTCTAGCATAGTGGATTGGTTGGAAGTGTTTATTCACTCTTTGGCCCAAAACCGCACCAATAGCAAAGTCGCTAGCATCGCACATCAACTCAAAAGGCAGCTCCCAATTAGGGGTAACCAAGACCGGTGCCTTAGTTAGCTTATCCTTCAGAAGATTGAAGGCTTCGATACACTCTTTAGAAAAGATAAAAGGAGTATCTTTTTCCAAGAGGTGGGTCATCGGGCGAGCGATTTTAGAGAAATCCTGAATGAATCGACGATAGAAGCCCGCATGACCCAGAAAACTTCTCACACCCTTCACGGTTGAAGGTGGAGGTAATTTGGCTATGACATCTACTTTAGCACGGTCGACTTCAAGACCGGCTTTAGAGATTTTGTGTCCTAGCACAATGCCTTCTTTTACCATAAAATGGCATTTTTCCCAATTCAGAACAAGGCGAGTGTCTTCGCACCGCTTAAGCATACGTTCCAAATTAGCAAGGCAAGAGGAGAAGGAATCCCCAAAGACCGAGAAATCATCCATGAAGACTTCCATGGTTTGCTCAACCATGTCATGGAAGATAGCCAACATGCACCTTTGGAAAGTCCCGGGGGCATTGCATAAGCCAAAAGGCATTCTTTTGTAAGCAAATGTGCCATAGGGACAAGTGAATGTTATCTTCTCTTGATCTTGGGGATCGATGGGTATTTGAAAATAATCCGAGAAACCATCAAGAAAGCAGTAATATTCATTAGCCGCTAAACATTCAAGCATTTGGTCCATAAAAGGTAGAGGGAAATGATCCTTTCTCGTGGCATCATTGAGTTTGCGGTAGTCTATACAAACTCTCCACCAAGTAACGAGATGGGTAGGAATCAACTCATTGTTTGTATTGGGCACAACGGTGATGCAGCCTTTCTTAGGCACACAATGGACTGGACTAACCCATGGTGAATCTGAAATAGGGTAAATCATACCCGCATCAAGAAGTTTGATAACCTCTTTTTTGATGACTTCATGGATTTTAGGATTCACCCTTCGTTGGCTTTGAATTGTGGGCTTAAAGTCGTCCTCCATGAGAATTTTATGTGTGCAAAAGTGAGGATCAATTCCGCGAATGTCGGAGATTTTCCAAGCGATAGCTCTTTTATGTTTCTTCAATACGGCGATAAGTCGGGTTTTTTCTTCTTCTTTCAGGTCCTTCGCGATGATGACCGGTAACTTCTCGTTGTCTTCAAGGAAAACGTACTCAAGATGAGGAGGTAGGTCCTTAAGCTCAAGAGTAGGAGGGTCCTCAATAGATGGTGAGACTAACGATGGATCATCATTAGTCACCTCTTTAGGAGAAGGAGGAGAAAACGGGTCTTCATTGAGAAGTCTCTCAATAGTACGAATGTCTTCATCCCAATCGGTGGACGAATTATCATACTTAATATCGAGAGGACTCAAGCTAGCTTCGAAATCATCCAAGTCACTTTCTCCAAAAGGAGTCAATGACGGAGCAATTGAGGCAACGGTCTCAACATTGGGTAGAGAAGAAAGAGTACTTTTGCAAGCATCATGAAAATGTTCTTCACAAGCCTCATCGAGAACATCAATAGCATTAACACTCTCATATGAATAAGGTTGCTTAGAAATCTTACCCATGTTGAAGACAATTTTATCGTCACCAACTCTCATGATTATTTTGCCCGCGGCTACATCAATGAGAGTGCGACCTGTCCTCAGGAATGGACGTCCAACGATTAATGTAACACGAGGATCCATCTCGTAGTCAACGACAACAAAATCCGCCGGGAAGGTGAATTTGTCAACGCCAACAAAGACATCTTCGGCTATCCCCACTGGATAAGCAACCGTACGGTTAGCTAATTCCAAGGTCATTTTGGTGGGGACTAGCTCGGGGAGAGATAATTGCTTCCAAACACTTAAAGGTTTTAAGTTTATACTGGCACCTAGATCGGCTAGGGCCATGCAATTCTCTACTCCTGGGAAGTTGCAAGGAATCAAGAAGCGACCCGGATCACCAAGTTTGGTGGGCAATTTCCTTAAGAGAACGGCGGAGCAATTCTCATTAAGTTGGGTCTGAGCAATGTCAAGAAGCTTCTCCTTGTCACTAAGAAGATCTTTAAACATCTTTGCGTATTTGGGCATGTGAGCGAGAGCCTCGGCAAAGGAGATGTTAAAATTCAATTGTTTAAACATTTTTAGAAAGTTTGAAACTTGAATATCATCCTTGCTCTTTTGCTTCTCTTTCCTCAACCTTGAAGGATAAGGTATATTGGATGAAGAATAAGGCTTTAGGGGAGTAGGATCACTCACAACCACGGGTGGAGGGGAAATGGGGGTAGAAGGCAAAGGAGGTGGGGAAAGTTGCTCTTTTTCCTTATTCACAATCACAGTTGGAGGTGTAGGAAGCTCGGGTTCCGTATAACCTTTTCCATTACGAGTGGTGATTGCTTTCATCTCCCCTCTTGGATTCGCAACGGTATTACTCAGAAGAGTACCCGAAGAAGAGGGTTGATTACCTTGGATGAGCGAACCGATCATATCACGTATGTTAGGCGCTTGAGTGCTGAAAGAGTCTCTGATGTCTGCGCGAATTTCATTGCTTTGTTTTGCCATGTCATTCCTCAGCTCGGCTCGAATACGCTCCCTTGTTTCGCCATGTCATTCTTCAAGTTGACAAATTGACTCTGAAGATTCGTCACCATCTCTCGATTAGTCTTCATGAACGTCTCGACGTCTTGATTCACTGCCATCGGTTGATTGAGAGGTGGAGCTTGGTAAGCTTGAGAATTTCCTTGAGTCGGGTATGGGTTTCTTTGGGATTGATATTGATTGTTAGCACGAGGTTGGGATTGGTTGTTTCGGTTATAGCTTTGTTGTTGGTTTTGGTTTGTAGGAGAGAAACCGGGTGGGGCAAGATAGTTGTTGGAACGATAACTTAGCAAGCTACGGTCTCCTTGAGGACGAGCTTGATAGCCTCCAGTAGGATAAGTACCGTATGTCGCGTTAACGTTTTCAGAAAAATTGCCTTGGGTAGAAGGACAATCATTGTAAGAATGAGGACCACCACATGTGTCACAAGAAATAGCAACGGCTTTAGCTTGTTGAAAGTTGTTTGTGGCCATGGACATGAAATCCTTGTGCATATTCGCGATTTGTCGGGTAAGTTCGGTTATCTCAGGATTGGAAGTAGTAGAAGAAACATTGACTCTCTGATTAGATCTTGAGGATGCGGATGAATCCCAATTCTTGTGGTGAGTAGTCATGTTTTCAATCAACTCTCTACACTCCTCCGGTCTCCTTTTCATAAAAGTACCACCGGTGGCGGCGTTGATCGTGTCACGATCACGAAAAGTGAGACCATTGTAGAAGGTATCAATGAGAGTGACGGGGAGCATGTTGTGATTTGGACAGCGGTCGATCAAATCATTGTATCGTTCCCAAGCATCAAAGAGCGATTCATCATTGTCTTGCATGAATCCACTAATTTGGTTACGAAGGCTTGTGACCATGGATGGAGGGAAGTAGCGCGACAAAAAGCGTTGAGTCATGTCATTCCACGTATAAATAGAATTCTTCGTGAGACGGTCAAACCATTTTTCAGCATGGTGAGAAAGCGAGTGGGGAAATAGTTGGAGGCGAAGGTCATCCATAGAAACACCGGGAGACTTCATGCTTTGGGTGATGGTAATGAATTTGTCGAGGTGTTTGTTGGCATCATCATCCGGAATTCCGCGAAATGGGTTAGTTTGCACTTGTTGGATCATGTGATGCTTCAACGAAAACTCCTGAGCCGTGATGTGCAACGGCGCAATCGGGCCTCCGCGTCCGTTCATGGTGGGTTGACACAATTCCTCCATTGTTCGTAAATCAGGTAAGGGGCATTGTTGTTGTTGTTGTTGTTGTTGTTATTCAAATTGGGTAGAGGTGGGTTATTATTGTTGTTGTTAACACCAGCCATATCTATATCTTCACGAGTCTCGGGCTCAGAATAGTTCGAAGATATAGTACGCATACACCTGCAGAAGAAAAATATACACAGAGAGAATATCTATATAATCTTTTTCGTGCAAAACCTTTTGGAAAAGAATTGCTTTTTCTGATTTTTTAATGTTTTTGTATTTTTGAAGAATTTTATATTTTTTAGGATTTTTGAAGATTTTTAAAGCAAGGAAAATAACGTTCAAAGAACGGATCCCAAAATTCAATGCGTCTCTCACTAGAAACCGTTAATCTTAACGAAAAGAGCCGGCAGCGGCGCCATTTAATACTCGGTTTTTTTTACCCCAAGTATAAAATCTTATCGTCCGATCTCTTCGAATTGATTACCGATCTTAAGTGCGACTCAATTGTCTTTTGGTAAACAAGAGAATGGTTTGGTTTCGTTTATCAAATTTTAACTAATAGCAAATAAGTAAGTGTCGTTGAGTAAAGTAGAAGTTTTGAATATTAAACTAAATATAACAAGTTAAGAATAAATGCTTGAAAATTTAAAGGCAATATAAGAAAAATACTTGAACACTAAATAAAACTACACTTGGAAACTTTTGTAAAAATAAGAAACTAGAACCATCGGAAAGCAAGATGTAACTCTGATCGGAATATGTGGTCGGAAAGTGAGGCAATCGGAATGTCCAAAAAGTGTCCAGATCGGAATATATTCCGATCTGTTGATCGGAATGTATACAACTTGCACCGTCGGAATATCCACCAAAAACCACTCAATCGGAATATCACTAGTTCACCCGTCGGAATAATAAACAAGGGATCCAAATCGGAATGTTGAAAACAACTTAAATCGGAATGTGGGATAAAGTATACAATCGGAATATTATGCAAAACCTCTAATCGGAATATTCAACAAAGGGGCCAGATCGGAATGTGTCAGAACTTGCAGTCGGAATCTATAATCCCTAATCCGATCACTACGATCGGAATGATGGGTGTTGATCGGAAAACAGAAACCCTTTTCCGATTTACCAATCGGAATAAGGGGGATGGTGCTTGGTCGGAATAAGCTGCGATCGGAAAGGGGTTTAGACCCTTTCCGATTTATATGGGATCCGAAATAAGCTAGGTAATAAGCTATGATGAATAAGCTAATACCCAAAACTACCACGAATCAAAAGTGATATATACTAAATAAGCACAATCAACAACTTATCTAAACATAAAATAAGCAAACCTTTAAATCAAATCATAAAAAGATGAACTTTTTAAGAAAACTTTTAAAAAGTAAATAAGCTAATCATGTAAATAAGCCAATAAGCACAAGAATCTTAAAGCTTAATCAAATGAAAGCTTATGTAGGAACAAAAAGATTAACTTTTTAAGCACAAAACCATTAAGATCAACACGGATTTAATGTGATTCGCACCAAAATCAATCTAAAAATCAAAGAAAGGTAGAATGAGATTAAGGATTAAAAGCTTAACTAGAACTTGATTAATGAAATAAGCAATACACAAATGTTTAATCTTGAAAGATTAAAAGAAAAGATGAAACTTAGTGAGAGAAAGTTTAGAACTTTCTCTCTCTAAAACTAGAAAGAAAAGTGAAAAATGAAAACTAAAAACTAAAAGCTAACTCCCTTCCTAATGTGTATTAGGAGGGTATTTATAGGAAAATGGAAGGAGTGCATGTGTTGCATCTTCTTTCTTTCTTTCTTCACGTCTTCTCGACTCGACTTAATTCTTTGTCTTTTCTCGATGTCGTCTCGGGATTTTGAACCTGTCTTGATAATTTTCTTCTTTAATTTAGACTCGAGTTCTTCGACTTCATTAAACTTCCGTCTTTAGACTTTTTCTTCGATAAATCTTCAGAATAGGTCTTGGACTTCCGTTCTTTTTGCACTCTTGATCTTTTGACTTCGTCTTTTCCCGTTTTCTTCGATAAAAACCCGTGAAAGCCCGTGTTTTCTTCCATTTTCATCTTTTGGTCCTAAAACACAATAAAAACACAAACCACGCATAATTCCGACTTTTACGACATAAATCACACGTTTTGGTCTTGTTATTATTGGAAATAAGTGGTAAAAGGATAAGTGTTTTCGCACTTATTAGTACACTATGATCGAGAATTCATAAACAAATACTTCTTTGAATATACTTGGTTAGAAGTTCAAGAATTCAAGGAGACGTTTCTTCAACACATGATAGATGTAAGGAAGTTAATTGCCGAAAGAACACGTCATAAACTACAAGTTGAAAGACGGGTGAATGAAAGACTGATGCAGACGAACGAGATCAATGTCGATGATGGTTAAACATTGGATGATTGTTCGATTATCACAGAAAGCAGCGGGATAAGCAACAAACCATCCACAACTCAGGGAATGATCCAGCAGCCGATGATGCAGATATCAGACCCATTTATGATGAAGATCCAATGGCTGAGGTACAATTAACTGCTGTGTATGATTCTCAGATTCATGACCTTGAAACTATGTTAGCTCAAAAGACAAAAGATTTTGAGGATGCCAAACTCGATTTTTCAAAGAAAAATGACAAATTTGAGGCCTATTTTGAAAAATTTGAAAAAGCAAACGTTGTTCTTGAACAAAAACTGGATCGTAAGATTCAAGATTTTAATACAGAAAAAGAACATTTTGTGAAACAAATAAATTTGTTAGAATCAAAGTTGGCTTCTCAAAATCCAAGTCCTCCTCCTGCTTCATTAAGTGAAATATCTGTGCAACCTATCGACACTATAGATAGTACTGACGCGAATGCTGATAACGACATATTTGATAATATGAACATTAAGTTAGAACAACGTGTCGCTCAATTACTTCTACAAAATGAGCAATTGAAAGCTCAGATTCAGGAGAAGGTTTTTGCATTAACAGCGGTGAAAAATGAATTAAGGAAGCTAAAAGGAAATAAAGTGGATACTAGGATAGTAAATCAGTCAATCTTGGGGAAACCTCCTACTCAACCATTCAGAAACTGCTCAGTTGTGTGGAAACCTTGGTTTCTGGATCTTTGAAGCTACTAGGAATGATCATTGTTCATATGATTAAACAATCAAAGCGGAATTAGAACAACAATCATTAACAAGGTGTTTAGGCACAATAACATGAATTAAAACACAATTGGATTGTTCATTATATTAATAACAAACAATCACTAGACGTGTATACATTGAATCCCACGTCTAGTCGACACACACTTTAGGTTTACATTGTGAATGAATTATATGAATAAACCTAATACCCTTGGTTCCTTTTATAGTGTAAGGATTAGGGTTTACCAGAGATAAGAATAAATAAACATGTGAATCTTCTATTTAAATAACTATATACAGAATATCTCCTGCATATATATCCAAATAGAATCTTCTAAAAGCTTCTTGTCTACAATTCTATCAACTCTTGAATTGCATGTAACAACTCTTGAATTGCACACTACAACTCTTGAGCCAACAACGCTGGATTAACTCTTGTCAACGCCTAAATTGGTCTTGACAATGCTTAGACAATAACTTCATTGTTCATATGATCATTGTTCATATGATTAAACAATCAAAGCGGAATTAGAACAACAATCATTAACAAGGTGTTTAGGCATAATAACATGAATTAAAACACAATTGGATTGTTCATTATATTAATAACAAACAATCACTAGACGTGTATACATTGAATCCCACGTCTAGTCGACACACACTTTAGGTTTACATTGTGAATGAATTATATGAATAAACCTAATACCCTTGGTTCCTTTTATAGTGTAAGGATTAGGGTTTACAAGAGATAAGAATAAATAAACATGTGAATCTTCTATTTAAATAACTATATACAGAATATCTCCTGCATATATATCCAAATAGAATCTTCTAAAAGCTTCTTGTCTACAATTCTATCAACTCTTGAATTGCATGTAACAACTCTTGAATTGCACACTACAACTCTTGAGCCAACAACGCTGGATTAACTCTTGTCAACGCCTAAATTGGTCTTGACAATGCTTAGACAATAACTTCATGTTTTCTTCATTTTTGAGTTTCTGCCACATCAACTTTTTGACCCAACAATCTTCCCCTAGTTGATGGTGGCAAAACTCTATGTGTATCTCTTGTAAGTTGTACATGATCTTCAAATTGCTTCCCCTCAAGTGTAGCACGTATTTCTTCCCCTTTTTGTCACATCAACAGGAAAGTAAACAATGTTGCAATCTTTGAAGATTCTCCAAATGTAGCTCTATGTAATGATCTTGAAGAACAATTAATATAATATTTTTGATGTAGAAGTAGAATAACCCAACCTTGTGTTCTATGTCTTGTACTATCCACGTGATGAAAAACTTATACCAATGACTAAATATAAGTAGACCTCGATCCCTTGTCAATATTCTCATCCTTTGTGAGACACTGAGCACGATAATGTAACTCCTTCAAGTGCTATGACAAGCCTTCATCACACACCATGTAAAGCACGAACAAGTTACCTTTAAAGTCACCAGTGCATGACTTTAAGATATGATAGAACACAAACTCGCGAAAATCTTCTTCAATCATCAAACTTACCACAAGAATTCTTCCCCTTAAGCTAACACCTCTTCATAATGACTTTCATTACATCATAAATTGTGCTAACTCGCTTTAAGATCATTAATTCCTTTTAAAAAGATCCGAGCCATAAATATCAACTTGATATTATAAATTAAAACAGAGATTCCATGTACCTTCGTGTGTATAATCCTCCTTTTTGTGTGCTAAAAACGTCCAATTTTCTCAACAGCAGCAATCATTGTGTTGTCCAACATCCTCTTCTGTCCAATATCTCTATCAATTGTATTGTCCGATATCGGACAATACCTATCAGCGTTGGAATTCATATATCGGACAACACTGTCAACGCTGTCAGCGTTGACTTATTCTGTCAGCGTCAAAATTCTTCCTGTCAGCGTCAATTTCATTCTTGTCAGCGTCTCTGTTTCTGCTGACGTCATCAATGGCCATAAACTTCCACAGCAATGTTTATATCTTATTCCCATAAATGAAAATGGAAACAAAATATATTCACCTTAATTCAAACCTTCTGTTTGATTGGCTAATTCGTGTGAACACTCAATTGCGAATAACTTCCAAACGTGTGATCCTCTTGACCGTGTGAACACACAAACTCTCCACCAATGAGAAGATCTTCATCGTGTGAACACAAGTCTTCACTAACCATTAAGAAAAATTGACCAATAAGAAGCTTTCAACCGTGTGAACACACAATTGCAATATATAAAATTTACTCCTTTGGCCGTGTGAACACAGTTGGTTTTGACCAATCACATTATAGGAACCATGTGAACACAAAGCTGAATGTAGTGTCACTTTCACCTCTTTGACATGTCTGCTTTATGAATCTTGCAATAATAACCAATCAGCAAACATGTCTCTTTGCTTTCACACGCTGTGAATATTAAAAGTAGCGGCTGTTTCTTTATACCAATGTCTTTTTGAACCAATAAAATCCCACGTGATACATATAAAAGCAAAGCAAACAGTAACTTCCTTTGTTTCTAGCTGTTGGGATCACTTAGTTGTAATACCAGCAAAACCATAGTCTATACTCTTGCTTTATCAGATCATATGAAAAATCACTGTACCACGTGAACCATTCTTTCTTGTACAGCCCACGTCACAACACTTCTTTTCTGTTTAAAAACTCGATCTAGGGTTTAGAATTTGTTTATCGAAACCCTAATTAGGGTTTGTAAATAAACCTTAGATCAAGTGTTACCTTGAATCATAACAGCCACAACCCTCATAATCCTTCTGCTTTTTATGTCGATCTAGGGTTTGAGAAACCCTAGTTCATGATTTCATGTGAAAAGCAAAAACATTAATACCTTTAAACAGTGAACTTCGACCTTGAATAACGTCTTCATTAGAGCTCAGATCGAAAATCCCTTCGGTGAGATTCTAGACACAAGTGCCAAGAATCTACAGTCCAAAAATCACGAAGATCCAACGGTTAACGAAGGAGAAATCGTGTTTTGAACATGGATGTTTACAGAAAACTACATTCACTTACTGCTGACTTTGACGCTTAATAACTTTTGCCTGGGGATAAAACTCGACAATCCCTCCGGTGGATGTTTAGACCTATGTATGTAGAACACACATAAAAAATTTCGTGACGATCCAACGGTTCAATTAAAAGTTATGACCTTCTGAATACTGCTGCGCACACAAAAACGTCCAGAAAAACCCTAGACGGATTTTTCTTCTTTTCACCATACACGAACACCTTGTTGGTCCTAGCATCACGAGCCACGAGGCTCTGATACCAATTGTGGAAACCTTGGTTTCCGGATCTTTGAACCTACTAGGAATGATCATTGTTCATATGATTAAACAATCAAAGCGGAATTAGAACAACAATCATTAACAAGGTGTTTAGGCACAATAACATGAATTAAAACACAATTGGATTGTTCATTATATTAATAACAAACAATCACTAGACGTGTATACATTAAATCCCACGTCTAGTCGACACACACTTTAGGTTTACATTGTGACTGAATTATATGAATAAACCTAATACCCTTGGTTCCTTTTATAGTGTAAGGATTAGGGTTTACAAGAGATAAGAATAAATAAACATGTGAATCTTCTATTTAAATAACTATATACAGAATATCTCCTGCATATATATCCAAATAGAATCTTCTAAAAGCTTCTTGTCTACAATTCTATCAACTCTTGAATTGCATGTAACAACTCTTGAATTGCACACTACAACTCTTGAGCCAACAACGCTGGATTAACTCTTGTCAACGCCTAAATTGGTCTTGACAATGCTTAGACAATAACTTCACGTTTTCTTCATTTTTGAGTTTCTGCCACATCAACTTTTTGACCCAACAAGTTGCTAGACAACCGAATGCGTTTAAATCTGAACAACCCAAAACATCGAACTCGAGGTTTGCATCCCAAGTTGACGTGCGTAACAATTTGCCAAAAACAGTCACTCCACTATCTAGATCCCCATTAACACATTTTGCCTATGCAAAACCCAACCACATGAATGCTTCAAGCAACTCTAGAAATAGCTCCAAGAACATGCCTCAAAGTAGTTCAAATGACACGGGTCATAAAAGCTATCTAGAGGATGCTAAGATAAAGACACAAGCAAGAGATAGGACCCAAACGAAACCTAGGAGCGTGATTGGTGTATTTTGCATACACCTAATAGCATGTTAATTTAGCATAATTGTATATTTATTTGTCGTTATATATGTGCTTTGAGTGTGTTTTGTGATTATGTAGGTTACGAGCGAAATAGAATAAAAGGGCCGCTTTATTAATTTTTTAGAGAAAAGATATTGTGAGCGCCGATAAATGAAGAAAAAATATTGAAGAAAAAGAGTCGAGCGCGTCGCGATATTTTGGGTCATCTTTTATTTGTCCGGGCTTCGTTTGAGCAATTGTTGGCGTTGGGTTATATTTTATTGGGCCAAAGTTATTATATGTTAAAAGATTAAAAAAAATACTTTTGGCCCATTTGGACCCAATGGCCCAATACTTAACCGACACCAATTCAAGTATAAAAGGAAAAGAAAAAAAACAAGGGCGTTTGACTTTTGGGGGCAGAATCGATTGGCAAGTGAAAAAAAGAAAGAAAACGACAAGAGATGAATACACATTCATTCTTTTGGTGAGGAATATCAATCTCAGCCAAGGTTCGAAAAAGAAAAGAATAAAGAATTTGGTGGGGGACATTTTTTACAACAATTGATTGTGAAGAGAACAGCCGCAAAAGACGAACAATAAACAATAAAGAAAGATACAGAACAGTCGACATTAGGATCACAAGGAAAAAATCGGCATAAAGAAAAAGTGAGAATAGGTATTGACTTGGGGTGAATCAATTTTTGGACGCAACAATTATATGAAAAAAAAACGTTGATTGAAGGGGACATCAAAAAGTGGAAGAATTCACAATTGCAAAAGACGACAAAAAGAGTAGTGTTTATTTTTTATTTTTTATTTTGATGGTGATGTTTGATAAGAAGTAGGTCGGGTACACCACGATGTTCGGCTAATTTTGTTGTAATTCCTTCTGGTAACTTTATTTATGGTTTGATCATTACTTTTGGGTTATCATATTTTTAGTACATTGATTTATGATTTATTTATAAATTATTTTTATCGATTTAATATTATGTTTAATTATTTGTGTGAGACAATTTATTGTTAGTTAACGATTCATACTTATTTTATTTAGTAAAAAAAAAGATGGTCGTATAATCAACATAAGTTGTACCTAAATAAATTGTTACAACATAATTATTGGTTGGATTAATATAAGATTTATTGTTGCAAGTCGTTGATAAACATAATAAATGCCCACATTAATTCATTCATATTAAGTCAAAATAATCTTTTTAATCGGTTCTAAAAAGTTTCGATAATCCATAAGTGTGACCAACCATAAATATTAGGAGCTGGAAGGGATTACATTTTTCTTTTAATTGTTTACATCTTTATTTTATTTTTCTAGCTTTATTATTAGCTTAATAATTATTTTAATTTTTTTAATCCGCATTTTTATTATCAAAAGTATTTTAGTTGTCAGATTTCAAAATCAAAACCTTTATTGATCAGTGATCACCCCAAAACTTAAGCTAATACCACATATGTTGTCCCTTTTTATGTGATGATTATATAATACGAATTAAGGTAGAAAGAAAGGAAGAAATGAGATTAATTGTAGAGAGAGAAACTAGAGAGAGAAAAGAGAGAGAAGTGTGTGAACTTGGTGAGATTAGATTAAGAAAAGTGAGAAATACAAATGACCATCCACCCTCCTAACATGCTAGGAGGGTAGTATATATAGTCCACCCACATGCGGGCTTTAATGGACTATATATTGGGCCGGGCTTGTATTTTGGACTTTAATTAGTTTAAATCCAAGCCCGTGAATCACGACTAAATAACCACTTATTACAACGTTCTAATAAATAATACAATAGAAACCTATGACCGAACATTCTTGTTTGACTCACTATTTTGAGGCTAACAATCTCCCCCAATGTGAGGTCATTCCTCTTTGATATTTGGATTCCAATGGAGATTTATGAATTTCGTCATAAATGAGTCTTGAACGTGTAACAGTAGTTTTGTTCCTTCATGCTGTGGTCTTTGAGCCTTTGTCGTTGTCTTTCAACTTTGTCTTTAAGCTTGAGATCTCCAAATCATCCTTGACTTGTCTTTGCCATCTTGCGATCTTGTGTCTTCATCCACATGCTCACACTATTAATAGTTGAATATGTCTTTAGGCATGAGTATGTGGTTTCTGAATCATTGACTTTGCTGTGTACACTGTGACGCCACCTTCTCGAGACAAAACATAGACACGGACTGAATGGCTTTGACATTCGTCCTAAATCGGTAGCGTTTTACCTCCGGTCGGTGAAGACCGTTATACGATATTAAATATCGTACCTGTGATCAGGTAGATTCAATTAAGAATCTCCTTGACAGGGTTTCGCGGCTGTACTAGCCGTTCTCTTTACTCGACCGTCTCAAAGCAAGACTGCGAACATAAAGAGTGAATCAATTGGATAGATATCCGCTTGATAAAAGTCGTCAATTCAAATTCCTGGAACAAGTTTGATTCTTAACGAATCTTACCATTGTTGCTTTCCAGTTGACACAAGTTTGATTCATAAGAATCTCACAAGTCACCTACCGTAGCGCTGTTTGAGGTTGACGCTAGAAGGATTTCCATTCGTCACTGTGAATATTAATGAATATCACTCTGAATGTTCTGGCAAGATCATAAAGATATTGCGTAGAAACCTGAAACAAGTTTGAATCAATTCAGAATCAAACCACTGTTGCTTTTCAGTTTTGCACATGTTCAATTCATAAAGAATCTTGCATATGACCTACCGCAGTGCTGTTTGATGTTAACACTGGAAGGATTTCCACTCATCATTATGAATACTAAGTAGTATCACTCTGAGTGTTCTAGCAATATCGCAAGGATATAGCGTAGGACTCTGTTGATCTTCATCCGTGTGTCCTAACGAGATTTGATTGATCTCTTGGCTCTAGACTCGATTTGTGCACTTTTAGTGATCGGAGGCTGGAGCAGATGCCACCTATTCAATATCAACTATCTCGAAGTGAGAAAGTCGATAGAAATCGTGTTGATCTCCGTGACAATAAAACAAACTTCTTTTGAGAGAAGCCTGAGTAGCTAGGAAAGGGTTGTGCTTCACATCACTGGGTCCATGATGAGTTTGTCTTCATGATGAGTTGACCCGGTTTCTGCCTAAGTTGTATGGAGGGCTTCTTTCTTTAGACCCTTTATCCTTACATTTCTTTTTCATTCTTCAACCCCTTCAATGCTTACCAAGACATCATTACTAGCACCTTGTTGTGATTGTTCCAGTGCTAGCATCAGTACTTAGTCGGCATTCAGCTACGTTCACATTCTACTCCATCTTTCCTAAGGACTTCTAATAATCTATTGGATTGTCCCTGGGAAGATCCCTCCGGTTCTGGTTGGATCATAGGACTTAAACCTAACCACCCTTTTGACACCAATAACGTCGTGAAATTAAAGATGTTGTGGGTATTTGATCGTAACCATGAAAACCACTTTAAATTCTAACAAAGTGTTTGAAAAACATTTAACACCTTGCTAGTTTTGTCGTTTCAGAAAAGCTCCCCCTTCACATGTGCCTCGATAATCGAAAGTGTTTCGCACATGTGGGTAAGAGTTAAAGTGCTTGAGTCTTATATATGATCACATTTTAATCACATTTTCTCCCCCTATCTCTAATATATAAAATCTTTTGATATTAGAGATACCAAATTTGATTAAAATATATTTTGAAAAATAGTCTTGAAAATCTTCGGGAGAAAGATGTGTCAATCAATGCATGAAGTTGAAATGCTCCCCCTCAAAAATTGATCCAATGGAATTGTCATTACGAGGATGTGATCCACATTAAACTTTTGAGGATAGGAGTTGTTGAACACACAATTTTTGAAAGATTTTGAATATCATTGAGAAATTCTTGAAAAAATTGTGTTCAACGCTTTTTGAAAAATCAATTCTTTTTTACGAAAAGGTTTTTCTAAAGCATAAACTTGAGTTCGTAGACTTTGAATGTCTTGACGAATCCACTCAAGTGTAAGAATATTTAACTTCTTTTGCTAAGGGTAAGAGTACAAAAGCGTACACTCCCCCGTGAATTTAGATCCGGGTTGCAATCTGAAAGTGATTACAAGCCATTGTGTTGAGCTCAAAACGTTGAATGTTTTGTGACAAGCTCAACCCAAGATAGATTGCTCTACCTGTTGTTGGAAATATTGTCCAAAATAGACAATTTCCTTTATAAAAGATAGAAATGACATGTTTTGAAAAATATTTACAACTTTCATTCGAGCTTTATGTACACACCCGTGTCGTTATTGAGCGACATTTCTAGGCACGTCCATATTATCGATACTGAAAGACATGTCGGGAAGAATATTTTTGGATTATGAAAGATTTTTTAATTTTGTGTTTTGCTTTTATGTGTTTTATATTTTTGTATTTTGCTTTTTCAAGGATATTTACAAGTTGATGTTTGATAGATAAATCAAGCAGGCACCTTTGCCAGAATCTCCAGGTCTGCTGGAGTCAAACATCTCATACCAATTTGCCTAACGAGGTACTCAAACCTATCTTTCGACAGAGCTTTCGTAAACAAGTCGGCTAATTGGTAATCCGTTCCAACAAAGTATAATTCAACGATACCTCTTTCAACTTGTTCCTTTATGAAGTGGTATCTGACATCGATGTGCTTCGTGCGGGAATGCTGTACCGGATTGCAGGAGATGGCTATGGCCGACTTAGAGTCACAGTACATAGGTACTTTATCAAAGTGGAAGCCATAATCCGTGAGTTGTGTTCTCATCCAAAGAACTTGAGCACAACACGCAGATAGAGACACATACTCCGCTTCGGCTGATGAGAGTGACGTGCAATCCTGCTTCTTGGAAGACCATCCCACAAGCTTATCTTGACCTAGAAATTGTGCACCACCAGAAGTACTTTTGCGTGTATCAAGACACCCTGCATGATCAGAATCTGAATAGGCCGTTAGAAAGAAACCGGTTTCCCTCGGATACCAGAGTTCTTGAGGTACCGAAAGATCCGTTTAACCTCCTTGAGGTGCTTTTCAGTGGGTCGTGCTTGATAACGTGCACAATAACACGTAGCATGATGAATATCAGGTCTGCTTGCTGTCAAGTACATGAGGGAACCAATCATGGAACGATATCTCGTTTGATCGATGGCATTTCCCTCCAAGTCAGCATCTAGCGATGTGGTTGATAATGGTGTCCCAACGGGGTCACATGAAGTCATACCATGCTTTTTGATTATCTCTTGACAATACTTAGCTTGGTTTATAAAGATACCACTTGGGGATTGGTGAACTTGAATTCCTAGAAAGAATTTTAATTCGCCCATCATAGACATTTCAAATCTGCTGTGCATTACTTTTTCAAACCATTTTGAAAGTTTTGGGTTTGTAGACCCGAAAATAATGTCATCAACATAAATTTGCACAAGCAGAATGTCATCCCCATATTTATAAGTGAACAAAGTTAGATCAATGGAACCTTTTGAGAAACCTTTGGATACCAGAAATTTTGAGAGCTCGTCGTACCACGCCCTTGGAGCTTGCTTGAGTCCATATAGTGCCTTGTGGAGACGATACACCTTGTCAGGATAATGAGGATTGACGAATCCTTCCGGCTGCGTGACATAGACTTCTTCCTTCAAAGGACCGTTAAGAAATGCTGTCTTTACGTCCATTTGATAGACAGTGAATCCCTTATGTGCAGCATAAGCAAGAAAAATCCTGACTGCTTCCATTCGAGCTACTGGTGCAAATGATTCTTCAAAATCAATTCCCTCTTTCTGGCCATACCCCTTAGCCACTAGCCTAGCTTTATTCTTGATGATCGTATTCTCTTCATCCATCTTGTTTTTCCAGATCCAACGAAGATTTAATGGAGTCACATCGTATGGTCTGTCAACAAGTTCCCAGACTTTAAGTCTTTCAAATTGTTGAAGTTCATCCGTCATCGATTCAATCCAAGCATGATCAGCCATGGCTTCTTTGATGTTTTTCGGTTCGACAGTACTCACGGCGAGTGCGAACATACAAACATCGCCATCAGTGGCTAGTTGTCGTCTTGTACGAACAGGCTGTGAAGGGTTTCCAATTACGTGAACCAAAGGATGATCTCGGGTCCAATGATGTGTTGAAGGATGTCGTTGATAAAACGTATGCATATTTGACGGATCAACATGGCGAGTAGAAGACTCTCTAGTTTCGTGTACCGGTGTACCGAATGGGTTGATGAATTCGTCTTCGTCAGATAATGCATTCTCTGCTTGATTTGTGTTCTCTGGAGCAATGACAGTAGTTGTGGATGTTGTAGGATCGATTGTTGAAGTAATATTCTGAGGAGGTAAATCTGCAGCAACCCGTGTTGAAGTAGATGAAGTTGTATCCTTTTGTTGACGATGATTGGTATCATCATTCATATCATGAGTGACAGCGGAAGACTTCGATACAACTTGTTTCTCCCCCGTGAAATATTCATCATACATTGGTCCATATAACATTTCCAACTCTTCAATTGTCGTGTCGACTGTCATATCAGCTCTAGGAACATTTTCTGGAACCAGCGTTGAACTTGACGGTTCATTGTTGTGGTCTTGAGTTCCGAGTTCCGTGCGGTTTTGAACGGAAGTCGTTTGTCGTTGTGGATCGGGACTTAAACTGTTTTGTTCAAGTGCCATTTCTTGAGATTCATCAAATCGGATGTGAATTGTCTCGACAATCAATTTTGTTCTTTTGTTGAACACTCTATATCCCTTAGACTGAGTTGCATATCCCACAAGAATACATGCATCACCTTTCTCTTTCATTTTATCCAAATTTTCACCATCTCGAATAATGTAGCAAGTACATCCAAAAACATGAAGGTGTTTGAGTGAAGGTTTTCGATCATGAATTAAGTGATATGGTGTCTTTTCGTGTCTTGGGATAATTAAGGAGCGGTTTTGTGTGTAGCATGCGGTTGACACGGCTTCGGCCCAAAAGTATAGTGGAAGTTTTGAAGCGGATAATAATGTTCGAGCAGCTTCAACCAAAGTACGGTTTCGTCTTTCAACAACGCCGTTTTGTTCGGGTGTTCGAGCAATAGATGTTTCATGTTCAATCCCTTCGGCTTCAAAATACTTTCTCAGATTAGAATTTAAAAATTCTGTACCTCTGTCAGTACGAACCACTTTAACTTGAGCTTGAAGACCACGTTGTATCAATTTAAGGAAGCTGATGAGAACGTCGGGAGTTTCATCTTTGGATCTCAAGAAATGAGTCCATGTGTACCTTGAGTAATCATCGACTATTACTAGAATATATTTCTTGCCATTGATACTCTGAACACGCATGGGACCACACAGATCCATGTGAAGAAGATCTAACCGTCCTTTAGAGCTTGGTGTGGTCTTTGTTTTGAAGCTACTTCGTTTAGCTTTACAAAGTTCACAAGAAGAACAAAGATGATCTTTGATGAATTTCAAGCTTGGAAGGCCTCTCACAATATCTTTCTTGGAAAGCAAGTTAATGGTATCAAAGTTGAGATGAGAAAGACGTTGATGCCATAACCATGCCTGAGTCGAGGAAGCTTTAGCCATGAAGCAAATTGGAGTTGATGAAGATGTGTCTTGAAGTGAGATAGTATAAAGATCAGTACCCCGTGTACCAGTAAGTAAGTCATTCCCATCATAATCACGAACAAAACATGTCTTCTTTCTGAAAGCAACTTCCAAATCCGCATCACAGAATTGACCAACCGAGAAAAGATTGTGATTGAGCCCTTCGACGTAGTATACCCTTTTAATCGTGATATTCCCCTGAACCAAATCTCCATATCCTAGGATCGGTGCAAATTGATCATTTCCGAATCGGACCGTACCTAGGAACTTCTCCACGAAGTTAATTAGAAGCTTGAGATTCCCCGTCATGTGCTTCGTGCATCCGGAGTCCATTATGAAGAGAATTATTTGTATCACCTGCAGAAGAGTTAGAACACGATGGAGCATTTGCTAAATTGGATACCACAGTAGTTGTGATAGTAGAATCATTAGTGTCCTTATCAACATTTAAAGGCAAACTAACACTCGTTTTCACATTTTCTGTCCTAACTTTAGGCATCCATTTATATCCGGGAGGACATTGATTAGCAAACCACCATTTCCAAGACTTGCTAGCAGACTCATATAATTCCTTAATTTTGCTTCTAGGATTCTTAGTGGTGGAGTCTGATGCATTACTATTCTTAGTAGGGGTAGCACCAGAATGGTTCACTTTGCGTTTGGGTTTACTAGCACTAATAGGCATCACAGTTTGCTTCTTAGTTCTAGTTTCTACGCCTTTGACATTATTCATAGCACACATAGAATGATTAGCATTAGCACATTTGCCACATTTGACACAAACAAATTTCACATTCATAGCATTCAAAGTCGAATCATTCAAATCGTCATGACACGCGATTACAGACGTTTTATTCTTAGAATCATTGAAAATCCTAGGGTGTTCTTCTACTTGCTTCATCTTCCCTTGATTCTTGTGTTTCCAGACCTTATCATTCACTTGAGTGCTCTTAAGGTGAGGCCGGCTAACACTAGTAGTGGAGACTATTCCTGTAGTAGAAGACACACGAATATTAGTGTTTCTAGAAGTCTGAGGCGAGTGAGTCTCTTTGTTTGTGGGCTTAGTGGGCATTCTATACATCCCTGGTTTAATCACATTATTGTGCTTAACGCTTGGTGCTACAGGATTCCTTATGGGTTGAGCTTGTGGTAACCTTTCCTTTCCATCCATCTTGGGGGCAAACACAGGTTTTGCAAACGAGGAATTAGATAAAGCAGATGGTTTTCCCAAGATAGAGGATCTATTCTCTTTAGAGGCATTGGGTTGTCTAACAACATTTTTCTTAATGCTAGGTTCCACAATTTTCCCACCCATTTTAGCAATGAGTTTCTGCAACTCAGCTATCGCTCTGTCCCTGTCTTGTAATTGAGCTTTCAACCCTTTAATTTCCAAATTCTGTTCATTCATTTCTCGAAATGTTTGCGAAAGTTTTTCTTGCAATTTATTATCATGTGGAAAACGACCAACATCTTTTTGCAAAGCAAGTTCAAGTGAATGACAATGTTTTTGAAGGAAATCAGTTTTGTGTTGAAGTAACTCAAAAGCCTTTTTGTCAACATTTTCTTTTCGTTTCGAAAGCTCAATTTCAAGACGTTCACATTCTTTGATCTTATCAAGATATTGGCATGCAACTTCAGAATATTCATCAATATCAGCACAAGATGTAAAATAAGCACACATAACATCTTTAGAAACGCATTCTTGCAAGAGCAAATCATATTCATCTGAGAAATCAGACTTTTCCATTTGAAGATCATCAATGTGTTTCTCAATAGATTCAACATATTTTAAATCATCAAACATTTCAGTCCGAATGAACTCCTCAAGTTGAAGAACAGTTTCTTTAATCAAAGCCGTGTTTGGAATTAAGAGTTCTTTCACAAGCAAGGTAATATCTTGAGGAATCGGACGTGTCCACTCAGCATTTTCACGTTTGGCCCAGTCTCTTTCAACAATAGATTTAACATTATCTATGTGGTGTTTAAGAATACCTAATGTTTTCCTACTCTTGCTTTTAGATTCATCTAGAGGGAGGTAGTTGATGTATTTGTAAACATTAGATTTCTTAGGGGCAAATGCTTTCTTCCATTGAATTCTCTTTTGTTTGCATTCTAAGAACACTTCCTCACGAGTTTTCTGAGTTTGTTTGTTGAACAGGCCATAGAGACTATTCTCATAAGCATAGTTATAAGGTTTCACAAACTCCTTATTAACAAGTGGTTGACTATCGGCATCCCAAAGGGCAGTCTCTTCACTATTGGCACTAACAGTCATGCAATCAAGATCTGTCCTTTCAGTCTCATCAAGATAAAGATGCGGGTTCGCAGCTTGAGCTTTGGCAAGGTACTCAGGACTTGCAAAGCTAGCTTGACCCTTAAACATCGATGGAGGTGCTAGCATTCTTACGGATTGAATAGAATCATGCGTTTTATAAACAACGTTCTTCAAAAAGTCGACTTGTGCTTCTAGTTTTGTAACTTTTTCGGTTTCTTTATCATATCTACTTTTGAAGTCTTGTTTTAACGCATCTACCTCTTGTTTCTTATCCTCTAGAATTTTAGCAGAATCGGTAGTGGTCATAGAGAGCTTTTGTTCAAGTTCATTAACTTTGGTATTGGCAAGGTACGTTTTTTGACGTTCATCCATTAAGAAAACATTATATTGACGCTTCTCCTTAGCTAATAACTCAAGAGTTGTATTATATTTGTTTTCAAAATCGTCCTTTTGACTTTTTAACGCACTTCCCTTATACCCCTCAAGCTCTTTGGTTTTCTGAAGGAGCTCATCTCTATAGGTTTCAGTCATCTCAGTAGATTTGATAAGAGCAGCTTTGCATTCTTCAAAGCTTTGAGTGAGCGTAGCGTTTGCCTTCTTTAATTGCTTTTGACTCTTTTTATTTTCAGTGACATCTTTTTGTAAAGTAGCAATTAAATTAGCAAGCGCAATACGTTCCTCTTCATCATATTCATTTGCATGTTGATCATCCTCAGACTCATTATTGCACATGTCTGATGAATCGGGTGTGGTATTGCTATCAACCGTTTCCATCATACACGTGTCATTAGTGGCATTGGGTAGATCACTATGCTCAGGAATATCACCAAACACATTATATTCATCAGTAGTGTGTACCTTATCGATTGGCTCAGTGTCAAAGATAGGACCATTGTCATCTTCAGTGACTTTGAGAACTTCTTCAACCTTTGCCATGTACGAGTAATGTGCATCAAGCTCTTGATCAGAATCTTCATCATCAGTATCATCAAGCATGGCTCCTTCCTCAGCTGACAATTTAACCCCTGCTTCCATTTTCTTGCATAGCAGCATCTTTTCCTTGTGATAGCTGGAGTCTCTAACCCTTTTCGGCTTCCTACATTCCTTTGCCATATGCCCATAACCTTGGCAATTAAAACATTGAATCCCACTCTGCTGAACCACTTGACTTCCAACCGTTTCCCTATTCCCAGTAGCAGCAGCAATCCTCTGAGCATCATACTTAGCAGTTTGTCGATCATATCTTGCAGAACCCTCAACATGTGTTGGATTATGTCGATCATACCTAGAAGGACTTTCACCACGTCGACGTGTGTCATACCTTGGAGGACTCTAAACATATCGGTTCTTTGTGTTAGATGATGTGCGAAGATTGTTGTTGGTGGGTTTGTATATTTTCTTGTAAGTCTTCATTATGTAAGCAATTTGTTGTTTCATCTCTCGGTTCTTTTGAGCTTGGTCTTCATCACTATCTTCTTCAGATGAGGACTCAGATGGTGGTGATGGTGCTCTTGGCGCTTTACCTCGAGATTTTGTGGAAGATGAAGACTTAGATGATGTGGAATATCGTGGTGAAGATGATGTATTGGAGTATGGCTTAGGAGCACGAGAGTGAGGATCTTGAACATGTTGAGTGGTAGTCACTAAAGCAAGTGGATTAGCCGTCTTGGCAACACGTTCAGCTCGAATTTCATTTGCTTCATTCTGAAATTGCTTCAAGATGTCAAAAAGTCGATGATATGAGACCTCGTCTAACTTTTCTTGTTGTTTCACCAAAGTGACGAATCGTGTCCACTCGGGTTGAAGTTGTTGAAGAAATTGGACATTGACTTGCATGGTGGAGACTTGCAGGTTATTTCTTGTCATGTCATTCATCATCTTATAAAACCTGGAGTAGTAAGAGTCAATTGATTCTCCATCCCTTGAAGTAAACTTGCCAAAATTCCAAAACAAGTTTGTTTTGACATCTTGTTTGTTGAGTGATTCTCCTTGTTGCAAGCGTTCAATAGCAGTCCACATTTCATGTGCTGTCGGGCATGCATCAACCGTGGAGTAAATATCATCTCCAATCCCACTTAAAACCATATAAATGGCTTCCTTCTCCGCATCATGCCAAGCACAATTTTTAGGTGTGAGATCAGCTCTTGTTTCGTCACGTTCACTTGCAGGTATTGGATCAGTAGTATCTGTGGCTGCTCTTGGAGGAACTGAGATCTTCTTAAATATATATGGTCCATGAGTAATACATTTCCTCAGGGCATCACCATTAGGTCTTGTATCAAGATATCGTATGAAACGTGATTGCCATTGAGCATACCGTCCAGATACAAGCATTGGTGGTCTCTCTTTGTTACCTGCCACCATTATGTTGTTGTTCGTCACACGATATTCGGCAGTAGAATCCATCTCAATATTCTCTGAAATGATGACGTGAATATGGATCTTAAGTAGATTTGTTGTGATTGTTGTTGAGGTTTAAATTCCGAAAATTGCGATTTTTTCTCAGCCCGACAATAAATTCCTCAGCCCGACAAAACGGTAGACCTAAAAAATTTGTAATCACCAAATTTTGAAATTGAGCTAGAAATGTCCTAAAACTAGTATGGAAAAAATTTGATTTTACTTGACCTAATCACCAAATATTTTTTTTTTTTTTTTTTTTTTAATCTTCGTGTAAACTACGTTCCGAAACTAGTCTAGATGGTGGCTAAGTCTAAAAAATACTCAAACAAAAATTTGGTTAAACATGTCATCGGAATGTCCATCGGAATGTGCCATCGGAATGCCCATCGGAATGTTGTTTAGATCGGAATGTCCTGTAGATCGCAATGTGCACCTGTCGAAATCCCAGATCGGAATGTGTACCTATCGAAATCCCAGATCGGAATCTTCAGATCGCAATGTGTACTTATCGAAATCCCAGATCGGAATGTGTACCTATCGCAATGTGGCTGTCGCAATGTGGGCAGAGTAACGTTTCAAGATTGCCTTAAATCCGTCGCAATCCAGATCGCAATAACGATCGGAATGTTCAGATCGGAATAAAGGGCTATCGCAATACTGATCGCAAAGTAAAACCCTAGGGTTATTGCGATCGAAACCGTGCTCTCCTTTTCCGAAATTCAAGCTGTCGCAATGATAGTACTTTTTCCAACTTTTTAGGCAACCATTTTAGCAACTTTTAGGCAACAAATTCGTGATTTTTACCAAACCAAAACAACCAAATCTATACAACAAGTATATGGAAGATTTGTAGCAAGATGAAGAACACGAAAAACACAAAAAGAATTTGAATTCGTGATGATTTATAGATTAAATCATACGAATCAAATATAATAACAACAATCAATCACAAAACTACCCCGTGGCGATTGATACCAATTGTTGTCCCTTTTTATGTGATGATTATATAATACGAATTAAGGTAGAAAGAAAGGAAGAAATGAGATTAATTGTAGAGAGAGAAACTAGAGAGAGAAAAGAGAGAGAAGTGTGTGAACTTGGTGAGATTAGATTAAGAAAAGTGAGAAATACAAATGACCATCCACCCTCCTAACATGCTAGGAGGGTAGTATATATAGTCCACCCACATGCGGGCTTTAATGGACTATATATTGGGCCGGGCTTGTATTTTTGACTTTAATTAGTTTAAATCCAAGCCCGTGAATCACGACTAAATAACCACTTATTACAACGTTCTAATAAATAATACAATAGAAACCTATGACCGAACATTCTTGTTTAACTCACTATTTTGAGGCTAACAACATAGTCCTCGTGGATCGATACTCACTTACCCTATCTAGTATAAGGTGATTAGGTTATTTTTGACCGGTACTTCGACGCTGATCAAAATTTGGCGCCGCTGCCGGGGACTCAGTGAGCTTTTCATTTAAGTTTTTGTTAATATTTTTCTTTAATAAAATACAAAAATCCAAAAAGATTTTATTTTTCTTGTTTTGTTTTGTTTTGTTTGTTTGTTTTGTTTCTTGTGAGTGTGCAGGTTAGTGTATGCGCACACGTAGATCGGGACGTACATCACCGTTAGCGTACGATCCTGAGGTTGAGAAAAGTGCATGGTTAAGAAGGAAGACGTTTCGACAGTTTTCTACTAATCTTGATTTTTCAGGTTTAGCAGAGCTTTTCGCTGAAATGCCAGGTGATGAAGATGTTGGCGGAAGTGCTAGCGGAAGTAGCAGCGGAGAAGAATCTCCACCACGGGGTGTTGATTCTTATTACAGGTCGGGGATCTTCGAGGATCCTTCGCCTATTGTTTATCCGGATCTGGTTAAAGGGGTTACGAGTAACTTCAAGATCCAGCCGAACCTCATAGCAATCTTGCCAGTGTTTAGAGGTCGTGAGGAGCCATACGCACATCTGCGAGAATTCTTCTCAATTGCTGACACACATCAGGTTAATAACATTACCAAGGATGAGGTAAGACTTCGCCTTTTTCCTTTTTCTCTTAAAGATCAAGCTAAGGACTGGTTCTCATCTCTTGAGCCAGGTAGTATTAACTCATGGTCTGAAATGCAATCTGCTTTTCTTGAGGAATTTTATTCTATAAGTAAAACTGCTGCCATTAGGAATAAGATTAAATCCTTTCGTCAAATCCCAGGCGAGCAGTTTCATGAAGCATTTAATAGACTTAAGGAGTTATTAAGAACATGCCCTCATCACGATGTTCCAAAATGGGAGCTTGTCAAAGTCTTCTATGATGGGTTGGATTATAACAACCAACAATTTGTGATGGCCACTAGTGGGGGTATGTTTTTCTCGCGACCTATGGAGGAAGAATGGGAGTTTTTTGAAAAACTAAGCAAAGGTTCCAAGACCCAAGCTTCAGTGGATCGAAACAACCACCCATCTTCCGCCAATTATGTGTCTAACCAACGTGGCACAAATTCTGAAATTAGCGAGTTAAGTAAGAAAGTTGATCTTTTGTTGAAAAATATAGGAAAAGGTGTTCCGAATGTGTCTAATGTGTCGCATAGTGGGTGTTCAATGTCTGGTGATCCGAGTCACTCTGTCGATAATTGTCAAAGTTGGGGGGCACCACCAAATGAGGAGGTATATGGAGTCTATGGTGGTCTTCCACGAAATGACCCATTCTCCGAAAGTTACAATCCTGGATGGCACAATCACCCCAATTTCCGTTGGAAAGATGAAGACAGTCGCCCTAATAATGCCCAACAACAACACTATGGTTACAAACCAAGGTATGAGGGTGGCGATTCATCTAAATTCCAACAAAATTCTTACAATCATAGGCCACAACAACAATATCCAAATCAGGGCCAAGGCCAAGATGACAACCGTCTCTTAAACCCTGACCGAAAGTTTGATAGGCTTATGGATTCATTGTCTACCAACAATCAAGAGATCAATAGAAAATTTGAGGTCACTAATCAAAGACACGAGACCACTACTAAATCTATTGCAGCTCTTGAGAGACAAGTTGGTCAATTAGCGGATCAATTAAGCAAAAGAGATGAGGGAAGGCTACCGAGCTACCCCACCATGAATCCCGCACACAAGAAAAATGGAAATGAGCACGTGAATATGGTGACATCTCTTCGAAACGATAAAATCTACAAAAATGACAAGGGAATTCCAAATTCTCCTGATGTCGAGGATTTTGTTACTGATGACGAAATTATTGTTGAAGGTAAAAATTCTGATAATGTTAAGTCCGGTTCTGAGTTGGTAAATGATTTGTTAAATAATTTTCCTAAACCAACAACACCGAATCCTAAAGCTACTGAAACTCCCGAAGTTAAGGAGGGTGGTGTGTCCAGCACACCTTACCCTACGGCTTTGGAGAAATCGACATCTGCAAGGTTAGCTAAAAAGGGTCCTCACGTTGAGGATATGTGGGAGACTTTCAAGCAAGTTAAAATTAATCTCCCCCTTATTGATGCTATCAAGCAAATTCCTGCGTATGCCAAGTTTTTAAAGGACTTGTATACTCAGAAGAGGAAGCTGAAGGCGTCTTTGCCTAAAAAGATCGACCTAACTGAGCATGTTAGTGCGGTCTTATCTAGCTCCCTTCCTCCTAAATTCAAAGATCCTGGAGCACCGTTGATTTCAGTGGTGGTCGGAAATATTGCCATTAAGAAGGCGCTCCTTGATCTTGGTGCCAGTATTAACATCCTTCCTGCTAGTTTGGTTGATAAGTATGACTTAGGAACTCTTCGTAAGACAGACACCATTATTTCCTTAGCCGATCGATCTACCAAAATTCCTAGAGGTATCTTAGAGGATGTTATTGTGAAAGTTGATGATTTCTATTACACAGTTGACTTCTTTGTTATGGACACCGAGTCACAATACAAGGATGTTCAACCAACTATTATCCTTGGCCGCCCATTCTTAGCCACGATAGATGCTAGGATTAATTGTCGAACTGGCGCCATGGATATTGCATTCGGTAATAAGAAGATAAGATTGAATGTGTTTAATTCTATGAATTCTCCTACGATGAATGAATGTTACCAAGTAGATGTGATTGATGAGGAAGTTCAAAATCATGCATCCCGTATGCTTAAGGATGATCCTTTGGAATTATATTTAACTGGTGATAACGACGAGATTCTTGATGTTGCTGAAGTTCTAGAGATTCAAGAGTGTTTGGTCAATTCTTTGGACCATCAAAAACCACATTGGTCTTAGAAGTGGAGCCCTTGCCTTCTACTTTTGACACGGCTACGAAGCCGTCTTTGGAGGTGCCTCCAACTCTTGAGTTAAAAACTTTGCCATCCAATCTCAAATATGCTTTTCTAGGTCCTAATAATACGTTACCCGTTATTGTTGCTTCTGATCTTTCTGAATCACAAGAGGGAGCACTTCTAAAGGTGCTTTCCAAGTACAAAGCAGCAGTGGAATGGACGATTGCAGACTTGAAAGGGATCAGCCCTTCATTATGTATGCATCGAATTGTTACGGACCCAAATATTAAGCCAGCAAGAGATGCGCAAAGGCGTCTGAATCCTAATATGAAAGAGGTAGTCAAGACGGAAGTTCTTAAATGGTTAGATGCCGGTATCATCTATCCCATCTCAGATAGTAAATGGGTAAGTCCTACTCAAACGGTGCCTAAAAAGGCCGGAATCACCGTTATTGAAACCGAGAACGGGGAAAAGCTCACAACCTGACCAGTTACTGGGTAGAGAGTTTGTATAGATTACCGTAAGCTGAATAATGCCACATCTAAAGATCACTTCCCACTACCTTTCATTGATCAAATAGTTGAGAAGCTTTATGGTAAGAAATTCTATTGCTTCCTGGACGGGTACTCTGGTTATAATCAAATACCCATCCATCCTGATGACCAGGCCAAAACTACGTTTACGTGTCCATATGGGATGTTTGCATTTCGAAGAATGCCTTTTGGCCTGTGTAATGCACCCGCTACCTTTCAGCAGTGTATGATGAGTATCTTTTCTGACATGGTTGGAGAATCTGTAGAGATATTTATGGATGATTTCTCCATCTTTGGTCAGTCTTTTGAAAGCTGCCTTGATCAGCTTGAAAGTGTGTTAAAAAGATGCACCGAAACTAATTTGGTGCTTAGTTGGGAGAAGAGCCATTTCATGGTTCGAGAGGGAATTGTATTAGGGCATGTTGTGTCTGAAAAAGGATTTGAGGTTGATCGTGCCAAAGTTCAGGTAATTTCAACCCTTCCTCCTCCCACTACCGTCAAGGGTGTGCGTTCTTTTCTTGGTCATGCCGGGTTCTATAGCCGATTTATTAAAGATTTTAGTGCAATATCAAAGCCTCTTTGCAATCTACTCTTAAAAGATGCACGCTTTGACTTTAATGAATCATGTCTTAAAGCATTCAACATGCTTAAGCAAAAGCTTGTAGAAGCCCCTATTCTGCAATCACCTGATTGGTCGAAGCCTTTCGAGATCATGTGTGATGCTAGTGATTATGCCGCTAGGGCGGTTCTAGGACAGCGGTTCGATAAGAAACCCGTTGTGATCTTTTATGCTAGTAAGACTTTTTCAGAAGCTCAAATGAATTACACCACTACTGAAAAAGAGTTGTTAGCCGTGGTTTTTGCTCTTGATAAGTTTAGGTCCTATATTTGGGGGCATTCTAAAGTGATAGTATTTTCAGATCATAGTGCCTTAAGACATTTGTTGACTAAGAAAGAGACAAAACCGAGGTTGCTTAGGTGGATTTTGCTTTTACAGGAATTTAATCTAGAAATTCGGGATAAAAAGGGGTCAGAAAATGTAGTTGCCGACCATTTGTCTAGAATTATCCCTCCGCCGTTCAACCCTTCTGATGTGATTAAGGAAAGCTTTCCGGATGAAAGTTTATTCGAGGTTTCTAAGGTTCCTTGGTACGCAAATATAGTTAATTATCTAGCTGTTAAAAAGCTTCCGGATTTTTGGTCCAAGCAACAAAGAAAATACTTCTTCTCCCAGTTGAAGCATTATTTTTGGGAGGATCCGGAGCTCTATAAGGTGTGTGCTGACCAAGTCGTTAGGAGATGTGTTCCTGACCATGAGCATATGGACATATTGGCTCATTGCCATTCTTATGCATGTGGTGGTCACTTTGGTGCTACGAAAACTGGGCATAAAGTCCTGCAAAGCGGTTTCTTTTGGCCGACTATCTTCAAGGATGCCCAGTCTTTTGTGAAAGCATGTATTCGTTGCCAACAAGTTGGAGGGATTTCAAGGCGTGATCAAATGCCTATGAATCCTATACTTGTTGTTGAGATCTTTGACGTGTGGGGTATTGATTTTATGGGACCATTCCCCACTTCCCATGGCAATGTGTACATTTTAGTGGCAGTTGATTATGTGTCTAAGTGGGTAGAGGCTGAGGCTACTAGAACGAATGACCATAGTGTAGTTCTTAAGTTTGTTAAGAAGAATATTTTTGCTAGACATGGAATTCCTAAGGCTATAATTAGTGATGGGGGTTCTCACTTTAAGAACTTTAAATTTGGTAAATTATTGAAACATTATGGAGTTAATCATAGGATAGCTACCCCTTATCACCCACAGACTAGTGGACAGGTGGAAGTATCTAATAGGGAGATTAAGCAAATTTTGGAAAAGACCGTCCGTAGTGATAGGAAAGATTGGTCCTTGAGGTTAGATGATGCTTTGTGGGCATATAGGACTGCTTTTAAGACTCCTATTGGTATGTCACCGTATAAGTTGGTATATGGGAAGGCGTGTCATTTACCGGTTGAGATAGAGCATAGGTCTGAATGGGCGATTAAGACCGTTAATCTGGATTTAGAGAAAGCGGGTAGTTCTAGGAAACTTCAATTATCTGAACTAGATGAGATTAGACGTGATGCCTATGAAAGTTCTAGGATTTATAAGGAGAAAACCAAAGCTTTTCATGATCGACACATCACCAAGAAGTTTTTCTTGGTTGGTCAAAAAGTTTGGTTATTCAATGCTAGACTTAAGCTTTTTCCTGGAAAATTGAGAAGTAAATGGACGGGTCCATACATAGTGACTCAAGTCTCTCCATACGGAGCCATTGAAATAAAAAATATGGTGGGTGGAGAGCCTTTTAAAGTTAATGGACACCGTTTAAAGCCGTATGTTGAGTTAGAAAGTGATCAGATGGAAACGGTGGATGTGGTTTACTTGGAACCACTCCAACCGTCTCAATAGCTCATTTGAGTTATGTCTGGCTGAAGACGATAAACTTAGCGCTTCGCGGGAGGCAACCCGTGGTTTGTGGAACTTTGTGGGTGTGTTCACTACAAACCCTCACGAGACAAAACTCGTCCAGTCGGGCTACCGAGTGGTTTAAAGGCTTGTTGCATACGCTAAATGCAACCGTGATTCCTACGAAAGTGAGTTAGGTTTTTGTTTTTTGTGTGAGTTTGTCAAATTAGTTTTTAACCAAAATTTCAATTTAAAGTTTTTGCATTAGAGACAATGCAATGCTTTAAGTTGAGGGGGGATGGCACGTGTGTTACATGCTTTGTGTGAAATTTTGGTCAAAATGGGTTAAATGTGATTTTTGGGAATAATTGAAAATTTTTTAAAATTTTAAATCACATTGTAAGAGTCTTGTGCTAATTAGATGTGGAAGTTTCTTCTACATATATGTTTGTTGAGTGTTTACAGATTCTGAAGATTAGTTTGTGGATGATTTATTGGAGCAAGCTAGAGGATTTGGCCGAAATTTTCAGGTGCACCCGATTTCATTGTATAATTTGGTTATTAAATTGATTTGATTGTTTGCATGTAGTTAGGCATATGTATAATTAGATGATCAAACCACGCTGGTTGAATTCCCTCTACTTACCTTTGCTTAGAGCGAGTAAAAAAAATGAATAGAATAATATGAAATATAGTAATGTAATAGTTGGGTTAAGACATTTGAAATTGATCTTATTCGGCTCGCCACCCGCGCACGGTGGCCTTCGAAAAGAGCTGGAGAACTGTCATAATTATTGGTGGTAGTCATATGCTGGGCTTGCCTATCTGATTCGTCACCCGCGCAAGGTGATACTTTAGTTGTTGGCATGGGTCAGACGCCAATTTTTATGATGGATAGCATTGCACTTAGCTGAGACAATTTTATGTGAAATAACCCAATCCTTGTATTGTTGTAATGAAATTAGGAAGATTAGTTTAATTTAGTGCATTGTATAATTATACTATGTGGTAGATAATTCCATCATGTGATGTACCAGTAGGCACGAAGTATAACTGTTCCCATTTAATTAAACAGACTTAATTAACCGGTTCTCATGTGTCGATGTGTCTTAGTATGCACCTATAGGATAGATATTTATTTTTCTGAATAATTGGTCTTTATATCAACTTTGAAAGGAGTGTATAAAGCGTTCGGGATGACTTGTATAAGAAACGGTCCCGAATGGCTAAAAAGAAGAGCTTATGTGTGAAATGAAAAAAAAAATGAAAAAAATGAAATTGAAAAAAAATGTGTGAAAAAAAAATGTTGAAAAAAAGTGGAAGTATGTAAGCTAAAGTATGATGGCTTATCATGTGCTCTTATGTATAAAAACTCCAATGTTTTAAAAGGTGTACGATATTCTCACCTCTTGTTTTATATTAATGTTTAGATTGATTATAGGTGTGTATTAGGTACGTTGGACACATGGTTAATTATATGAAATATAAAGTAAATGGAGTCAATGGGAATTGTTATGCTAAGTGTTTAAGAAGGACAAAAATATTGGTAATCATTTTGGGTTATTTGTCATGTAGGATGGTTATTAGTGTATTAGGTTGAATGTAATCTTTTTGATTAAATTTCAATAGTATGATTAAAAATTATGAAATTAACATGCTTGTACATTTTTATTTTATTTTTACTTGGGACACGTAAAAGGTTCAGTTCGAGGGGATCTGATTGGTGTATTTTGCATACACCTAATAGCATGTTAATTTAGCATAATTGTATATTTATTTGTCGTTATATATGTGCTTTGAGTGTGTTTTGTGATTATGTAGGTTACGAGCGAAATGGAATAAAATGGCCGCTTTATTAATTTTTTAGAGAAAAGATATTGTGAGCGCCGATAAATAAAGAAAAAAATATTGAAGAAAAAGATTCGAGCGCGTCATGATATTTTCGGTCATCTTTTATTTGTCCGGGCTTCGTTTGAGCAATTGTTGGCGTTGGGTTATATTTTATTGGGCCAAAGTTATTATATGTTAAAAGATTTAAAAAAATTACTTTTAGCCCATTTGGACCCAATACTTAACCGACACCAATTCAAGTACAAAAGGAAAAGAAAAAACACAAGGGCGTTTGACTTTTGGGGGCAGAATCGATTGGCAAGTGAAAAAAAAAAGAAAACGACAAGAGATGAATACACATTCATTCTTTTGGTGAGGAATATCAATCTCAGCCAAGATTCGAAAAAGAAAAGAATACAGAATTTGGTGGGGGACATTTTTTACAACAATTGATTGTGAAGAGAACAGCCGCAAAAGACGAACAATAAACAATAAAGAAAGATACAGAACAGTCAACATTAGGATCACAAGGAAAAAATCGGCATAAAGAAAAAGTGAGAATAGGTATTGACTTGGGGTGAATCAATTTTTGGACGCAACAATTATAAGAAAAAAAAACGTTGATTGAAGGGGACATCAAAAAGTGGAAGAATTCACAATTGCAAAAGACGATAAAAAGAGTAGTGTTTATTTTTTATTTTTTATTTTGATGGTGATGTTTGATAAGAAGTGGGTCGGGTACACCACGATGTCTGGCTAATTTTGTTGTAATTCCTTCTGGTAACTTTATTTATGGTTTGATCATTACTTTTGGGTTATCATATTTTTAGTACATTGATTTATGATTTATTTATAAATTATTTTTATCGATTTAATATTATGTTTAATTATTTGTGTGAGATAATTTGTTGTTAGTTAACGATTCATACTTATTTTATTTAGTAAAAAAAAAGATGGTCGTATAATCAACATAAGTTGTACCTAAATAAATTGTTACAACATAATTATTGGTTGGATTAATATAAGATTTATTATTGCAAGTCGTTGATAAACATAATAAATGCCGACATTAATTCATTCATATTAAGTCAAAATAATCTTTGTAATCGGTTCTAAAAAGTTTCGATAATCCATAAGTGTGACCAACCATAAATATTAGGAGCTGGAAGGGATTACATTTTTCTTTTAATTGTTTACATCTTTATTTTATTTTTCTAGCTTTATTATTAGCTTAATAATTAATTTAATTTTTAATCCGTATTTTTATTATCAAAAGTATTTTAGTTGTCAGATTTTAAAATCAAAACCTTTATTGATCAGTGATCACCCCAAAACTTAAGCTAAAACCACATAGTCCTCGTGGATCGATACCCACTTACCCTATCTAGTATAAGGTGATTAGGTTATTTTTAACCGGTACTTCGACGCCGATCAGAGCGCTAATCACACATCTAGGAATTCTAGACCCTTCTATGATGTGCCCAAATCAGCCTATCCTAGGAACACTAGATCCTTCTCAGATGCTAAGCACTTTGTTTGCACAAAATGTAAAAAATGCGTGTTTAATGCCATTCATGATGATTGTATCACAAAAGTCCTGAACAAGGTGAACCAAAACGCTAGAGCATCTCAAGGACGGAACCCGATAGAAAATAGATTTTCTCCAATTAAGTCTTTCGTTGTGCATGAGAAAACTACGTTTCCAAGACCTTGTCTAAAGTGTATACCAACGGGTAGAATCTTCAAAACAACTGGTCTTAAATGGGTTCCTACTGGAAAGATATTTCCCTCTAGCACGAAAAAAGTTCAAAGTGAACCCCCACATGGTTCTCATCAAGATATCGCTAACCTACATGCAAGCATACAAACTACTGATGAAAGTGCAAGTAATAAAGTAACGGTTCAACAAGAAGATAAAGGTTTTCCTTATTCATACCGTTCAACAAAAGACACTCTCGGAGTTTGGTTGCTGAAGAAACAAATATCAGAGAAATATGTGTCTCAGGGGTTTCACAAGTAAGCTCAGCACTATGGCTCATAGTCAACTCACAAACTGTAACCCGGGCTCACAAGACAGGAAAGTTCATCCCGATGATAACGTATCCTCTGAACGGGAAACTAAAAATTTCTCGGTCATGAGCTATATTAAAAACATTCAAAGTTTTTAAGCTCATGTAAAATGATTTACAATTACCTCAGATTGTGACTCGTACTTCAAAGAAAGGAAAGTTGATCACGATGATTACTTATCCTCAACAACGGGGAACTTAAATTTCTCGATCATGAGCTATCGATAAAAACATTCAAAGTTTTTAAGCTCATGTAAACGGCTTATAGTTAAATGTCAGACTGTAACTCTAACTTCAAATAAAGGATAGTATATCTTTAAAGATAAAATTATCCTAACAAACGGGTAGAGCATTCTATCACGGTTTGAGCTTGTCACAAAACATTCAACGTTTTGAGCTCAACACAATGGCTTGTAATCACTTTCAGATTTCAACTCGGAACTATATTCACGGGGGAGTGTACGATTTCGTGCTCTTACCCTTAGCAAAAGAAGTTAAATCTTCTTACACTTGAATGGATTCGTCAAGACATTCAAAGTTTATGAACTCAAGTTTATGCTTTAGAAAAACCTTTTCGACAAAAAGAATTGAGTTTTCAAAAAGCGTTAAACACAATTTTTTCAAGAATTTCTCAATGATATTCAAAATCTTTCAAAAATTGTGTGTTCAACAACTCCTATCCTCAAAAGCTTAATGTGGATCATATCCTCATAATGACAGTTCCATTGGATCAATTTTTGAGGGGGAGCTTTCCAAATTTCATGCTATGTTTGACACATTTTTCTCCCGAAGATTTTCAAGACTATTTTTCAAAATATATTTTAATCAAATTTGGTATCTCTAATATCCAAAGATTTTATATATTAGAGATATGGGAGAAAATGTGATTAAAATGTGATCTAAAGACTCAAGCACTCATGGTTACGATCAAATACCCACAACATCTTTAATTCACGACGTTATTGGTGTCAAAAGGGTGGTTAGGTTTAAGTCCTATGATCCAACCAGAACCGGAGGGATCTTCCCAGGGACAATCCAATAGATTATTAGAAGTCCTTTATAAAGATGGGGTAGAATGTGAACGAAGCTGAATGCCGAATAAGTATTGATGATAGCAATGAAACAATCACAACAAGGTGCTATTAATGATGTCTTGGTAAGCATTGAAGGGGTTGAAGAATGAAAAAGAAATGTAAGGATAAAGGGTGTAAAGAAAGAAGCCCTCCATACAACTTAGGCAGAAACCGGGTCAACTCATCATGAAGACAACTCATCATGGACCCAGTGATGTGAAGCACAACCCTTTCCTAGCTACCCAGGCTTCTCTCAAAAGAAGTTTGTTTTATTGTCACAGAGATCTACACGACTTCTATTGACTTTCTCACTCCGAGATAGTTGATATTGAATAGGTGGCATCTGCTCCAGCCTCCGACCACTAAAAGTGCACAAATCGAGTCTAGAGCCAAGAGATCAATCAAATCTCGCTAGGACACACGAATGAAGATCAAGAGAGTCCTACGCTATATCCTTGTGATATTCCTAGAACACTCAGAGTGATACTACTTAGTATTCACAATGATGAGTGGAAATCCTTCCAGTGTCAACATCAAACAGCACTGCGATAGGTCATGTGTAAGATTCTTTATGAATTGAACATATGTAAAACTGAAAAGCAACAGTGGTTTGATTCTGAATTGATTCAAACTCGTTTCAGGTTTCTACCAAATATCTTTATGGTCTTGCCAGAACATTCAGAGTGATATTTATTAATATTCACGGTGATGAATGGAAATCCTTCTAGTGTCAACATCAAACAGCGCTACGGTAGGTAACTTGCAAGATTCTTATGAATCAAGCTTGTGTCAACAAAAAAGCAACAATGGTAAGATTCTTAATGAATCAAACTTGTTCCAGGAATTTGAATTGACGACTTTAATCAAGCGGATAATTATCTAATTAATTCACTCTTTATGTTCGCAGTCTTGCTTTGAGACGGTCGAGTAAAGAGAACGGCTAGTACAGTCGCGAAACCCTGTCAAGGAGATTCTTAATTGAATCTACCTAATCACAGGTACGGTATTTAATATCGTATAACGGTCTTCACCGACCGGAGGTAAAACGCTACCGATTTAGGACGAATGTCAAAGCCATTCAGTCCGTGTCTATGTTTTGTCTCGAGAAGGTGGCGTCACGGTGTACTCAGCAAAGTCAAAGGTTCAAAACCACATATTCATGCCCAAAGACTTATTCAACAATTAATAGTGTGAGCATGTGGAAAAAGACACAAGATCGCAAGATGGCAAAGACAAGTCAAGAATGATTTGAAGATCTCAAGATAAAAGACTAAGTCGAAAGACAATGACCAAGGCTCAAAGATCACACCATGAAGGAATAAAACTATTGTTACACGTTCAAGACTCATTTATGACAAAATTCATAAATCTCCATTGGAATCCAAATATAGAAGAGGAATGACCTCACATTGGGGGAGACTGTTAGCCTCAAAATATTGAGTCAAACAAGAATGTTCGGTCATAGGTTTCTATTGTAATATTTATTAGAACGTTGTAATAGATAGTTAAATAGTCGTGGTTCACGGGCTTGAATTTAAGCTACTTAAAGCGCAAAAGACAAGCCCGACCCAATATATAGCCCATTAGAGCCCGCATGTGGGTGGACTATATATACTACCCTCCTGGCATGTTAGGAGGGTTGGTTGTTCATTTTATTCTCACTTCTAATCTAATATTCACCAAGTTAATCATCTCTCTCTCTACTTTCTCTCACTACTTTCTCTCTCTAGGAATCCATCTCTTTTCATCTTATTTTATATCATTAATCATCATAAGAATATGGGACAACACATACTTCAAAACCAGTGACACGAACCAAGTGAATCCATACTATCCCATTTATCCAACACTACTCGATTAAACACTTGCACTCTTGAAATTGACCCGTCATAAGACACCAAGTCAACGCAAGTCAAACTATCCCTTTACTTCACTCGGACCAGTAACTTAGTCATTTATATAATGACAAAACACTTGAGTAAGTCACCATGTCCAATAGTGAATACTCAAACTCACGCAACACAAGCAATGAATTACGTGTCCAAAATACAAATCAGCATGTACACTTCAAATGTATATACCAATCTACCCTATCTAGACTTATCTGATTTCGATGGAACTTGGTATCAAGGTCACTTATAACCTGTAGAAAGTCCTCCTAAAATTTTATCAAAAGATTTTACTCTTTAGACTCACTGCTCAACACATCTTTTACGTATAAAATCCGGACAATTTTAAACACTTGACTCGTGAAACCATTTTGACCATCAATAGCATTTCCGTTTGCAAAACCAATCATTGACTTTGAAAATAGACTCAAAAAGCTAAGTTTAGGGCATGAGATCAGCCTCTAAACATTTTTAGAACTCTACTTATAGTCCCTGATACTTGATCCAAATATCGACAACAATTTCGTATTATGTCGATACTCGCCTCCCGGTACACGAATATTCAAAATAGCATAACTTCTTCCTCGTTTTGAGTTAGAAGGCCCACTTTATGCCAAAACGAGCGTCTCGACAACTACTACAACACTATCCAATAATACCAAGCTTTTATCAGACTTTGACCCACAAAACAGCCCTAAACTTGCTGATTAAAAGTACCATTTAGAAAATCACATTAGATCATCATTTTGACCCATTTTAACAAATTTTCCACTCCCAATATCATCTCCTAGACATCCTAAACAATCCTTGCCATCCCAAATCACTTGCGTATTACATAAACAAAAATCAAAATAAAAAACTTAAACTTCTTATCATCAAAACATGATGATCTTATCATGATCATCACATCCATGAGGATCAAAAACTCATACCAACCATAAAATCATAAGAAACATGAAAGTTGTTGCATGTAAGAAATTTTGGTACCAAAACAATCACCTTTAAATTTCTAACATGGGACTTGTTTTTAGTTTAGAAGGATTCAAGATAGAAATCAAGATTTTTGATGGTTTTGGTGGCTTAAGGGGTCACGGCTAATGAAGAAAAAAGGGGAGGGAGATAATTTTTATTAGTGTGTGTGTTTTGAATGAAGAAAATGAATAAAAGTAGGTAGAAAAATGAATATATAGTGGGGTTGAGGGCTAGTTTTGCTAATTGTGTAATCTTTTGGACTTAAAAGCAATTTAATAGTTTAAAGGGTAGAAAATGTGTGTTAGTAAATTTTGAAAATATTTACGGGGCTCGGGTTTTGTAAAAAACTTTTCAAAAGTTAAAAAGCATCATAAATATGATAATATAGTCTCCCGACACGACTTAACACGTAATTAAAACGAAATCATCGAAAATATTAATTATCGAAACAATCGATAATAAAATATAAAATATCAGGCATCTGTCGGTATCGCGATCACTAGTAGTTCTTGTTATTCGTTGATTTGAGTAAGCTCTTTGTAAAATGCACGCAGGTGCTTTTAAATCAAAACTTTGATTTAAATAAATATAGAAAAATAAAATTAGAATTTTATAATTCCAACTTAAGTATTACCAATGATCAGAAAATACTTAAAAAGTATAATTTTTTAAAATTATCATGATCTCAGGATTTACGTATAAAGAATACAAGAAAATAAAATATGTTGGAAAATTCAAGAAGTACGAATAAAAGAATAAAATAATACCGGAAAAGTACGAGTTCTTACACTCTGATCCGTAGTTGTGAGTTCAACTATATAAAATTTCCTTAACATGACTATCAACTAATATAACTGTAAGCTCGAATGGACCTAAATGACGTACTTGATGCATACAAGTTAACTTATCACGTCAATTTCCTTACCTATATACAACCAAAATAAAAATACATAATTTATAAAAAATGTATTAAGTATTGTTTTTGTTTCTACAAAAGCAAAATGAGACAACTTTACTTTTTAGTTATTAATTAAATATCAATTTAAATAAAAATAATATAGTAAACTAAAACAAATTAAACAGTTAGTAATTATTTTAAAAAATCTTAAAGGAAAGATGAAGGTAGTATAATAAAATGAGGAAATTGCAAAAAAATCATCCATAAACTTTGGACAAATTGTAGAAATCCTCCCAAATGTTCCATAAGTGCTTAGATCCTCCCTATTTTAAAAATTAAGTGCATATGTTGTCCATGGATTTCAACGTCGTGAAGTGTCCGTTAAATATAAAAATACGTGCCTAACATACGAGGGCTTTCTTGTCCTTTTACCACACCCCAAATTGAATAAACCCACCTACCCTTTATTGAATCCCTAATCCATTACTTTTTTAATCATAATCTCAATCCCAAAACACCCAATTTTGTCAATTGCATCAACCCTAAACCTAATTTTTAGGAAAACCAAAATTAATTGAAGATGGCCCTTGGTTTTGTAACAGAAGATGTCTGGTCCTAAGAGAAATTTTTATGACAAAATCAAAAATGCTATATATGATTTGGTCAGATAATCGGGGTCTGGTACGTTGTTCATGGACTGACCATAACCCAGAACGTCGGTTTTACTATTGCGCCCAACTTGTAAGTATAAACCCAATCATCCTTAACAATTATTTGAATATTTATGACAATTGACTGAAGTTAAGAACTATGTTTTGTAGCTGGGGAGTGATTGTGGATACTTTGATTGGGTTGATCCACCCATGTGTGCCCGTTCAACTCAAATCATACTCAGACTCCTAAGGTCAAGAAATATGCTTCAAGAATCGGTGAATGTGCTTCAAGTATCAAAGAATGTGCTTAAACTGTAAAACCCGCTTTAAAATCCCTAGAATATTACTTACATGAAATTACGTATAAATTTAAAACTTTATGATTATTTAATATACGACACATGACACGAACATTTAACATGATATTCACGTATATTAATTAAACGCGACAAGTAATTACGTATTTTAATATTACGGATAACATGTATAAAACTTGACATTTAAAAACACGAAATTTAAGTACGACAAGAAATAATAATTTACGACATTTAAACCACGTATGCGCGTAAGATTTAACAAATCATGAAAACAAAACAAGGTATAATGGGTTGTTTGGTTGGACAGCTAGGAAAGGCCAAGAATAAGTCATGGGCTCAAGCCCATTTGGGTCTCTAGGACCGGATTAAAAAAAAAGGACGGGGGTTAGGTTTATTTTTTGGGCAACATGATAAAACCCTAAAAACAACGAGAGAAAAGAAACAGTTGTCATTTTGTTTTTGTCTCTTCTTCTTTGCTGCCAACGTTTAAACACCAAGAAACAAGGAGACATTCGCGGGTTTTCAGATTCAAGAATCAAGGTGTGTTATTCGTTTAATTTATCCAAAAACCCTAACACGTGATTTAGCTATTGTGAAGTTGGAGTGATCTTCTGCGTTCGTTTTCGTCTTCATTTACTTGACATAAGGTACAGATATTTCGTCCTTCAGTGAGGACATATTTCTTCCTATATTAGGATTCCCTGTTTGCAGCCATCTGTTTTCCCAGTAGTTTTAAGTGTCTTAAACACATCAGTGTATGTATGATTATTTTAGATTCCATGAGCTATATACATGCATGCCAGTTTCACCTAGTTATTGGGGTTCCATAACCATAACACTAGAGGCACCGGTGTTCTGACTCTTCTGCGATGAGAGTGCTTGCTCGTAGCGTCCCTTTACAGTTTTGGCCAATATTATTATTATCATGTGGGGCGAATGAGTGTATCCTATAACAAGTTAGTATGATTTCATGGTAACTGCGGTGTGTGCCTTGCATCCGTTACAGGAGCTGATCCATCCACTCATTTTATATATTAATTAGAGGCAGCCCCTCTAATTGCATGATGAGGTCACCCCTCTAAGTATTCATTCACGTTGATATAACATGATATATATGGGCTCTGGGCATATTTAAAATACAAAATTTCAAGATAAACTAAACATAAGTCTTTTCAGAACATAAAACCAATCTTATAAGTTTAAACCAAGTTTTCCAGGACTTACATTATTCCGTTGCACTATCATTTCATACTTTCATTTCATTCTTTACTTATGTTTATGCTATCATGTCATTGTCATTATATCCGTTCAATGAGCGTATTACTCAGCCGTTACTTTCCCTTCCATGTCCCAAAATGGCAGGTACCCATGTATAGACTCGAGCATTTAGAGGACGCGCATAGGATGGAAGCTGCCTTAGACTTCTTCTCCTTTTGCCTTCTTATACTTATGCATATTTGGACACCTGTTTGGTCCTTCTCAATTCATTTACTTTATTTATGTTTTGGACTTATGTTTGGGAACCGATGTTTGATTCCAGTTTTCCCTTTTCGTCATGTATGTTTGTACATATTACCTTGCATGCTTTGATGACATGCCATAATTATCCTATGATATTCCATTTATCAAAATGAGGTGTTACAATTATGGTATCAGAGCCAAGGTTTCGACCTGTAGGTTCTAAAACTCGACCTGTGACTAGTGGGTAGTCACCAGGAGCTTCCTAAGCCGACGCTTGTCATTCCACGTATTGATATTTTTAGAACCTTGATGTTTTAACCATGATGTTTTCCTCGGAATTATTTTTTTACTAATATGGATTGAACAACCGTCATCCATACTTAGTTACATGTCATTGTTTTATGCATAATGTCCCTTGAGAACTTTGGCTAATAAGGATTGAACCACCGTAGTTCATACTTGTCATACATTTTCTGTTAAGTTTTGACAGTTGATTTTCACTTTATTATTTTAATGTATTATTGTTGCAGGTATTTTGACTAAGTAATGGTTGGTACAAGACTAGCCATATTTAGTCGTATGTGCTTTTCATTCAAATTTAGTTTTGATGAACCGACCTATAGGCGTTCATCCTCGTATGTCAATTTTGTTTTGGTGAACCGACCCGTAGGCGTTCATCCTTACTCATGTCAATTTTGTTTTGTGAACCGACCCATGGTCGTCCACAACAATGAATTTTCAGATTCCATTTCATTACAGTCATATTTCTTGCATGACCCCTCATTAATTGTTATGTTCCTTTATGTCAAGTATGTTTTCATACTATCATGGTTAACTTTGTTTTCATGTTGATTATGTTTTATGCTCCTTCATGTTAATTCTGTTCCATGTTTCTTCATGTTGATTTCGTCTTCATGTTTATTATGTCTTACGTCTCTTGTGCTGATTATGTTTTCATCATGTTGATTATGCTTTCATGCTAGACATTGATGGATTTCATTTAATCCTGCTTTCATGATAGTCATGGTTGGTTTTCATTAATCATGCTTTCATGCTAATCATCGTGAATTTCGTTTAACCACATTTTGGTGTTTCTCTATGCAACTAGAATGATGTCTATGCTGGAATTGTGAGGCTATCATGATGCTCATTTCAGTTCGGTTTTCAAACCGCTTAACCAATTATTCCCTTTTAAAATCATGTCAGATGATCGACCCCATACCGATCATTTCATGTGCATTCCATGTGTACTCCATGTACCATATTCCATGTGTATTTTACACGTACCGTAATCAATGTGTTTTTCACTTACAATACTCCACGAGTATTCGCGAGTCGATTCTAAATCACCTCAGGCGTATACCACTTGTTGATATTCTATAGGATGTTGATGTCGCTCATAACTAGGAGATGTTACTAAATGTCGATGCTGTTGATTATTTGGAGACGCTACGAGATGCTGATGTTGTTCACAACATGAAGATCCTACAAGATGAAGACAAAGGCGTTAGATCAAAGCAATCGAACGAGAAGATGCTTCACCACCAGAAAATTTCCATCACAGTCCATGTTCTTACCTTTTTAGTTATATGTCACACGTCATTCAGTTGTCTTTTCAGTCATATGAGTGGGAACTGGTACCAGGCGGCCACTCAGCTGAACAGTTACATGAATCACAGTCATGATAATGACCGTCATGAAACTGATAGACAAGGGAGTAGGGAAAACTACCGCGACAACCAATACTTTGCAATAATAACAAAACTACGGTAACGGACGTAACTAGAAATACAAAGGTCAGCAGTCCAGCAGATCCGCCAACTCTGGCATTTTAATCACCATTTTCATTATGATTTCTTTTCATATGTCAAGACATCCGTTAAGACACATCTTCTCATGTATACGTACTAAAGACACATGTCAAGACACCATTCAAGACACATGTCACACGTATAGCTCTCGGGACATGAGTCAAGACACACGACTCATGCATAATTCCTGAACTCAACCTCAGTGATTCAAAGTACCTTTCAAACGGTATACTTATTCTGTGGTGTCATGTACAAATTCAAGGCACAAAATTTCAGTACCATCTCTGACTTTTGTTCATAGTTGGCCACGCAATGTTCGTTCCGTGTGAGACAGACGAAACACATTCAGTGAAATCTGCCACGTTTACTTCGTTTGTTGACATGACACTTTTACTTCACGATTTCATATTTGGATATTCATGTCCATCTAAGACGTAGTTGGATCATCAATATATATATAGGCTTTCATTTTAGTTTGATGACAAGATCTTTCATTTCTACAATGGATCATTATTCGTACCAGATTATATTTAGCGATGTTCAGATTACTGAATACATTCAGCATGGGTTTTCCACCAAGAAAATCGGTGAAAAATTTTCTTCTGCTTTACAAGCATGTGTTGTTGGCTACGATGATTTCATAGCTATCATTTATGAAACGACTTCTGATATTCTTATTCATTAATCAATCGAGTACTTCAGAATGTTCCCAGATATATTACCAGAAGGAACTACTAATAATACCACCATTCATAACTGTATTTTTCATTCCAAGTATCATTGTTCAGTCCGACCAACTACCAGACTCTAAACACTTTCCAAGATCGATTTACGATCAGGCTATCAACAGTTGTGAGTGAAAGAGCAGGACACTTCCGTGACTGTTCTTCGCACACGTTATCGTCATTATGAATTCATGTTTGTGTCTTTTAGTTCATGAATGCCAGCTGTAATTGTGGATTTGAGAAATCAAATTTTCATGAATTCTGGACAAGTTCGTCATTCTGTTCATTGCTAACATTCTGACTTCCGTTAAGTCTAGAGAAGAACACGAAGACTATCTTCACTCTATGTTACAAGATTTACAACAAGGAGGGTTTAAAGGAGGGTTTACACTAAAAAATTTTCTATACGTATTTTGTCGATTACAGTGCCACGCTGAATCACATTATTTCCACGGTAAAATTTTATCATGACTAAGCTTACGCGTAAAGGAGAAAATCCTACACTAACTTATGTGTTCTAGAAAATCCTATGCTAAGAGAGGTCTAATTTTACCAAGAATCATAGCTTTCCAATTGCTATGTATCCAGGTCCTACAAAGATGTATCATGATCTTAACCACATTTTGGTGGAGAAGCATTAAACAAGATGTAGTTATGTTCATATCTAAATGCCTGACTTATCAGCAGGTTAAGATAGAACGCCAACATGCTTGTAGTCATTTCAACCTTTAGAAATTTTTGGATCGTCGTTCGACCATTTAACCTAGCCTACACGTTTTCTTTCATCAGAAAGGAGTACGCAGTAGCAGATTATTAGATATCTTCCAGCCGATGATCGTACGATTACACGGCACTCTTTCAGCTATCAGATCAGGTAAAGATTCACGTTTGCATTCATTATTTATGTTCACGTCCGTATGACTATTTCAGCTCGTGAGTTACGTCTCACGTTAGCATTCACGACTTTCTTCACATTTGTAGTTTTTTTTTCATTGTTATGATTTTCTTTTCACTTCCACGTCCATGACATCATTCACGTCGATGATCATATCCTATCTCACAATTTACGTTTCACTTTTCGTTATGGAAAGAATTGTAGAAAACTTGAGAGACCAGACTCAAGCTTAGTATGACTTGCCATCCCCAGACAAACGTTTCACGTCACATTTCACGTCTCATCTCGTATCGTTCATTGTTACCTCCTTCGTTATCGCACGTTCACGATATGTTTCCATATCATGTTCACCCTACGTTCTCATATCACGCTCACGATATGTTGCACGTATCACGTACACCATATGTTTTATCATTACGTTCACCATATCTCCACGTATCATGTTCACAATTGTTCACGTGCCAATCACGTACTACGTTCTAGTATGTCTCGCGCATCGTTGCTCAGACGTTACTAACGTTAGTTATTCCAGACTATTTCACATCATAACGTTTCGTTATCTTTGCGCGTTATTCCTCATCAACTCAATCAGATTCATGAGGATACATCTTGCGATGATAAACCAGTAACTTTTCTGTATCGTCAAGACAGAGTCATGAAGACCAAGATTATTATTTTCGCCAAGATCTTATAAAGGACCATTCCGAGCGGGAAGCCACTTGGAAACGGAGGAGTCCATCTGGATTTCTTATCCTCTTTTCCTTCCATAATTCAGATATGTTCTTTTCAGTCACTTCATGTTCCATGTTCCTTTCAGACACATCATGTTCCATGTTCTCTACAGTCACGTCACGTCCATGTCTTTCCAGTTTATCGTATCTCTAATTCGAGGACGAATTATTCTTTTTAGAGAGGTAGAGTTGTAAAACACGTTTAAAATCCCTAGAATATTACTTACATGAAATTACTTATAAATTTAAAACTTTACGATTATTTAATATACGACACACGACACGAACATTTAACATGATATTCACGTATATTAATTAAACGCGACAAGTAATTACGTATTTTAATATTACGGATAACATGTATAAAACTCGACATTTAAAAACACGACATTTAAGTACGACAAGAAATAATAATTTACGACATTTAAACCACGTATGCGCGTAAGATTTAACAAATCATGAAAACAAACCAAGGTATAATGGGTTGTTTGGTTGGACAGCTAGGAAATGCCAAGAATAAGTCATGGGCTCAAGCCCATTTGGGTCTCTAGGACCGTATAAAAACAAAAAAAAAGGACGGGGGTTAGGTTTATTTTTTGGGCAACATGATAATGTTGGGTTTAATAGTTTGGCCAAGTTCACATTTTCATAAGTCTTACAATGGAGTCTATTTTAGTTAGTATGTCATAGTTTTAATTGGTATTACTGGTATTATAGTTTGACCTATTATTTAGGATAATAGAAGTGCATGGGCTAGTAGTAGTCATAGTGCCAATTCTTTAGGATTTTAAGTCCCACGTATCTTTCTGTAAAGGCTATTTAAAGCCTTGTGTAGTCCTTGTTTATGTAATCAGTTTTCCATCTTAATAAACAAAACATTGAAACCCAATCTTGCCTGTTTTGATTGGTGTTATCGTGTTGTGTGAGTCCGGCTAAAGAGGCTGATTCCTACATTTGGTATCAGAGCTAGGTCGTTGGGTCATACCTGGTGTACGTGTGGTGAGAAAGAAAGGACCGAATGCCTTCTATGTACTAAGGCAACGAAAGACCAAAGTGAGCAGCAAGCTTTGATTGTAGAAAGGTTTATGAGACCGCGAGAGCCGAAGAACCGCAAAAGACCGGCGGTACGACGGTTCCTAGACCGAGAATGTTAAGACCGAGACCGAGACTGAAAAAGTCAAGACCGAGACCGAACGAGGCAACCAAGACCGAGACCGAGACCGTGACCGCGTGTTTCCCGAGAAAGAAAAGAAGACCGAAGCCGTAGAGAAGACCGAGGAAGTTCCAGCGTGAGACCGAAAGACCGAAGACCGAAAGACCGATGACCGATGACCGAAGAAAGGAGACCGAAAAGACCGAGGAGCTGCAAAAGACCGGGTAGCACCTAGACCGACACAGGTGACAAGAGACCGAAAGCTCACCTGAGAAAGAATAGACCGAAGACCGAAAGAGATAACCGTGACCGACAAGTTATCTAGACTGAAGCTTTAATAGCTCATGACTGATAGGTGTGTAAACACCCATCCTTTTACCACTTAATTCTGGCTAAAACAAGACCAAAACACGTATTTAATATCATTTTTTTGGAATTATGCGTGGTTTTTGTGTTTATTGTGTTTTCAGAGCCAACCGGATGGATATTGGAGAAAACATGGGATTGCACGGGATTTATCGAAGAAAAAGACTCAAGATGAAGTCTATTGTCCAAGAGATGCCAAAGATTTGAAGTCACTAGGTCTATTCGAAGATTTGTCGAAGAAAAGGACCAAAGATGGAAGATTTATATAAGTCGAAGAAACTCAAGTCTATTAAACGAAGAAATTAAAAGACGAGTTGAATTTAATCGACGACAAATCCCGAATCAGAATCGAAAACGTCAACTTTTCTGAAAAGACGAGAAGACAAGAAGAACGGGAGAAAGCCCACTCACCAACCAAAAGAAAAGCCTATAAATAGTCCACCCTCACACATTTTAGCCAGTTAGTTTTTAGTTTTTCTCTCCCCCTTTTTTCTCCCTTTTAGTTCGTATAATCACCATCACCACTAGGGTGATTGGTGATTTTAATCTTTGTTTTTCTAATCTTGTAATTCTAATCTTTGTTTTATCTTGTCAAAACATTAATCATTCAATGCAAGTTCTTGTTTAATCTTTCCATTTCATCTTGTTCATCATCATCTTTATCTTCAAGTTCTTAAGTTCTTATTTTATTGAGTTTTGATCTTCAAAAGTTGTTGGGATTTGTGTTTTTGTTGATGGGATTTGTAGTTTATGGTTAGTAGATGCTTAGAGATTAGTTTATTTAAGATTTTGGTGAAAAACTTGGTGATTTTTGGATTCAAAATGTTTTTCCTTGTTCTTCGGGGTAAGTGTCTGTAACTGAGATTCCCAGGTTCCGAATGAACTGAAAAGTTCCGGACGAATCAAAAAGTTCCGGACGAATCAAAAACTTCCGAATGAGCTAAAATCTTCCGAATGAGTTTTGTTTAAAAAGTTCCGAACGAATTGAAAGTTCCGAATGAGTGTAAAGTTCCGAATGAATGTCTTTTAAATCTTCCGAATGAATGTCTTTTTTAAAAGTTCCGAATGAGTTGTTTCTTAAAAAGTTCCGAATGAACCTAAAGTTCCGAATGAAGCAAAACATCCGGATGAACCAAACTTCCGAATGAACCAAACTTCCGGATAAAGTTCCGATTAAAGTTCTGGACGAAAAGTTCCGACCCAACTTCCGAGCCAAACTTCCGAAGAAAGTTCCGAGTGAAGGTAACCAAAAAGTTCCGAATGAAGACTTCTGGGTGAAAAGTTCCGGATGAACAAGGTTCCGAATCAAGGTTAAAAAGTTCCGAATCAATTATCTTTTGAGCATCATTAATTGTTACTGTTTCTTTAATGTTACTGCTTCCTCATTTTAACTTTAATTTCAGTTTTCATTTTAATTTTAATTCAAGTTTTTATTCAAGTTTTTATTAATTGTCATTAAATTACTTATCTTTGATTTAAGTTTTCATTTTAATATATTTTAACATTTAGTAGATTAGAAAACCGAACCTTTTATTTAGTAGCCAAGAACAATCATTCCACTTAAGGCCTAGATCAATTCGAGAGGACTGAGAGACATAAAATTGAACCCATACAAAAAGCTTGTATCAAATGGCGCCGCTGCCGGCTCTTCTCGTTAAGATCAAAAGTTTTTTGTGAGAACTTGAATTTTGGGATCCGTTCCCCGTGAACGTTAATTTTTCATAAAAAAATTTTCAAAAAATCCTAAAAAAATATAAAATTTTCAAAAATACAAAAAAATTAAAAAACATAAAAACCAAAAATATTTTTGCTTTGTTTTTATTTGTTCGTTCTTTTGCAGGTGTATGTGCACTCGATCCACGTCTTATCAAGAGCCCGAGGCTCTCGATAACTTAGACATGGCTGGTGTACAAAAAAATAAAACATACCACCTCCAAACAATAATAATAACAACAACAACCCGCCTTTCAACAACATGAACAATAACAACAACAATGATCCCCTTCCGGATAATCGCCCGATGATTGAACTGCTGCAAGCTCATGTAGATGGCAACACTGATCCAATTGTCATACCTCCAATTGCCGCCAACAACTTTGAGCTAAAATCAGGCTTTATCCAGATGGTCTCCGCTCAACCATTCTTGGGACGTACCATTGATGACCCACATGACCATATCAAGAGATTCTTACAACTCACTAACACGGTCAAGTTCAATGGTGTTCCACAAGAGGTTATCAGGTTACAACTTTTTCCCTTTTCTTTAGAGGGACAAGCCCGGCATTGGCTTGCTAAGGAACCGCCACAGAGTATTCTCTCGTGGACGGATTTGGAAACCAAGTTTATCAATTACTTTTTCCCACCCTCTCGTACTACCACTTTTCGGAATGAGATCATAAATTTTGAACAAAAGTACGATGAGTCGTTCAGTGAATCTTGGGATCGTTTTAAAGATCTTTTAAGAAAATGCCCACAACATGGTTTTACCAAAGTACATCAAATTAATACTTTTTACAATGGTTTAAGCATGAGTGATCAAGATTCACTAAACAGTGCCTCGGGGGGTAATCTTTTGGCTAAGACTTCCAATGCTGCTTGGGACATCATTGAGAATAAATCTCGTGTGCAAACCAAGAGTGTTCGGACCAATGTCGCTAGTGCTAGCACGAATGACAGTGACAAGCGATTGGACATAATCACTACGCTTCTTGAATCGCTTGTTACCCACGCCGTCAGCAACAACAACAGCAACAACGCTAAAAACGCTCAAGTTAACGCTGTCAGCCAACCTTGTGAGATATGCGGTGGTCCTCACTCTTACACTACTTGTACTGCCACCCAAGACTACCCTGCTGAGAATGTGAATGCGGCATATGGCACCTATCCTCAACCTGCTTATCAAGCTAGACCTCAAGGTGACCGTAATTTGCTTAGCTACCGCTCTAACAATTATCTTTCCCTACCTGGTTTTCCTCCTACCAACCCAAACCAACAACAAAACCTCAACCGCCCTCCTCAACAACAACAACAACCTCATACACCATACATCCCTCCTCACAAGCAGCAACAACCACCTCAACGTAACAACCAAGTTTACCAACAACCTGCTAATCAACCACCCGCATACAATGCTCCTCCAAACCAACCCACCGCATTACACCAAGAGGTTGCAACCTACATGAGGACCAATGATGTGATCGTGGAAAATCTCCAACAGGAAGTGCGAAACTTGAAAGCAGACGTCAAGCAAGGAAACGATTTGAGAGCCGACATGAGAAATACGTTGGATAGCCAAACTAATGACTTGAGGAACATGATGGCTAGTTTCTTCCAAGGTAATCAATCCTCTTCTTCGGGTACTCTTCTGAGTAACACCGTGGCGAATCCAAGAGGGGAGATGAAAGCAATCACCACTCGTAGTGGCAAAGGTACCAAGGAACCCGAGCTTCCTATACCTCCACCGGTGATTGTGACTAAGGAGAACGAGTCACCTGCTCCCATTCCTCATCCTTCTCCTTCCCCAATTTCTCCACCTCTTCCTTCTACCCCTCCTCCACCCAAGGATGTGAGTGATCCTATTCTTCCAAAGCCTTCCTCTTCTTCCAATATACCTTATCCATCTAGGTTGAGGAAAGAGAAGCTCAAAAGCAAGGACGATATTCAGGTTTCGAACTTCCTTAAAATGTTCAAACAATTGAATTTCAATATCTCCTTCGCTGAGGCTCTCGCTCACATGCCAAAGTACGCAAAAATGTTTAAAGATCTTCTGAGCAACAAGGAAAAGCTCCTCGATATTGCCAACACCCAACTTAATGAGAATTGCTCTGCAGTGCTCTTAAGGAAATTGCCAACCAAGCTTGGTGATCCGGGTCGTTTCTTAATCCCTTGCAATTTCCCGGGAGTAGAGAATTGCATGGCCCTAGCCGATCTAGGTGCAAGTATTAATCTTATGCCTCTAAGCGTTTGGAAGCAATTATCTCTCCCAGAGCTAGTCCCCACCAAAATGACTTTGGAATTAGCTAACCGTATGGTTGCTTATCCAGTGGGGATAGCCGAAGACGTCATTGTAGGAGTCGACAAATTCACCTTTCCTGCTGATTTTGTTGTCATCGACTACGAGATGGACCCCCGTGTGCCACTAATTGTTGGTCGTCCATTCCTGAGGACCGGTCGCACTCTCATTGATGTTGAAGCCGGTGAGCTTATCATGAGAGTGGGTGACGATAAAGTAGTCTTCAACATGGGAAAGTTGTCTAAACAGCCTTATTCATATGAGAGTGTTAATTGTATTGACGTTCTTGATGAGGCTTGTGAAGAACACTTTAATGATGCTTGCAAAAGTATTCCTACCTCTCTTCCCAATGTTGAGACCGTGTCCTCTATTGATTCATCGTTGTCTCTATTTGGAGATAGTGATTTATTTTGGAACAATCTTGAAGATACCATGGGAGATGTGAATTTAGCTACTGATGATTCTCCCACCGATGGGGATGAAGACATGAATTTCTTTGACAATCTTCTCACCGAAGACAATCCTTCGCCTCCATCTCCCACGGTCATTGCTATCGATACTCCGACTTTGAAAACGCCTCCCGTCGAAAATCCTCTGGATTTGGAACTTAAGGAATTGCCGCCACATCTTGAGTATGTATTCCTTGAAGAAGAGAAGAAGTCGCCAGTCATCATTGCTAAGGACCTAAAGGAAGACGAAAAAGCCCGACTTATCACCGTGCTGAAAGATCATAAGAAGGCTATTGCTTGGAAGATTTCGGATATTCGTGGAATTGATCCTCACTTCTGCACACACAAAATTCTCATGGAGGACGACTTTAAGCCCACAATTCAAAGCCAACGAAGGGTGAATCCAAAAATCCATGAAGTCATCAAAACAGAGGTTATCAAACTTCTTGATGCGGGTATGATTTACCCTATTTCGGATTCACCATGGGTTAGTCCAATCCATTGTGTGCCCAAGAAGGGCGGAATAACCGTTGTTCCCAATGAACACAACGAGTTAATTTCCACTCGTCTCGTTACTGGGTGGAGAGTTTGTATAGACTACCGCAAACTCAATGATGCCACGAGAAAGGATCATTTCCCTCTACCTTTTATGGACCAAATGCTTGAACGTTTAGCGGGTAATGAATATTACTGCTTTCTTGATGGTTTCTCGGGTTACTTTCAAATACCCATCGATCCCCAAGATCAAGAGAAGACAACATTCACTTGTCCCTATGGCACATTTGCTTACAAAAGAATGCCTTTTGGCTTATGCAATGCCCCCGGGACTTTCCAAAGGTGCATGTTGGCTATCTTCCATGACATGGTTGAACAAACCATGGAAGTCTTCATGGATGATTTCTCGGTCTTCGGGGATTCCTTCTCTTCTTGCCTTGCCAATTTGGAACGTATGCTTAAGCGGTGCGAAGACACTCGCCTTGTTCTGAATTGGGAAAAATGCCATTTTATGGTAAAAGAAGGCATCGTGCTTGGACACAAAATTTCCAAAGCCGGTCTTGAAGTAGACCGTGCTAAAGTCGATGTTATCGCCAAGTTGCCTCCACCTTCAACCGTGAAGGGTGTGAGAAGTTTTCTGGGTCATGTGGGCTTCTATCGTCGTTTCATTCAAGATTTCTCTAAAATCGCTCGCCCGATGACCCACCTCTTGGAAAAAGATACTCCTTTTATCTTTTCCAAAGAGTGCCTTGAAGCCTTCAACTTGCTTAAGGATAAGCTTACTAAGGCACCCATCTTGGTTACCCCTAATTGGGAGCTTCCCTTTGAGTTGATGTGCGACGCTAGTGATTTTGCTATTGGAGCGGTTCTGGGAAAAAGAGTGAACAAACACTTCCAACCAATCCATTACGCTAGCAAGACAATGACAGGGGCACAATTGCATTATACGACAACCGAAAAAGAGCTTTTAGCTGTTGTCTATGCTTTTGAAAAATTCCGCCCCTATCTTGTCCTTTCTACAACAATTGTGTATACCGATCATTCCGCGCTGAAGTACTTGTTGACAAAGCAAGATTCCAAACCAAGACTTCTTCGCTGGGTTTTGCTGCTCCAAGAATTTAAAATCGAAATTCGCGATAAAAAAGGAGCAGAAAACCTAGCCGCGGATCATCTCAGCAGACTTGAGGATCCTTACCAAGGAGATCATCCGAATAAAGAAATCAATGATTCTTTTCCCTTGGAGACCTTAATGTCTATAAATTCGAATTCTAATGAAACCCCGTGGTTTGCGGACTTTGCGAACTACTTGGCGGGTGGAATTCTCAAGGAAGGGTTGACTTCTCAACAAAAGAAAAAGTTCTTCACCGACATTAAGACTTACTTTTGGGACGACCCTTACCTATTCAAACAATGTGCCGACCTGGTTATCCGCCGATGTGTTGACGGACCGGCAGCTTAAGAAATCCTTGATGCTTGCCACAAAGGACCCACCGGTGGTCACTTTGGTCCCAACTACACCGCCAAAAAAGTGTTTGATTCGGGATTTTATTGGCCCTCCATATATCGTGACGCTCACAATATGGTTAAACGATGTGATGTGTACCAGAAACAAGGCACGATCACACATAAAGACGAGATGCCTCAGAATTTCATTCAAGAGTGTGAAATCTTTGATGTTTGGGGTATCGACTTTATGGGGCCATTCCCTTCTTCTAAAGGAAACAAATACATCCTTGTAGCCGTTGACTATGTCTCCAAATGGGTTGAAGCCAAAGCTTTACCCACTAATGACGCAAGGGTGGTTTGTAACTTTTTGAAAGCTCTTTTCGCTAGATTTCGTGTGCCTCGTGCCATTATTAGTGATCGTGGGACTCATTTCTGCAATGACCAATTCGCAAGAGTCATGGCTAAGTACGGTGTAAATCATCGTCTTTCCACAGCCTACCACCCACAAACTAATGGCCAGGCTGAAATATCCAACCGAGGACTGAAGCGAATTCTTGAAAGGACCGTGGGAGAGCATCGTGCCTCATGGGCTGATAAACTCGATGATGCTTTGTGGGCTTTCCATACTGCTTACAAGACCCCGATCGGTTGTACGCCTTATCGTCTTGTGTACGGGAAAGCGTGCCACCTCCCCATTGAGTTGGAGCACAAGGCTTACTGGGCCTTGAAGTGGGCTAATTTTGATATCAACAAAGCCGGTGACCTACGCAAGATCCAACTCAATGAGCTCAATGAACTCCGTAATGAGGCTTATGAAAATTCTTTGATCTATAAGGAAAGAACTAAGCTCATTCACGACTCCAAGATCAAAAACCGAGAGTTCCATATTGGAGACAAAGTCTTACTTTTTAACTCTCGGTTGAAAATCTTTTCGGGAAAGCTCAAATCTCGTTGGTCCGGCCCATTCACCATTTCCCAAATTTTTCCATATGGTACTCTCGAGCTCGCTCAACCTGATGGACCTAATTTTAAGGTGAATGGCCAACGAGTGAAGTTGTACTTTGGTGAGGACACCTCTCAGGAGGTGATTCCATCCCTCACCACGTTCCCCATAAACTAATTTTGGGTCGAGTCAGGCTCGTGACTCGGTTATCAAAAACAAGCGCTCCTCGGGAGGCAGCCCGAGTATCTATCCTTTTATGTTTAACCTCCTAAGTGTAGGGGAGCCTCTATAGGTCTTTCTCTTTGTGTGGTGATGTGATTACAGGGATTAGTGCACTCTTGGAACCTACGAAGAACCGTGCTCCCGTGTTATCCGAAATCCGGTTCTATCTCTCAACTATCGTGATTCAATTTTCTTCATACTCACATTTGAAATTGATCACTTTAGTCGTCTCTTCCTTAACTCGAGTTAACCAACGTGCACAATGTCATAAGTGTAGGGGAGATTTTTCCCACATGCTTAAACATTGAGGACAATGTTTATCTTAAGTGTAGGGGGGACTTCTATCGAAGTTTTAAGTGGACTTTTCCATGAAAATGTCTTCATTTAACCGGAAAATCATCTTTTTCAACATTTTTCAAATTTTTTATTAACTTTGGCCATTTTGTCTAATTTTTAAATTTTTATCTTTGCTTTCATATATATATTCCGCAATAAAGTCAAAAAAAATTTAATAAAGTGGTGTAGCTAGTTTAGAAGTCTTTGACATTTTAGGCCCGTTGCGTTTATTTTGACTCAACCCGAATAAACTTATCCAAGTTTATTCCAGCTAGTATCCTTAACCATGTAGACCTTAATTGGTTTATTAGGCTAAGTGTCCACGAGTCTCATTACTTGAGATTTTAAATTGTGGAGGACGAGAAATGATAGAGTCAATTATAAGTCGGTATTCTTGCGCAAGCTCACTTGGTGTAATTATTTGCCTATTCTCCCATCACATGCTAATAATTTATCTGCAATAAGTAAGGTCGTACGATTTGAAAAGTTACTTAGCTTCTAGCCCAAGATCGTTTAAAAGTTGCTCGGTAATGATAAGAGTTCATAGCCAAGGCATAACTTATGAAGCGGGGCGCGAAGATTGGCGAGTCCGAAAAGGCCCTAACAAGGCATGAGGATTCCATTTTATTGCTAAAGATCCAAGTGATGTGAAAAGCATTATTCCCAAAGTCAATATGAAGGATCAAGACTCACTACGAAAAGCAATCAACTCCCATAAAGATCATGGAGAAGTCTATCCGAAAAGACCCTAACAAGGTATGAGGATAAATAGATCCAAGTCCGAAAAGGAGGCGGATCGTTGTATCTCAAAATCCCAAATAGAGATTGAAGAAATAATCATGAAGTCGTTGTCAACAAAGTTGGAGTACCTCTCAAAAGTATCCAAGTGAAGAAACTCTATGAACGATGAGAAGACCATTATCTCAAGCACGTCTCTCAAGATATGAAGTATGAAGTACATGCCAAATATCGGCCCGAGAAAGGTCTCAAATCGTGAACCAAGTTATGCCAAGATATGAACTTTTTGATATCCCGAGAAGCAGTTTTAAGAGATTTTGTCCTTTAGCTAACTATTGATCAAATCGTCCTACTTTGCTTTCAGCCTAATTAAACTATCGAAATAAGTCCAAAAATGCATCTTCATGATCATTCTAAGACAAAAATAAAATATAAGAGATACACCTAGGAATAAGGGAGTTTAAGCATTTAATTAAGCCATGTGTGTAAGTGTTTGAATTGCTAACTTATAATAACAATGATCTCGTTTTTAAGCTTAGTTTGGGGAACGTGAAACTTGAGGGTGATAAATCTTCGCAGCACCAAAGCCCTAATGTAAGTCATTGGTTTCTTTACAAGTTATTTCCATCCTTTTGTTTACTTTAAAGTTTTAATTTCTCTTAGTGTGTTAATTTTTGTTTAGTAGTGTTTTAATAAGGCCAAGGTTGATTAATTATGAGAAAAATGTAAAATTGCTTTATCACTAAGCATTGCATGAGGGCATGGCAATGGTTAAGTGTAGGGGATTTGATAGGTGTGTAAACACCCATCCTTTTACCACTTAATTCTGGCTAAAACAAGACCAAAACACGTATTTAATATCATTTGTTTGGAATTATGCGTGGTTTTTGTGTTTATTGTGTTTTCAGAGCCAACCGGATGGATATTGGAGAAAACATGGGATTGCACGGGATTTATCGAAGAAAAAGACTCAAGATGAAGTCTATTGTCCAAGAGATGCCAAATATTTGAAGTCACTAGGCCTATTCGAAGATTTATCGAAGAAAAGGACCAAAGATGGAAGATTTATATAAGTCGAAGAAACTCAAGTCTATTAAACGAAGAAATTAAAAGACGAGTTGAATTTAATCGATGACAAATCCCGAATCAGAATCGAAAACGTCAACTTTTCTGAAAAGACGAGAAGACAAGAAGAACGGGAGAAAGCCCACTCACCAACCAAAAGAAAAGCCTATAAATAGTCCACCCTCACACATTTTAGCCAGTTAGTTTTTAGTTTTTCTCTCCCCCTTTTTTCTCCCTTTTAGTTCGTATAATCACCATCACCACTAGGGTGATTGGTGATTTTAATCTTTGTTTTTCTAATCTTGTAATTCTAATCTTTGTTTTATCTTGTCAAAACATTAATCATTCAATGCAAGTTCTTGTTTAATCTTTCCATTTCATCTTGTTCATCATCATCTTTATCTTCAAGTTCTTAAGTTCTTATTTTATTGAGTTTTGATCTTCAAAAGTTGTTGGGATTTGTGTTTTTGTTGATGGGATTTGTTGTTTATGGTTAGTAGATGCTTAGAGATTAGTTTATTTAAGATTTTGGTGAAAAACTTGGTGATTTTTGGATTCAAAACGTTTTTCCTTGTTCTTCGGGGTAAGTGTCTGTAACTGAGATTCCCAGGTTCCGAATGAACTGAAAAGTTCCGGACGAATCAAAAAGTTCCGGACGAATCAAAAACTTCCGAATGAGCTAAAATCTTCCGAATGAGTTTTGTTTAATAAGTTCCGAACGAATTGAAAGTTCCGAATGAGTGTAAAGTTCCGAATGAATGTCTTTTAAATCTTCCGAATGAATGTCTTTTTTAAAAGTTCCGAATGAGTTGTTTCTTAAAAAGTTCCGAATGAACCTAAAGTTCCGAATGAAGCAAAACTTCTGGATGAACCAAACTTCCGGATAAAGTTCCGATTAAAGTTCCGGACGAAAAGTTCCGACCCAACTTCCGAGCCAAACTTCCGAAGAAAGTTCCGAGTGAAGGTAACCAAAAAGTTCCGAATGAAGACTTCCGGGTGAAAAGTTCCGGATGAACAAGGTTCCGAATCAAGGTTAAAAAGTTCCGAATCAATTATCTTTTGAGCATCATTAATTGTTACTGTTTCTTTAATGTTACTGCTTCCTCATTTTAACTTTAATTTCAGTTTTCATTTTAATTTTAATTCGTTTTTATTCAAGTTTTTATTAATTGTCATTAAATTACTTATCTTTGATTTAAGTTTTCATTTTAATACATTTTAACATTTAGTAGATTAGAAAACCAAACCTTTTATTTAGTAACCAAGAACAATCATTCCACTTAAGGCCTAGATCAATTCGAGAGGACTGAGAGACATAAAATTGAACCCATACAAAAAGCTTGTATCAATGACCGAAGTGTTGAATCAAATGACCGAAGATTCACTCAAAGACCGAAAGAAGTTGATCATGTATGGTGATCATAAGAATGAAATCAACAAGAGAACTTAGCAAGAAAAATAGCAAGAAAGGTAGCAAGCACTGTTTTCTAAAACAGTAAACTAGCAAGAAGAAACAAGAGCAAGGTAGACGCATCACAAAGCATGGGCATGGGAAGAGCAAGGAAGGCGCATCTGATGTACGTTTTGTGGAACAAGTAAACATCAAAGCATACGGCTTTGATTGGTTTGTTTGAAAGATAATGGAAAATTCCACACGGGGGTGTTGAATGGTGTTGGAGGTTGCATTCAATGAGATACTTCGATATGTCCGGGAGAAGTCGAGAAACGAAGGTGATTAGAACGTGGCTGAGGGGTGACGTTAATAAACGATTAAGGGGGTGATTGTTGGGTTTAATCGTTTGGCCAAGTTCACATTTTCATAAGTCTTACAATGGAGTCTATTTTAGTTAGTATGTCATAGTTTGAATTGGTATTATTGGTATTATAGTTTGACCTATTATTTAGGATAATAGAAGTGCATGGGCTAGTAGTAGTCATAGTGCCAATTCTTTAGGATTTTAAGTCCCACGTAGCTTTCTGTAAAGGCTATTTAAAGCCTTGTGTAGTCCTTGTTTATGTAATCACTTTTCCATCTTAATAAACAAAACATTGAAACCCAATCTTGCCCGTTTTGATTGGTGTTATCGTGTTGTGTGAGTCCGGCTAAAGAGGCTGATTCCTACAGATAAAACCCTAAAAACAACGAGATAAAAGAAACAACCGTCGTTTTTTTTGTCTCTTCTTCTTTGCTGCCAACGTTTAAACACCAAGAAACAAGGAGACATTCGTGGGTTTTCAGATTCAAGAATCAAGGTGTGTTTTTCGTTTAATCTATCCAAAAACCCTAACACGCGATTTAGCTATTGTGAAGTCGGAGTGATCTTCTGCGTTCGTTTTCGTCTTCATTTACTGGACATAAGGTACGAATATTCCGTCCTTCAGTAAGGACATCTTTCTTCCTATATTAGGATTCCTTGTTTGCTAATAAGTGTGAAAACACTTATCCTTTTACCACTTATTTCCAATAATAACAAGACCAAAACGTGTATTTTATTTCGTAAAAGTCGGAATTATGCGTGGTTTGTGTTTTTATTGTGTTTTAGGACCAAAATACGAAAAAGGAAGAAAACACGGGCTTTTATCGAAGAAAACGGGCGAAGTCAAAAGATCAAGAGTGCAAAAAGAACGGAAGTCCAAGGCCTATTCTGAAGATTTATCGAAGAAAAAGTCTAAAGACGGAAGTTTAATGAAGTCGAAGAACTTAAGTCTAATAGAAGAAGAAAATTAAAAGACAAGTTCAAATCCTGAGACGACTTCGAGAAAAGACAAAGAATTAAAGTCGAGTCGAGAAGACGTGAAGAAAGAAAGAAAGAAGATGCAACACATGCACTCCTTCCACTTTTCCTATAAATACCCTCCTAATACACATTAGGAGGGGGTGAGTCTTTAATTTTTTAGTTTTTCATTTTGCACTTTTCTTTCTAGTTTTAGAGAGAGAAAGTTCTAAACTTTCTCTCACTAAGTTTCATCTTTTCTTTTAATCTTTCAAGATTAAACATTTGTGTATTGCTTATTTCATTAATCAAGTTCTAATTAAGCTTTTAATCCTTATTCTCCTTCTACCTTTCTTTGATTTTTAGATTGATTTTGGTGCGAATCACATTAAATCCGTGTTGATCTTAATGGATTTGTGCTTAAAAAGTTGATCTTTTGTTCCTACATAAGCTTTCATTCGATTAAGCTTTAAGATTCTTGTGCTTATTGGCTTATTTTTATGATTAGCTTATTTATTTATAAAAAGTTTTCTTAAAAAGTTCATATTTTTATGGTTTGATTTAAAAGTTTGTTTATTTTCGAGTTAGATAAGTTGATAATAGTGCTTATTTGATCCGGTTTAGTTTTGATTCGTTATAGTCTTGGAGTAAGCTTATCAAAGTAGCTTATTCATTGGCTTATTTTCGAAATCCACCAAAATCGGAAAGGGTACAAACCCCTTTCCGATCGTGATATTCCGACCAGCCACCACACCCCTCTTTCCGATTGTCTAATCGGAAAAGGGTTTCTGATTTTTCCGATTGCACCCCCTTATTCCGATCATCTGATCGGATTAGGGTTATACATTCCGACGACAGAGTTATTTAGATTCCGATCTGGCCCTTTTGTAACATTCCGATTAGACCCCTTGTGGATTATTCCGATCTGAGGTTATTGTTTGCAATATTCCGATTAAGTCATTTGTTTGAACATTCCGATCAGAATCTTGTGTAATATTCCGAATGGCCCTATTCTTATAATATTCCGATTACCCTAGTTTCTCAAATATTCCGACCAGGGTATTGTTGATATTCCGATCAGAGTTACATTTTGCTTTCCAATGGACTTAGTTTATAAGTGTTAGATTTATTTAGTGTTCAAGTATCTTTTCTTATATTGCCTTTAAATTTTCTAGCATTTATTTTTAACTTGTTATTTTTTGTATAATCTTTAAACTTCTACTTTACTCAACGACACTTAATTATTTGCAGTTAGTTTAAATAGATAATCAACCAAACCATTCTCTTGTTCAACAAAAGACAATTGAGTCGCACTTTAGATCGGTAATCAATTCGAAAAGACTTGGGACTACGAATTTTGATACTTGGTTGCAAAACCTAGTATTAAATGGCGCCGCTGCCGGCTCTTTTCGTTACGATTAACGGTTTCTAGTGAGATACGCATTGAATTTTGGGATCCGTTCTTTGAACGTTATTTTCCTTGCTTCAAAAATTTTCAAAAATCCTAAAAAAATATAAAACTCTTCAAAAATACAAAAACATTAAAAAATCATAAAAAGCGATTCTTTTCCAAAGGTTTTGCACCAAAAATAGTATATAGATATTCTCTCTGTGTATATTTTTCTTCTGCAGGTGTATGCGTACTAGATCTTCGAACTATTCTGAGCCCGAGACTCGTGAAGATTTAGATATGGCTGGTGTTCATAACAACAATAATAACCCACCTCTACCCAATTTGAATAACAATAACAACAACAACAACAATGTCCCCCTACCTGATTTACGAACAATGGAGGAATTGTGTCAACCCACCATGAATGGACGCGGAGGCCCGATTGCGCCGATGCACGTCACGGCTCAGGAGTTTTCGTTGAAGCATCACATGATCCAACAAGTGCAAACTAACCCATTTCGCGGAATTCCGGATGATGATGCCAACAAACACCTCGACAAATTCATTACCATCACCCAAAGCATGAAGTGCCCCGGTGTTTCTATGGATGACCTTCGCCTTCAACTTTTTCCCCACTCGCTTTCTCACCATGCCGAAAAATGGTTTGACCGTCTCCCGAAGAATTCTATTCATACGTGGAATGACATGACTCAACGCTTTTTGTCGCGCTACTTCCCTCCATCCATGGTCACAAGCCTTCGTAACCAAATCAGTGGATTCATGCAAGAAAATGATGAATCGCTCTTCGATGCTTGGGAACGATACAATGATTTGATCGACCGTTGTCCAAATCACAACATGCTCCCCGTCACTCTCATTGATACCTTCTACAATGGTCTCACTTTTCGTGATCGTGACACGATCAATGCCGCCGCCGGTGGCACTTTTATGAAAAGGAGACCGGAGGAGTGTAGAGAGTTGATTGAAAACATGACTACTCACCACAAGAATTGGGATTCATCCGCATCCTCAAGATCTAAACAGAGAGTCAATGTTTCTTCTACTACTTCCAATCTTGAGATAACCGAACTTACCCGACAAATCGCGAATATGCACAAGGATTTCATGTCCATGGCCACAAACCACTTTCAACAAGCTAAAGCCGTTGCTATTTCTTGTGACACATGTGGTGGTCCTCATTCTTATAATGATTGTCCTTCTACCCAAGGCAATTTTTCTGAAAACGTTAACGCAGCATACGGTACTTATCCCACGGGAGGCTATCAAGCTCGTCCTCAAGGAGACCGTAGCCTGCTAAGTTATCGTTCAAATAACTATCTTGCTCCACCCGGTTTCCCTCCTACAAACCAAAACCAACAACAAAGCTATAACCGAAACAACCAATCCCAACCTCGTGCTAACAATCAATATCAATCCCAAAGAAACCCATACCCAACTCAAGGAAATTCTCAAGCTTACCAAGCTCCACCTCTCAATCAACCGATGGCATTAAATCAAGACGTCGAGACGTTCATGAAGACTAATCGGGAGTTGGTGACGAATCTTCAGAGTCAAGTCATCAACTTGAAGGGCGAAATGGCGAAACAAGGGAACGATATTCGAGCCGAGCTAAGGAATGACATGGCAAAACAAAGCAATGAAATTCGTGCAGACATCAGAGATTCTTTCAGCAATCAAGCGCTTAACATTCATGATATGATTGGTTCGCTCATCCAAGGTAATCAACCCTCTTCTTCGGGTACTCTTCCGAGTAACACCGTTGCGAATCCAAGAGGGGAGATGAAAGCAATCACCACTCGTAGTGGAAAAGGTTATACGGAACCCGAGCTTCCTACACCTCCACCCGTGATTGTGAACAAGGAAAAAGAGCAACTTTCCCCACCTCCTATGCCTTCTACCCCCATTTCCCTACCACCCGTGGTTGTGAGTGATCCTATTCCCCTTAAGCCTTCTTCTTCATCCAATATACCTTATCCTTCAAGGTTGAGGAAAGAGAAGCAAAAGAGCAAGGATGATATTCAAGTTTCAAACTTTCTCAAAATGTTTAAACAATTGAATTTCAACATCTCCTTTGCCGAGGCTCTCGCTCACATGCCCAAATACGCGAAAATGTTTAAAGATCTTCTAAGTGATAAGGAGAAGCTTCTTGAGATTGCTCAGACCCAACTTAATGAGAACTGCTCCGCAGTGCTCTTAAAGAAATTGCCCACCAAACTTGGTGATCCGGGTCGCTTCTTGATTCCTTGCAACTTCCCGGGAGTAGAGAATTGCATGGCCTTAGCCGATCTAGGTGCCAGTATAAACTTAATGCCTTTAAGTGTTTGGAAGCAATTATCTCTCCCCGAGCTAGTCCCCACCAAAATGACTTTGGAATTAGCTAACCGTACGGTTGCTTATCCAGTGGGGATAGCCGAAGATGTCTTTGTTGGCGTCGACAAATTCACCTTCCCGGCGGATTTTGTCGTCGTTGATTACGAGATGGACCCCCGTGTTCTATTAATCGTTGGACGTCCATTCCTGAGGACCGGTCGCACTCTCATTGATGTAGCCGCGAGCGAAATAATCATGAGAGTTGGTGCGATAAAATTGTCTTCAACATGGGTAAGATTTCTAAGCAACCTTATTCATATGAGAGTGTTAATGCTATTGATGTTCTCAATGAGGCTTGTGAAGAACATTTTCATGATGCTTGCAAAAGTACTCTCTCTTCTCTACCCAATGTTGAGACCGTTGCCTCAATTGCTCCGGCATTGACTCCTTTTGGAGAAAGTGACTTGGATGATTTCGAAGCTAGCTTGGGTCCTCTCGATATTAAGTATGATAATTCGTCCACCGATTGGGATGAAGACATTCGTACTATTGAGAGACTTCTAAATGAGGACCCGTTCTCTCCTCCTTCTCCTAAAGAGGTGACTAATGATGATCCATCGTTAGTTTCACCATCTATTGAGGATCCTCCCACTCTTGAGCTTAAGGACCTACCTCCTTATCTTGATTACGTTTTCCTTGAAGACAACGAGAAGTTACCGGTCATCATCGCAAAGGACCTGAAAGAAGAAGAAAATTCCCGACTCATCACCGTGTTGAAGAAGCATAAAAGAGCTATCGCTTGGAAAATCTCCGACATTCGCGGAATTGATCCTCACTTTTGCACACATAAAATTCTCATGGAGGACGACTGTAAGCCCACAATTCAAAGCCAACGAAGGGTGAATCCTAAAATCCATGAAGTCATCAAAAAAGAGGTTATCAAACTTCTTGATGCGGGTATGATTTACCCTATTTCGGATTCACCATGGGTTAGTCCAGTCCATTGTGTGCCTAAGAAAGGCGGAATCACCGTTGTGCCCAATCAAAACAACAAGTTGATTCCTACCCGTCTCGTTACTGGGTGGAGAGTTTGTATAGACTACCGCAAACTCAATGATGCCACGAGAAAGGATCATTTCCCTCTACCTTTTATGGATCAAATGCTTGAACGTTTAGCGGGTAATGAATATTACTGCTTTCTTGATGGTTTCTCGGGTTATTTCCAAATACCCATCGATCCCCAAGATCAAGAGAAGACAACATTCACTTGTCCCTATGGCATATTTGCTTACAAAAGGATGCCTTTTGGCTTATGCAATGCCCCCGGGACTTTCCAAAGGTGCATGTTGGCTATCTTCCATGACATGGTTGAGCAAACCATGGAAGTCTTCATGGATGATTTCTCGGTCTTCGGGGATTCCTTCTCTTCCTGCCTTGCCAATTTGGAACGTATGCTTAAGCGGTGCGAAGACACTCGCCTTGTTCTGAATTGGGAAAAATGCCATTTTATGGTAAAAGAAGGCATTGTGCTAGGACACAAAATCTCTAATGCCGGTCTTGAAGTCGACCGTGCTAAAGTAGATGTCATAGCCAAATTACCTCCACCTTCAACTGTGAAGGGTGTGAGAAGTTTTCTGGGTCATGCGGGCTTCTATCGTCGATTCATTCAGGATTTCTCTAAAATCGCTCGCCCGATGACCCACCTCTTGGAAAAAGATACTCCTTTTATCTTTTCGAAAGAGTGTATCGAAGCCTTCAATCTTCTTAAGGATAAGCTAACTAAGGCACCGGTCTTGGTTACCCCTAATTGGGAGCTGCCTTTTGAATTGATGTGTGATGCTAGCGACTTTGCTACTGGGGCGGTTTTGGGCCAAAGAGTAAATAAACACTTCCAACCAATCCACTATGCTAGAAAAACAATGACAGGGTCTCAATTGCATTATACGACAACCGAAAAAGAGCTTTTAGCTGTTGTCTATGCTTTTGAAAAATTTCTCCCCTATCTTGTTTTATCCACCACCATCGTATACACGGACCATTCCGCGTTGAAGTACTTGATGACTAAGCACGACTCTAAGCCAAGACTTCTTCGCTGGGTTTTACTCCTTCAAGAATTCAACATTGAAATTCGTGACAAGAAGGGTGCCGAAAACCTATCCGCGGATCATCTGAGTCGACTTGAGGTCCATACCAAGGGGATCATCCGAATAAAGAGATCAATGACTCTTTCCCCCTTGAGACCTTAATGTCTATAAATCTCAATCTTGATGACACCCCGTGGTTTGCGGACATTGCAAACTACTTAGCGGGTGGTATTCTCATCAAAGGTTAACATCCCAACAAAAGAAGAAGTTCTTGAATGATGTTAAGACTTACTTTTGGGATGACCCTTATCTATTCAAACAATGTGCTGATCTGATCATTCGTCGATGAGTTGATGGACCGGCAGCTTTTGACATTCTCCAGGCTTGCCACAAAGGACCCACCGGTGGTCACTTTGGTCCCAACTACACCGCTAAAAAAGTGTTTGACTCTGGATTCTATTGGCCCACCATTTATCGTGACGCTCACGAAATGGTTAAGCATTGTGATGCTTGCCAACGCCAAGGCAAGATCACACATAAAGATGAGATGCCTCAAACTTTCATACAGGAATGTGAAATCTTTGACGTATGGGGCATCAACTTTATGGGGCCATTTCCATCCTCTAAATGGAACAAGTACATCCTCGTAGCCGTCGACTACGTTTCTAAATGGGTTGAAGCTAAGGCTCTCCCAACGAACGATGCGAGGGTGGTTGTGAACTTTTTGAAGCAGCTTTTCGCTCGATTCGGCGTTCCTCGTGCTATCATCAGTGACCGCGGGACTCATTTTTGCAATGATCAATTTGCGAGAGTCATGGCTAAGTACGGTGTTAATCATCGTCTTTCCACCGCCTATCATCCCCAAACCAATGGGCAGGCCGAGATTTCCAACCGTGGATTGAAGCGAATTTTGGAGCGTACTGTGGGAGACCATCGCGACGCGTGGGCCGATAAGTTAGATGATGCTCTGTGGGCTTTCCGTACTGCTTATAAGACCCCGATCAGTTGTACACCTTATCGTCTTGTGTACGGGAAAGCATGCCACCTCCCCATCGAGCTGGAACATAAGGCACACTGGGCCTTGAAGTGGGCTAACTTCGACATCAACAAACCCGGTGATCATCACAAGATTCAACTCAACGAGCTCAACGAATTGAGGAATGAAGCTTACGAGAACTCACTGATCTACAAGGAGAAGACCAAGATCATTCATGACGCAAGGATTAAGAACCGAGAGTTCCACGTTGGTGATCAAGTCTTACTTTTTAACTCTCGGTTGAAGATCTTCTCTGGCAAGTTGAAGAGCCGCTGGTCTGGTCCATTCACCGTCGCCAGAGTCTTTCCATATGGGACCATTGAGCTTTCTCAGCCAAATGGGCCCAATTTCAAGGTGAATGGCCAGCGTTTGAAGCTGTACTTTGGTGAGGACATCTCTCATGAGATGATTCCATCCCTCACCATGTTTCCCATGAACTAAATTTGGGTCGAGTCAGGCTCGTGACTCGGTGAACAAAAACAAGCGCTTCTTGGGAGGCAACTCGTGCTCTATCCTTTACTGCTTTCATATAAGTGTAGGGGGGAGCCCCGTATGTGTTTGTTGTCTTGTTTCTTGTGCTGTGCAGGGATTTAAGCTTCAAAGATCCACCTTGATGACTTTTGATGGACCGTGATACCGTGTTCCCATGTTCCCGGTTCTATCCTATAACTCTTGTGATTCAATATTTCATATTTTATATGTTCACATTGAATTCACTTTAGTTGTCCTTTCCTTAGCACGATTTAAACAAAGTGCACAATGTCCTAAGTGTAGGGGAGTTTACTCCCACATGCTTAAACATTGAGGACAAAGTTTATATCAAGTGTAGGGGGACTTCTATCGAAGTAAGTGGTCTTTTCCATGAATTTGCCCTCATTTTAACCGGAAAATTCGATTTTTCGACATTTTTCAAAATTTTTAATCTATTTTGGCCTAGTTGTATAGTTGTATTTTCCTTTATTATGTTTGTTTTCTTTCCATTGCTAGAATAAATTTACAATAAAGTGGTTTTAAATTTTTCTTAGTCGTGAACATTTTGACTCAACCCGAGTTTACTTATCTAAGTTTACTCTAGCTAGTATCCTTAACGTGTTTAAGTCAAGTTTTGCTAGGCTTTTATATAGGGAGCTTTAAAACGCGAAAGTCTTAACTCTCACGGGTTAAGAATAAGAACTTTTCGCAAGTTCCTATAATTGATCCTAGAGAGTTGTTTATCAAGGGAACTTTAAAGTGCGAATTCTAAACTTGAAAAAGTCTAAGAATTTGCAAGATCCTATAGATGACTCGAAAACCCAAAACTTTGATTTAATAGGCTAAGCATCCACGAGTCTCATTCCTTGAGATTTTAAACTATGGAGAACGAGAGATGATAGAGTCAATTATAAGTTTGGTATTCTTTCGTGAATTTATGTGAGTTAATTATAAGCCTATTCTCCCTTCGTTTGTTAATAAATTTATCTGCAATAAATAAGGTTGTACGATTTAAAAGGTTACATAGCTTCTAGCCCCAGATCGTTTAAAAGTTGCTCGGTACGGATTAGAGTTCATAGCCAAGGCATAACTTATTGAAGCGGGATGCGAAGATTGGCGAGTCCGAAAAGGCCCTAACAAGGCATGAGGGCTACAGTTTGTTGCTAAAGATCCAAAAATGATGTGGAGAATCATTTATCAAAAATCAATATGAAGGATCGAGACACACGACGAAAAGCAAATACTCCTCAAAAGATTATGGAGAATTCTATCCAAAAAGACCCTAACAAGATATGAGGATAAATAGATCCAAGTCCTAAAAGGAGGCGGATCGTCGTATATCAAAGTCCAAAATAAAGATTTGAGAAAAATGAAGAAGTCGTGGTCCAAAGATGAAGAATCTCTCAAAACTTGAAGTGAAGAAATTCCTATTATGAAGAGAAGGCCATTATTTCAAGAACGTCTCTCAAAGATTCGAAGTATGAAGTCGCTGCCAAATATCGGTCCGAGAAAGGTCTCAAATCGTGAAGCGAGTTATGCCAAGATATGAACTTTATGAGGTCCCGGGAAGCAGTTTTAAAAGATTTGGTCCTTTAGCTAACTATTGATTAAATCGTTCACTTTATTTTCGGCCTAAATAACTATCGAAATAAGTCAAACAATGCATACTCGTGATCATTCAAGACAAAAATAAAATATAAGAGATACACCTAGGAATAAGGGAGTCTAAGTGAATAATTGGCCCACATGAGTTCGTGTTAGTTTACTAACTTATAATAACAATGATCTCGTTTTTAAGCTTGGTATGGGGAACGTGAAACTTGAGAATGATAAACGTTCATGGCTGCCAAAAACCAATGTAAGTGTTTGATTTCTTTACTTGTTTCTACCTTCTTATGTTTAGTATTTAATAAAGGCCAAGGTGGGTTATTTATGATGGAAAATGTAAACCGTGCTTTAAAATTAATGCATTGCATGAGGGCATTGCAATGGTCAAGTGTAGGGGATTTAATAAGTGTGAAAACACTTATCCTTTTACCACTTATTTCCAATAATAACAAGACCAAAACGTGTATTTTATGTCGTAAAAGTCGGAATTATGCGTGGTTTGTGTTTTTATTGTGTTTTAGGACCAAAATATGAAAAAGGAAGAAAACACGGGCTTTCACGGGCTTTTATCGAAGAAAACGAGAAAAGACGAAGTCAAAAGATCAAGAGTGCAAAAAGAACGGAAGTCCAAGGCCTATTCTAAAGATTTATCGAAGAAAAAGCCTAAAGACGGAAGTTTAATGAAGTCGAAGAACTTAAGTCTAATAGAAGAAGAAAATTAAAAGACAAGTTCAAATCCCGAGACGACATCGAGAAAAGACAAAGAATTAAAGTCGAGTCGAGAAGACGTGAAGAAAGAAAGAAAGAAGATGCAACACATGCACTCCTTCCACTTTTCCTATAAATACCCTCCTAATACACATTAGGAGGGGGTGAGTCTTTAATTTTTTAGTATTTCATTTTGCACTTTTGTTTCTAGTTTTAGAGAGAGAAAGTTCTAAACTTTCTCTCACTAAGTTTCATCTTTTCTTTTAATCTTTCAAGATTATCATTTGTGTATTGCTTATTTCATTAATCAAGTTCTAATTAAGCTTTTAATCCTTATTCTCCTTCTACCTTTCTTTGATTTTTAGATTGATTTTGGTGCGAATCACATTAAATCCGTGTTGATCTTAATGGATTTGTGCTTAAAAAGTTGATCTTTTTGTTCCTACATAAGCTTTCATTCGATTAAGCTTTAAGATTCTTGTGCTTATTGGCTTATTTTTATGATTACCTTATTTATTTATAAAAAGTTTTCTTTAAAAGTTCATATTTTTATGGTTTGATTTAAAAGTTTGTTTATTTTCGAGTTAGATAAGTTGATAATAGTGCTTATTTGATCCGGTTTAGTTTTGATTCGTTCTAGTCTTGGAGTAAGCTTATCAAAGTAGCTTATTCATTGGCTTATTTTCGAATTCCACCAAAATCGGAAAGGGTACAAACCCCTTTCCGATCGTGATATTCCGACCAGCTACCACACCCCTCTTTCCGATTGTCTAATCGGAAAAGGGTTTCTGATTTTTCCGATTGCACCCCCTTATTCCGATCATCTGATCGGATTAGGGTTATACATTCCGACGGCAGAGTTATTTAGATTCCGATCTGGCCCTTTTGTAACATTCCGATTAGACCCCTTGTGGATTATTCCGATCAGAGGTTATTGTTTGCAATATTCCGATTAAGTCATTTGTTCGAACATTCCGATCAGAATCTTGTGTAATATTCCGATTGGCCCTATTCTTGTAATATTCCGATTACCCTAGTTTCTCAAATATTCCGACCAGGGTATTGTTGATATTCCGATCAGAGTTACATTTTGCTTTCCGATGGACTTAGTTTATAAGTGTTAGATTTATTTAGTGTTCAAGTATCTTTTCTTATATTGCCTTTAAATTTTCTAGCATTTATTTTTAACTTGTTATTTTTTGTATAATCTTTAAACTTCTACTTTACTCAACGACACTTAATTATTTGCTATTAGTTTAAATAGATAATCAACCAAACCACTCTCTTGTTCAACAAAAGACAATTGAGTCGCACTTTAGATCGGTAATCAATTCGAAAAGACTTGGGACTACGAATTTTGATACTTGGTTGCAAAACCTAGTATTATTTGCAACCATCTGTTTTACCAGTAGTTCAAGTGTCTTAAACACATCAGTATATGTATGATTATTTTAGATTTCCTGAGCTATATACATGCATGCCAGTTTCACCTAGTTATGGAGGTTCCATAACCATAGAACTGAAGGCACCAGTGTTATGACTCTTTTGCGGTGAGAGTGATTGCTCGCAACGTCGTCCCTTTATAGTTTTGGCCAGTATTATTATTATCATGTGGGGCGAATGGGTGCATCCTAGAACAAGTTAGTATGATTTCATGGTAACTACGGTGTGTGCCTTGCATCCGTTACAAGAGCTGATCCCTCCACTCATTTTATATATTAATTAGAGGCAGCCCCTCTAATTGCATGACGAGGTCACCCCTCTAAGTATTCATGCACATTGATATAACATGATATATATGGGCTCCGGGCATATTTAAAATACAGATTTTCAAGATAAAATAAACATAAGTCTTTTCAGAACATAAAACCAGTCTTATAAGCTTAAACCAGGTTTTCCAGGACTTACATTATTCCGCTACACTATCATTTCATACTTTCATTTCATTCTTTATTTATGTTTATGCTATCATGTCATTTTCATTACATGTGTTCACTGAGCGTATTGCTCAGCCGTTACTTTCCTTTCTATGTCCCAAAACGACAAGTACCCATGGATAGACTCCAACATTTGGAGGACGTGCATAGGATGGAAGTTTCCTTAGACTTCTTCTCCTTTTGACTTCTTATACTTATGCTTATTTGGACACCTGTTTGGTCCTTCTCAATTCATTTATTTTATTATGTTTTGGGCTTATGTTTGGGAACCGATTTTTGATTCCGGTTTTCCCTTTTGGTCATGTATGTTTGTACATATCACCTTGCATGTTTTGATGACACGCCATAATTATCCTTTGATATTTTATTTATCAAAATGGGGTGTTACATGAACAATCAATGAATTCAATGACTGATGTAAAACGAAGATTGGAGATTTTTTTGGTTTCCAGTTGGGTGCTTTTCCTTGGTTATATGATGTTCTAGGCTATGTATGGCATTTGATGTGCTTAACTATGTTCTGGGATTAAATGAACTTTGCACATTACCCAATATGTGTTGAAAGGGTAATTAGTTTTGATGTAATGAATATTCAATGAAACCAAGTTATGTTTCATATCTAAGTTCATTGATATAACAAGTTATATCATACATCAAGCATAAAAGAGTAACATGAGACAAGAGTAACATGAGACAAACATATGTAGTAGTAAAATGTTCACATCATGTGACAATATCATACATGAAACAAGTTATACTTGTTATAATAAAAATGCACATAGTAATGTGACACATATAATTTTTAAATACTAAAGTTTTGAACTAACAAGATAATAAAAACAAACACATAACATCATATATTAAGGCAAACAACAAAATGGCATAACTACTTTGTTGAAGTTAGTCTAGCAACAGTTTTCTTTATTCTTCTAAAATGACTTGAACTTGAAGGCCCTTGTTGAGTTGCACTTGAGGGACCTGGTTGAGTTGCACTTGCAGGAGCACTTGCTCTATTAACACCAACATCTTGTTGAGTTGCAGCTGCACTACTAACACTATCATGTGTAGTAGCACCAACTGCTCTACCCCCACCAGCCTTAGAACAACCTCTTTTGTTGTGTCCTTTAACCTTGCAATCGAAACATGTTACAGTTGATCCCTTCTTGGACAACTTAACACCTTTGACAATCTCTTCTAGTTCAACAACATTATTCTTCCTCTTTTTAGGTGGGTTTATTCAAATGTGATGAAAAAATAATGGGTGGGTAGGTTTATTCAATTGTTGGGTGTGGTAAAAAGACAAGAAACCCCTCGTGTGTTAGGCACATGTTTTCATATTTAACAGACACTTCACGACGTTAGAATCCAGAGACAACATATGCACGATCTAAGCATTTATGGAACATTTTGGGATGATTTCTGTAATTTGTCTAAAGTTTAGGGACGATTTTTGCAATTCTCTCTAATATAATATAATCCTAGATTAGTAAAGTTAAAGAATAAATTTCAATTTTGGTCCCTGATGTTTGACTAAATTGCATATGTAGCCTCTATCTTTACGAAATTGCAATAATCATCCCTATTTTCATGTTTGGTCTTTAGGTAAAGACTGAATCTACAATTTAGCCAAACATCAAGGACCAAAATTACAATTTAAAAGGACCAAAACTGCAATGCAAACTTGAAAATAAGGACGTTTACTGCAATTTTGTAAAGATAAAGACTGATTCTACAATTTGGCCAAACCACAGGGACCAAAAATGCAATTTACTCAAAATAAAATAAACGAAAGACACGAGGCAAACATGTTTTGTTCTTTTTCGGTTTGTTCCAACTAGAAACACAGTTACAAATCAAAACGTTTGTACACGCAATATATCCCACGGTGACACGCAGCTATTAACACCACCTCAACGAATTCTCATAGATCTGGTTAGTTTTGTATTAATAATTTAAAACCCTTTTAATATTCCAGTGATTTTGATTATATTTACATTGTGATATATGATTTGCTTTAATTTTCCTATCAATTTGAATACTTAAATTACACCTGTTAGGCTGTTATACATTGCTACTTTAGATGATTTAGAGAGATTTGTCTTCTTTTGCGACATCACTGTTAGATTTCGTTGTTTTTTTGGAGATTGTCGTGCCTTTTTTTTTTGTTTGCGCCGAGCATTGTTCTCCTTCTGGTTTAGGCGACTTTCGTTAAGCCGTATTAGAAGATGAATTAGTCATCTCCTGGTTTATTGAGCGGTTTTGGTTATAGATTTGGTACGTGAATCATGAAAAAGTTGTATAAATGTAACGAACTTCCGTAAAGTGTTCCAATCTGCACATTTTCATCACGTGTCACGTTATAAATGTAACCACGTGTCTGACTTTATCAAAATGCGCATAGTGGAACACTTTATGGAAGTTTGTTACATTTGCGACAGTGAAGAAAGTTTGTTGCTATTCTACGACTAAAACCCTTATTAAACACACAACTATGTATGCAAGGAAAACCTTCTTCAGAAGCAACCAATGTATCCCATAAACATTTTAGTTTGTGCTAATAATTATCTCAACACTGCGGTCGGTCTTGTTGTTTTAATCGTATAGATTGTAGATCTGACATGGTTAGTTTATGACGATCTAACCGGGAGTGATGTTCCAAAAAAGCGTATGTCATTTGAGATTATGATCCCGTTGATTGTGAATGGAAGAATTTCAGTAAAGATGTATTACCATATATTGCAAAACAAAGCTGATTAATCGCCGCCTAGGCGCTACAAGGCTACCAACCTTTCCGTGGCTGATTAATCGGTCAAACAATAAGTCAACCATGGTTAACGGCGGTCAAAGACGGCCAATGGTGGTCAAACTTGCTGAAAACATGCAAATCTTAATAGAAATACCCAAAACTCGACGTGAACATGTTTTAATCAGTTATGGTAGTTTTTTATATCTATTATATGTTGGTTTTAAGGAAAATCGTGCCGAAATACACAAAACTCGCTGAAAATACCCAAAACTTGCCAAAAATGGCAATACGATTAATCCCTGATTAATCCCGCCTAGACCGATCACAAGCTACAAGGATGTCGACCGCCCGGCTACTGATTCACGATTTTTGCAACCTTACTTTATTTTTAAGAACATGATGAATTAGGAATTTTAATGTTATTGTATCTAAACTGTTATGATGCACAAGGTATACAAGTTACAACAACCTTCTAGAAGATTATATTATGTATCAGCTTAGTTTCCACGAGTTGCGTTACATTACCTTTTACATGTTATTTGTAGTTTCTTGACCTTTTGCCATTTGATGGTTTGAGTTGTGTCGAGTATTGGCTTGTAGTATCTTTGGCCTTAGAGATCTGCCTATAGAACTACTATGAATAAGTTTGATTTGAGTGCTTATATGCGCTTTTTAACTATAAGATAGACAATACTGGCTTTATTCAGATTGCTGGAGCCAGTTCTCCACTATTCAATAACAATTCTAAATCGTCTCAGGATTGATTTAGATGACTAAAACTTTTCAGTATTTTCATTATCAAGACGAGGTTGATCAACATTTAATGGAGTTGTAATCTAAGAGGTTCTAAAGGAGAGATATATAATGTTTTTTGTATATATAGTCGAGAAGACATGCTGTTGTTGTAACATTACCAGGAATAAAATGACCGATCATGCTTTTCGGTCAACATGTTTCGTATACATTAATACGTCATAGTTATAGCACTACAGCACTCAAATCCAATGATTAATCTGTTTCACTATGCCAGAGTCGATGATAATTGTTATTTGTTCCTTTCCGTCAATGAAATATTAGGTGGTTTAGACTACCGAGTAATGAGGAGCATTAAGTGCTTAATTACAGTAATTACATGATTCAAACTCCACTTTTAATACAGCACTAGAGATGGTAATTGAATTGGAGTTTTAAAAGATATGATTATACAGCTAGCTGATCTTAACTTCTAAGACCAAAACATTACATGTGTATAAGCCAATTTTTTGAAATTCTCATTTTTTTTCAGATCTTATTGACGATCATATCCTTGGAATAAAAATAAAATCTGCTATCTCAGCATACCATCGACATGTCTTCTGCTCAGGATCCATTTTATATTGTGAAGGAAGAAATTCAAGACTCTGTAAGTCATCTTTAAGCTTCATTTTTGTCGTAAATGATTCTTAGTGTACTGATTGACCATTGATGAGTGTCTTCTTTTTTTAGGTCAATACATTGCAAGCTACTTTTCGCCAATGGGAACATATCCCTGTAGCCAGTGGAGAGCAAACCCGACTCACAAAAGAACTTCTTTCCAATTGTGATAGCATTGAATGGCAGGTACGCATCTCAAACATTATAAACTGAATCCAATTTTGACTGTTTTCGTAAAGATCGATACTTGGGGTCTGAATATGTATTTTACTGATAGGAAGGTGGATGAGTTAGAAAAGGCTATATCTGTAGCAGCTAGAGACCCATTGTTATACGGAATCGATCAAGCAGAACTTGAAAGAAGGAGCAAATGGACAAAAAATACACGAACTCAAGTAATACAACTGCATATTGTATTCCTTGATTTTAAAGGATTTCTTTACATAACATACAAATGTACCTTCTATTTGTCCCGTTCTAGTCGTAGCTTTTTGGTGTATATCTGGAGTCATTAAGATGGTTTTGTGTCCTGTTGGAGTCACTGAAATACGGCCGCAGTTTAGACTTAAAGGGGATACTAGGCCATCTATTAATGACTCGGGTGTGCAAACAAAAAGTACGATCTGTCCTTTTTTTACATAAAATTTCCCATCATTTTGTCCTTTTCTTTATCAGGCTATTGTTGATATAAGCATATTGGGTCTCTCTATTGAACAGGTGAGCAATGTTAAGACGACGGTGACTGGTGCGGGCTCTTTTGCTTTCAGTGGGATGCGTCAAGAACTAATGAGGGTACCAAGCCCTCGTCACACAGATAAGGCCAGCCGTTACGTTGCTAAAGACAACGACGATTTCATATCTTCAGAATCTGACCGACAGATGCTTTTGATTAGGTAGCCTCAATATTGTCTCTACCTCTATAGTTCCATACTCTTCTATTTGGACGCATTTGAAGAACTTGAGTGTCAATTGCTACTTTTAGGCGGCAAGATGAAGAGTTGGATGAGCTGAGTGCAAGTGTTGGGAGGATTGGATCTGTTGTGCTCACCATACACGATGAACTTCGTTCGCAGGTACTATTATCTATACTGCAAGTCATTCTGGTTATTCTCTTTGCAGTGATAACTAGTTATTCGAAGTCACTTCCATCTTATATATTAAGCCCTGATACTCCTACAGGATAAACTTTTAGATGAATTGGGTACAGAGATGGATAGTACAACCAATCGTCTTGATTTTGTTCAGGTTAGTCTATTTAGTCTTATCTCATAGCGACAGTGTGAACACTAGACTCTCTTGATCTAACTAGTTAAACAGTTGAATTGACAAAAAAAGAGATACTCAAATGGATCAAAACTTTGTTTAAAGTATATTGCAAATGCAATTTTTTTTACATCATTATATTTAGTAAAGTTAGTTTCCTACAAATAATCACAATACTTGTTTTCATAGTTGACGTACTAATAATCTTGTACGGCCTGTACATATAGTAATCCATTTTGATCCTATCGAAACTCTCAAACCATCCCCATTTCTAGCGAACACCATACCTGAATGTGTTAAATGCTTCATGTCACATAATAATTATCATATTCAAATTGTTGCAGAAAAAGGTGGCAGTGGTTATGAAGAAGGCTAGTGCGAAGGGTCAGATGATGATGATCTGTTTTTTAATCATTCTGTTTGTTGTGTTATTTGTGCTGGTTTTCTTCACATAGGCTTATTCAGGGTAGAAGTTCGTTTTTCCAGGAGCTTTCTTTATAGAAGAATTTCGGTTTTGAAAATAAGCACGCGTGTTTGAATTCTTATGCACTAGATCTTGTAAATTTGAGCAAAATTTGAGATTAGATGTTATGCATATGTCCAATATTAGGAGATGATGGCAATATTGACCAATTTACTTATGAATGGATCAATTTGAGATATTGTTATGTGTTACTGCCATAAATTATTGTTAATTTTATGGAAAGTGGACAACAATCTTAATCTAATTCGAATGGATGTTTCAATCACGTTTGACACAATTGAACAGAAAGTATCTGGATCAACTTGTGCCAGCCTGTTTCAAGTTTAATCAAAACCTGATGACCAGTTGCCAACACAGTCAGTTCCATGCTTCCACTCTTCTGTTCAGTTTTATCAAACCCTATGGTTCGGTTCTTGGTTCTTAATTTTATCAAAATTTTGGTTCCCGGTTCCATTGGTTCGAGTTCCGGTTCCACCACATTCACACACACCACACACAATCATAAAAACACACATTAATCTCTTCTTTCTTCTATTTCGGTACCCAGAAACACACAGTATATACATAAAAACAAGAACGAAAGGGAAAAACAAAAATTTGACTCCTTCCTCGTTGCTTCACCGTCTGGGTGACGAGGTCGCGACGAGCACCAGCGAGGTACAACGAGGTCGCCACCTCAACCCGACGAGCACTTCTGCTCCACCACACCCTCCTCTCTTAAAGAGAACAAAGAGGTTTTCATGTGAGCATGTAACCAGATGTTCAAAAGAAATTGAGCCCACAACTCATCCCATTAAGAGTAGGGGTGCAATCGAGTCAAGCCGAGCTCAAGCTTAATAAGGCTTGAGCTTGGCTTGAAACAAAATTTGTAGGCTTGAGTTTGGCTTGATAGCTTGTCAAGCTTTAACAATCCAGACTTGAGCTTGACTTGATAAGGTTTGATAAAAGCTTGAGCTTAGCTTGAAAAGCTTGAATGTCTATAAATTTAATTTTTTTATAATAAAACTCATCGAAAAACATATGTATAAAATAAGAAAAAACAAAAATCATTACTTAAAACAAATTTAATTTATTTAACATTTAATAAAGCTAATAATAACATCATCGTACAATCTTGGTTTCAAAATATGTTTTGCGCTCCAAGACGATTAAGGTCTCAAAGGTCATTACATGATATGAATGCGAGCGCAGTTTAGACACGTTGCGTTTGATATTAAGAAGAACAAAAAAAGTATTTACACACATGTTGTATTCTACCAAGTACCGAGTAAATGCAATAATTAAATTTATAAAAATAATGAATTATTTAAAATACAAAGAACCAATATATAAATTTAATCAGAATTAAAAGTTCTTTTAAAATATGTTATTTATTTATAAAATTAGCCTTTAAAATTAGGTTAATATTCAAATTAATACATAGTTGCTTATATAAATTCATCATAAAAACATATTTTAATAGAGCTTGAAAATCTTAATAATAATTCGAGCCGAGCTATCAAAAGCTTGAATTTGAGCTTGAGCTTGATATAGTTTCGAGCTATTTTTTAGGCTTGAGCTTGATAAAAGCTTGGCTTGATCGAGCCAAGCTCAAGCTCGAGCTCGAGTTGCTTGATAAAAGCTTGGCTTGATTACAGCCCTAATTAAGAGACAAAAAAAAAGTAAACACCCTCTAAGTCTGGCCTAGAAAAAAAAAGCAAAACCCAACATCCGCAAATACTTATACCCAAAGATAGAAAAAGAAAAAAAAGCATGAAAAAGATGCATCTTCTGTGATGAAGCTAGAAATTGCATATCAAGCGAGATAGCACACTAACCAAATGCCTATTTTTTTGAATGACTGTTGGTGAAACAGAGTTTCATCATGTCACCTTGTGCACTAAGACACGACGTCCCGAGTTCAAAACCTCTCCAAAAATAATAACTACCCTTTGCTTAGCCATTCAGTTTCCATAAAGGGCTTCAAGGCATCAACACATGAGAGCTATATAACCCATGCATCAATCCAACTAAGCTAGACATCATTTGGAAACAAAATGTCTATATTGTTGGTGTGTATATGTCCCACCGGAGTAAAAAAATCAACAGCCTAACTACGTACAATGATTGGTTACCGGATAACACTTGAAGTCGTGTAATCACTTTCCAAAGAAGATTATTCAACCCTACGCCTAGGTTAACATGAATACCTCATTGGGATAAAACCAATTGTTTGTTCTTGTTTTAGGCACAAATCAAGAACTTTACGCGTTCAAGTGTTTTGTTTCTCTGTAGGTCTTCTCATGCAAGTGTAACCCTATTTATAGAGATAAAATTTCGAAGAATGTAACTCAAGGTCAAAGGAATTATGGGCATTAACCGGCCAATTAATCTCATAATTTTCTACATGAAAAAGCATAGTGGTTACATGATCGTAATCATGGTCGTTAAGTTAATCTAAAACCACTCAATAAACGGTCAAAGAGGTTACAAAGATTTATAGCTATGTTAAGTGTTTATTAGCATGTGTTTCATCAGTGTTGTTGATACCCACTGTTGACACACAGTGATGAACAACTTACCCGTTGATGAAACTGATGAATACAACCATTAGAAAAACCACTATATTGAGTCCAGGGAAGTCAGAGACTTAATGAGTGTACACTCCGTACCTCCAAACCCATCTACAAGTCTGACTCGATCTCACAATTGCACTAAATTTTCAACAATCCTCCCCAATTTAGTACAATTTCTTTTGCATCAGAATCAACTTTAACAAAACAAGTGCATAAATGAAAATGTACCGAGGATTGAATTTCCATCTTAATACATCACTTCAAATATTCGAGAATCGGGTGGTTCTAAGAATTGAACCCTTCAACTACTTTGAATACTTGAAGATGAAATACACAAAAGTTTTCAAACACTTAAACGTTTTGACACCATACAAGACGTGTGTCCATATCCAATTCTTAAATGTTGTAAGAGCCAAATTCCATGTTCCTTGAGGCGGGGAAACCTCAAAATTTACACAGGTGGTTCCTCTTTAGTTCATGCTCATGCTTTAGCATTTTTCAAAGAAATTAACCATTGAGAAGTTTACAACTTCAACCTCCTTTCAGAAGGCACAACACATCCTTGGGATGATATGTAAAACAGGTGCTTCAATCCCCTGAATGTTCAGATTTCCACATTTAACTCAACTCCCAAGTTTCTTTAGGAGGGAGTTGGGTGTCCTAGCATTCAGTGACTAGTTTGGATTTTTAACCCATACCTTTAGCCAACTTTATAACCAATTCTCTAGCCAATCCCTTCGTCAAGTGATCAACTGAGTTTTATTGAGACCTCACAAACTCTATTGAAATCACCCCATTCATGATCAACTCACGAATCATGTTATGTCTGACACCCAAGTATTTAGACTTACCATTGTACATTTGACTATATGCCTTAGCCAATGTAGCTATAGTATCAAAACAGATAGAAATGGGTGCCATAGGTTTGACCCACAATAGAATCTCAAGAAGAAAGTTTCTTAATTATTCAGCTTCTTTACCAGCAGCTACTAAAGCCACAAACGTAGACTCCATTGTTGAACAAGTAATGCAAGTTTGCTTCTTGGATGCCCAAGAAATTGCACCACCACCAAGAAGAATACCCAACCACTTGTGGATGAATTATCCTCAGTATTGCTAATCCAACTTGCATTAGTGTAACCTTCCAACACTGAAAGATATTCAGTATATGACAAACTATAATCCATTGTTCCTTTCAAATAATTCAGTACCCTATGAATAGCTTGCCAAAGCTGAGTACTATGATTATTAGTGTACCTACTCAGTTTACCTACTAGAAATGCTTTGTCAGGCCTTGTACTAGTCATGACATACATCAAGCAACCAATCACCCTAGAGTACTCAAGCTGGGAGACAATCTGACCATTCTTAGGCATCTGTTTCTCACTTGTATCCATAGGTGTACTCACTAGAGTACAATCAAAGTGATTGAATTTCTTCTAGACCTTCTCAATATAATGAGATTGAGAAATCATAATACCATCACTTTCATGTTTAATCCTTATGCCATGGATAACATCATCCTCTCCCATGGAGAACTTAGATGGCAAAAAATCTTTTGTCAAGTCAACCTGAACTTGATCAGTACCAAAGATTAGCATGTCATCAACATATAGGCAAATGATGACTCATTTACCAAATTCATCAAATTTGCTATATACACATTTTTCAGCTTGATTAAGTAAATAACCATTAGACAAAACTATTTCATCAAACTTTTGATGCCATTGCTTAGGTGCTTGCTTTAGTCCATATAAGGACTTAATTAGTTTACACACCTTAGTTTCATGACCAGACATGATGAACCTTGAGGTTGGTTCATATAAACCTCCTCATCCAAATCACCATTCAAGAATGATGTCTTCACATCCATCTAATGAATAATCAGATTGTGAATTGATGGAAAAGCAATCAACATGCTTATGGCATTGATACGTGCTACTGGAGCATAAGTATAAAAATAGTCTATCCCTGACTTTTTCCTAAAGCCTTGAATGACTAAGCTTGCCTTGAATTTTTCAATAGTTCCATCTACCTTCATCTTTATTTTGAAGATCCATTTGCACCCAAGTGGATTGCAACTTGAAGGTAGATCAACCAACACCCAAGTGTTGTTTCCATGATGGAATCCATCTCATCATTGATTGCTTCTTTCCAGAAAGCAACATCTTGAGACTTCATTTCTTTATCAAATATTTTGGGATCATCCTCAACATTAAACCAATAGTAGTATTGGTCAAATACCTCATCCCTTGTCCCTTCAACAAATTATAGTTGAAACTCAGGCCCAAAATTCCCTAGAGTCCTATGCCTTGTGCTTCTTCTAAGCTCAGGCTCAGGTTGCTGAACCAGAACCTCATTAGTGACCCTTTCAGGTTCCACTGAAGCACCAATATGCTCAGCTTCAGTAGGAGTCATGAGGCTTGGTCTAGGGACTGATGAGAACCTAGTCTCATCAAAGTTAGCATCTCTTGATTTAATGATTGAGTTTATAGAACTGAATCATTAGGTTCAATAACATGGAACCTATAAGCCTTGGAATTCTTAACATATTCAACAAAGATGCATTCAATGCGTCTTTCATCCAAGTTTTTCACCTTTGAATAATGGAGTCTTACAACAACCCTACAACCCCAAACCTTTAGATAGTTCAAGTTTGGTTTCCTTTTAGTCCAGAGTTCATAAGGGGAAGTCTTGTTCCTTTTTTGGGAACCCTATTTAATAAATAGCAAGGTGTTAACATAACTTCAACCCAGAACCCTTGGCGCAGTCCTGAATAGGACAACATGGAGTTAACCATTTCCTTCAGTACATAATTTTTCCTTTTAGATGTACCATTTTGTTGTGGGGTATAGGGGACAGTCGTTTCATTCATTATTCCAACAAACTGAAAGTAGAAAGTATCCATGTACTCACCTCCCCCATCAGTCCTAATATTTTAATTTGGACTCCTTGTTGTAATTCAAATTCAGTTTTAAATACTTTCTTTATCTAATACTTCATTCTTAGTATGTAACAAATAAACATAGCAAAACCTTGAATCATCATTAATAAATGTTACCAAGTATTTTTATTCCCTAATGAGGGAGTAGCATGAAATCACATAGATCACTATGGATTAGCTCCAAAACTTTACTTTCACGTTTTACATTCTGTTTCTTAGTAATTTTCTTTAGTATGCAAGTCTGACACTTAGCAATGTCCATGTCAAAGGCTGGAATAAACCTATCCTTAGACATATCTTGCATCTTCTTATAGTGGACATGGCCTATCCTAACATGCCATAGTGATGACTTATTCAGTTTAGCGATAGACATCAGGACTGAACCAATATTCATACTAGCAGTACTAACTAAGTTAGTATTGTTAGTTATCTCAGAATCAATATTAAGCCTGAACATTTGATACAAACAGCCAAAACCAAGAAACACACTATGTTTAGATAAAACAAATTTATTAGATTAAGTCACTTGTTTATAACCATAATTATTCAAGACACCACTAGAAACCAAGTTCTTCCTAATATTAGGAACATGCAAAACATTAAACAAGGAAACAATCTTTTTAGAACTAAATCTAGGATCTATGTAGAAACTAGAAAGGAGGTTGAATAGTTTTTTAAATTTACTTGTTAAATGTGGGTTTTTTAAAAATCCTTTCCAAAAACTTAGACTTGAGCAAATATGTGAAATCTTCTTATACACAATATGGACAAGGGATAGTGAAACTAAACTAATAATCACAAGTATATGCAAGTAAAGAATAATGAATGTAAAGAGATAAGGTAAAGAAAGATCAAAACAAACACCAAGGATTTATAGTGGTTCGGCAACGAAGCTCACTCTTCGTCCCTACTCCACTCCCCGAGTACTCCTTACTTGAGAGTTCACTAATCAACAAGCTCATTAAGGTGGAGAAACCGTACACGTCGCTTAACTAATTTTCGACTCTAAGCTAAAAGTCGAGCCCTAATCTTAGCTAGGACCAATCTACACCAATATAATTTAAGGACTAAGTATTAACCACACAACATACACAACTTACAAATAGCCCAACTATTTGGATCTTCACAACAACACAACTTCTAAATAACACAACTACAACAACACAAGAATGAATAAATAAAACTTGATGTTCAATAGATCTTGAGGTAGACTCAACACTTGAAGGATGCAAGTTTCCTTCTATTTTCACTTGAAGAGGAAGAGATGGGAGGCGAAAGATTAACTTCTAAACAAGTAGTAATCAACTAAATAACCAAGGTTTTGAATGATTTAAGAAGTATGATTGAATCTATAAATTTGTATGCAAAAGAGGTGAAGAGAAAATCTGAGAATGGTCCACTATTTATAAGACAAAAGCCCAACGGCTATTTCTGAGCGCGGTTCCTTATTGGTGCCCGCGGTTTAAGGAGCCGCATATGCATTTAAGGAACCATGGGAGTAGACTCCGTGCCCTTTTTTCTTTTAGTGTGGTAGTCACATCTGGTGAAATGTTTATCCCCAAGGGATATTCCTGAACCATATGGAATATGCCATTTTCCAATTTTCAAATATTTAATTTAATAAAACATTTTCTTAAAAATAAAGTTTAATAAAAAACTTTGTCACATTTAATAAAAGGTGAGTATTAAGAAAACTTAAATCCTTGACCACTTAGTTAAGATGACAACTTGTTTGTTCATACATTAAGTGATAATGGTTGAAATGAAAAATACTTAAACTCAATAATTTATTTTTCGTTGTTTTCGTAAATGCTTGTTTTTATATATTGTCGTAATCAAAACAAAGCGAGACCAAAAAATACAAGTAACGTTTTTAGGCATCATTAGATTAACAATCTACATAACCACGTCCATGCACTAAGGTTGTTGACTCATTTCCCAAGTGAAGAATAATAGATCCATCATTCATTGACTCATAAGTCTTGAACCAACATCTATCTTCACACACATGAACAGTTACTCCAGAGTCAACCCACCACGCAACATCATCATCCTGCATAAAATAAGCCTCAAATACAGATGTAACATAATAAACCTGAAGAGATTTATTAAACATACTATGACCTTTCTGTGTTTTGTTAGACCCAATCATTGATCCGTTTGTGCCTGATCCATTAGCTTTGCTGCCAATACCAACACCTTTGCAATCCCTTTTCAAGTGTCCAGGTTTCCCGCACTTCCAACAAGTCACCGAGAACTTCTTGTTAGGATTAGCCTTGGTGTTATCTTGATGCTTACGTTTTCCCTTATTGTCATTGCACATGGAGGAGTTGTTATGCTCCACCATATTGAAAACAGATGAACCAACAACATTGTTGCATTTTGTCTTGTCATTATCCTGCACCTTGAGAGACTCCTCAATGCGTAGATGACTGCCCAACTCAACAAGAGTTAGATCCTCCTTCTTATGTTTCAAGGTGTGGTTGAAATATTTCTAAGAAGGAGGTAGTTTATCAATGACACAAGAGACCTAAATGGTCTCATCCATGTGCATATATATGATGTTGTGTAATACCAAGTGTACCAAGAAGTTCATTGTATTGTTCCATGACTGGTAATGAATCAGTCATTTTGTAATTTGTAAAATCACTCACAAGGAACTTCTTACTTGATGCATCCTCAGTCATATATTTGACTTCCAAGGAATCTCATAGTTCTTTATGTAGGATCGTGTTTTCTAAGGATTAAGCATGTATGAATTATCTATTGAGATGGATGGATAAATGGAAGAACTTAGAGAAAGAAGGGTAGAGAAAGAAAGGAGAGAAAGAGAGGAATGATTGATTAAGGTGAAATATGTGTAAACATGAATGACCAACCCCTCCTAACATGCTAGGAGGGGGTATATATAGCCCACCCTACATGTGGGCTATATGGGCTATATTGGATCACGAGCCCAATATCATTGGAGTGACCGATCCTTTCTAAATACGTAAAAACGTATTTCCAACAATCTCCCCCAAAGGGAGGTCACTCCAAGTTACAATGTACTAAATAGTCTATAGCTCGTGATCTATGCTAACAATGATGTGACCGAGACTTTCCTTGGAAAAACGTACTTCCAACAATCTCCCCCAAAAGGGAGGTCACACCATTTTACAAAATCTTAAACCTAGCATACTATGCTTGAGTCTTCGATCTTGTTCTTGTGAATATGCTGATGAGATCTTTGACTTTGGTCTTGAACATGTGTCCTTGCTTTGACCTTGTGCATTCATCACTTGTGATATTTGCCTCCTCGTGACTTCATGTTCCACATACTTATACTTTTATAAATTCTTTAAAGCTCCAGAGTTTGATACAGCGGAAGACTTGACTTTTAGACTTTCTTGAATTTGTTGAAGTATTAAGTGCATACAGTATAAGCATGTGGTGACAACTTCTTCTGGATTGTACACCCCAATGCCACCTTCTTGTTACGCTGCATAAGACAGTTAGCAACAAAACATATACACGGATGAAATGGCCTTGAACATTTCATTCTAATTCGGTAGCATTTTACCTTCGGTCGGTGAAGACCGTTGGACGATATAAAATATCGTACTTGTGAGAGGTAGTTTCAATTAAGAACCTCCTTGACAAGATTTCGCGGGTACACCCGTTCTCTTTATTCGACTGTCCAAAGCTGACTGCGAACATAAAGAGTGAATCATTTGGATAATAATATCCGCATGATTTGAAGCCGTCAATTCATGTTCCTGGAACAAGTGAATTTCAATTAAGAACCGCACCATCGTTGCTTTCCAGTTGTCACGAGCTTAATTCGTATAGAATCTTGCAAGTTACCTACCAAGTGCTGTTAGAGGTTAACACTAGAAGGATTTCCACTCATCACTGTGAACACTAAGGTATCACTCTGAGTGTTCTAGCAAGATCACTAAGATACTGCGTAGAGGCCTGGAACGTGTTTAAATTCATTTAAGAATTAAACCACTGTTGCTTTCCAGTTATCACAAGTTTGATTCATAAAGAATCGCACAAGTCACTTGATGTTGATTATTTGTACACTTTTGTTTTAGGAAAAACAAAGCGACAAAAGCGGGTAAGTATTAAGTATCACGTTTTGTGAAAAACGCAAATACTCGTCGTTGAGTTCGTTCTCGAGGAGGTATGGTGTTTAGCCAACAATTATAGACGTTATTTATTTCGAGTTATTACGCTTATGGAAAGACGAAAAGAAAATAAGACGGAGACGGATTACGCTCAAAACGGACGAAAACGCGTACGCGCACGAACAAAAAAACGCGACCCAACGAAAAAATTCGCCTAAAAAATAATTAAAAATTCCTAAAAAGTTCTAAAAATCCTAATTAAGAAAAATATATAAACAAAAAAAATTTGAAAGCTTAATTAATTTATACTAATTTTTAAAGTTAATTAAAAACCTAAAAACTAAAATTAACTAAGAAAAGTCAAAATTCAAACTTTATTATTTGTAACCTAAAATATATCTAATAAAAGCTAAAAAACATTTTTTGAAAATTTAAAAGTACTTTTAACTATTTTTAAAGACTTATCTCAAATTTAAAAATAAAATAATCCTAGAAAATGAAATGATAAAAAGAAAAATTATAAAATTTAAACTATACAAAAGCAAATTTATTTTTCCTACATCTTAAATGACAAAAGAAAATTTTAGAAAAAAGAATTATAGTTTTTAGACTTTTATTTTTTATTATGAATTAAATACGATTTAAACTAACTAAATGATTTAAAAATATTAAATGATTTTATAAAAATCTGAATAAATTATTAAAAGAGATAAACACTATTTAAAAGCTAGGAAAAATAAAAGATGAGAACAATAAGCCCGAATAAGCTGCCTAATAAGCTACGAAAAGCTACCTATTTTATATAACAAAAATAAAAATTAAAAGGGTTTAAATAAAACAAAGTGTAAACATATAACAAAAAAGTGTGGTAGCATAGATGGTTGGAAGGCTGGAAGTTACGTTTGTTTGCTCCCTGAGGTCAGGGGTTCGAGACTTCTTGGCTGCCAGTAATGTGTTAAGTGTTGCGTCTGATTGTGTGCAGAGGTCTGGGGTTCGAGCCCCCTGCTTGACAGATTTTGCACAGTTTATCTTTTTATATTTAGACTTTCTGTTGGAAAGAAAAAAAAATGTATAAAAGGAAAATGAGAAGTAGTCTAAATCAAAAGCATTATGAGGCCAAATGGTTTGTTGATGGAGTGTTATGTTTGAAGTGTTTGTGAGGTCAGGGGTTCTAGTCCCACCTTGCAATTTTTGACTGAATTTTTTTGGTAGAAAGTCCTAATTTTGCAGTAACACAAGATTATGCCTCCTTCCTCCCAATTCTTACGTGACACTTTTTTCTGTCACAAAACTGTCACAAGTCTAAGTTCTCCTCCGTCCCATCCTTTATATGACACATTTTTAATCACAAAACTGTCACAAATTCAACTTTCCTCTCACAGACCTCTTTTTTTCGGTATTCTTTGTTTTTTTCTATCTATTTCGTGTTCTTTCCTTGGTATTGGTACAAGGGGCACCCCCACAACCAGTTGGGTTGTGGGGAGTCGAATAAATACTAAAAACATAAGTTACTTCACAAAAATCAACCACAATCACCCCTATGACAGTCACTGATACAAATTTGAAGTCTGATGAAAAGTATGTTGAAGCAGTTGGTAATTTGATGAGTTTTAACAGGCCAAAACTCTCTCAATTCACTCAAAAACTTCCCTAAACCAGTACTCAGTCCTAGATTGAGGGATACACTAGCCAATTACCAAATTCCAAGTTGTAAAGACCAAAATCAAACCTAAAGAGTGAATGACTGATTTTTTCCACAAATAACTTGCAACTTTTACTTCAAAACCTATCACACTTAGACCAAAACACTGACATAACAAAATTTTAATAAAATGAGTATGTTCAAACTGATTTTAAACCAAAAGCTTTTCACCAATTTTATTTTAAGCCTAAATCCAAACACCCCCTTAAAAACAAAAAATGAAATTTAACTAAGTGATTGAGTTCAAACTTGCACCAAGATCATTCTAACCTATCCTAACACGTTTACAATCAACAAATACACAATATCAAGCATTAGATCTACCATCCTACATCTTTGTTCAAAAATTCATAACACACAATTTCCAACAAGTATAGAGGGTTTACGAGTATTTTACCTTGTGAGCTTACATCCAAGCATCACAAAGGCAAGCTTATGCCTTCTCCATCAAGCAGGAGGCTTGAGCTTATGGGATTTAGGAAGAAGCTGTTGGTATGTGAAGAATATGATAAAGATGAACTATCAAAAGACCACAATCACCCAATATGCTCAATTTGTGTACCTGTTAAAACCAATAAGGAAAAGAAAAGTGACCTGGTAACAGCTTATAAGATTATAAGCCTGGCTTATTAGTTAAGCCAGCTTATTCCTTATAGCTTATAAGGAAATGAACCCTTTTTGAAACTGATTTTTCTTGAAACCTAATAAAACCAAACTGAAACCTTGAAGAAATCTTGACAAGAACTTATCAAATCCAGTATACCAATACTGAAAATCCACTTTCACTTCAGTTCATTATTGGTTTCAAGATTTTGAAAGCTTTTGTCCAAATAACTTCAAGAAAACATTTTTTCTAAAAACTTCTTATAATATGCAAACTTTTCAAACCTAAATAATGAAAAGATTATACTAAGAACAAAGATATGGAAAAGGAACTCAGAATTTTGTACTTTTCAAACCTTTCATTTTCATTCATAAGTTAAGAAAAATTACAAATTCTGGAACGGGTACAAACTGAGACTAAGACTAGTATATACAAGTTTAGTAGGAAAAGAGAATCCTAAACCCTAATATTTGATCTTCCCAAAGTGCCCTAGGCATATTCCAAGGTATATGCTGATTTTGAAAATAGCTTCTGGATGATTCTTGGTGTCATGTGATGCACAGCTGTTTGTGACATGATCTCAGCCCTTCAATTTGTTGTGGTGACCACGTCATGTGATCATGGCCATAAACTTGGTCTTTCCTCTGAAAAGATGAAAGTGACGGATGTTGGTTTGGTTCCCAGCTCAGTTGGTCTCGAATATGATCACGTGGGGGTGTTCTTTGTTGGTTGGATAATGAAATGCCTTTCCCAATTTGAACAAACTCTTTGTTGATAATCCAATTGATCCTGGTATATAACTAGGGTTTATAAGAGATTTGGAGTGTGTTTGATTTGGTTAAGGGATAACAGAGATGTTTCCCTCGTTTAATTAAGGTCTGACCATTTGAGTTGGGATTTTATTATTAAACCTGTTATAACAAATGTGGGCTGGGGTGATCAGTGGTGGGCTTAGTTGATGAGTTAGGTGGATAAATGATGGGTATGGGTTTGAGTATTGGCTAAAGTGACCCCTGTTCTTTCATAAACTATGCATAGGAGGTTTAAGCAGCATAATTCCCTATTTCTTTTGTTAATCTTTCACTCACTTGTCAAATTAAGAACATGCATTTCACAAACTTTTATCAAGGACCAATAGTGCAATTTTGACACTCTCCAAGGGCTTATAATGTAATTTCTTGAAATATTAGGGACCCTATTGTGATTTTTTAGATTTACAAGGGTATAATATGACAAGTATTCAATAGTTGAGGGACCATTCTTGCCAATCTTCAAATCTTCAAGGGTATTTTTGGAAAATCACCATTCGGGTGCGGTTCATTGTGCGGCTTCGTTTCCCTGTTCATTTTTGCTTTATTCTTGTGATCTTTTTGTCTTTTTCTCGATATCCATACCCAAAATATACAACAAACGAATACAAGCATATTTTAGGGTATTTTAATGATATTTTAAGCGTTTTAAGCCCGATTTTGACGATGAGACTATGTATAATTGCAGTCTCATCACTCCCCCATACTAAACCATTTCCGTGCCCTCATGCAATGCTAGAATAAAGTATCGTAGCACCTCAAAAATTCATTTTTATGCACTTTTATTGAATAATAAACTTACTATACTACTACTTCTTGCTAGTGGCGTCTTAGACATAATATATGATTTTCATCGCAATATGGGACGTTTAGGTTCATAGAATAAGAACACGTGAATGCTTCGTTAGAAATAATTTCATCGTCCTCGATTTTCACCCAATTCCATGCCGAGCGTGTAACGAGATCATTGTCATTATAAGGTAGCAACACAATCATATCTTATGAGTGTTAATTATATACCTAAACTCCCTTATTCCTAATTGGTATCTCTTATATTTTATTCTGTCTTAATGATCACGAGGATACATCATTGACTTATGCGTGAATAGAGATTATGTTCAAAAATAGACTCTTAACGGTGTAACCAAAATCATCGAATTAATAATTCACCCTAATAAACAACGATGTCAAAAAATTAAGTTAACAAGAAGGATCGATAAACACAGTTTTAGAACGGTTTTGAACATGAGACTTATTACCATGACTTTTATTATCCGCCTCATTATCGGCGGTTTTATTATCGTGGTTTACCTCCATCTTTTATTCAACTTCGCCATGAAGCTTTTATTATGACTTTGGTCTTGCCCTTGTCTTTTATTATCCGCCATCATCGGTGGTTTTATTATGACTTGACGTATATCCTCACGCTAAAGCGAATTTTGGATCTTTAAACCTTTAAAGATTAAGGCTTGATTCACTTTCAATTTGAGCATAGATTTTTCGGCCTTGTGAGCTTCAAATTTTTGCTTAATTTAGGTGAGCACTTGAAATCTTATTATTGGGTGAAGCTTTTGATTATTCGGGTTGCCAATACTTCAAAACCGTGACGCTGGCGATACCTTAATGTTTTCCCAATTAATTACATGGAAGCTACTAAAACAAATTAGAAACCAACAATAGTGACTAAATCGCTAAATCAATATTTATTAACAATTTATTATGAAAGCGTGGGGAGAATAAGCTAATAATTACTACACATGAGATCGTGAAAGATTACGAGACTTATAAATAACTCTATCATTTCTCGTCCTCATTTAAGAGACTTAGCCTAAAAAGTTAAGGAATCGTAGCTAAGTGCTCAACACGCACGGTCGAGTCAAAAATTACTCTTATTCTCACCATCAGAAAACCTACATTCGTGTCTTAAACACTTATGAAAAATACGAAAAATTTTAAAATTTCGCCATTTTTAGCCTAATTTTGCAACAAAACGATAAACAAAAAGATAAACTTTGGAAAGCGTGAAGATTTAGCAAGGCAAGTATCTATTCACCCCCCATACTAAAGTTAAACATTGTCCTCAATGTTTCGAGTCTAAGGGTAGGATACCCCATACTAGAGACGTAGTCGAATGCTTAATCTAACATGAAAAGGGTGTAACCATTAAACTTAAAGCCGTTTATGAAGTGTGCTAAAAACCTAAGGTTAGAACATCAAAGGATATATCATAGATATTGAGAAATTCTTCAAAGCAAACGATGGAGTGCTCACGTAAAACGAACACGAGAGGCTCCAATCGTGAAGATAATGATCATCTAAAAACCACATCACAAACAACCACAAAACAAATGTTGGAAGGGCACAAATCCCCTCATTAGGTTAATTAAAAAGCAATAATATTTACATGGATAAGCATGGGAACTCTCCCACGAGGCACCTTGTTTTTGATAACCGAGTCAAAAGCTGGACTCAAATCCCCATAAATGTGATCATTTAGGGATTATCTTGGTTCGGTCATCTTTGGTGGGACTTACATGTAATCAAGGCCCAAAAGAAACCGATAGTAAAGGCAAAGCCTTTATACCGGGATCGAAGATCGTATCCTCACATTTTGTTGAAAATAAAACACGCAAAGCCGGAGGATACGTCTTGTAAGGAAGAAAACTCCTTACGACATAGGTAAACTCATCATATCCGAGGGGGTGGGTTGGTATACTTTGAAACAAAGGTAAAACTGAAAGAGAATCACCAAAAATAGGAGTTTCAAAATTTCCCCCCGGTTCGAAGGTAAAATCCTCACTAAAATCCTCACTCTCATCGAGAGGCGGTCTATCGGTGAACCCCTCGAGAATGGAAACGTCACAAGTAGAAAGAGGAGTCTCAACCGTTTGAGACTTCGGGTGGGTGACTAGCAAATCCGGCTCATCGAGTTTAGGATCCTTAGAATCCGCACTCTCGATGTCCTCGAATGTCTCATCAAAGAGAGGATTTACGTCACCAAAAACGAACTCGTCATAAAATTCGAATAAAGGGTTCGAAAAGATTTTAAAATCGGTATTTTGAACGTCCTCGTCGATTAGTGACTCGTCAGTACTAGCGGAAAAATCATCATCATTGAAAAGAGGGTTCAAAAAAGTCGTTGATTCTCTCCCCGAAGTGTCAATGGGAGAGACATCATCACAAGATATAGATTCACACTCACTATTGTGATTTGCCTCGTTGGAATATTCTTGGAAAAATTCATCAAGAGCAAAATCACTTACCTCATCTTCGGAGAAAACCGTAGGCTCACTTTGGATTGAAATAGGGATCTCAACACTAGGATTAGTGCTAAGATTCGTCTCCCCCATACTTAGAGAGGCATCGGTTTCCGTAGTGGGTATAGGAGTAAAAGGCTCTTCATATGAATATTTTGCCTTAGTGGTTTCGACATCGGCGTGGAAAAACGTATCGATGTGAGCAAGGCCATCGGTGGACTTCTCACATGATAAATCCATAATCTCACTCGGTGTGGGATTAGGAATAAAAGGCTCGTCACGAGACGTTGTAGCCTTGATGGTTTCAAATTGGTCCTTCGGAGGGATCTAATGCGGGTTCTCCAAAGACGTAGAAATAGTAGTAACGCGTCCCTCTAGAATTAAACTTTGATACTCTTCAAAAATCGAGGGGTCAATGATTCTCCTTAAAACCTTATCAATTTCTTCCTTTTCAAAATCACTTAACGGACTATCTTCGTCAAAATTTTGTGTATTTTGATTTTGAAAATCTTTGATAATTTCAACTTCATTAGAAAAATTAGGTTCCAAAGGGTTAACATTCATTGTTCCAACACGTGCTACGAGTTTTTCTTGTTGTTTATTTTCGAAAACATTTTCAAAAACCTCGTTAGTTGACACCCTCGTTTCCTCATCCTCGATGCTCTTTTCAACCTCTTCAACAATTAGGGTATCTTTTTTCTCCATAATTAGTTGGAAAAGCATATCAATTCGTTCATTGAAACGATTAGACCTCTCGTCGACACGACTAGAACCTAGATCATCATCGAAAATATGTTGTGGAGATGGTTGGTCAAAGTCGGAATTGTAACATGGATCAAGCTCATGGGAATTTGGAGGATCGAGATTGTATGGTGGGGCCTCAAAATTATCAAAACCAGAGTTATCGTATGAATTGGGTTCATCATAATCCATTGGTTGGCAAGAATAAGTATCGTGAGGCCCCCCACAATTGTTGCAACACGGATTTTGAGAAAAATTCGGTTCGTCGTATGGATAACCACCCCCATTGTCGTAATTGTAAACCATGTCGTGTGTTTCGTCAAAACCGGAAAATTGATTGTCGAAATACGTATTTTGGTTCATCGGTTGACAATCATACCCATAGTGAGGTTCATCTCCACAATACTCACGTGACGGTGAATATTGCGAAGATTGGTCAACGAAATTCGGATTTGGCTCGTGATTGTGACCATTTGGGTATTGAATTTGACACTCATCGTGCCAATGGGAAGGGCTTCCACAATATCGGCAATGGATAAGACGTTCTTCGTTAGAGTACAAACAATTGTTCGGATTACACGGTGGACATGCCCTAAATATTGCATAGTTGACATATTTTCCGCACCTTTCGCATACACACCATGGACAAGTCACGGAACCAAACTTTCGTCTCCCACAACCTTGGCAATGAAAATCCATGAAGAATTAAAATTTAGAGGGGTTGAGAAAAAGAATTATGAAAATAGAGTGAAAACCGAATAACCTTTTTGTGTTTTTGGTTTTTTTATTTTTTTAGAATTTTGGTGTATTACGTAGAAATTAATCTACAAAAACTATCCACTAATCAAAGTTCTCGATTAATGAATCCAAGAAGAATGAAGGTAATTACGTGAAGTAAAAACCCTCGTCGACTTTAAAACGTTGGCGGAACGCCAAAACATTTCGAGGTTCAATAATTAAAACTCACAAAAATAGATTAATAATACTTGATGTGGCAAACCCCTAATTAATCGTCACTTTCAAAATACGCACAAGCGAACGGAGAAAACGAGGCGGCGCGAAGCACTTAAGAGCCTTTTTCCTTAGGTCGTGAAATACAACCGCCTTATACCCACCTTATAGTTTGTATTTATCGAGATTAAACCAATTAAGAGTACTTATCTATTTTGCCTTTGATTTCGTTTGAATTCGAAACAACAATAGTGACCGGAACGCTCAACTATTGAGGTGCGATTTCTCGCGTATTTGGATAATTATTGTGTGTTAATTGTTCTACGTAAATACAATTTATTATGCACAATAAAAATGAAAAAACGATTTTGTGTTAACTGAATTCAATTTAACACTATTTATTTGTATGACTAATAGTATAAAAAATAAAAAGAAGTATTTACGATAAAACGTAAACACTAAAATAAACACGATAAATAAATATGGCTAAACACACCTCCCCGACAGCGGCGCCATTTTTTATGTTGATTATTTGTACACTTTTGTTTTAGGAAAAAACAAAGCGACAAAAGCGGGTAAGTATTAAGTATCACGTTTTGTGAAAAACGCAAATACTCGTCGTTGAGTTCGTTCTCGAGGAGGTATGGTGTTTAGCCAACAATTATAGACGTTATTTATTTCGAGTTATTACGCTTATGGAAAGACGAAAAGAAAAGAAAACGGAGACGGAGCACGCTCAAAACGGACGAAAACGCGTACGCGCACGAACGAAAAAACGCGACCCAACGAAAAATTTCGCCTAAAAAATAATTAAAAATTCCTAAAAAGTTCTAAAAATCCTAATTAAGAAAAATATATAAACAAAAAAATTTGAAAGCTTAAATTAATTTATACTAATTTTTAAAGTTAATTAAAAACCTAAAAACTAAAATTAACTAAAAAAAAGACAAAATTCAAACTTTATTATTTTTAACCTAAAATATATCTAATAAAAGCTAAAAAACATTTTTTGAAAATTTAAAAGTACTTTTAACTATTTTTAAAGACTTATCTCAAATTTAAAAATAAAATAATCCTAGAAAATGAAATGATAAAAAGAAAAATTATAAAATTTAAACTATACAAAAGCAAATTTATTTTTCCTACATCTTAAATGACAAAAGAAAATTTTAGAAAAAAGAATTATATTTTTTTGACTTTTGTTTTTTTATTATGAATTAAATACGATTTAAACTAATTAAATGATTTAAAAATATTAAATGATTTTATAAAAATCTTAATAAATTATTGAAAGAGCTAAACACTATTTTAAAGCTAGGAAAAATAAAAGATGAGAACAATAAGCCCGAATAAGCTGCCTAATAAGCTACGAAAAGCTACCTATGTTATATAACAAAAATAAAAATTAAAAGGGTTTAAATAAAACAAAGTGTAAACATATAACAAAAAAGTGTGGTAGCATAGATGGTTGGAAGGCTGGAAGTTGCGTTTGTTTGCTCCCGTCAGGGGTTCGAGTCTTCTTGGCTGCCAGTTTTCTGTTTTATTTCTTTTATTATAAACAAACTGTATAAAACAAAAAAGAAAGGGACACTCAACACAAACTACTAATAGAGCAGGTGGTTAATGTGTTCAGTGTTGCGTCTGATTGTGTGCAGAGGTCTGGGGTTCGAGCCCTCTACTTGACAGTTTTTGCACAGTTTATCTTTTTATATTTAGACTTTCTGTTGGAAAGAAAAAAAATGTATAAAAGGAAAATGAGAAGTAGTCTAAATCAAAAGCATTATGAGGCCAAATGGTTTGTTGATGGAGTGTTATGTTTGAAGTGTCTGTGAGGTCAGGGGTTCTAGTCCCACCTTGTAATTTTTGACTGAATTTGTTGGTAAAAAGTCCAGATTATGCCTCCTTCCTCCCAATTCTTACGTGACACTTTTTTCTGTCACAAAACTATCACAAATCTGAGTTCTCCTCCCTCCCATCCTTTATATGACACATTTTTCTATCACAAAACTGTCACAAATTCAACTTTCCTCTCACATACCTCTTTTTTTCGGTTTTCTTTGTTTTTTCTATCTATTTCATGTTCTTTCCTTGGTATTGGTACAAGGGGCACCCCCACAACCAATTGGGTTGTGGGGAGTCGAATAAATACTAAAAACACAAGTTACTTCACAAAAATCAACCACAATCACCCCTATGACAGTCACTGATACAAATTTGAAGTCTGATGAAAAGTATGCTGAAGCAGTTGGTAATTTGATGAGTTTTAACAGGCCAAAACTCTCTCAATTCACTCAAAAACTTCCCCAAACCAGTACTCAGTCCTAGATTGAGGGATACACTAGCTAATTACCAAATTCCAAGTTGTAAAGACCAAAATCAAACCTAAAGAGTGAATGACTGATTTTTTCCACAAATAACTTGCAACTTTTTCTTCAAAACCTATCACACTTAGACCAAAATACTGACATAACAAAATTTTAATAAAATGAGTATGTTCAAACTGATTTTAAACCAAAAGCTTTTCACCAATTTGATTTAAACCTAAATCCAAACACCCCCTTAAAAACAAAAAATGAAATTTAACTATGTGATTGAGTTCAAACTTGCACCAAGATCATTCTAACCTATCCTAACACGTTTACAATCAACAAATACACAATATCAAGCATTAGATCTACCATCCTACAGCTTTGTTCACAAAATTCATAACACACAATTTCCAACAAGTATAGAGGGTTTAAGAGTATTTTACCTTGTGAGCTTACATCTAAGCATCACAAAGGCAAGCTTATGCCTTCTCCATTAAGTAGGAGGCTTGAGCTTATGGGATTTAGGAAGAAACTGTTGGTATGTGAAGAATATGATGAAGATGAACTATCAAAAGACCACAATCACCCAATATGCTCAATTTGTGTACCTGTTAATACCAATAAGGAAAAGAAAAGTGACCTGGTAACAGCTTATAAGATTATAAGCCTGGCTTATTAGTTAAGCCAGCTTATTCCTTATAGCTTATAAGGAAATGAACCCTTTTTGAAACTCGTTTTTCTTGAAACCAAATAAAACCAAACTGAAACCTTGAAGAAATCTTGACAAGAACTTATCAAATCCAGTAGACCAATACTGAAAATCCACTTTCACTTCAGTTCATTATTGGTTTCAAGATTTTGAAAGCTTTTGTCCAAAAACCTTCAAGAAAACGTTTTTTCTGAAAACTTCTTATAATATGCAAACTTTTCAAACCTAAATAATGAAAGATTATACTAAGAACAAAGATATGGAAAAGGAACTCAGAATTTTGCACTTTTCAAACCTTTCATTCATAAGTTAAGAAAAATTACAAATTCTGGAACGGGTACAAACTGAGACTAAGACTAGTATATATACAAGTTTAGTAGGAAAAGAGAATCCTAAACCCTAATATTTGATCTTCCCAAAGTGCCCTAGGCATATTCCAAGGTATATGCTGATTTTGAAAATAGCTTCTGGATGATTCTTGGTGTCATGTGATGCACAGCTGTTTGTGAAATGATCTCAGCCCTTCAATTTGTTGTGGTGACCACGTCATGTGATCATGGCCATAAACTTGGTCTTTCCTCTGAAAAGATGAAAGTGACGGATGTTAGTTTGGTCCCCCAGCTCAGTTGGTCTCGAATATGATCACGTGGGGGTGTTCTTTGTTGGTCGGATAATGGAATGTCTTTCCCAATTTGAACAAACCCTTTGTTGATAATCCAATTGATCCTGGTATATAACTAGGGTTTATAGGAGATTTGGAGTGTGTTTGATTTGGTTAAGGGATAACAGAGATGTTTCCCTCGTTTAATTAAGGTCTGACCATTTGACTTGGGAAATTATTATTAAACCTGTTATAACAAATGTGGGCTGGCGTGATTAGTGGTGGGCTTAGTTGATGAGTTAGGTGGATAAATGATGGGTATGGGTTTGAGTATTGGCTAAAGTGATCCCTGTTCTTTCATAAACTATGCATAGGAGGTTTAAGCAGCATAATTCCTTATTTCTTTTGTTAATCTTTCACTCACTTGTCAAATTAAGAACATGCATTTCACAAACTTTTATCAAGGACCAATAGTGCAATTTTGACACTCTCCAAGGGCTTATAATGTAATTTCTTGAAATATTAGGGACCCTATTGTAATTTTTGAGATTTACAAGGGTATAATATGACAAGTCTTCAATAGTTGAGCGACCATTCTTGCCAATCTTCAAATCTTCAAGGCTATTTTTGGAAAATCACCATTCGGGCCCGGTTCATTGTGCAGCTTCGTTTCCCGTGTTCATTTTTGCTTTGTTCTTGTGATCTTTTTGTCTTTTTCTCAATATCCATACCTAAAATATACAACAAACAAATACAAGCATATTTTAGGGTATTTTAATGATATTTTAAGCGTTTTAAGCCCGATTTGGACGATGAGACTATGTATAATTGCAGTCTCATTTCTCATATTAAATCACGTTTTCTCCCCCATATTAAAAATATTAACCCAATCGATGTTTTTAATATCAATTGATTTAATAGCATTTTAAGAAAAATTTGGGAAGAACGATGCAAAGCCAATTATCTTCATGAATTAATCAAGCTCCCCCTCAAATTAATGAGGGTGTATTTGAAACGTAAATTAAATACATTTTAAACACAAGTGTAAGGTATTTATCACGTGCAAAGATCATATTTGATAATGTAGAACAATGATAATCTTTATGATTCAAGAGGGTTGATGTTTTCTAGAGAGAGAAACTTAGAGAGAGAAGTGAAAGAAACTATTTGTTATATATATGAGAAATAAAACAACCAACACCTCTTTCCATGGTGGAAAGAGGCTTATATACCCAAGTCCTTAATGGACTTGGGCCTCCGGCCCATGAACATGCTCATGGGTCGAGCTATTTAATAAATGTTACTAAAACACTACTACGAGCCTATAACTATATTGTTGGAGTGACCGAGACTTTCTATATACGTAAAACGTATTTCCAACAATCTCCCCCAAAGGGAGGTCACTCCAAATTTACAAAGTCCTAATCTAGCATGTTAGATCTTGTTCTTGAGCTCGTAGTCCACTTTCTCTTTTCTTTCTTTCTTTTTCTTCCTTTTGTGAATATGTGTTGAATAATATCAGCCTTTTGGTTGGAACACGTTCTTTTGGCCTTTCACGTACAGTCTTTATCTTCTTGTGATGTTCGCCTCTTCGTGACTTCATGTCCCACACACTTATTCTTTGTTGAATTCTTGAAAGTTTCAGAGTCGATACATCGGAAGACTTTTAGGTCAAACTTTCTTGAATTTGCAGAAGTATTTGATGCAGGAGGAATAAGCATGTGCGGACGTCTTCAATTGGTACACCGCAACGCCACCGTCTTTGAATGCAACAACATAATAAGACACGAATAAAATGGCTTTGACATTTTATTCTAATTTGGTAGCATTTTACCTCCGGTCGGTGAAGACCGTTGGACGATATTAGATATCGTACCCTGACAGATAGTTTCAATTAAGTAACTTCCTGACAGGATTTCGCGGGTAAACCCGTTCTCTTTATTCGATCGTCCAAAGCTGACTGCGGACATAAAGAGTGAATCATTTGGATTAAAAATCCTTATGATTGAAGCCGTCAATTCATGAAACCTGGAACAAGTGAATTTCAATTAAGATATTCACCATCGTTGCTTTCCAGTTGTCACAAACTTAATTCAAAGAGATCTTGCTTGTCACCTACCAAGTGTTGTTTGATGTTAACACTAGAAGGATTTCCACTCGTCACTGTGAACACTAAAGAGTGTCACTCTGAGTGTTCTGGCAAGATCATATGATAATACGTAGAGGCCTGGAACGAGTTTAAGTTCAATTAAGAATTAAACTACTGTTTCTTTCTAGTTGTCACAAGATTGGTTCTTAAAGAACCGCACGTGTCACCTACCATGAGCTTGTTTGATGTTGGCTCAAGCAGGATTTCCATCTTCATTGTAATACTTGCGTATCACTCGGATGTTCTGGCAATATTACAAGAATACTGCGTAGGACTCATAAAGATCTCTTAATTTTCACAGTGTGTGAAGAAGCAAGGAATAAATGGAAAGTGTCATAATGAGACTTTTGATGATCTCGTGGCTCTAGACTCGATAGTGCGTTTTGATTTAGTGAGCGATGGCTGGAGAGGAGTGCCACCTATTCAATATCAGTCTATTTGGAGTGAATAAACCAATAGATAACGTGTTGATCTCCGTGTGATTAAAACAAATACCTTTTGAGAGATATTTGAGTTAGCTGGGGAGGGTTGTGCATTGCATCACTGGGTCCATGATGTCTTTCTTCAATATCGAGAATCATTAACAAATGATCTCAATAGCATATGTATTGACCCAGTTTCTGCCTAAAGTTGTAAGGAGGGCTTCTTTCTTTACACCCTTTATCTTTACAATTCTTTTTCATTCTTCAACCCCTTCAATGCTTACCAATACGTCATCACTAGCACCTTGTTGTGATTGTTCCAGTGCTAGCTTAAGTACTTGGTCGGCATTCAAATACGTTCACAATCATTCTCCATCTTTCCTAGGACTTCTAATTCTATCTAGGGAACTGTCCTTGGGAAGATTCCATCGGTTCTGATGAATCATTGGACTAATACCTATACCTACCATCCTTTTGTCACCACATCCATCGTGAATTAAGTGTGTTTTGGGTAAGTATTGTCACCATGAAAAATGCTTGAAAAATCACTTAAAGCACTTGTGATATTGTAATCAAAGTTTTTGTGCCTTAAGTGGTTTTGATCATCAAAAACACTCCCCCTTAACTTGTGCATTACACATGTTAGGTTGGTTTATCTTTTAAGCCTTTTTATTGTTTAGCCAAATATCATTAAGTCTCCTTAATCCCATTTTCTCCCCTTTCCAAAATGTTAACCATCAATATTTTGGATATTAATGGATTAACTAGTCTTTGGGTAATAAAATGAAATTAGATGTTGGCCAAAGAAAAATGAATGCTCCCCCTCAAATTAATGAGGGTTAGTTGTAGTGCTTGAGTACGATATGTTTGAAAGATTTAGAATCTCGAGAGAAATTCTTGAAAAATATCATACTTTTACACTACAACAAGCAACAAAAGCTGATTATACAAAAATTAACATGTTCACAATTATAGACATACGGAGTTGACCTGTTATAAGACGAACCATAATTAAATGGCTCGTTCCGTGAACCTATGGTGAGCTCCATATGGTCGTCCACCGACGAATCGTTCCACACTTCGTAGCAACCGGCGCTTCCTTAGAAGTTCCTCGATCTTCTTGATCGCGTACTTTGCTCCTCTTTTGCATTGGCTTGTCCAGGTGTACTTGAATGCTGTAAGCGGTAGGTTGGCATTGAGAACCGGCAGATCATCTCGAACATGCTTGAGCGTACCATCGCTGAATTTGTGCAGTTCGGAGAATCTCATATACTGCATGACGCCAGTCTCATTTGGTTAAAAGATCCCTGCTTCCGGCGTTGTGGTCCCCATGTAAACCTTCTTGTTCTTATGGAAATTACTAAGTGGAGTTGTATGGGGACGTTCCAAGTTTAACTGCTTCTGATAGCTCTCTACGCCAAGTTGAAAGTCTTCCACCCGGTTTTGAATGACGATTTTTCTTGCATATTGATGAAAGTTGGAGCTCATTGCAATGACAATCTCAGGTGGTAGATGGTCAAATTTTTCCTGAGCCAATAGCAACAAAAGATCTTCGATGTCTTCAAGTTGAAGGTACCGGAGATCACTTTCGTCAATTCGGTATTCTTTCTCATCGGTACGTTTGAACACGATTACATTCAAGTAATCATAACCGAAGACAGTCTGAGTGGTTGCTCCTTGGATGCTTTTGATTCTGTGAGCTGAGACAATAGAAGAACCTCTCTTAGGACGATGGAAATGATTGTAAGCTAACCTTTTATTTGGATTCCAGTGAGAGATGCCAAATGATGCATAAGTGTCATAAAACTTGAGCAATTTCTTTCTCCATATTGCATCAGGTACTTTATCCTCTATCCATGGAACATTCTCCAAATTAACAGCCTTGAGCATAGTGAGTGACGTGGCATATTTCTTTGCTCCATTTTCAAGGTAGTCAAGATCGTGAGAAACAAAGTGCTCTATTAGGATTGTTGCAGAACCGGCAATGACTGTGGGTGTGAGAGGTCATAACACATGAGTCTGAATTCCTGTAGTCGTCGCTCTCATTGCCTTGGTAAGCTCATTCAAGTGATATTCTGCTTCATTATGGCTGATCTTCAAAGTATCAAAGAAGTCCACATTTGCGGATGCCATTTTGATCAGATCCGGAGTCATTGTCGGTTTCCCATGAGAATACCTTAGAAAGGCTGAGAAATCGATAGGATTTTTCAGGAATTGAGTCAGCTCCATTTCAGTTGCAGTGTCAAAAGGATGCTGTGGTGCTGCATTTGTGAGCCAGAGTTGTTCTTGTACCGTGTCATCGATGATAAGAGATTCAACAAAGGTTGGTTCTGGCATATTTAAATCTTCAACTTCCATATCAATGTTGTGCTGATCTTCATATGGTGTTGAAGGTTGATCTTGCATCACCGGTATATCATCGTGAGGTTCGTCTTCTAGCATTGACCCTGTTGGTTCTTCTTCTTGCATATATTCTATAGATTCATTATGAGAATCAGTAGTAAAAACTGGTGCAGTAGATATACCTGTGTCAATTTTCTGGTACAGTAGACTCTACTGTCTTTTCAGCGGTTTTAGCAATGGTTTCTACAGCTTCCTCAATACCTTTCTCGGTTGCCTTATCACCTTCATCCTTGTTTGACTCTTTGGCATTAGTACCCGTTTCGTCATTCTTGTCACCCTTGTTGATTCCATTACCATCGTCATCATCATCATCGTCATCCTCATCATCGTCATCCTCATCCTCGTCCTCATTTTCATCTTTATCCGTATCCTTATCCTTTTCTTCCTCATCCTCTTCTTCCTCATCCTCTGCTTCCTCATCCTCTTCCTCATTTTGATCATTTTCACCATCGTCCTCGTCACCGTTATCCTCATTTTCTTCCTCCTCTAGTTCGTCTTCATTGTCAGACTCAGAGTCGGTAGTATCTGCTGGTGTATCGTCAATAATTGCTTTGTTGAGATATTGCAGAACTTTTCGTTTATTCTTCGATTTATGAGCCCCCATATTTAGCAGACGTGTCTGTAACAATGTCATTAGTTGAAGTGTAGATAAATCATTACCGACAAAAGTTGGTAGCTGCTGATCAACGTATGACTTGACTTCTCGTCGAATGATCTTGGTCATCTTCTCATCAATTGACCCAAGAAAGGCAGCATTCTCTTTGTCATGAGTTTTCTTCTCTCCAAGAAATGATTTGTGTTGGGCTTTAAGTTTAGACACTCTGTCGGATATTTTCTGAAGTGTAGGCTCATCAGGTTGAGGTTCCTTGAGAGGTTGTGTGTCGGGAGTGGTGAATCTTTCAGTCAGTGTAGCTATTTGTTTAGCTTGAGCCTCCAGCTGTTGTTGAAGAGACTGGATCAATGGATCACTGACTGTGAGGAATGGGTTGGAGGTGGATGATACTTGTTGTTCTAATGATGGAGGTGTAACCATTACTGTTAAAGTGGTGGTGGATGATACGGATTGTTCAAGGATAGGTGTTGGTGTAGATTTAGTGATTGGGGCGGTGGTTGATAAAGGTTGTTCAACTGTTGATGACGGTGTAGATTCAGTGGTTAGGATGGTGGTTGATACTGGTTGTTCAACAGGTGCCGGTGTGATAACTGATGTTATGACCTCACTGATGACCGAGGTGGATAATGATGGAGTGGTGGTTGATGTTACAGTAGTTATGGGAACATCCACCATTCTTCATTTGTAATCAGTGTTTGTAACCTCAATGCCCTCCCCTTCCAAATTAAGATACTTCAAAACATCATCAGAGCCGGAAGTAGACTTACTTTGAAGTTGAGTCTCTGGTATGAGGGTTGCATGAGCATCGTCGTTTAGCACCATGTGAGTTGGTTCTGGTAAGGATGTGGTGATATTAGCGTCTCGATACATCAAACTTGTATCTGTGTCTGCACTGCTACCACGCTCTTCACTCTGCTCACGACTTTCAAAGTGGAAGTTTTTAGCATCTTCATAAGCATCTTCATCGGTAGGATCTTCATAGAATGCCATGTCAACATGAGGATTGCCAAATTCTTCTAAGTCCTCAAACATTCTTGAGCCTGATCATGTGGAAAAAGCTTCCTGTCTGCTTTGTTGAAGAATAATACGCAGTCGTTTGACTTCAAAGATGTTTTGTTGAGCAGGTTCTTCTGAAGCAACACTTGCTTCTTTACCTTTAGTCTGCTTTGATTTCTTTGGCCTTCGGAGTGGTATTTCTTCCTGTTCTTCCTGTGTATTGGTCATCTCAGCTTCTTTAGCATCTTCATCAACTAAATGCTCTTTCCTTGTGCCTTTATCTTTTGATGAAACAGTCGATTGGCGCATGGAAATTCTTTTCTTTCGTTTTCCTTTTTGCGTCTCTGATTGTTTCTTGGAGGGATCTGCATTTGCTCGTTTGAACTGTGCTTCAATATCTTGTAGCATCTCTCTATAGTGATCACTTTCCCTTATTCCTTCATTAATCATGATTGCTGGCACTGGAGCTGGTCTGAGTTTATACTTTGTGAATTGATTATCCGTAGTCATAGTGTCTAACACATCGTCACTATCTTGAGTATGATAGAAGAAATTCCCACGAGGATCAATATATGGGAGATGGGAGATGCACCGCTTTCCACTTGGAACTTGTGAATTAATGACAGAATTCCTCCCAAAGTTGTAATGCATAGTCCACTTTAGATCCGGTGTAGAGACCCCAAAAGATAACTGCCTGAGCGGGTCGCATTGTGCCTGATCCGCGAATCTTGGAAGTAAGGCATTTTACTAAAGTGGTGACAATTGCTTTCCAAGGTTGCCCAATATGTGACGTGTTAAACTGAGAAAGAAAACCAATTTCACCCTCATAATTCAATTCTCGGATTACTCTAAACAGTTCTTCTGATTCTGGGTCAGGCACAAAGTGTTCCCCTTTTGCTAGCTTAGGGAGCTTAAATAGTTTCCTAAATTGACGCAGGTCAAGTGTCAAGTCTTTGTTGTTTAGAGTAAAAGAGATAATCTTCTTTGACAATTGCTTTGCTTGTGTGATTGAGGCAGTTGCCCAAAATTCGTGCATATATACTTCAGGGACTGATGCAGTGACACGTAATGCATCCTTTATTGGTGAACAATCTAGGATGTCTGTTGCAATTCTGAATGCCGCCAAAGAAGGATCGAAATCGTCTCTGACGAAAATTATTTGGTGCATGTTGCATTCTAGCATTAATTGGAACAAGGATAAGATCTAGTCGTTTTTTTTCTTCTTCGGTTATCGACATTTTCCTGCTTTTAGATAAACACAAGCACACTTAATATATACAAATATATATATCTCATAAACTATGTAATTCCTAAGCATTGGAAATAAATCACAACAAATGTCACCACATATGATTGAGTAACAAAATACAAACATAGTTCATATGGACTAAGTTCATACATTCAGAATAACACCTAGAATTATGAAAGATATGCCACAGACAATTTATTCTAATGAGAGAACAACCTAGCATTAGTTACTTGAATATTTGGATTTCTTAGTTGTCATAACCAGAACCTTAGTAGGCCTAGGTTTAGTTTCAACCACAACCTCAGTTGGTCTTGGTGTAGTTTCAACCACAACTTCAATAGGCTTTGTTTCAGTTTCAACCACTACTTCAGTAGTTTTTGGAGTAACCTCAACCCAGATTTCAGTAGGCTTGAACACAGGGTTAGACAACGATGAAACTTTGTCTTCCATGGCCTGGATGCAAAACACAAGACATTGAATAAGTAATTTGTATCTCTTTTGTTTACAGACTAGTCAAGTTATTAAATAAGATGAACTTCTGTAATAATAAACCTTTCAAGTATTCTTATGAGATAAAATTATTTAATTTCAATATGACTTGGTCTCATTTTAATGGCCCTAATTTACTTAAAGCCTAATAAAGTGGGAGTGATGACTAGGCAGATATCATTAGATAGTCTTAGGCATTTGCACAACTCTTAAAGTCCATAACAAGCCTAACAAGTGTTACAACAATGTAAACCCTTATCGCAATCTAAAAGATATTCAAAGAAAAGGCATTGCAAAACTAAAGCCACTATAGTGCTTAACATATTTTAAAAAACTTGCAAATTTTGTCCATCGTAACAATGCATCGTATTGTACCCATCGAAGTGTACCCATCGTATTGTACCCATTGTACTGGACCTATCGTACTGTACCCATCGTACTGGACCCATCGTATTAGACCCATCGCATTGGTGCCATCGTACTGAACCCATCGCATTGGTTCCATCGTACTGAACCCATCGCATTGGTCCCATCGCAAAGGCCATCGCATTGGAACCATCGCAATGGACCATCGCAATGGACCACCGCAACGGGCCATCGTAATGGACTCATCGCAATGAGCCATCGCAATGGACTCATCGCAACGAGCCCATCGTAATGAGCCATCGCAGCGAGTGCATCGTAGTAAAGCCATCATAATCAATGCGATGAGAATCGATCGTAGTCATGGATCGTATTCTTGGCGATAGAACCTAGGCAAATATTAAGAGTGCGATTACAGGACAAAGAAGCTGTTATAGGCCAAACTGTTTATAACCAATGTAAATCTATCCAAGATGAACAAATCCCACCACATAAAACTCATATTTATCAAGAATCAATAAACCCTAAATTTGTTCAGATTCAATGAAAACTTGTTATAGTTATGAAAGGAGTGTGAAATGATCATCTAAATAATAAGCACTTGATAGCAAAAATGATTATACCTAGATCAGATAAAAACGAGAAGCACAAATAGATGGATCTTTGAAGGTCTAACAATGGCGGTTGGAGTATTTGTTTGTGTGTGTTACAATAATGACAAAGAAACGTAAGGGAGGGGGGTTTATTTGACTTTGGTCAAACCAGGTTGCAAGAAATTGCAACTTGGTCCCCCTTGTTGCAAATGTGCAATTGTTTACCCCCAAGGATTAAGATGTTAAAATAAACACATGTAAAAACAAATGAACTAGCCAACACGTAAACCCGTAACGTCTTATCTTTGAAAACAAACACGAGAACAAACTCCTAATGCTTAATTGTAAACAAGCTATGCCTCAAACCACATAAAGCACACAAAGCAACTAATGATGAGAAAGGTCGGTTTATATTTTCTGAAAACCCTTTTTGAAGATGAATTTTAAATGCCAAAAGCAATATAATAGTTGGTCCCCCTTAAACATAGACCCGTTTTCTATTTAAAGAGCTGTAGTCATTGTTTTTAAAAGAAAAAATATCCATGAAGACTTTTTCCGGTTTAGGGATTTTATGGAACGATTCTGGTGGTAATAAGATTTCTATTATTTTGACAAAATAAGTGCACTGATACGTACACTAAATTGTGTTAGACCAAGTTATTAAGTAAACTTAGTCCCTTACAAGGTTTTAAAGTAAACCTTGCCCGAGAAAATTAATTCCCATTGTGAGCCAACGTTTTCGAAAGAAATACGTGACTTTAATGCGAAAAGCGGGTTGCAGTCTGAAATAACTACAAGCCATTATGGGCATGTTTTAAAACTTGTACAACTTTTACACGGACTCTATTTATGGCGCCGTGTCAATTTTAATCGACATTTCTAAGGCCGTAAATATTACCGTACTAAAAGACATGCCCGATTTTTTGAAAAAAATGAAAAATATTTTTGGATTTTCTTGATTTTATATTTTTTATGGATTTTGTATGTTTTATATTTTTTTATGGTTTTTCTATGTTTTATATTTTTGTATTTTTCTTTTGGTTGTTTAAATATATACGATAATATACAAGATCACGATCAAAGGAAACTCGAGAATAGTTTACCACCACTATTCTTCAGATTCTTCTGCCAACTCCTTAAGTGTCGCTAGGGAGAATGATTTCATGCCTAGCTTTTCGATCAAAAACTCGATACGTCCTCGATCTAATGCCTTTGTGAATATCTGCCAGCTAATACTCAGTGTTGACGAAGTACAGTTCGATCACTCCATTTTCCACTTTCTCTTTGATAAAGTGGTAGCGTATGTCAATGTGCTTCGCCCGGGAATGTTGAACATAGTTGCAGCACAGAGCAATTGCACTTTTGTTATCACAGTACATCGGAATTTTGTTGAATCCAAGACCGTAGTCAGTTAATTATGATCTCGTCCAAAGAACTTGAGCACAACAACCGGACATAGCAATGTATTCAGCCTCTGTACTTGATATCGCAGCGCTTTTCTGCCTTTTAGATGCCCAACTAATAAGTCTATCTCCAAGAAGTTGCACACTGCCAGAAGTGCTACGTCTAGTATCTTGACACCTAGCATAATCCGCATCTGCATATGAAATTAGTGCAATAGAGGAATTCTTCGGATACCATAGACCACGATTAAGTGTTCCTTTAAGATACCAAAAGATCCTTTTCACAACATGTAAGTGCTTTTCGGTAGGCCGAGCCTGATACCGGGCACACATGCATATAGCAAATTGCAAATCAGGCCTGCTAGCAGTCATATAGATAAGGGTGCCGATCATTCCACGGTAAAGTTTAGGATCGCCAACTATCCCTTCCTTATCTTCATCTAACTTGGATCTCTCCACCATTGGAGTATCCACGGGGTCACAGTTTCAAAATGATATTTCTTTAATGATTCAAGAGCAAATTTGGATTGATTAATGAAGATGCCTCTGGGATTCTGAGAAATTTGCAACCCTAAGAAAAATGAAAATTTTCCCATCATCGACATCTTAAAACGTGTGGACATAATTTTCTCAAAATGGTCAGACAATCATTGATTAGTAGCAGCAAAAATTATATCATCAACATAAATTTGTACCAGTAACATGTCGTTGTCCTCCTTGAGAATGAATAAAGTTGGGTCCACTTTGCCTTTGGAGAAGCCTTCCGATATGAGATACGACGATAAGAGATCGTACCACGCGCGTGGAGCTTGTTTCAACCCATAAAGAGCCTTCTTGAGCTTGTACACGTGATTAGGATACTCCGAGTGGACGAATCCATTCGACTGGCTTACATAGAAATCTTACCTTAATTCACCATTGAGAAATGCCGTCTTAACATCCATTTGGTAGACGATCATATTCATGTGAGCAGCATAAGCAAGGAATAGTCTAATTTCCTCCAATCGTGCAACAGGAGCAAAGGATTCTTCAAAGTCAATACCCAAAGCTTGTTTCTAACCTCTAGCAACCAATCTAGCTTTGTTCTTCAGCACTCCGCCTAACTCATCGAGTTTAACCTTATATACCCACAACAATGTAAGGATTTCAACGTTGCTGGGTAAAGGAACTAATTCCCACACTTCAAGATGTTGGAATTCATTAAGTTCCTCTTGCATGGCTTCAATCCAAGATGATTTGGTCATGGCTTGTTGCCAGTTTTTAGGTTCAGTGTCTGAAAGAAATGCATCAAAATAGCAATATAATGCATGTTCTTGGAGTTGGTGGCGTGTTAAGACTGGTCGATCAATGTCACCAATAATATTGCTGATTGGTTGATCCTTTGTCCATTTTGTGTTGTGAGTATCAATCCATGGTGGTCGGGAGTGAACGATTGCAGGAGCTTCCTCTGAGGTAGACGCACCATTAGGGTTTTCAGGTATTTGTGAACCAAAGAAGGGAAGCTCTTGTAAGTGAGCATATTCCAAGTCGTGATCATAGGGATCCTCTTCAACATCATTAGGAACGAGAGGGGGTGATGATTCAGGTGTAGTTTGTGAATTGGTGGGGGATAGGACATCTGGTTCAAGAGTAACAGTAGATGACTCGGACTGATTTCCATTATCTTGAGCAACAACTTCGGGAATCGGAGCTACTGCTACAGGTGCTGGAGAATCATTACTCGGTGGATCAAAGAATTCATCAAACATAGGTTGAAATAACTCATCCCACTCGGCCCTTGTAGGTGGTATAAATGATGGAGAAGTAGGATTGTTGGGAGTTTATCCAGAACTGATTGTAACGGTTCCCATCTCATGTAATGCGGGTTCAGAGCTGTGTTGCTCAGAAGCCATCGCTGTCAGCTCATCAGAATCGGCATCCAACGTTTCTACAATCTTGCCAAGACGGCGGTTATAAATTCGGTAAGCTTTCTTTGCAGGCGAGTAACCAATGAAAATTACAATATCAGCCTTCGGTTGAAGTTTGCCCAAATTCTCACTATTTATGTTTGGATAACACAATGCACCAAACACATGAAGAAATGAAATATCGGGTTTGTGTCCAAGAAGTAGCTCATATGGAGTTTTACCATGGCGTTTACGAATGATGGAGCAGTTTTGGGTATAACATGCGGTTGCCACTGCTTCAGCCCATAAAAATAAAGGAGCATTCGCATAAATCAACATAGTTCGAGCAGCTTCCATAAGTGTACGGTTACGTCTTTCCACGACACCGTTTTGTTGTGGAGTGCGGGCAACAGATGTTTCATGTAAAATACCTACCTTTTCGTAATAGTCTCGTAGAGTTTGATTAACGAACTCAGTTCCATTATCAGTGCGAATGCGGCGAACAGTAGCATTAAGACGTACTTGGATCATCTTTAGGAAAGTAATAATATACTCTGGTGCTTGATCCTTGGATGCTAAAATTTTTACCCATATAAACCTTGAGAAATCATCCACCATGGCGAGGATGTATTTTCTACCACTCACACCAGCCGTACGCATTGGCCTGCAAAGATCCATGTGCAAAAGATACAGTGGTTCTTGGTTGGTGTCTTCAGCTTTAGGTTTGTATGATTTCTTGGTACTTTTCCCCAAAGAACACGTGGAACATAAATGATCCATGTCGAACTTAAGTTTTGGAAGACCACGAACAAGTTCGTTTTTAGCCAAATGGTTAATAGCATCAAAGTTAAAATGAGATAACCGGCGATGCCACAACCATGACTTGGTCTTAGATGCTTTGGAGAGAAGGCAAACAGGAGAGGCGGCCATCATGTTTTGAATGGACAGTGTGTAGAGATTATCCCCTCGAGAACCCTTTAACAAATCATTTCCTGCAAGATCGCGAATAAAGCAAGTATGTTGTCGAAAAGCCACTTCAAGGTTTGAATCGCAAAACTGTCCCACTGAAAATAGATTGTGACCAAGTCCCTCCACATAATAAACCCTTGAAATCGTAACATTCCCAATTTGGTATTAACCATAACCCATGATCTTCGCAATATGGTCATTTCCGAATTTAACCGTTCCTAGAAACTTACTGACGAAATTTCTGAGCATTGAGCAATCTCCGGTCATATGCTTTGAGCATCCAGAGTCAAAGTACCAGAGGATGATTTGGACCACCTGAAAATATCACCAGACAAGGACGATGTATCAGAATCTAGTAGTTACTCTATGTTAGCAGGAACAGATATAATTATCTTAGATTTGCTAACCGAAGAATTCTTAGGTTTCCAAACTTGCTTCCTAAATGTCGGCTTAGATTCTAGTTGTCTAAGATCCTGAGGTACTTCTTCACTGGTAGGCACAATAGTGGGGGCAGGCCTAGTTAAAGGGCGCTTTTTCCATTTCTTAGTGCTAGTGTTCCTATTTAAAGGACGCTGAGACCTAACTTCCGTGGATGTGATCCTAGTTAAAGGGCACTTAGTTCCATTAGCAGTAAAGGTCCTACCAGTGGGTTTCCATTGCCAAGCAACTTGGGTGAATTTCTTACCTGTTAGAATCCATTCAAGGTTTTTCCTAATAGCATACATTTCATTCACGTGATCAACAAGGCATAAATCATGACGCTAAGAAAACATGCATTCATTACAATTCCAACATCACAAATTCAAATTCACATTTTTCTTAGGCTTCTGCACAGAAGCAGATCCTTTTGTCTTAGATACATGATTCTTTTTATTTGAAACTGAAATAACATTCCTAGGGTGAACTTCTACTTTCTTCTTGGCAGTCCTACTAGTGGAAGGCTTGATCCTATCTCTCTTGTCTTAAGATCCTTTAGCCTTAGTAGACATAATTACTCCTGTAGAAGCCATGGGTACATTAGTGACAGATTTTGATGTAGCCTTGATGGGTGTATTTAAAATAGGCATAGATCCTGGATTCTTATTGAATGGAGTAATGGCAATGGTGGGGGTTTGTTGTTTCGGGGGTACATATATCAGTTGCCCAATGTACTCTAAGTTTGCTAAACAATCCTGAACACGATCCACATATAAGAAAAGCTCATATAGAAGATGACTTATGGGATCTAATTCACGCATTTCATCAACTATCTCTCTAGCAAGATCAACATGTTCTAAGGCATTTTTCATGTATGTGGCAAACTTTGTTGGACTATTCTTAAAATTTAGATCCCGATATAGCACACGTGGGTTGGGTTTGGGAGCACTAGAGGTCGAGGCAGAGATAGTGGCTGGATTATCAACAACTTCTTGTCCTTTGAGTTGAAGTGTCTCCTTTAATTTAGCCAAAACCATGTTTTTGTCTATGAGTTGAATATTTAAGTCAGAGACCTCCTCGCACTTACGGTTCAATTAGTCAACGAGTGACTTTTGCTCTGCCGCGTTAAAAGCGAAGCGTTCTTCTAATGAACCATAAATATCTGAGAAACCCTGCTTTACTTTATCAAGCTCTCCTATCATAGAATTAATTCTATCTTCTAGGGCATGATTCTTAATCTCTGCAGCCTCTAGTTTCAATTTCTCTGATACTGATTCTCTCTTAAGTCTCATAATTCCTTCCTCTAGAGCCTGAACAACCTGAATCATCTTGTCACTTGTCTCAACAGAGTTTTCACAATCAATTGTTTTTGAAATAGTTTCATTTTTAGATTGATTCTCAATTTCAAGAGATATACAATGTTTTTGAAGCTCATTAAAATGTTTTGAAAGTGTGTCATAAGAATCTTGAAGCTTTAAAGTTCAGCGTCGGATTCATGACAAGAATGATTATCTACATTAATCACAGGCTCAACAATATTCACAGACATATCATGCACATCATCACATATATTCACAGGAGTAGATGAAATCTCATGAGCGTATTTAAGAGTAACAACTTGCATCACTTCGAGAGACACTATATGTTCTAAGAAACGGTCGTATTTGGATAAAATCTTTTCTTTTTCAATTAAATGTTGTTCATAAGCATCATCTATTTCATAGAAAACTTTTTGAACTTCACCAATTTCGAAACTTAGATTACCCGCTAGATCAAATACTCCCTTTTTAATATGGTTCACAAACGGAACGATCTCTTTCTCAAACACCGTTTTCATGTGTTCGAAAGCCCATTCTCTAGCGGTTAGAGCCGTTGAAGTCGTACATTCCAGGATGACCTTGTCAAACTCGGTAAGGTATCGCTCAATCTCTTCCAAGCTGAGCTTTACCGTACTTACCGGTGGAAGATTCTTAGGAATTTCCTTCGGTTCGTCCGAGTTAACGAGTGTAGGAATTATACTAAGTCATTCTCTAGTAGGCATGAAAGTGAATGTTTGGATAGTTCTCTTTTTCATATTAAATCGAGTTCTAAGATCTATTGTAGCATTTGTTGCATTCATTTGAGCATAGTCATATTCAGGATATGTAGGAAGTAATTTTAACCGATTCTCGTCATATGGTGTCATGCTCTCAGATTCATTCAAGAACACAATCGGATCTAATACCAATCCTAACTTGGTTGCATCATAAAGTCGTGGTTGTGGTGAAATGCTTGCTTTGCATACCCCGGGTTAGGTGGTAGGTCTATTAGACGCGATAGATTGAACTCTTGAAAAGAAGAATGAAACAAGTGTACTAAATGTGAAGCAACATATTGTTTTAAAAGCAAAATTTCAGTCTTTTTAACTCTCTTAGACGCCTTAATTTCCGTTTCAACTCTTTTAGACTCGAGAATTTCGAAATCCGTTTGAAGTTTTTGAAAATTATTAACGAGTGACTCTTTTTCTTTGAGTTCTTTCGAAAGATTTGCTCTTAAACTCTTAATTTCTAGCAGATTATCCATTTGGACTTGCCTAAACCTATCAAATTCAGGATTGGTTAGGGTCGTGGATACTGGAGTTAATTCAAAGGTTTTAACCTTTTCCTTATGCAAAGCAAGCTCGGCAGATGGAGTCTGATTAACATTGAGGGTTTCAAGGACCGCATTATTCATTTGGCTAAGCAAAGATTTAACACCCCCAAATTTACACGCAGCGGAATACATCTTTGGGTGCTAAACAATGATACTACAACACATAAGTTATAAAGAACGACTCGAAAAGAGACGTTTTAGATTTATCGTTCCCAAAACATTTGTCAGAGTAGCGTAGTCCCAAGACATCGTAACCGAAGTACAACCAAAACAAAAGATTTAAATTGTTTTGAACAAAAGGAACGACAAACATTCAAAGAGTTTATATACAAAGTAGTGCATAACATTCATTCTCGTGGCTTCCAAGCTTCAGCCTTCCTGATTACCTGAAATACATGTGAGAAAATCATCAGCAAAAATGCCGAGTGAATCTATAGGTTTATATAATCATTTTGAACACAAGCCAAGATTATAAGTTTGTGGCATTAATAAGTGTGAAAACACTTATCCTTTTACCACTTATTTCCAATAATAACAAGACCAAAACGTGTGATTTATGTCGTAAAAGTCGGAATTATGCGTGGTTTGTGTTTTTATTGTGTTTTAGGACCAAATTATGAAAAAGGAAGAAAACACGGGTTTTCACGGGCTTTTATCGAAGAAAACGGGAAAAGACGAAGTCAAAAGATCAAGAGTGCATAAAGAACGGAAGTCCAAGGCCTATTCTGAAGATTTATCGAAGAAAAAGTCTAAAGACGGAAGTTTAACGAAGTCGAAGAACTTAAGTCTAATAGAAGAAGAAAATTAAAAAGACAAGTTCAAATCCCGAGAGGACAAAGACAAAGAATTAAAGTCGAGTCGAGAAAACATGAAGAAAGCAAGCAAGAAGATGCAACACATGCACTCCTTCCACCTTCCCTATAAATACCCTCCTAATAGTCATTAGGAGGGTGGTTAGATAGTTTTAGTTAATTTTTCACTTTTTCTTAGTTTTCTCTAGTTTTAGAGAGAGAAAGTCTTAAACTTTCTCTCACTAAACTTCATCTTCTTTCTTAATCTTTCAAGATTAAACACTTTGTATTGCTTATTTTTATTAATCAAGTTCATTTTAAGCTTTTTATCCTTAATCTCATTCTACTTTTCTTTGATTTAAGATTGATTTTGGTACGATTATCAATAGCTCCGTGTTGTTCTTAATGATTTCGTGCTTAAAAAGTTAATCTTTTGATCATTTCATAAGTTTTCATTTTAATTAAGCTTTAAGACTTTTGTGCTTATTGGCTTAGTTTTATGATTAGCTTATTTACTTTATAAAAAGTTTTCTTAAAAAGTTTATGTTTTTATTGTTTGATCCAAAAAGTTGCTTATTTTGAGGTTGAATAAGTTGTGATAGTTGCTTATTTAATCCGTTTAGTTGATTCGATTTAGTTTTGGGAATAAGCTCAATCTAATAGCTTATTTTCTAGCTTTTTACTCGAATCCCTTAGATTTCGGAAAGGGTTTAAAACCCCTTTCCGATTGGTTTTTCCGAGCATCCCAATTCCCACCCTTTCCGATTGAACCCCAATCGGAAAAGGGTTTGTATATTCCGACGGTAAGGTTTTTGACTTGTTCCGATTGGGATTTTTCCCATATTCCGATAAGCAGGGTTTGCCATCATTCCGATTTGCCTTTCTTTTGATCATTCCGATTGGTGCTCGTCCTTTGTTATTCCGATTGGTTGACTTGCACTTTATTCCGATTGTGGCCAAGTTGGACATTCCAATTGACCCTTTTTGTCCCATATTCTGATTGGGTATTTTAGCAATATTCCGACCACCAGATCGGAATACATTCCGATCTGGGCCCATTTTGGCTTATTCCGATTGAGTTGTTTTGGAGTAGTCCGATCTTACTTCCTTTTAGTACTTTTCAACTTAGTACTTATTTTTAGAAAGTTTTCCAAGTGTTAGTTTTATTTAGTGTGCTAGTACTTTTCCATTGTTGCCTTAAGTTTCCAATCATTTATTTTTATTCGTCATTTTAAATATTAATCTGTATTCTTCCATTTTACTCAACGACACTTTAATTACTTGCTAATAGTTTAAAACAAACAAACCAAACCATTCTCTTGATTCACCAAAAGATGATTGAGTCGCACTTTAGACCGGTTTTCAATTCGAAAAGATTCGGACGATAAGATTTCATACTTGGTTGCAAATTTCAAGTATTAAATGGCGCCGCTGCCGGCTCTTTTCGTTACGATAAACGGTTTTTAGTAAGAGATGCATTGAATTTTGGGATCCGTTCTTTGAACGTTATTTTCCTTGCTTCAAAAATTTTCAAAAATCCTAAAAAATATAAAACTTTTCAAAAATACAAAAACATTGAAAAAGCATTAAAAAGCAATTCTTTTCAAAAGGTTTTGCACCAAAAAGATTATATAGATATTCTTTGTGTATATTTTTCTTCTGCAGGTGTATGCGTACTAGATCTTCGAACTATTCTGAGCCCGAGACTCGTGAAGATTTAGATATGGCTGGTGTTAATAACAACACTAATCACCCACCTCAACACAATTTGAATAATAACAACAACAACAACAATGTCCTCCTACCTGATTTACGAACAATGGAGGAATTGTGTCAACCCACCATGAACGGACGCGGAGGCCCGATTGCGCCAATGCACGTCACGGCTCAGGAGTTTTCGTTGAAGCATCACATGATCCAGCAAGTGCAAACGAACCCATTTCGTGGAATTCCGGATGATGATGCCAACAAACACCTCAACAAATTCATTACCATGACCCAAAGCATGAAGTGCTCCGGTGTTTCTATGGACGACCTTCGCCTCCAACTTTTTCCACACTCGCTTTCTCACCATGCCGAAAAATGGTTTGACCGTCTTCCTAAGAATTCTATTCATACGTGGAATGACATGACTCAACGCTTTTTATCGTGCTACTTTCCCCCATCCATGGTCACTAGCCTTCGTAACCAAATCAGTGGATTCATGCAAGAGAATGATGAATCGCTTTTCGATGCTTGGGAACGGTACAATGATTTGATCGACCGCTGTCCAAATCACAATATGCTCCCCGTCAATCTCATTGACACCTTCTACAATGGTCTCACTTTTCGTGATCGTGACACGATCAACGCTGCCGCCGGTGGTACTTTTATGAAAAGGAGACCGGAGGAGTGTCGAGAGTTGATCAAAAACATGACTACTCACCACAAGAATTGGGATTCATCCGCATCCTCAAGATCTAATCAGAGAGTCAATGTTTCTTCTACTACCTCCAATCCCGAGATATCCGAACTTACCCGACAAATCGCAATGATGCACAAAGATTTCATGTCCATAGCCACAAACAACTTTCAACAAGCTAAAGCCGTTGCTATTTCTTGTGACACATGTGGTGGTCCTCATTCTTATAATGATTGTCCTTCCACTCAAGGCAATTATTCTGAAAACGTTAACGCAGCTTACGACACTTATCCCACGGGAGGCTATCAAGCCCGCCCTCAAGGAGACCGTGGCTTGCTAAGTTATCGCTCCAACAATTATCTTGCTCCTCCCGGTTTCCCTCCTGCAAACCAAAACCAACAACAAAGCTATAACCGAAACAACCAATCCCAACCTCGTGCTCAAAATCAATATCAATCCCAAAGAAACCCATACCCAACTCAAGGAAATTCTCAAGCTTACCAAGCTCCACCTCTCAATCAACCGATGGCAGTAAACCAAGACGTCGAGACATTCATGAAGACTAATCGTGAGTTGGTGACGAATCTTCAGAGTCAATTTGTCAACTTGAAGAATGACATGGTGAAACAAGGGAGCGATATTCGAGCCGAGCTAAGGAATGATATGGCCAAACACAGCAACGAAATTAATGCAAACATGCAAAACTCTTTTAATAATCAAGCTGTTCACCTTCGTGATATGATTGGTTCGCTCATCCAAGGTAATCAACCCTCTTCTTCGGGTACTCTTCCGAGTAATACCGTTGCGAATCCAAGAGGGGAGATGAAAGCAATCACCACTCGTAGTGGCAAAGGTTATATGGAACCCGAGCTTCCTACACCTCCACCCGTGATTGTGAACAAGGAAAACGAGCAACTTTCCTCACCTCCTTCACCTTCTATCCCCATTTCCCCACCACCCGTGCTTGTGAGTGATCATACTCCCTTAAAGCCTTCTTCTTCATCCAATATACCTTATCCTTCAAGGTTGAGGAAAGAGAAGCAAAAGAGCAAGGATGATATTCAGGTTTAAAACTTTCTAAAAATGTTTAAACAATTGAATTTTAACATCTCCTTTGCCGAGGCTCTCGGTCACATGCCCAAATATGCTAAGATGTTTAAAGATCTTCTAAGTGATAAGGAAAAGCTTCTTGACATCGCTCAGACCCAACTTAACGAGAACTGCTCCGTAGTGCTCTTAAGGAAATTACCCACCAAACTTGGTGATCCGGGTCGCTTCTTGATTCCTTGCAACTTCCCAGGAGTAGAGAATTGCATGGCCCTAGCCGATCTAGGTGCCAGTATAAACTTAATGCCTTTAAGTGTTTGGAAGCAATTATCTCTCCCCGAGCTAGTCCCCACTAAAATGACTTTGGAATTAGCCAACCGTACGGTTGCGTATCCGGTGGGGATAGCCGAAGATGTCTTTGTTGGCGTTGATAAATTCACCTTCCCGGCGGATTTTTTCGTCGTTGACTACGAGATGGATCCTCGTGTTCCATTAATCGTTGGACGTCCATTCCTGAGGACCGGTCGCACTCTCATTGATGTAGCCGCAGGCGAAATAATCATGAGAGTTGGTGACGATAAAATTGTCTTCAACATGGGTAAGATTTCTAAGCAACCTTATTCATATGAGAGTGTTAATGCTATTGATGTTCTCGATGAGGCTTGTGAAGAACATTTTCATGATGCTTGCAAAAGTACTCTTTCTTCTCTACCCAATGGTGAGACCGTTGCCTCAATTGCTCCAGCATTGACTCCTTTTGGAGAAAGTGACTTGGATGATTTCGAAGCTAGCTTGGGTCCTCTCGATATTAAGTATGATAATTTGTCCACCAATTGGGATGAAGACATTCGTACTATTGAGAGACTTCTCAATGAGAACCCGTTTTCTCCTCCTGCTCCTAAAGAGGTGACTAATGATGATCCATCGTTAGTTTCACCATCTATTGAGGATCCTCCCACTCTCGAGCTTAAGGACCTACCTTCTCATCTTGAGTACGTTTTCCTAGAAGACGACGAGAAGCTACCGGTCATCATCGCAAAGGATCTGAAAGAAGACGAAAAAGGCCGACTTGTCGCTGTGTTGAAGAAGCATAAAAGAGCTATCGCTTGGAAAATCTCCGACATCCGTGGAATTGATCCTCATTTCTGCACACATAAAATTCTCATGGAGGACGACTTTAAGCCCACAATTCAAAGCCAACGAAGGGTGAATCCTAAAATCCATGAAGTCATCAAAAAAGAGGTTATTAAACTTCTTGATGCGGGTATGATTTACCCTATTTCGGATTCACCATGGGTTAGTCCAGTCCATTGTGTGCCTAAGAAAGGCGGAATCACCGTTGTGCCCAATGCAAACAACGAGTTAATTCCTACCCGTCTCGTTACTGGGTGGAGAGTTCGTATAGACTACCGCAAACTCAATGATGCCACGAGAAAGGATCATTTCCCTCTACCTTTTATGGACCAAATGCTTGAACGTTTAGCGGGTAATGAATATTACTGCTTTCTTGATGGTTTCTCGGGTTATTTTCAAATACCCATCGATCCCCAAGATCAAGAGAAGACAACATTCACTTGTCCCTATGGCACATTTGCTTATAAAAGAATGCCATTTGGCTTATGCAATGCCCCAGGGACTTTCCAAAGGTGCATGTTGGCTATCTTTCATGACATGGTTGAGCAAACCATGGAAGTCTTCATGGATGATTTCTCGGTCTTCGGGGATTCCTTCTCTTCTTGCCTTGCCAATTTGGAACGTATGCTTAAGCGGTGCGAAGACACTCGCCTTGTTTTGAATTGGGAAAAATGCCATTTTATGGTAAAAGAAGGCATTGTGCTAGGACACAAAATCTCTAACGCCGGTCTTGAAGTCGACCGTGCTAAAGTAGATGTCATAGCCAAATTACCTCCACCTTCAACTGTGAAGGGTGTGAGAAGTTTTTTGGGTCATGCGGGCTTCTATCGTCGATTCATTCAGGATTTCTCTAAGATCGCTCGCCCGATGACCCACCTCTTGGAAAAAGATACTCCTTTTTATCTTTTCTAAAGAGTGTCTCGAAGCCTTCAATCTTCTAAAGGATAAGCTAACTAAGGCACCGGTCTTGGTTACCCCTAATTGGGAGCTGCCTTTTGAATTGATGTGCGATGCTAGCGACTTTGCTATTGGTGCGGTTTTGGGCCAACGAGTGAACAAACACTTCCAACCAATCCACTACGCTAGCAAAACAATGACAGGGGCTCAATTGCATTATACGACAACCGAAAAAGAGCTTTTAGCTGTTGTCTATGCTTTTGAGAAATTTCGCCCCTATCTTGTTTTATCCCCCACCATCGTATACACGGACCATTCCGCGTTGAAGTACTTGATGACAAAGCATGATTCTAAGCCAAGACTTCTTCGTTGGGTTTTACTCCTTCAAGAATTTAACATTGAAATTCGTGACAAGAAGGGAGCTGAAAACCTGGCCGCGGATCATTTGAGTCGACTTGAGGATCCATATCAAGGGGATCATCCGAACAAAGAGATCAATGACTCTTTCCCCCTTGAGACCTTAATGTCTATAAATCTCAATCTTGATGGCACCCCGTGGTTTGCGGACATTGCAAACTACTTAGAAGGTGGTATTCTCATCAAAGGGTTAACATCCCAACAAAAGAAGAAGTTATTGAATGATGTCAAGACTTACTTTTGGGATGACCCTTATCTATTCAAACAATGTGCTGATCTGATTATTCGTCGATGTGTTGACGGACCGGCAGCTTTTGACATTCTCCAAGCTTGCCACAAAGGACCCACCGGTGGTCACTTTGGTCCCAACTACACCGCTAAAAAAGTGTTTGATTCTGGATTCTATTGGCCCACCATTTATCGTGACGCTCACGAAAAGGTTAAGAATTGTGATGCTTGCCAACGCCAAGGCAAGATCACACATAAGGATGAGATGCCTCAAAATTTCATACAGGAATGTGAAATCTTTGATGTATGGGGCATCGACTTTATGGGGCCATTTCCATCATCCAAAGGGAACAAGTACATCCTCGTCGCCGTCGACTACGTTTCTAAATGGGTTGAAGCTAAGGCTCTTCCTACGAATGATGCGAGGGTGGTTGTGAACTTTTTGAAGCAGCTTTTCGCTCGATTTGGCGTTCCTCGTGCTATTATCAGTGACCGCGGGACTCATTTTTGCAACGATCAATTTGCAAGAGTCATGGCTAAGTATGGTGTCAATCACCGTCTTTCCACCGCCTATCATCCCCAAACCAATAGGCAAGCCGAGATATCCAACCGTGGCTTGAAGAGAATTTTGGAGCGTACTGTGGGAGAGCATCGCGCCGCGTGGGCTGATAAGTTAAATGATGCTCTGTGGGCTTTCCGTACTGCTTACAAGACCCCGATCGGTTGTACACCCTATCGTCTTGTGTACGGGAAAGCCTGCCACCTACCCATCGAGCTGGAACATAAGGCGTACTGGGCCTTGAAGTGGGCTAACTTCGACATCAACAAAGCCGGTGATCATCACAAGATTCAACTCAACGAGCTAGATGAACTGAGGAATGAAGCTTATGAGAACTCGCTGATCTACAAGGAGAAGATGAAGATTATCCACGATGCTAAAATCAAGAACCGAGAGTTCCACGTTGGTGATCAAGTCTTACTCTTTAAGTCTCGGTTGAAGATCTTCTCTGGCAAGTTGAAGAGCCGCTGGTCTGGTCCATTCACCGTCGCCAACGTCTTTCCATATGGGACCATTGAGCTTTCTCAGCCGAATGGGCCCAATTTCAAGGTGAATGGCCAGCGTCTGAAGCTGTACTTTGGTGAGGACATCTCCCATGAGATGATTCCATCCCTCACCACGTTCCCCATGAACTAAAATTGGGTTGAGTCAGGCTCATGACTCGGTAATAAAAAACAAGCGCTTCTCGGGAGGCAACCCGTGTTCTATCCTTTATTGCTTTCATCATAAGTGTAGGGGGAGCCCCGCATATGTTTGTTGTCTTGTTTCTTGTGTTGTGCAGGGATTAAAGCTTCAGAGAGCATCTTGATGACTTTTGACAAACCGTGATACCGTGTTTCCCATCTTCCCGGTTCTATCCTAAACTCTTGTGATTCAATATTTCATATTTTATATGTTCACATTGAAATCACTTTAGTTGTCCTTTCCTTAGCAAGATTTAAACAAAGTGCACAATGTCATAAGTGTAGGGGAGTTTACTCCCACATGCTTAAACATTGAGGACAATGTTTATCTCAAGTGTAGGGGGGACTTCTATCGAAGTAAGTGGTCTTTTCCATGAATTTGCCCTCATTTTAACCGGAAAACTTGATTTTTCGACATTTTTCAAAATTTTTAATCTATTTTGGCCTAGTTGTATAGTTGCATTTTCCTTTATTATGTTTATTTTCTTCCCTTGCTAGAATAGATTTTCAATAAATTGGTTTAGAATTTTTCTTAGTTGTGAACATTTTGACTCAACCCGAGTTTACTTGCCTAATTTTACTCTAGCTAGTATCCTTAACGTGTTTAAGTCAAGTTTTGCTAGGCTTTTATATAGGGAGCTATAAAACGCGAAAGTCTTAACTCTCACGGGTTAAGAACAAGAACTTTTCGCAAGTTCCTATAATTGATCCTAGAGAGTCGTTTATCAAGGGAACTTTAAAACGCGATTTCTAAACTTGAAAAAGTCCAAGAATTTGCAAGATCCTATAGGCGACTCGAAAACCCAAAACTTTGATTTAATAGGCTCAGCATCCACGAGTCTCATTCCTTGAGATTTTAAACTGTGGAGAACGAGAGATGATAGAGCCAATTATAAGTTCGGTACTCTTTCGTGAATTTATGTGAGTTAATTATAAGCCTATTCTCCCTCCGCTTGTTAATAAATTTATCTGCTAATAAATAAGGTTGTACGATTTAAAAGGTTACTTAGCCTCTAGCCCCAGATCGTTTAAAAGTTGCTCGGTACGGATTAGAGTTCATAGCCAAGGCATAACTTATTGAAGAGGGATGCGAAGATTGGCGAGTCCGAAAAGGCCCTAACAAGGCATGAGGGCTACATTTTGTTGCTAAAGATCCAAAAGTGATGTGAAGAATCATTTATCGAAAATCAATATGAAGGATCGAGATACACGACGAAAAGCAAAACTCCCCAAAAGTCATGGAGAAGTCTATCTGAAAAGACCCTTACAAGGTATGAGGATAAATAGATCCAAGTCCTAAAAGGAGGCGGATCGTTGTATATCAAAGTCCAAAATAAAGATTGGAGAAAAATGAAGAAGTCGTGGTCTAAAGATGAAGAATCTCTCAAAACTTCAAGTGAAAAAATTCCTATTATGAAGAGAAGACCATAATTTCAAGAACGTCTCTCAAAGATTCGAAGTATGAAGTCGCTGCCAAATATCGGTCCGAGAAAGGTCTCAAATCGTGAAGCGAGTTATGCCAAGATATGAACTTTATGAGGTCCCGAGAAGCAGTTTTAAAAGATTTGGTCCTTTAGCTAACTATTGATTAAATCGTTCACTTTATTTTCAGCCTAAATAACTATCAAAATAAGTCAAACAATGCATCCGCGTGATCATTCAAGACAAAAATAAAATGTAAGAGATACACCTAGGAATAAGGGAGTCTAAGTGAGTAATTGACCCACATGAGTTCGTGATAGTTTGCTAACTTATAATAACAATGATCTCGTTTTTAAGCTTGGTTTGGGGAACGTGAAACTTGAGGATGATAAACGTTCATGGCCGCCAAAACCCAATGTAAGTTTTTAATTTCTTTACTTATTCTTATCTTTTATGTTTAGTATTTAATAAAGGCCAAGGTGGGTTATTAATGATGGAAAATGTAAACCGTGCTTTAAAATTAATGCATTGCATGAGGGCATTGCAATGGTCAAGTGTAGGGGATTTAATAAGTGTGAAAACACTTATCCTTTTACCACTTATTTCCAATAATAACAAGACCAAAACGTGTGATTTATGTCGTAAAAGTCAGAATTATGCGTGGTTTGTGTTTTTATTGTGTTTTAGGACCAAATTATGAAAAAGGAAGAAAACACGGGTTTTCACGGGCTTTTATCGAAGAAAACGGGAAAAGACGAAGTCAAAAGATCAAGAGTGCATAAAGAACGGAAGTCCAAGGCCTATTCTGAAGATTTATCGAAGAAAAAGTCTAAAGACGGAAGTTTAACGAAGTCGAAGAACTTAAGTCTAATAGAAGAAGAAAATTAAAAAGACAAGTTCAAATCCCGAGACGACAAAGACAAAGAATTAAAGTCGAGTCGAGAAAACGTGAAGAAAGCAAGCAAGAAGATGCAACACATGCACTCCTTCCACCTTCCCTATAAATACCCTCCTAATAGTCATTAGGAGGGTGGTTAGATAGTTTTAGTTAATTTTTCACTTTTTCTTAGTTTTCTCTAGTTTTAGAGAGAGAAAGTCTTAAACTTTCTCTCACTAAACTTCATCTTCTTTCTTAATCTTTCAAGATTAAACACTTTGTATTGCTTATTTTTATTAATCAAGTTCATTTTAAGCTTTTTATCCTTAATCTCATTCTACTTTTCTTTGATTTAAGATTGATTTTGGTACGATTATCAATAGCTCCGTGTTGTTCTTAATGATTTCGTGCTTAAAAAGTTAATCTTTTGATCATTTCATAAGTTTTCATTTTAATTAAGCTTTAAGACTTTTGTGCTTATTGGCTTAGTTTTATGATTAGCTTATTTACTTTATAAAAAGTTTTCTTAAGAAGTTTATGTTTTTATTGTTTGATCCAAAAAGTTGCTTATTTTGAGGTTGAATAAGTTGTGATAGTTGCTTATTTAATCCGTTTAGTTGATTCGATATAGTTTTGGGAATAAGCTCAATCTAATAGCTTATTTTCTAGCTTTTTACTCGAATCCCTTAGATTTCGGAAAGGGTTTAAAACCCCTTTCCGATTGGTTTTTTCCGAGCATCCCAATTCCCACCCTTTCCGATTGAACCCCAATCGGAAAAGGGTTTGTATATTCCGACGGTAAGGTTTTTGACTTGTTCCGATTGGGATTTTTCCCATATTCCGATAAGCAGGGTTTGCCATCATTCCGATTTGCCTTTCTTTTGATCATTCCGATTGGTGCTCGTCCTTTGTTATTCCGATTGGTTGACTTGCACTTTATTCCGATTGTGGCCAAGTTGGACATTCCGATTGACCCTTTTTGTCCCATATTCCGATTGGGTATTTTAGCAATATTCCGACCACCAGATCGGAATACATTCCGATCTGGGCCCATTTTGGCTTATTCCGATTGAGTTGTTTTGGAGTAGTCCGATCTTACTTCCTTTTAGTACTTTTTAACTTAGTACTTATTTTTAGAAAGTTTTCCAAGTGTTAGTTTTATTTAGTGTGCTAGTACTTTTCCATTGTTGCCTTAAGTTTCCAATCATTTATTTTTATTCGTCATTTTAAATATTAATCTGTATTCTTCCATTTTACTCAACGACACTTTAATTACTTGCTAATAGTTTAAAACAAACAAACCAAACCATTCTCTTGATTCACCAAAAGACGATTGAGTCGCACTTTAGACCGGTTTTTAATTCGAAAAGATTCGGACTATAAGATTTCATACTTGGTTGCAAATTTCAAGTATTAGGCATACTTGAAGGCAACAAGCATCAAATAATAATTTGCATCAACAATAATAATTGTATATAGCATAAATTGCAATAAGCTCATGGAACCGAGCCCTTAGACACTCCTTTTAGAGGTCTGATAAGACATGAGATTTATTAATTGTCAGTTACCTCCAGATTATTGGTACATTGCCGTATACCTGACTCCTAAATACAATATGTTCAAACAGTGTGGAGGTCGGGCCTAAGCTTCTATGACAAGTCCACAAAAACTGAACCGGGGCGGCTTCCCCCATAGATCTATTAATTGTACTAGCGGTTAACCCATCATAGGTTAATTAACGGTCCATAATTGAGGTTTTACAAAGGCAATCACTTAATGCAATTCAAAGGCAACCACGGGTCCATTCATAAAGGGACAAGCATACCATAAAAATCTTGTGTTCTAAGTTTACAAAACATGTATTCCCCCTCGCGGGTTTTTAAAATATTTGAATGAGCTCAAACGAGGCTATAGACTCACCTTAGTACTTATAGTAGTTGAAGACAATCGCCGACGATAGTAGATGCCCGATAATCACGATAACCGCAACCTAGCAAATAAGGTGCGTACTTTAATAATAGACTCGAGAAATAAATGATACTTAATAAAATCAAACTCGAACTCCTAAAATCACAATACACTCGAGAGTAAACGATATAAATAACTTCATTATACTTTACTACCCATTTACTTTACCATTTTATACTTTTAACAAAATCCGCCGGTACATACTACATGTACTAGCTTATTTACCCCTTTTAAACTTGTTAACCGTTTATGAAACGACTTGATAAACTAACTTACTATATATAGAAAGTCCTCCTACAAGTTTATCAAATGAAATCACTTTTAAAGTCTTTTACTCGACTCATTTTCAAACCACAAAATCCGGACAGATTTGCGTAAATTTTTCATACAACCGTTTTAACTTATATAAACGACTCCGTTAACAAAACCGACACTCGGTTTTAAAGTAAACTCAACCTAATAAATAAATACCTCATTATCAGTAGGTTACACATTTTAAAACATCAATTTAGAGTCCCCGAGATTCGATCCAAATATCGACAACAACTATATGTAGTGTCGATACTCGTCTCCCGCGCTCGTTTTGAGTTAGAAGCTCTACCTTATATCAAATCGAAGCTAAGGAAATTATCTACAACCCTAGGCTATAAGTTAAGTCATTTTCAAAACATAAAAATTCGGATTTTTCAGTTTACCTACTGCTATAAAATGGGTACCAAAATCTTGTACAAAATCAACTTTTTGACCACAACCAACCATAGAAATGGTCATTCCTATACTCTAACATCATCATACATCCACCATAACATCAAAATCATAACAAAAATAAAAATCTTTGGATCAAAATAAAGTTTTTAACAAGATTTCTAGCAAGAACCACCATGGATCATGCTAAAAACACCATGCATAACCAAGGCTTCCACCTACCAACATCAAGAAAATAAAAAGTGCTTGCATGTGTAAAATTTTTATACCTATGTGATCCTTGATCAAAAATAGAGATGGGTCTATGCTTGGTTTAGCTAGATTCAACCTCAAACTTGAGATAATTGGAAAAATGTATGGATTTGGGTGTGTGGGTTGAGTTTCGGCAAAAGCAAGAGAAAAGGAGAGAGAAAGAAAATTTTTGGAAGTGAAAAAGTGTGTGTGTGTGTGTTTATTTTTAAATTTTATTTAGTTAGTGGGGTGAGGACTTATGTGCAATTTGGGCATAAGTTTGGTTAAAAATGCAAATAATTAGCAAAAAGGTGGGAAATTGTCACTAGTAAATTTTTGAAAATATTTACGGGGCTCGGGTTTCGTAAAAATACTAAAAAGTTTAAACGCACACGAAAAATAATGATATAACGACTCGATACGTAATTAAAACGATATCGTCGAAAATATTAAATATCGAAACGATCGATAATGAAATATAAAATTGTGGGCATCCGTCGGTATCGCGATCACTAGTAGTCCTCGTTGCTCGTCAAAATATTAAAATAAAATATTTAATATCGATTTCAACTTAAACCGTTAAACATAATAATATTTAAGATTATAAAATACTTCAAAATATTTGAAAAGTAAGAATTAAATAATGACCTTATTTTGCGGGTTTTACATCCTCACCACCTTAGGAGAGCACCGTCCCGGGGCTTACTTCTCCTTAGGTCCGTCTACGAATAAATGCGGATACTTGCTCTTGAAGTAGTCCTCTCGCTCCCAAGTGTATTCGGGTCCACGTCGGGAATTCCATCGCACTTTCACTATCGGGATCCGACTTTGCTTAAGCCGTTTCACCTCTCGATCCATAACCTCCACCGGTTCTTCAATAAAATGCAGCTTGTCGTCCAGTTGAATCTCCTCAAGTGGAATTATCAAATTCTCGTCCGCCAAACACCTCTTAAGATTAGAAACGTGAAAAGTATTGTGAATAGCACTTAACTTCTCTGGCAATTCCAACTTATATGCCACAGGACCAACTCGATCAATAATCTTGAATGGACCAATATAATGTGGACTAAGCTTTCCTCGCTTGCCAAATCGAATTACTCCTTTCCAAGGTGATACTTTCAACATAACCATATCGCCAATATCGAACTCCAATGGTTTTCTCCTCTTATCCGCATAACTCTTCTGCCTACTACGAGCTGTCAATAAACGATTCTTGATTTGCACGATCTTCTCAGTTGTTTCTCTAATCAATTCAGGACCCGTCAACTGAATTTCTCCAACTTCACACCAACCAACTGGTGATCTACATTTTCGCCCGTAAAGTGCTTCAAAAGGCGCAGCCTTAATACTTGCATGATAACTGTTGTTGTATGAGAACTCCACCAAAGGTAAGTGTCGATCCCAACTACCTCCAAAGTCTATTACACACGCTCGTAACATATCCTCCAAGGTCTGAATAGTCCTCTCACTTTGTCCGTCTGTTTCTGGATGATACGCAGTGCTCATATCCAACTGAGTCCCCAAAGCTCGCTGAAGCGATTTCCAAAACTCAGATGTGAACCGACTATCTCGATCAGAAATAATTGACAAAGGAACTCCAAGTCTACAAACAACTTCCTTCAAATACAACCGAGTAAGTTTGTCTAAGTCATCAGTTTTCTTTATCGGCAAGAAATGAGCCGACTTAGTCAACCGATCAACAATCACCCAAATCGTATCATAACCACTAGAAGTTCTCGGAAGTCCCGAAACAAAGTCCATAGTGATCTTCTCCCATTTCCATTCTGGAATTGCAGGTTGTTGCAGTAAACCCGAAGGTCTCTTATGCTCAAACTTCACCTTAGCACACGTCAAGCATTTACTAACATAAGTAGCAATGTTAGCCTTCATATTCGGCCACCAGTAACATTTCTTCAAGTCTTGGTACATTTTATCGGATACCGTCAGTGTCCGCTACTCCTGGATCTGCGAGAAATGTCAATTCTTCTTCATCGAGCTCACGTCCTTGGGCTTGAGTATTCACCAAGTAGATCTTCTCCCGAAACCATGTGCCGTCCCTTTTCCTCTTAGGCTGCTTGCACTCTCGGGCCATGTGACCTTCCCCTTTACAGTTGTAGCATATAATCACCTTCATTTTACCAGTGCTATTACCTCTTGTAGCAGCAGTGTTAGATGAACGTACACCAGCAGTAGATGATTGGGTCTCCCCTGAAGTGGTTGCACCATGACTCTACCATCCTGAATTGTAGCCTGTTGTCGAGAGTTAGAAAAGTTCCTTAACTGATTGTTAGTTGTTGTTGGACCTCTGTAACCTCGTTTGTTCAATGTTTGAGTGAGATAGGCAGACATTTGAGCAAGTATATTAGTAGGACTATCCCCTTGTCGAAACTCAGGGACAGGGATCTCATCATCATAGTAGAATGCTAGTGCTGATTGAGCTACAAGTTGATTTGATGGAGCACCAACTTGTTGTGAGTAATGGGGTTGAGGAGCCTCAAGTTGTTGATGGGTAACAGCAGGGTTTGTTGGAGGTTGATAAGGTGAATACTGGTGTGAAGCATAAGGTAACGGATGTGAATCTCCTTGTGATGATGTTGCTGGTTGCTTGTGTTGTTGGTGATAAGATGTGGGCGGTGGTGGCAAGATCGAATACTGTGGGAAGCTTGGTGTTTGATATAGTGGTTGATAGGAAGATTGGTGTCCCAAAGCAAACGAAGAGTTATGATATGACAATGTAGGATTGTTTGCCATTAGTGCCAATGGTTCATGATAAGATCCCTGAGATATGCGTTTTTGGATCACGTGCTTCTCGTGTTGTTGCAAGAAGGCATAAAGTTGATCTAAATTTGACTTGTGTAAATCTCGAATCATCTTAACATCGGTGACATACTGACTCTATTCTTGGGGTAACGTGTTCAAGAACTTTGTGTTTAGTTGAAACTGTTCAATCCTTAGACTATACACGTTCATGTCATTCATCAAAGTGGTGAAACGCCAGTAGTAATCGTGAAGAGTCTCCCCTGGAATGTATGTAAACCTATCAAACAAGTCATACAATTGACACTCTCGTTCTTACTTAGTTAGAGATGTCCCTTGTAACAAAACAGCTAGTCGATCCCAAAGATCCTTTGCCACTTTATGTTCACTTACCATTCTAAAGATATCGGGTGGAAGGGCTTGAAGAATTGTCTAAATAGCCCTTTCATCTGCATCTGCAATGATTTTGTTAGTATCGGTTAACTCATGATACTCCCTTGCCCTTGTCACATTGTTGACTGTAACCTCTCCCCAATCTAATGGACCTTTTTCAATTGATTGAAGCATAAGTCGACCACTGGTTTTGCCCATGATGTACGTTCTCATACGACCTTGCCATGCTTCAAATAAATCTTTGATGAGCAAAGGTGGGCGAGTGTCGGTACCCGAGATGATTGAGATATCGGTAAGCGAAGTCATGGTTGGCATATATGAATGTGAATTCATTTTATGATCCCTTGAAAAAAGATTATCAAAAATGATCGAGCAATGAAATAAGATTATGTGTTTTAATGTTGTTTAAATAAAGATATTATGATCTTTTGATTGTGTGTTTTTGTTAATGTCTCCAAATAAATGCAAAGATGAAAAATCCTCTAAGTGTTGCAAATGATAGCTGATCATACTCCTAGATCGGACTCCCAGATCGTATCCTGATCGTACTCCTTGTTTGTGTCCTGATCGTACTCTCCTATCCTACTCAAGTGCCCGAAGCCTGGATCGTACTCACTTATCCTACTAAAGCGATCGTACCCTGATCGAAGCCTAGATCGTACTAAACTATCGTACTGAAGCGATCGTACCCTGATCGTAGCCTAGATCGTACTAAGCTATCGTACTGAAGAGATCGTACTCTGATCGTACTTGGCAATCGTACTCCTTGATCGCAGATTGGATCGTACTAAGCAATCATAGTTACAGATCGTAACGTGGATCGTATTGGGCAATCGTACTCCTTGATCGTAGCTTGGATCGTAGAGAGCTATCGTAGTCACAGATCGTAACGTGGATCGTACTTGTGATCGCAGTTAGATCGTAGTATTAGATCGTGACTATGGATCGCAAGTAGAAATCCCCAGGGTTTATGCAATCACAAAATCAGATCGTACCCGTGTAAAATAGGCTGAGACTTAAGAGCTACAAGAAAGAATGGATTTTTACCTTGAAATTCGAGATTTTAACCAAACGAATATCACCAAATCATTACTAGAACTATTTAGAAGAGATATAGATCACTTGGAATCAAAAAACACGAAAAAAATTTGTAACTTTTGGAAAAATCAATCAAAAACACATGAATACACTTAGAAAAGTATGAACAACACAAAACCAATCTTTATTTCATCCCATAGCTCTTGATACCAAATGTAGAACAATGATAATATTAATGATTCAAGAGGGTTGATGTTTTCTAGAGAGAGAAACTTAGAGAGAGAAGTGAAAGAAACTATTTGTTATATATGTGAGAAATGAAACAACCAACACCTCTTTCCATGGTGGAAAGAGGCTTATATACCCAAGTCCTTAATGGACTTGGGCCTCCGGCCCATGAACATGCTCATGGGTCGGGCTATTTAATAAATGTTACTAAAACACTACTACGAGCCTATAACTATATTGTTGGAGTGACCGGGACTTTCTATATATGTAAAACATATTTCCAATAGATAATGTATTCACAAGATTAGCGATTTATGAGGTTGGACCTGAATGATGGAGAACATCATATGAAAGAAGCACATGGTTCTTGTTCACGAATGTTGGTCGCCTCATCACATCTGAAGTTACCTCTTGACTCCATGTGTACGATTGATATCGTTGTCTTGACACCAACATGTGAACTTGGCACTTTCAGCGTCAAAGATTCTGAATGCTGGACTATTTCTCCCCCTCAATTGTTGACCCATGTTTTATTGACAGAGCTGTAGTCGCCGTTTGAGTAGTCGCATCGTTGAGTATGTAGATATCAATTGTAAATTGCTACGGTTGGTGGAGATGATAACTTCATAAAAACAAGATTTCTCTTGTTTTAACAAATAAATGCACTGACACGTACATATATTCGTGTTAAATTGTGTTATTCCGTAAACACAATCCTTACATGGTTATAAAGTAAACCATGCCCGAGAAAATTAATTCCCGTTGTTGAGTCAAAGCTTTCTGGTGAAATGCTTGACTTGAGTATGAAAAGCGGGTTACTATCTGAAATAATAGCAAACCATTTTGAGCATGTTTTAAAACATTTGAACTTCTGCTCTAACTTTATTTACAACCCCGTGTCATTATTGAATGACATTTCTAGTATCGTAAATATTATCGATACCAGAAGACATGCTCTTTTTATCAAAACACTTTTGAACACACAATTTTGAAAGATTTAGAAAAACCTTTTGAGAAATTCTCGAAAAATTGTGTTCATTGTTTTGAAAACCAATTACTTGAGCTTAAGATGTTGAATATCTTACAAAACGAGCTCAAGTCCGAGAAGTTGTAAACCTCCCGTTGTTAAGGATAAGTTTATCATCGGCGATAAACTTTCCTTTTAACTGAAGAACGAGTCCTAAGTTGACATTTACTTAGAAATCGTTTTCATGAGCTTGAAAAACTTTGAATGTTTTAACGTAAAGCTCATGACCGAGAAAGGTGAATTTATCGTTATGAGGAAAAGTTCTCTTATTTAAAAGATTCACTTTCCTTTCTGAGCTTAAAACTTGGAATGTTTTAATACAAGCTCATGACCGAGAAAATTTAATTTCCCGTTACGAGGATAAGCTATCTTTAAAGATAAGCTTTCCTAAAATTAAGGTCCGAATTACGGTCTGATATTTAACTGTAAGTCTTTGTGCATGAGCTTAAAAATTTCGAATGTTTTTAATATTAGCTCATGCCCGAGAAAAATTAAGTTCTCGTTGTAAGGATAAGTTTATCATCGGTGATAAACTTTCCTTTCCTTGAAGTCCAGGGCATAATCTGAAATATAATTATACGCCATTTACACGAGCTTAAAACTTTTGAATAGTATTAATGTAAGCTCGCGCCCGAGAAAAGTTAATTTCTCGTTAAGGAGGATAAGTTTATCATCGGCGATAAACTTTCCTTTATTTAAAGATCGGGTCATCATCTGAAATTTATTGATGAGCCTTATACATGAGCTTAAAACCTTTGAATGGTTTTAGGATAAGCTCGTGACCAAGAAAACTTAATTTCTCGTTAAGAGGGTAAGTTATCGTTGCGTAGATAAACTTCCCCGTCTCTGAAGTCCGGGTCATCGACTGTCATTTAGCGAGGAGCCATAGTGCATGAGCTTAAAAACTTGGAATGTTTTTGATATAAGCTCATGCCCGAGAAAAATTAATTTCTCGTTATAAGGATAAGTTTATCATCGGCGATAAACTTTCCTGTCTTTTGAGAGCGAGTTACAGTCTGTTATGTGACTGTAAATCATTTGTGCATGAGCTTAAAAACTTTGAATGTTTTAAACATAAACTCATGCCCGAGAAAAATTAATTTCTCTTTGTGAGGATAAGTTTATCATCGGCGATAAACTTTCCTTTCTTCGAAGCACGGGTTACAGACTGTGATTTATCTATAAGCCTCTGGTAAGCTTAACCATGAATCCCCTGAGACACTTGTTTCTCCGATATCTGCTTCTTCAGCAACCAAACTGTAAGAGTGCCCTTAGTTGAACGGTATAAATGATTGGACCGCTTCGTTCTTTTGGAACATCAACCTTGGTACCTGCATTCTCATTAGGAATTTGCATGCTTTGATATGGGTTAGCGATATCAATTTTAGAACCATGTGGGGATTCACAGTTTTCTTTTCTTGTGCCAGAGGTGGCCTGAGGGGATGATTCACTTGTCTTAGTTGGCAAACGTTTCCCTTTATAGAAAACCTTAAGATCAGGCTTAAGTGATGTATCATCCTTTGCAATTTCCTCCCTAGTAGTCTTAGTATAATCGGAGACAATCCTAGTTAAAGGGCACTCGTTTCCTACAATAGTGAAAGTTCTACCAGTGGGGCGCCACATTTTACCAATGGGTTTGATTTTAGCGACCCACTGGGATTTAAGTCTAGCACGGGAGTTCACCCCATTCAGTAATTTCTTGATACAAGAATCATGATTGGCTTTAAAGACACATTTCCTACATGTTTTACAGGTAACATATTTAATGTCCGAGTAATTCCTAGATGATTGATCGATGCTCCTAGGAGATGACATGCTATGGTTAGCAGTGTTGGGTAATCTAGAAGGCATCTGACTAGGTTTGACATTGCTATCTCTTACATGTGTCTTATGCTTAGCTTCCCATAGACCAAATGTATGGTAAACGTCATTTGAACTAGTTCGAGACTTGTTCTTTGGACTATGTCTAGGGAGACTAGAGGCAATCATGTGATTAGGTCTTACAAAAGCTGTTTTAGTCACACTGGGCCTAGATGGTGGAGTGACAGTTCTAGAAATATGAGCCATATCAACTTGGGAGGCAAACCGTGGTCTCGAGGATTGTGGTCGCTCAGATCTAAATGCAGTCGGTTGCCTAACGAACTGATTTGTAGGCGGTTTCCCCAAGATTGATGGTTTTTCAAGCTTAGTGTCCACACTAGTTCCTTTAGTTTTCCTCAAATCGTTTTTCAACACAGCTATAGCAAAGACCTTTTCCTGTACTTGAGCCTTTAAGGTCTCATTCTCTTTGAGCAATTCATCTTGGGATGCCAACTTAGATTCAAGCAGTTGAATTTTTCAAAAGATTATCCTTTTCAGCTTTAGAACTAAAACTTTTTGATCCAATTTTCTTTCAAGAACAACGTTTGACTTTTCAAGTTTTTCAAAATATATTTCAAATTTGTTCGTTTTCTTGGAAAATTCTAATTTGGCATCCTCAAGATATTTTGATTGTTGAGCTAGAATCGTTTCCAGCTCTCTAATCTTAAATCAGAAGCAGTCAAAGGAGCAGTTATAAGACAATTATCATGATGTTTAGCATTTTGAACACTTTCTCCCCCATTATGACTCACATCGGATGAATCAGGAGTAGTATTTCTATCACTCTTTTCCATCCCATGTTTGTCATAATTAGGTTCAGAATGCTCAATATGCTGCATTTCATCACCATATACATCATAAACAACATTACATTGTACCATGTTCGTAGGCTTTTCGTCATAAACGGGTAAGGTGTCATCAAAAGAGATCTCGTGAACATTCCCTGACGTGTCACTGGTATTATGTTGTCCTCCTGATTCCGTGCTCTTGCCATCGTTAGGCTCTAAGTTTTCAACCGTATGACCATTCTCCTCTTGTATCTGCATCATAGATTCTTGCTCTCCATTATCATACGCTTGCTGAAGTCTGGATCTTTCATAAATCAAAGAAGAAACCGATGTCATAAATTTCAACAGTTTATCACGGAAATCTTTAACCTCGTTCTGTGTGTATTGAAAAAATGACTGGCATGTCTCTGAACTGTCAGACTTGATGATATTGAATTGGAGGAAAAGCGTGGGTTGTGTCATAAGAGCCTGATATGCTGTTTCTGATGCAGAGTGATTAAAGTCTTCTTTGTGAAGTTGCTCAGCTAGGTGGTTCACGTTGAGGAACATTAAGTCGATGAATGTATAACGATCTTGACCAAAGAGTGTCACAAATTCACTTCCTCCTTGAACCCATGAAATGGTCATAAGATGTGACTGAAGTAGTCGAACTGAAGTGATACCACTTTCTTTAGCTATGTCTTTTATGTGATGCAAGTCTCCCTCTTGAAATTTCGAATTCAACGAATCCATTGAGAGTTCCAAGACAAGTTCGATGAAATATGATGTGAAGGATTACTGATCGATAACAATCCGTCTTCAAATCCAAATATTAATACCCAATAAAATTCGTAGTCACAAACAAAACTTCAAATGTAGCCAATTTTCTCGGTCTCGGCAAAAGAATTTTGTTACTTTGTCTCGATATTTGTCTTCAAATCTTGTCACCTTTGTCTCGTCGCTTTTTCGTTATGTTTTCATTTATAAACCCCGATAACTACCCAACAATAACTTAATATGAAAAATTTTAAATTGTATATGAAACATAATTTTAAAAATCAGCCGTTAAAACTATGAGAAGACCAATACTGGTTCAAAATAATATATACCTAAAAATTAGGAATAAATTTCCTCAAAACCTAATCACCTTCCAAACAAATTATATATACCTAATATATTATATCAAAGATGTGGCTAACCTAAAATCAGAAGTGATAAAGATATTGCAAGAAAGTAAAATCTCTTTAGTGATGTTTATATAGAATAATCACGTGATAATAACGTCTACGATGTCACAATCGAAAAGATTTATAGAAGGGAGTAAACTGTTTTGGTACTCTACTATAGTTTACTCACCACTTTTAACATTAACTGCATACATTAGTATTCTTTCTCACACGCTATCAAAGATGTGGCAGTCAAAGAGTATCCTTTTCAAAGACGTGGCTATCAAAGCATCTAACCCCACAGATTCTTGTTATATCCGCCCCACTATATAATCTATTTCTTTACACAGTCAAAACAACCATCCACCAAACTTTATCTAAACTTCTTCCGTCGCTTTCTCCTACCAATCTCATGTACCAAACAGTTTTCTCAAACAAAAACTAACCAAATCTTCAAACAAACGCAACCACCAAATCTTATATAACAAATTATCCAGATCTCATCTTAAATATTAATCTATCTCAATCACCATCATAAATCAACCACAAATCGAATCTCACATCCAAGACATAGAACCGTATTTCACAAACATGGCTCGTTTAGCTTCAAGAATCTTTTGATTCGCGACCTCAAAGGACGAAAGAAAACACGACTTCAAGAACAATTTAATGTTCTCGGGTAGGTTATTTGATTGACTTGTTATATTTTTTGTGTTTTGGATCGATGAAGGTTTGGTGTGACTGAGATCTTGAGTGGTTGTAGTGTGTTGTACCAGTCGAGTCAAAGGATTTGGATTTGAGAAAAAAAAAGATTTGGATTTGATTCTTGAAAAAGGTTTTTGTTTGAGTATGTTTTCGAGTTATGATCGAGTCAGTTAAGATTTTGTTAAGTTGAGTTTGTCAAGAATTAGAATCAGTCGAGAGAGTGTGGGTGTCTAGTCTGAGTGTGAAGTTAGTTTTTTGTCGAGAGAGATGTGTTGGCTGTGTTTGGGTTTGTGAGTCGAGGGTGTGTTGGAGTTTGTTGAGTCGATGTTGGTTTGGTTGTGTGGGTTGTAGTTCTGTTAGGTCGAGGGCGTTGGTCGAGAGTGTGAGGGGTCCGAGTGTGAGTGTGTGGGGGTCTGATGCGTGGGTTGATGTCAAGACTAGGTGTAAGTCGAGAGTTATGGTGAGACGAGGGTGTGATTGAGTCTGTTTGATTGTCTTTGTGTCATGTGTTGAGTCTGTTGTGTGAGACAGTGAGTCGAGTAGATAAGGTGAGACGAGGGTGTGATTCGTGACAAGTCTAAGTCTGTTTTGTGGTCCAAAATGGGTCGAGAATCAAATTAAAAAATTGAGAGAGTTTTGGTTATATCGCAATATTTGAAAACAGTCATCGCAATATCTTATACTTACTCCATCGGAATATCCATCGCAATCTCAACAACACTCTTCCATCGCAATACCATCGCAATGTTTAAGAACACTTCCATCGCAATATGTCAAACTATTTTTCCATCGGAATGTAGCCAAGAAAATTTTGGCAGAGTTTCGTCTCAATGTCCCATAAGCCCGTCGGAATCCACGATCGCAAAGTACGATCGGAATCCACGTCGGAATAAGATAACGAAATACGTGATCACAAAGTAGAACCCGAGGGTTATTGCGATCGGAATGAACAGATATCGAAACACTGGAACAGCTTATCAGAATATGACAGAAGAGAAATCCATCTGAATGTGGGAAAAAAATAACTTTTCCGATACAACACTTGCAAAAAAAAGGACAAAACACAGAAACTTTTTAGCAAAGAACCAACAAAAGTTCAAGAAAATGGTTAAATAGATAAAATAAAAAAATGGATAAATGAAAACTTATAAAAAGTTAGACTATGATTACACCACCAAATTGATAAAAAAAATAAAAGGATAAAATTATACCACCAAATAGATAAATTATAAGAAAGAAAAAATGGAAAAATGAAAACTTAAGCTTAAAGAAAGAGAAAAAAATAGACGGGAGAAAAAAAAGATTGTAAAAGAAGGAAATTTTACCACCAAAATCAATAGATAAAAACACGTCAATCCGAAGAATCAACCAAAGCTCTTGATACCAATTGTAGATTTGCTTTTAGTAAATCCGGTGGTCTAGTAGGGTGATAAATGGTAGTGGTAGCCATTGTTGAAGTTTAGAGAGAGAATGGTTGTGTGTGTAAAGAGAAAGAAAGGAAAATGTGATAAATGAAAAAAGAAACACAAGCAACACCCCTCCTTGGAAGCCTTGGAGGGGTATATGTAGTCACACACGACACTTAAGCTATACAGCGTTTCCTAGTCTAGTCTATGCGTGTGTGACTATGATAACTAATGGGAATTCTTAAATATCGTCACATAAAGTGAATTTCCAGCAATCTTCCCCTATGGGACGACGTGTAGAATTCCTTACAATATTTTTCCTAACAAGTACATAATGATTAAGAACAAAAGCTTTCATGAAGCGTCCAATGCTGATGATGTCTTCTGAGGCCTTTGACTTTAAGTCTTCACTTCAAAACGACTCATCTTTAAAGTAACTTGTAGTAGAAATACTATAACGGCACGAGCTAAGTAATCCATATACTTCTGGTTAAGGAGAAGATTCTGAATTAACTTCCCCCTAATTCATGCCACATAAACTTGATGTAGAAGCTTTTAAATAGCTTCCCCCCTAAATCGACAATCCTCATAAGCAACTTCAAAGCTTTCAATAAAGCTTAGAATGATTAAGCGTACATCGGAATTTAAAAAGCAAACCCCATCATATAACATGATAATGTTGCTATGAGGGATTGAAAGTAAGGGGCACACCAAGTAGATCAACAACGTCTCTTCTCACGCTTGAATAATTCTTCTGAATTTTTCTTCCCCCTGAGAGTTCAAGTTATGCATACTAGAAAGAATAAAGACATTTTAATAAGTGTGTAAACACTTATCCTTTTGCCACTAAAATCAAGTAAAAACAAGACCTAATCATGTGTTTAATGTCGTAAATGTCGGAATTACGCGTGGTTTTGTGTTTTGTGTGTTAAATAGGTACAAATGAGCAAAAGAAGAGAAAACACGGGATTTCACGGTCAAATGTCGAAGAAAAGTCAAGAAAGAGTCAAGACAAAGATCAAAAGACCAAAGTGTGCCGAAGATCACGGAAAACCGACAAAGTCAACTTAAAATTAAAGAAATGATCAAGAAAGCCAAAATCAAGCTCGACTTTAGCGGATTAAATATATTTGAAGTTATTGGGCCAAGTGGGTCCCACACAAGCTTATTGGGCCTGAGAACCCAATAGTGGAAATAACTAAGTGGATTTTTACCCAAAAGCCCAATAGGCCCATACCCTTAATTAAATAGACGGAGGAGTAACAAATGGATAAAAGGGTTTGGGCCACAAGCCCATTTTTAAAGTAAAACAAGGAACGAGTTTTTGTTTACAAGATCGGTCAACCCCTCAATGTGTTCAGTCAACATTCACAGCTTTTACCACACGTGTCTCCCATTAATTCACTCCCACCCTACCTTAATAAAACAAACGACTTTTACCCACTCCTTATTTTCGTTACAATCCAAGTTTCACACACACAAGTTACTGTGCTTCCTTCTTCCTCTCCACAAAATACTCACCATCTCTCAAAACCCTAAATTTTTTACAGCAAAAAAATTAATCACTCAAATTTGGGCATTTTACCCTAGAAGGGTAATTAACACCAATGGGAATTAAATCCCCCAATATTTCGGGATGAACACTCACCAGGTCCTCATTCTCTCTCCAACGTGGCACCATTTGATTGGTGTTAACACCTCATTCCACCAATCCAACCAATCAGAGATCAAAGAAAAAGCACAACTAGCACACGGATGCCACGTTGGCAATCTGTGTGCTATTTGGAATCATCACAGCCGCAAGATCAAGCAAAAGAAGAGAGAGAAGAAAAAAAGATGGAAGAAACGGTGGAGATTGGATGCTTAACATTGAAGCAGAGATTAGGGTTTCATGGGGTTCCTCCTATAAAAACCCCATTTTCTCCCATGTAATTCATGCTTTTCCTTTATTTTATTTTCAGAAAAATAGATTGAGTAGGGTTTTTAATATTGTAATTTTTTTTCCAGTATTGTAACTTTGGTTTGAATTAATGAAAAGTTATTTAGTTTTAATTCTCGTTTGATTTTAATTTCCAGTTACTGTTTTTTAATTTAATCAGTTTATAAAATATTGTTTACTGTTCTCGCATTAATATAAAAAAAAAAAAAGATAAAGAAAAGTTTAATATATTTCCTCCACTGGGGAATATAAATAAAGGATACTGTTCATCCGATTGAGGATTGATTCAAGGAGGTGTTTATTGGCGTTCGTTACTGTTGATTTGGTTCGAGTTGTTGATGTTGTTAACGAGTAACGGAGGTGTTTGTTTGGTGTTCATTTCAGTTTAAGCTCGCTCAGCGCGACGCTTCTTCTCAACGGTTTCGACAAATAGGTTTAATCATTTTTCTCATTTAATTTTTAGTAGATTAATATTAGTATTACTGTTTGTGTTTTGAGGTGTTTAGATCTGCTTGTGTTATTCAATGTTCGGATTTGCTTAATATAATAAGTTTTGACTGAGTTTTTGGTTTAAGATAGTTTTTATTTGCTTATTTTCGGGTAAGTTGAAACTGCTTATTTGATTGGTATTTAGTTTATCGGGTCTTGTAGTAGCTTATTAATCTGCTTTAAGTTCAGCAGTGGTTGAATCTGTTTCATATTTAACTGCTTCTTTGATAAATCATGCTTATTAGCTTATAGTAATGATTTGTTCAGCTTATCAATTTGTTTCGTTTTAGCTTATTGTATCTGCTAATCTGGCTTATTGGTATCCTGCTTATTCGTTTTTAGCTCGCTTAGTTGTTTCAGCTTTTTGTTTGATTGGGTTTATTTTAGCTTATTGTTTGCTGATAACCTCAGACCCAATTGGTCTGAGGTGCTTACTGTCCAATACAAAAAGTTCCAAAAAAAAAAGTGGTATAAAAAATATTGTCAAATTTTGTCTGTCCTGGGACTCGAACCCAGGACCTCTCGCATACAAACCAACGTCCCACCCATCTCTGCTAGTGCTACTTTTGTTTATTAGTTTGCATTAGGACTTTAATATAGGATCTTTAATTCTGTCAGATTTTAATTAGTTTAATACTGGTTTAAGTTTATTTAAATTTTAATTAAAAGTAATTAAATAGTTTCTTTATATTCAGTTTTTATAAAATATAAAAAGAGAAAAAAAAAATAGTTTTAATTTTTATTTACTTTTTAGTTTAAATTTTATTAGTTTTAAAAATAGTATTATTAAGTTTTCATTTAAAAATATTTTTTTAAAAAAAAGTTTAATAGGTTTTAATAATTAGAATAGTTTAAAAATAGATTTGTTTAGAGTAAAATTTAATTAGATTATTTTTAAAGTTAAGTAGAGGTTATTTTTATTTGAATAGATTTGTTTTTATAAATTGTTAGATAAGATTAATTTTAAATAGCTTTTATTTTTTTTAAGTTAGTTTAAAAATACCAAAAAAAGAGATTTTACCAAAAACAAGTTAAGTTGAAACGTAAAACCGGAAATCAAATTCGAGTCGAATCGAGGAAAAACGAACATAATTTAAAGGACTAAAAACCCTAGTTTCAAATTGGCGCCGCTGCCGCTTCGCTCGTACGATTGACGATTTTTCGTGTATACGTTTGGATTTTGGGATCCGTTCATTCTTTGAACGTTACGTTTCTTGCACACAAAATCAAAAACACAAAAAAAAAATCAAAAACTTTAAAATACAAAAAAAATTAAAAAAACCACAAAGCAATTTCTTTCCTAAGAATTGCACCAAAAAAAATTAAAAAATCCAAAAGTAATACGTTTTCCTAAACGTATTACACCAAAAATATTACGTATTATTGTTATTTTTCTTATTCGATTTCTTTCGTTTTTCTTGTGAATATATATTTTTTCTAAAAAATACAAAAAGATTTTTCTTTTAGTATATTATATTACGTAGAATAATAAATTACCTACTTATCAAATAAGGCCTTAGTTGGGATTTCATCACCTAACTATTGTATTCGAATCCATAACGAGAAAAAAGGGCAAAATAGATAAATACAGTAAGACGTTTGAACTCAACATATACAAACTATAAGGTGGGTATAAGGCGACGCGCTATAAAAGGCCGTCTAAGGAAAAAGGTTTTTAAGTGCTTTGTGCCACCTCGTTTCCCCGCTTGCTTGTGCGTATATTGAGAGGGACGACCGATTATTGGTTTGCCAACTCAATTAGTACTTAAGTATATATTTTTGTAGCTTTTTCATATTGCTCCTCGAGAGGGAAAATCCTTTTCCTCTCAAAGTCGACCGAGGTCACCTACCTCATTCCAAAGTTTTAATTGTATGCGCACTCGTGCGCGTACATACATACCGAGTAGTGTACCAAATACTTCTAATTCTTCTAAAAAGAAGAAGAAGAAAAACAAAAAGACCGTCATTAAAGCCGATCCCGAGTATCGAGCTTTCAACAATACTATGGCAACGGATAATCGACCAATGATTGAGATTCTACAATCTCACGTTGAAGGAAACGATGACGCGATTGTGGTGCCGAATATTGGAGCTAATCATTTCGAACTTAAATCGGGTTTTATTCAAATGGTTTCCGCTACACCATTTTTAGGCCGTACTAATGATGACCCACACGCTCATATCAAACGTTTCATCCAATTAGCTAATACCGTCAAATACAATGGGGTGCCCCAAGAGGCCGTTCGCCTCCAACTTTTTCCTTTTTCCCTCGAGGGACAAGCCCAGATTTGGCTTGATAAGGAACCACCCCAAAGTATTACCACATGGATCGACTTAGAGACCAAGTTCATTAACTACTTTTTCCCACCATCTCAGACCACTTCCTTAAGGAATGAAATAATCAACTTTGAGCAAAAATATGGGGAAACGTTTAGTGAGGCTTGGGATCGTTTTAAAGATCTTTTGAGAAAATGTCCACAACACGGTCTTACTAAAGTTCATCAAATCAACACGTTTTATAATGGTTTAACTCTAAACGACCAAGACTCACTTAATAGTGCCGCGGGGGGCAATATTCTTGTGAAAACAATGAACGAGGCTTGGGCCATTATTGAGAACAAAGCAAAAGTGCAAACCAAAAGTGTTAGGGCTAATATGGCAAGTGCTAGTACGAGTAATATTGAGGTAGATGATCGAATTAATAAACTTACTTCGCTTGTTGAGACACTCGCTTTAAGAACCGACGCCCTCACTACACATGTGCATGCCGTGAAAGAAAAGAGTGAGACGTGTGAGACTTGTGGTGGACCACATTCATACTTTAATTGTGACAAGGTTTACAATGATCAACAAGAAGTGTATGCTTATAATAACAATGAAATTGATCGGGTTCAATTCAAACCAAATGTTGATGTTAACCATTTGTCTTACAAGTCTAATAACTATTTGGCTCCCCCGGGTTTTGTAGCACCACAAAGACCACCCCCACCCGCCCAAAATAGGAACCAAGCTCCTCAACGGGGTAATTTTCAAGGAAGTTCTAATCAACGGGGTTTTAATAAAAATCAAGGGAATTTTCAAGGGCAAAACCAAGGGTTGAATAATCAAGGATATAATAACCAAAGTTTTCAAAATCAAGGATTTAATCAAGGTTCTAATCAATATCAAAACCAAGGTTTTAATAATCAAGGTTACAATCAAATGAATATGCATAATCCTCAAATGGACTTGGTTCTTCAAAAATTATCCGACCATGAACGAATGATGAGAGAGATGCAAGAATCGACCGATAAGAAGTTTTTGACTATGATTCAAACCTTTCGTCCCCAAGGTACCCTTCCCTCGAACACCGTGACCAATCCTAGGGCTAATGTTAATGCTATCACTACTAGGAGCGGTAAGACCACCGTAGAACCTTCCCCACCTAACCAAGGACCCGAGATTCCTTCTTCTTCGACACAACCTCCTTCTTCTTCCACTTGTGACATACCTCCCGTTATGCATTCGTCTACACCTTATGTTCCACCGATACCCAAATTTTATACCCCACCTTCGATTCCAAAACCGGTTCCTTCACCTTCTATTTCTACTCCTCCTCCTCCTCCTCCAAAGGATGTGAGTGAGCAATCCACTCCAAAGCCTTCATCTCAATCCAATATACCTTATCCCTCAAGGTTGCGGAAAGAGAAATTGAAGAATAAGGATGATATTCAAGTTTCGAACTTCCTAAAAATGTTCAAACAATTGAATTTTAATATCACCTTTGCCGAGGCGCTCGCTCACATGCCTAAGTACACTAAGATGTTTAAGGATCTTTTAAGTGATAAGGAAAAGTTGCTTGATATCGCCAATACCCAATTGAATGAGAATTGTTCCGCGGTTCTTTTGAGAAAATTACCGGTTAAGTTAGGAGATCCCGGTCGATTCCTTATTCCTTGTAATTTTCCGGGTGTTGAGAATTGTATGGCCTTGGCGGATCTCGGAGCGAGTATCAATCTTATGCCATTGTCCGTGTGGAAACAATTATCTTTACCCGAGCTAGTCCCCACTCGTATGACATTGGAATTAGCTAACCGTACGGTTGCTTATCCGGTGGGGATAGCCGAGGATGTTTTCATAGGAGTCGAAAAATTCACTTTCCCCGCCGATTTCGTCGTCGTCGACTATGAAATGGATCCCCGTGTTCCCTTAATTGTGGGACGACCTTTCTTGAGAACCGGGCGTACATTAATCGATGTAGCCGCGGGTGAACTTATCATGAGGGTCGGGGATGACAAAATCGTCTTTAACATGGGTAAACTTTCCAAACTTCCCGATGAGCCCGAATCCGTGAATTTCATCGATGTGCTTGACGAAGCATGCGAAGAGCATTTTCATGAGGCTTGTAAGAGCGGGATTTCTCCTTTACCTCATGTTGAGACCGTAGCTTCTATTGCTCCTTCATTGACTCCTTTTGGAGAAAGTGACTTAGATGAGTTTGAAGCTAGTTTGGGTCCTCTCGAGATCAACTATGATAATTCTCCCACCAATTGGGATGAAGACATTCGTACGATTGAGAGACTTCTCAATGAGGACAATATTTCTCCACCTACTCCAAAAGAAGTTACAAACAATGATCCTACTTTGACTAAGCCTTCCATTGATAATCCGCCGGATTTAGAGCTTAAAGATTTGCCGTCTCATCTAGAGTACGTTTTCTTAGAGGAGGATAATAAGTTGCCCGTCATTATTGCTAAGGACTTAAAAGAAGATGAAAAATCCCGACTTATAGATGTGCTTAAGAATCATAAGAAAGCAATTGCTTGGAAAATCTCTGACATTCGCGGAATTGATCCTAATTTTTGTACTCATAAAATTCTCATGGAAGATGACTTTAAACCCGCGATCCAAAATCAAAGAAGGGTTAATCCAAAAATTCATGAAGTCATTAAGAAAGAAGTTATCAAACTTCTCGATGCCAGAATGATTTACCCTATCTCGGATTCGCCATGGGTTAGTCCCGTCCATTGTGTGCCTAAGAAAGGCGGAATCACCGTTGTTCCCAACGAAAACAACGAGTTGATTCCTACTCGACTCGTAACGGGTTGGCGAGTTTGCATCGATTATCATAAGCTCAATGATGCCACTCGTAAGGATCATTTCCCTCTTCCTTTCATGGATCAAATGCTCGAGCGTTTAGCAGGTAATGATTTCTATTGTTTCTTAGATGGCTTTTCCGGATATTTTCAAATCCCTATCGATCCAAAAGACCAAGAGAAAACCACATTCACTTGTCCCTATGGAACATTCGCTTACAAAAGAATGCCTTTCGGCTTATGCAATGCTCCCGGGACTTTCCAAAGGTGTATGATGGCGATATTTCATGACATGGTTGAAGAAACTATGGAAGTCTTTATGGACGATTTCTCGGTCTATGGTGATTCTTTCTCTTCTTGCCTTGCTAATTTAGAACGTATGCTCCAACGGTGTGAAGACACTCGTCTCGTTCTTAATTGGGAAAAATGCCATTTCATGGTAAAAGAAGGCATCGTCCTTGGTCATAAAATTTCCAAAGTCGGTATCGAAGTCGACCGTGCTAAAGTTGACGTCATTGCTAAGTTACCTCCGCCTACCACCGTCAAAGGAGTTAGAAGTTTTTTAGTCCATGCGGGATTTTATCGATGTTTCATCCAATATTTCTCGAAAATAGCTCGTCCAATGACTCATCTCTTAGAAAAGGATGCTCCTTTCATCTTCTCTAAAGAATGTCTCGACTCTTTCGAACTTCTTAAAGGTAAATTAACTAGGGCACCGGTCTTAGTCTCTCCAAATTGGGAGTTACCTTTCGAGCTCATGTGCGATGCTAGTGATTTCGCGGTAGGAGCGGTTTTAGGTCAACGAGTTAACAAACATTTCCAACCCATTCATTATGCTAGTAAGACAATGACGGGGGCTCAATTGCATTATACCACTACCGAAAAAGAGCTTTTAGCTATAGTGTATGCTTTTGAGAAATTCCGCCCCTATCTTGTGCTTTCCACCACCATCGTTTACACCGACCATTCCGCCTTGAAATACTTGTTGACCAAACAAGATGCTAAACCGAGACTCCTTCGTTGGGTTTTGCTCCTACAAGAATTTAAAATAGATATTCGTGATAAAAAAGGAGCGGAAAACCTAGCCGCTGATCACCTTAGTAGACTTGAGGATCCGTATCAAGGGGAATCTCCAAATCAAGAGATTAATGAATCCTTTCCCCTTGAGACCTTAATGTCTATTAATTCCAATCTTGATGATACCCCATGGTTTGCGGACATTGCAAACTATTTGGCGGGTGGTGTTCTTATCGAAGGGTTATCGTCCCAACAAAAGAAAAAATTCTTCAAGGACGTGAAAACGTACTATTGGGACGACCCTTATCTTTTCAAGCAATGTGCGGACTTAATCATTCGTAGATGTGTTGATGGACCGGCGGCTTTACAAATCCTTGAAGCTTGCTATAAAGGACCCACCGGTGGTCACTTTGGTCCTAACTACACCGCTAAAAAAGTGTTCGACTCCGGATTCTATTGGCCCTCCATTTATCATGATGCACATGAAATGGTTAAACATTGTGATGCTTGCCAAAGGCAAGGCAAGATCACACATAAAGATGAGATGCCTCAAAATTTCATCCAAGAATGTGAAATCTTTGACGTATGGGGCATCGACTTTATGGGGCCGTTTCCATCATCGAAGGGAAACAAGTACATCCTCGTAGCCGTTGACTACGTCTCAAAATGGGTTGAAGCAAAGGCTTTACCTACTAATGATGCGAGGGTGGTTGTTAACTTCTTGAAACAATTGTTTGCTCGATTCGGTGTGCCTCGTGCTATTATTAGTGATCGCGGGACTCATTTTTGCAATGATCAATTTGCACGAGTCATGGCTAAGTATGGTGTCAATCACCGACTTTCCACCGCGTATCATCCTCAAACTAATGGACAAGCCGAGGTTTCTAACCGTGGTCTTAAGAGAATCTTAGAGCGAACCGTGGGAGAGCATCGTGCTTCATGGGCTGATAAATTAGATAATGCTTTGTGGGCTTTCCGTACCGCTTATAACACACCTATAGGTTGTACCCCTTATCGCCTTGTGTACGGAAAGGCGTGCCACCTCCCCATTGAGTTGGAGGATAAAGCTTATTGGGCCTTGAAATGGGCTAATTTTGACATAAACAAAGCCGGTGATCATAGGAAAATCCAACTCAATGAACTCAATGAACTTAGGAATGAGGCTTATGAGAATTCATTAATCTATAAGGAGAAAACTAAGCTCATTCATGATTCCAAGATTAAAAACCGAGAGTTCCATGTTGGTGATCAAGTTTTATTATTTAACTCTCGGTTGAAAATCTTTTCGGGTAAACTTAAGAGCCGTTGGTCCGGTCCATTCACCGTGGCCCAAGTCTTCCCTTATGGCACCATTGAGTTATCCCAACCAAATGGGCCCAACTTTAAGGTGAATGGCCAACGGGTTAAGTTGTACTATGGAGAGGACATCTCTCACGAGATGATTCCATCCCTCTCCACATTTCCCTTGAATTAATTCGGGAAATCGAGTCGAGCTAGAGACTCGTGATAAATAAATCAAGCATCGTATAACTAGGTTAGATTTTTCCTTTACCATCCTTTCCACCCTTTTTCGCCTTCATCCATTGTCCACCAATAAGTGTAGGGGGAGCCGAGTAGGTTGTTTGTGTGTTGTGATTGTGTGCAGGGACATGTGCTTTGATGAACCACTTTTGGTACTTTTGATGAGACCCGTGATCCCGTGTTCCCGTGTACCCGGTTCTATTAAAACTATTGTGATTCATACTTGTATATAAATAAAACGAATAAATGTAATCACTTTAGTTGTCCCTTCCTTAGCTCGATTTTAAACAACATACTCAATGTCCTAAGTGTAGGGGAGTTTATTCTCCCACATGCTTAAACATTGAGGACAATGTTTATATCAAGTGTAGGGGGGATTTCTATCGAATTTTAGTGGCCTTTTCCATGAATTTGACCCCATTTAACCGGAAAATTTTTAAAATTTTCAACGTTTTTCAAATTTTTGATCTATTTTGGCCTAGTAGTATTTTTATTTATTTTCTTTCCTTTTATTATCGCATCATAATAATTTCCATTTCAAGAATAAAGTTAAAAAAATAAATAAATAAATAAAATGGTTTTAATAAGTTTAGATGTCTTTGATATATTAGGCCCGTCGTGAATATTTTGACTCAACCCGAGTTTACTTATCTAAGTTTACTCTAGCTAGTATCCTTAACCATATGGACCTTAATTGGTTTATTAGGCTAAGCATCCACGAGTCTCATTCCTTGAGATTTTAAATTGTGGAGAACGAGAGATGATAGAGTTAATTATAAGTTCGGTATTCTTTCATTAACTTATGTGAGTTAGTTATGAGCTTTTTCTCCCATCACTTGTTAATAAATATATTTGCAATAAATAAGGTTGTACGATTTAAAAGGTTACTTAGCTTCTAGCACAAGATCGTTTAAAAGTTGCTCGGTATTAATTAGAGTTCATAGCCAAGGCATAACTTATTGAAACGGGACGCGAAGATTGGCTTATCCAAAAAGGCCCTAACAAGGCATGAGGATACCCGAGTCCAAAAAGGCCCTCACAAGGCATGAGGATTCACTTTTTGCTAAAGATCCTAAGATGATGTGAAGATCATTAATCCAAATCAATATGAAGGATCAAGACACACGACGAGAAGCAATTACTCCCCTAAAGATCATGGAGAAGTCTATCCAAAAAGACCCTAACAAGGTATGAGGATAAATAGATCCAAGTCCGAAAAGGAGGCGGATCATTGTGTATCAAAATCCTAAATAAAGAAGAGGATAAATGAAGAAGTCGTGGTCAACGTTTGAAGCATCTTTCACTCCTATTGAAGATGTATACCAAAATGAAGAGAAGACCATAATTTCAAGATCGTCTCTCAAGATTTGAAGTTTGAAGTACAAGCCAAATATCGGTCCGAGAAAGGTCTCAAATCGTGAAACGAGTTATGCCAAGATATGAACTTTTTGAGGTTTCGAGAAGCAGTTTTAAAAGATTTTGTCCTTTAGCTAACTATTGATTAAATCGTCCTACTTTGTTTTCGGCCTAAATAAATTATCGAAATAAGTCAAAAATGCATCCTCGTGATCATTCAAAACAAAAATAAAATATAAGAGATACACCGTAGGAATAAGGGGGTCCAAGTGATTAACTAAACCACATGAGTAAGTGTTAGTAGTGCTAACTTGTAATAACAATGATCTCGTTTTTGAGCTTGGTATGGGGAACGTGAAACTTGAGGGTGATTAATATTCACGACACCAAAGCCCTAATCCAAGTCTTAGATTTCTTTACGAGTTTCTTCCATCTAATAATTTCAAAATTTATAAATTATTTTAACTTTTGTTTCCTTTTAAGTTTTTATCTTTCTGTAGTAGTAGTAATAATTAATAAAGGCCGAGATGGATTGATTATGAGGAGAATGTAACTTATGCTTTAAAATAATGCATTGCATGGGGTCATTGCAATGGTCAAGTGTAGGGGATTTAATAAGTGTGTAAACACTTATCCTTTTGCCACTAAAATCAAGTAAAAACAAGACCTAATCATGTGTTTAATGTCGTAAATGTCGGAATTACGCGTGGTTTTGTGTTTTGTGTGTTAAATAGGTACAAATGAGCAAAAGAAGAGAAAACACGGGATTTCATGGTCAAATGTCGAAGAAAAGTCAAGAAAGAGTCAAGACAAAGATCAAAAGACCAAAGTGTGCCGAAGATCACGGAAAACCGACAAAGTCAACTTAAAATTAAAGAAATGATCAAGAAAGCCAAAATCAAGCTCGACTTTAGCGGATTAAATCTATTTGAAGTTATTGGGCCAAGTGGGTCCCACACAAGCTTATTGGGCCTGAGAACCCAATAGTGGAAATAACTAAGTGGATTTTTACCCAAAAGCCCAATAGGCCCATACCCTTAATTAAATAGACGGAGGAGTAACAAATGGATAAAAGGGTTTGGGCCACAAGCCCATTTTTAAAGTAAAACAAGGAACGAGTTTTTGTTTACAAGATCGGTCAACCCCTCAATGTGTTCAGTCAACATTCACAGCTTTTACCACACGTGTCTCCCATTAATTCACTCCCATCCTACCTTAATAAAACAAACGACTTTTACCCACTCCTTATTTTCGTTACAATCCAAGTTTCACACACACAAGTTACTGTGCTTCCTTCTTCCTCTCCACAAAATACTCACCATCTCTCAAAACCCTAAATTTTTTACAGCAAAAAAATTAATCACTCAAATTTGGGCATTTTACCCTAGAAGGGTAATTAACACCAATGGGAATTAAATCCCCCAATATTTCGAGATGAACACTCACCAGGTCCTCATTCTCTCTCCAACGTGGCACCATTTGATTGGTGTTAACACCTCATTCCACCAATCCAACCAATCAGAGATCAAAGAAAAAGCACAACTAGCACACGGATGCCACGTTGGTGATCCGTGTGCTATTTGGAATCATCACAGCCGCAAGATCAAGCAAAAGAAGAGAGATAAGAAAAAAAGATGGAAGAAACGGTGGAGATTGGATGCTTAACATTGAAGCAGAGATTAGGGTTTCATGGGGTTCCTCCAATAAAAACCCCATTTTCTCCCATGTAATTCATGCTTTTTCTTTATTTTATTTTCAGAAAAATAGATTGAGTAGGGTTTTTAATATTGTAATTTTTTTTCCAGTATTGTAACTTTGGTTTGAATTAATGAAAAGTTATTTAGTTTTAATTCTCGTTTGATTTTAATTTCCAGTTACTGTTTTTTAATTTAATCAGTTTATAAAATATTGTTTACTGTTCTCGCATTAATATTAAAAAAAAAAAAAAGATAAAGAAAATTTTAATATATTTCCTCCACTGGGGAATATAAATAAAGGATACTGTTCATCCGATTGAGGATTGATTCAAGGAGGTGTTTATTGGCGTTCGTTACTGTTGATTTGGTTCGAGTTGTTGATGTTGTTAACGAGTAACGGAGGTGTTTGTTTGGTGTTCATTTCGGTTTAAGCTCGCTCAGCGCGACGCTTCTTCTCAACGGTTTCGATAAATAGGTTTAATCATTTTTCTCATTTAATTTTTAGTAGATTAATATTAGTATTACTGTTTGTGTTTTGAGGTGTTTAGATCTGCTTGTGTTATTCAATGTTCGGATTTGCTTAATATAATAAGTTTTGTTTAAGTTTTTGGTTTAAGATAGTTTGTATTTGCTTATTTTCGGGTAAGTTGAAACTACTTATTTGATTGGTATTTAGTTTATCGGGTCTTGTAGTAGCTTATTAATCTGCTTTAAGTTCAGCAGTGGTTGAATCTGTTTCATATTTAACTGCTTCATTGATAAATCATGCTTATTAGCTTATAGTAATGATTTGTTCAGCTTATCAATTTGTTTTGTTTTAGCTTATTGTATCTGCTAATCTGGCTTATTGGTATCCTGCTTATTCGTTTTTAGCTCGCTTAGTTGTTTCAGCTTTTTGTTTGATTGGGTTTATTTTAGCTTATTGTTTGCTGATAACCTCAGACCCAATTGGTCTGAGGTGCTTACTGTCCAATACAAAAAGTTCCAAAAAAAAAAAAGTGGTATAAAAAATATTGTCAAATTTTGTCTGTCCTGGGACTCGAACCCAGGACCTCTCGCATACAAACCAACGTCCCACCCATCTCTGCTAGTGCTACTTTTGTTTATTAGTTTGCATTAGGACTTTAATATAGGATCTTTAATTCTGTCAGATTTTAATTAGTTTAATACTAGTTTAAGTTTATTTAAATTTTAATTAAAAGTAATTAAATAGTTTCTTTATATTCAGTTTTTATAAAATATAAAAAGAGAAAGAAAAAAATAGTTTTAATTTTTATTTACTTTTTAGTTTAAATTTTATTAGTTTTAAAAATAGTATTATTAAGTCTTCATTTAAAAATATTTTTAAAAAAAAAAGTTTAATAGGTTTTAATAATTAGAATAGTTTAAAAATAGATTTGTTTAGAGTAAAATTTAATTAGATCATTTTTAAAGTTAAGTAGAGGTTACTTTTATTTGAATAGATTTGTTTTTATAAATTGTTAGATAAGATTAATTTTAAATAGCTTTTATTTTTTTTAAGTTAGTTTAAAAATACCAAAAAAAGAGATTTTACCAAAAACAAGTTAAGTTGAAACGTAAAACCGGAAATCAAATTCGAGTCGAATCGAGGAAAAACGAACATAATTTAAAGGACTAAAAACCCTAGTTTCACATTTCTTCCCCCACATAGTTGAAGAAAGTAAATCAATCCCAAGTATAAAGCTCAAATACTGAAGCAGACACTTTATCCCATTCATGAAGTTGACATCGTAACACCAGAGTCAATTAAGTCCCGGAAATGCACATATCTTCTTCCGGAGATGCACCAGAGTCAATTAAGTCCCGGAAGTGCATATATCTCCATATAGGATAATGATGATGAATAATTGCAACAACAAAACAATTAAACATCGAATCAGTAGTATACCGTTTAGAGATTGATAACGCCACGAGTTAAAACACTGATTTTCTCTCCGGTTATGACAATTGTCTTCCCAGAATGTATTTAAATCAAAAGAAGGTATGAAGTTCATCACGTGTACTCGTTGTGCGTTTAATGTGTCTTCTTATTCCCCCTTGATGGTTTCGAAACTCGGAACCAGCAATAAATCGTACGCACATGTACCTGAAATCTCGTGAGAATAATAAATAAGCAAAATTATATATTTGGCGAGAATCAGTTGTTGATCGAAATTCTCTACTCATAAACTCTCCATGGCCATCTTTACCAACCCCCTTGTAAGAAATTTGAAGTGACCACTGATTCTAAGAACCAGATACATCAAACGTGAAACTGAATAAGAATCCTTCGATCTTGTGACTTAAGCTTGCACAATTGTTGAATGAGGAACAGTGGAGAAATCTCTAAGTACCCAATGCATCACCGAGGAAGTCTATAAGCACAACACCTCTTGAAATTATCCACGTCGACTAAGCGCGTGACACTGAGTACAACAATGTAACCCCTTTAAGTGATAGTTATCCGAGTCATCAACCATCCACCCCGAACCCGGAAACCAGATAAACAAGTCTTCAATCTAAGATTAAGCACGAGCAAGTTATCTTTGAAGATAAAATAAATACACGCCTTCGAAAAATCCGTCTTCAACTTCACATAATTAATACCCGATCAAACAAGTCTGTAGCCACTAAAAAATCGCCAAATTTTTCTTGGTCTCGTCAAATAAATTTTGTCACATTTGTCTCTTTGCCACTTTGTCACGTCACATTTAGATCCCGACAATACGACCGATGGCTAAAATAAAAAATACTAGTAAAATTAACTAAACAAAATTACTAATAAATTTACTTGGAAAAATTCCACCAGCCATAATCAATTATTTGAATATGTTTGGCCCATCACAAACCAAACGCACCAAATCAACAAGCAAATACATGGCCCGTAGTCTGGGCTTTGGTCAAAACAGTCAAATCCACAAGTTGAGTATTACACTGCCCATATTGAAAAGTCACTCGGCCCATATTGCAAAATATGTATCCGGTCCAAACGTGACATATAAACTAGTGAAACCCTAATTTATCTCACATTAGTCATAACTTAATCACTTCTCATAGTAACCTCCGCCCCCAAATATCAAATCTCCCATCTCCTTCCTTTTCTCTCCATACACGCAGCTCATAAAAACTCCATCTAAATAATGAACAAAAAATCTAATCATCTTATCACCATGCTTCGAATCATAACACCATATGATCAACCATCACGAATCACAAAGCCAATGCAATCCTTCTTAAACACGAAATAATTAATTGAGTTTGCTCTATAGTCAAAATCAGTTAAAGCACAACAAATCACACGAGCCATTTCATATTAGACGAACCCAAATGATGAGTTGTCTAAAATGAAACGATCTAAAGATGAGGCTTCAAGATCACTTGATTGATTTCGGGTAGGTTCATAATTTGTGATTGCATGTTGGCTTTAGATTAAAAATCGAAACAAATAATGATCATAACAAGTTTGTTATAGATCATTATTTAATTTCGTATAATAAAACTTGGTTGAAAACCAAACAGGGATCTATGATGATTTATATTTCGTGTGAAGATCTAAAAGATCTCGACATGCATGTTGTTACACGATATGAATCTGAGATAGTTTTTGATTTATAGTTTTCTGTTATGGTGTCGAGTCTAGATGGTGTTAAGTGACGATGGGCATAGGATAGACTTGGAGTTGATTGGGAGTTAAAAGGTGGATGAGTAATATAGGTTCTGGTCAAGATGTTGGTTCTCTGGTTTTGTAAAACAGTCGCAATGGTTTCTCATAACTACATCGTAATATTTGCTTTAAATCCATCGCAATGATTTTATAGTTATCCACCGCAATAACTTAATTAAAACCCATCGCAATGAAAAATGAGTCATCGCAATATTTTCAACACATTGCATCACAATATTTCTATTAATTGACCATCAGAATGTTTCAAAAAAAAAATTGGCAGCATAACGTTATAAATGCCATTGCGATAGGTCAAACCACCCATCGCAATGTGACTCATCGGAATGAGTCCCATCGCAATAGATAGGTCAAACCCATCATAGTGTATCAAAAAACAACCCATCGCAATCCATGCGATCGAAAGAGCCATCGGAATGCATGCGTCGGAATGTGCCATCTGAAAAATCTTATACAAAAGTACCTTTTCCGTTTTTTCTGGATCTAAGTTTTTCTGGATCTGAGTAATCTTCATCTTCATAAAATTACCAGAAAAACCAAAAAAAAAATCAAGAAAAAATGCTGTTAAAAATCAGAAAAGTATTCATTGACCATGATAGAACCATTTGACCAGGATATAATAACCATGTGACTGTTTGGACAGATATAAAAACATTATCACACAAAAAATGAGACAGTGATATGGATATGAGACTAGATGTGAAACATTAAAACTGTTTGGACAAAAAATAACAAGACGTGACAAAGATTTTTTTTATGAATGTATGACAATCAGACAAAAAACAACCGTGACATATAGTTTAGACAAATAAGACCAAAAAAAAATTTTAGACCACCAAATCAAAAACAAAAACACGATCCAAGGATTGAACCGAGGCTCTGATGCCAATTATAGGATCGTGTTTTCTAAGGATTAAGCATGTATGAATTATCTATTGAGATGGATGGATAAATGGAAGAACTTAGAGAGAGAAGGGTAGAGAGAGAAAGGAGAGAAAGAGAGGAATGGTTGATTAAGGTGAAATGTGTGTAAACATGAACGACCAACCCCTCCTAACATGCTAGGAGGGGGTATATATAGCGCACCCTACACGTGGGCTATATGGGCTATATTGGATCACAAGCCTAATATCATTGGAGTGACCGATCCTTTCTAAATACGTAAAAACGTATTTCCAACAATCTCCCCCAAAGGGAGGTCACTCCAAGTTACAATGTCCTAAATAGTCTATAGCTCGTGATCTATGCTAATAATGATGTGACCGAGACTTTCCTTGGAAAAACGTATTTCAAACGTATTTCCAACACTTTACCAGATTCAACATTTTGATAAATATCAAACAAGGAATCAAACATACCATTGAGAATAATACCATAACACACATAGTCGTCATTCTCTCATGTGCTCCTTTTTCTCATGTCCTCCAAATTAGCATCATCACCACAATCTGGAATGGGAGTAATCAACACGTACACCACGTTCATGGTAGAAAGAAGAAAGTGAATTTTCTTTTGCCATCTCCTGAAATTAACCCCTTCAAACTTATCCAGTTTTGAAAAGTTAGCCACCATATGCTTCATTGCAGCCGCCATTGATTATCACAAAATAATATTCTTTGATCGTTGGCGTATATTCGTCCCACCAGGGTAAGATAATCAATAGCCTAACTACGACCAATGACTGTTTACCAGATATCACATGAGGTCGTGTAATCACTTTCCAAAGAAGATTATTCGACCCTAAGCATGGGTTAATACGAATACCTCCTTAGGATAAAACCAAGTGTTTGTTTTTCTTTTAGGCACAAATTAAGAACTCTACGCGTACAAGTGTTTTGGTTTTCTGTATGTCTCCTCATGCAAGTGTAATCCCTATTTATAGAGATAAAATTCCGAAGAATGTAATTTAAGGTCAAAGGAATTATGAGCATTAACCGGTCAATTAATCGCATAATTTCCTACATGAAAGCATAGTGGTTACATGACCATAATCATGGTCATTAAGTTTGTTGGGTCAGTATTTACTGACCCTGAAGCAACTCTAGGATTTGAATATAAAATCCCCCTAAGTGTTTCATGCTCAGCAGTAAGGCCAGTCTGCTGATGGATGACCAGAGGAACAAAGTTCCTACTGAAGACTTTAAAGCTGAAGAAAGTTCAACACTACCCTTCCAGTGAACTTAGAAGACAAAGGAGTCTTCCCTTCAAATACTAGGCGGTCTAGTTGCTGAAGAACAAGGACTGAAGAATGGCTTTCAGTTCAGTTTGTCTTGACAATACCAAACTGAATGATGTCGATCTCCTCTAGGATACTGAAGACTCTTTAGTATTCTAATGGTTTGCATTAGGCGGGAAAAGATAACTTTAAGTCAAAGTAGGTTGCTTGTATACTTAGATATAAGTACAACCTTTATCTTTTCTAGAATAGTTTATTAAGTACTTTGTACTGTTTATCCAGCATGGGCATCAACCACCCACTGGATAAACTGATGCATTGGTACATGCAAAATGCAAACCCTAATTTACACTGCCTATATAAAGGAGTGTACATTGGGAGAGAAAGGTAACCAATACAAGAGCTTAAATTCTGGAAAACCTTTCTCTCTCGATACCAACTAAACCATATAGCCAAAGATGCATATGGACGTTTAGATTGGAGCTTAGAGTTTAACTTTGGTTAAACGTTTAAGTAGAGGAGATCAAACCCCATTGTCATTTAACCACTTTGTTATTCCGCAAACAAAGTGGGTTATAGATTCTTTATTTGATTCTAATAAAAGTATATACGTTGAAAAGTATATTGGTATTGTTGTTTTAATCTTTCATAGTTCTTATCTTATGTTAAAACAGCACACTTTATATCAAAGCAATAGTTATTACTTAAGATAATAAGTAATATCGAATTACTAGGGACCAACAAGTGGTATCAGAGCAGTTTGATTAGTTAAACTCTTATTTTATTAAACTGCTCATTTAAAAGTTTTCAAATCAAGATCCAAAATGGCTCAAGTTATACCAGAAACCCTAGAATATAGGGGTGGCCAACTCAATGCTGCTCCTGTACTAGAGGTAGCCAACTTTACAAATTGGAAGAAGAGGTTTCTTGTCCACATGGTTGGAATTGAACCTCAATTCCTTGGAATCATTGAAAATGGTTCTTTTGTTCCCATTGTTTGGGACAATAAAAAACCTGAAGTACAATGGACTGCTGATGAGAGAAAAGCTGCTAACCTTGATCAGCGTCTCAAAAGTCTCATCATGTCTATACTCCCAGATGACCAAATGAATTCTGTTGTAAATTGCAAAATAGCCAAATCAACATGGGAGGACCTTATTTTTTACCATGAGGGACCCTCTGATGTAAAAGAAACCAGAATCATGGATTTAAAGCTTCAATACAACACCTTCAAGCACAAAGAAGGGGAAACCCTCACACAGACATTCACCAGATACAAAGCACTGATGAATGAACTTGTGAATGATGGTGTTGAGCTTTCAAAACTTGAAATCAACATAGTTTTTGTTAATGCATTGCCAAAGAAGTGGCTCAGTTTCTGCCAAAGCTTGAGAAATGCTAATCACATTAAAGATTGTGATCTAGCCTCTCTTTTTGGGAAACTAAAATATGAAGAAAACCTAGTTGATAGGATTTATGAAGGCGCAAGCAAGAGTAAAGCATTAATCATTGCTACACCCTTGTCCACAACCTTCTTCAGTGAAGCTGTCATTCAAGACTACCAAGATAGTCCTGATGATGAGGAAGATACTAGATCTAGTGAGGAATATATGAATGACCTCAAAGAGGAATTTCATGAAAGAGCACTTCCGGCCAAGTCTAGAAGGTTCTTTAAGAAAGGAGGCAAGTTCTCCAGCTCCACAAAAGCTTCAGTTGACACTGAATGCTACAAATGTGGGAAGACTGGTCACTATGCTAGGGATTGTTATTCAAAACATCTCTCCCTTCATATTCCTCACCAGCTCAATAAAGACCAACTGGTCAATCATCATTTCAATCAAAACAAATTGCTTCTACTCCATTTCAGCAAAGTAGGGTTGAACTCAGGCCTACAAAAGACTATGAGGCCAAGTACAGGGAAATCAAGGCAAGATTGGCCATAATGAGCACTAAAAGCTCCTCATCCAAGACCCCCAAGCAAGATAAGAACAAAGGAATTGTTGCTGAAGCATATGAATGGGATGAAGAAGATGTCTCTTCAGATGATGATGAGTTGGTAAATGTGAAAGTGCTAATGGCACTTGCTGATGATGAAGGGGCAAGCTCAAATGTTGTCACCAGAGAAAGTGCCAGAAATGGAGAATGGGTCAATGTCACAATCAAAAAGGTACAAACTCTTCTTGAATTAGAAGATAAAGATGACATTAAATTTGTCTTTGATTACTTGTGCATTGATCTAAATTTTATTGAAGAGCAAAGAAACAATTAGCTTGAAAAAATTTCACAAACTTGTTTTACAACTTGAAGATTTTGAAAGTAAGCAAATAGAGCTAAAAGAAGCTAAACTTGATATTCTTACTTTTCAACAATTGAACAAAGAAATTTTGGAGGAAAATAACTCTCTTAGAGTGGAACTAAAAGAAGCAAAAGACATTGTTAAATCTTGGCTTAGAAAATCTGATAGGCTAAATCAATGCATAAGTGAACAAATACCTGCTCAAAAGAAGAAAATGCTTGGTGCTGAAGGATCCTCCAACACCAAACCTATTGTCTTTGTCAAACCCTCAAATGAGGTTGGTAGCTCGATCCCTGACATTGAAAGGTCAGGTAAAGAGAATTTACCCAATCATGACACTGGACGAATCATTCTTCCTGAGTTTCAAGCATGTGTTGACACTTCAGCACAAGCTGAATCCTTAGTTACTGAGGATGCCTCAGATGATCATATAGAGATTGAAGTAAGTACCCCATTTCCTCCTTTAGAGAAGCTGGCTGGTGCTGAACCCTCTACTGGACCCAAATCTATCCAGTCTATCATCAAGTCACACATCACACACAAAGGTAGTTCTTCCAAACATGTCAAGATTGACACTTCAAAGAACTCTTTAGCTCCTGCTGAAGGTTCACATATGGGAACTACCTCTTTAGTTTCATCAAATAAACTGAAGAATGCTAAATCTGAGGAAGATAAGAGAATGTCTCTTGTAATGCAAGAGATCAATGATCTTAAAATACAACTCAGACATCAGCAAACACCAACACGATTCAGAGATGAACCTTCAGATTCTCCTCATTTAAAGTACAAGACACAATTCAAAAGAGCTTGTGAGTTATGTGGTCAAAACAACCATCTCACTCAAACTTGCTTAAGAGTGATTTATTGTACTAAATGTGAAAGGACTGATCATCGCACTTGTGAACACACTCAGTATATGCTAGCCAAAACAAGTGCTGATGCTCAGAAGTCTGAAGCATCTCATTCCAGGCGAAATATGCCTTTCCACCATGCATTCATTGTGGTATGGGCAATCATCACCCAAATCACTGCCACTATTACCATGTTTGTAATATTTGTGGAAGTTATGACCATGACACTCATGGACATAATCGAATCATCTCACTCAGAAGAGGTATTAAACCAAGAAACCCAAACTCTATTACCAAATGTTGTGAGACTTATGGAAGCAATCTCCACACTACATCTGATCACAACCATATATAGTGGCTCAGAAGAGGTGAAGCCCTCCAGGCTAAGAAAGCTAAAGTTGTTAAAACCTCTTCTTCTTCTGAGCAATCACACATACCCTCTACAAGAGGACCCTTCAGATCTAGAACGCCTTCTAGATCTAAAACCCCCACCCAACAAAGGTGGGTTTCAAAACAAAACTGACCATTTCCTTAACTTGTGCAGTGTGATCTCAAGAAGCCTATTTGGTACCTAGATAGTGGCTGCTCAAGGCATATGACTGGCACCAAAATTTATCTGCACAAGTATAAGGAGGAATAAGGTCCTAAAGTTGTTTTTGGTGATAACTCATCAGCTACTACTGAAGGATTTGGTTCAGTGAAATGCAATGGTATAGTTGTCTCAAGGGTAGCATATGTAAATGGATTGAAGCACAACCTCATCAGCATAAGTCAACTTTGTGATGCAAAGTATCGTGTGCTGTTTGATGACAAAAAAGGTACAATCTTCAACTCCAATCATGAAATTGTGATGATTGCTCCAAGAGTCAAAGATGTTTATGTCATGAACATGAACTCTACTCAGGAGACATGCTTCTTTGCTAAAGCTTCCAATATTACCAATTGGCTTTGGCATAAGAGGCTCTTACATCTTAATTTCAAAACAATAACTCTGCTGGCAAAACAAAATCTTGTTATTGGTCTTCCCTCACTTGTCTACTCCAAGGACAAATCATGCTCAGCATGTGAAAAAGGGAAGCACCATAGGGCCAGTTTCAAAACAAAGCAAACTTTCTCAATCAAAATAAGTCTTCATTTGCTTCACATGGACTTATTTGGCCCAGTATCACCTAGGGCCATTTGTCATGAAAAATATACACTTGTCATTGTTGATGAGTACTCAAGGTACACCTGGGTATATTTTCTGACAAAGAAGAGCCATGCACCAGATGCGATTATGTCATTCATCAAAAGAGTTGAAAATCAAAATGACACTCATGTCAAACAACTCAGAACTGACAATGGCACTGAATTCAGAAATCACTCACTGATCAAATTCTGTGATGACAAAGGAATTTCCCAAAATTTCTCATCTCCTTACACACCTGAACAAAATGGTGTGGCTGAAAGAAGGAACAGAACTTTGATTGAAGTAGCAAGAACAATGCTTGCTGGATCTGCTCTCTCTAAGCACTTTTGGACTGATGCTGTAGCTACTGCTTGCTACACTCAAAATAGATCCATTATTGTGAAAAGAAACATGAAGACTCCCTATGAAGTCTTCAGGGGGATAATTCCAAACATTTCATTCTTACATGTGTTTGGGTGTCCAGTATTCATTCACAATCACAAGGATCACCTTGGAAAGTTTGATTAAAAATCTGATGATGGTTATTTTCTTGGATACTCCCTAGTATCTAAAGCATGCAGAGTCTTCAAGACAAGAAGACAATGTATTGAAGAAACCTATCACATCACATTCAATGAAAGTTCTGAAGCTCTCACTTTTACAAATCCATCAGATTTATGAACTTCATATACATAAATCTCAAAATTATCCATCTGATGAATTTAATCATTATGAGCCTTCTCAAAATATCAAACAAGCAATTCAGTCCCCCATATTGATCCATTTGAAGATACGACAAGTCCTATAAAAGGAAATCCTTCAGTATCATATACTGATGGCTGTCATTCAAATAATGATCAATCTCAAAATGATCAAAATGATCAACAAGGAAACACAAATGACCAAAATGGCCAGTCTCAAAACAATCAGCATGCTGACACACATGATCAGAATGATCAATCATATGCAGCTGCTGAAGAACAATCTGAGCCCTTTGTTCAAAGCTCTCTTATCATCTCTAGGGAATTAGGTCTTGGATATGCTTCTTCTGACCAAGAAGGAAGTCCTCCAATGATTGAACCCTTGTACATTGAATATCCTTCAGTAGACACTAGAGACATTCCAAGTCCAAGTCCATGTCATGGAATTCCAAGTTCTAGCTCTAATCATGATACCAGTACTTATTCTCCAGCTCCACAAAAATCTTGGACTCAAAATAGTCACATACAGCTGGTGAACATAATAGGTAATCCTGGTGAAGGTAGAGTCACTAGATCTATGGCAAAGAAACTGAGTGCTACTTTATCTGGAGAATGCCTTTATGCAAATTTTCTCTCAGAAATTGAACCTACAAAGGTTTTTGAAGCACTCACCAACCCTGGATGGGTGGATGCCATACAAGAGGAACTAAATTAATTTGAAATAAACAAAGTCTAGAAATTGGTTCCTCTTCCATATGGTAAATCAACCACTGTCACTAAATGGGTTTACAAGCTCAAAAGAGATGAAACCAATGCAGTGACCAAAAATAAAGCTAGGCTGGTGGCCCAAGGATTCAATCAAGAGCCTGGTGTTGATTTTGATCAAACCTTTGCTCCAGTTGCACGTATGGAAGCCATACGAATCTTCCTTGCATATGCCACTCATAATCTACTAAATCGATGTCAAAAGTGCATTCCTAAATGGTGACCTAAAAGAAGAAGTTTATGTTACCCAGCCTCCTGGCTTTGAGAGTAGTAAATATCCAAATCATGTCTACAAGCTTTACAAATCTTTGTATGGACTGAAGCAAGCTCCAAGAGCATGGTATGAAACTCTCTCAACTTTTCTCATTGAACATAAATTTGTTAGAGGAAAAATAGATAGCACCTTTTTCATCTATAAATCTAAAACTGACACCACTCTGGTAAAAATTTATGTAGATAACATAATCTTTGGTTCTACAAGCTTGAAACTTTGCAAACAATTTGCCAAGATTATGACCAGCAAGTTTGAGATGAGTATGATGGGAGAACTCACATACTTCCTTGGTCTTCAGATTAAACAGTCTGACCAAGGCATCTCCATCAATCAAGAAAAATATGTCAAGGATCTGCTGAAGAAGTATGATATCAATTGTGCTTTAGTGAAGACTCCAGTGGTACCCCTAACAACTTAGGACCTGATCTCACTGGACAATCAGCCAATGAGACTCAGTATAGAGGTATGATTGGGTCACTCATGTACTTAACTGCAAGCAGACCTGACATTCAAATCTATACATGCCTTTGTGCAAGATACCAAGCAGATCCAAAGGAATCACACCTTACTGCTGTTAAGAGAATCTTTAGATACCTAAAAGGTACACTAAGTCTAGGTCTTTGGTACCCTAAATCCTCATGTTTTGATCTAAAGGGGTACTCAGATTCTGATTATGTTGGTTGCAATTTGGACAGAAAAATCACTTCTGGTCCCTGCCAATTGCTAGGTGGCAAACTTGTGTGTTGGAGTGCTAAAAAGCAACAAATAGTTGCCATGTCTTCAGCAGAATCTGAATATGTGGCAGCTGCTGGATGTTGTGCCAGAGTTCTTTGGATGAAAAGCCAACTGGCTGATTATGACAGAATATGAAAAGGTACCAATCTTTTGTGATAAAACTAGTGCTATTGCAATATCCAATAATCCAGTCCTCCACTCAAGAACAAAACACATTAATATCAGATAACACTTTATCAAAGATCACATTGTGAAAGGGGACATTGAATTACATTTCATCCCCACTCAATACCAATTGGCTGATATCTTCACCAAACCATTGGATGAACCAACTTTCAAAAGATTGATAATGGAGCTTGGTATGCTGAACATTGATGATACAAAACCTGAACCTTCAGCATTCACTGAAGAAGCTTGAAGGTTCAACATTTCTTAAAAGATTTTGATTAATGTTAAGTAGCATTGTCTGAGTAAAGGAGTGTGCAATGTCATGTGTCTAATTCACTTTATGTGATTGTGTATATGATGTTTTGTCGCCTTATCTGATTCACTGAAGCTGAACAAATAAATCACCAGTCATCAAAAGATTCCTTCAGCAATGCTGAACAAAATTTTAATACAAATGAGTAGCTAGGCCTGAGTAGAGGAGCGTGCAATGTCATATGTCTTTTTCACTTATGTGAACATGTATATGGGGTTTTGTCGCCTCATCTGACGCACTGAAGCTCACAAGTATAGCCATCAGCTTCAGCATATCTGACCAACAGCTTTTAAAACAAATCAATCATGTGACTCAATGGAGTAAATGGCATTAAATTTCTTGAGAATAAATACAAAACATTCTTTCAAAAGGTGTCAATTTTTTATTTGAGAAATCAAGCGCCCATATCACAGTCAACAACTTTCTGACACAATGAGGCGTTTCACTGTTCAAAGCAACAGAAAATCATCACCTTTTTCAGAACATTAATGCGAGAGTTTGTGCCATTTGTTCAAAAGGAACCCTAAAAGTTTCATTCTTTTGTCACACACATAACTCTCTCTCTTTTTTTTCAAAAAAACACACAAAACAAACATCAATGGCTGCTGAATCTTCTTCACAACCACAAGAGACTAAGATCACCCTTAATCCTTCCATCCATGTAAACTATCCCATCGAGGACATATTCTTTAAACCCAACAACATTGCCTAGATCAAACCAGAAACCCTAACATCAAAACCAGGAAAACAAATACTAAACTTTTTATCCAAATGTGTGATTCGTGATGCCTTGTTCAAGGATCCAGGGGTTATGTTTGAAAATGTGTTAAAATACTTTTGGTTCACAGCACAAGGGTCAACAAACAAGAAATTTATTGAGTTTGTGTCTACTACCTTGGGTATTCATGGGAAAATAAATTTAAAGATGTTTAGAAGGGTCTTAGGGTTAAACTATTTGGAGGATTCTAGCAAATATGAGGCTGTTCCTAATGATCTCTCTGTTGTCAAAACATTTTTTAGAGAAATTAGATACACTAAAGAGATTAGTGATAAATGAGGGTTGAAGAGAAGCTATTTACCACCTAAGTGGAAACTTTTGATGTCCATCTTAACTGAGTGTCTGGGTGGGAAAACTGGTGGGCTGGATCAAATCAACAAAAAGGATGCCCTTATTTTGTATTGTCTGGCAAAGGGCATAAAAGCTGATTTTGGAAAACTAATCTTTGAAGATCTCCATGGGAAAATGGAGAAGAAAACTAGGGAGAAGAATGTGGTCTACACCAGATTTTTATCCCTCATTTTTGCTGACCAAATTGGTGAAGAATACCCTAAAAATGAAGGAGTTAAACTTGTTTTCTCAATCTTTGATACCAATCACTGGAACATTCCCGTCAGCACAACTGAACCTCCTTTCACACAACCCATGCTGGAAATTTGCTCAGCAAATTCTCTAGTAGTGTTCAAAGCTCCAAAAGACACTTCCCCAACTGGAGAAGGGGATCTAACAGGAAAAAAAGTTTGGAGCTTCTTCTGGACCACGTCAAAAGAGCACATCAGTGAATACTCTTAAGTGTAGATGTGGGTCTAAGAAAAAGAGGCATCCCACAGAATCTTCATCAAAGAAGCATTCTGATGATCCCAAAGGCCAAGCTTTAAAGAAAAAAAAGTCCTCGGCCAAGGACCAGAACCCAAGCCAGCCGCCACCATCAGTCTCTACTGAAGGTAGTATGCATCAAGAGGCCCTGAAGGCAACCCATCTCTCAACTTCTTTAGGAGAGAAGGGTGAAGATAGAGCGCACCCTCATCTCGATAGAGTGGAGTCAGCATCAGTAAGCAATTTAAATCTGAATGAATATCAAATTTCATTACCAATCCATATCATTTGTCACTCTGAGTCTGCATCAGGGAATGATGTGTCAGCAAATCCAACAGCTGATGCTGACCCTGGCTTATCTGTTTCTAATGATGTAGTTCCCCCACAACAGGTTTCTACTAAAGGAACCACAAACATTATCATTGATCTTAACTCATCAGGACTCTTTCTCAGGATCCATCAGGTAAAACCAACCCTGGCGGTGAAGGACTTGAAACTGACCAGCACGCTGAAGGTGGCGATCAAAAGACAATGAAGGAAGTGCCTCTCTCCACTAGCGCCAAGGGGGGACACTTGCCTACATTTATATTCAGCATGTCTGCTGATGACTTGGAGAAGGAGTTGGGACTAAGTGAAAGAGCTCCAGTAAACTTGGATGATAGTGAATCTGAAGATGACATTGCTCATCAAACTCCCAAGCCTCCTTCCCCTAGAACCGTCAAGGTAAATGAACTAACAAATCAGGTGTTGGTTCTACAATCACAGGTGACTAAGCTCAAGGAGGAAAAGGCTCTTGTTGATGCTGAAATCGTTACTCTAAAAGCAAGGCCAGTTCCTCCCACTACTAAAAATCTCAGAGATGCAATTCTCACTGCACTGAAGCTATTGGTGAAAAATGTGGCCACTACCATTTCTATCAAGAAAGAAATCACCTCCCTCATGGACTCCATTAATGCTACATCGTTTGAGCTCCCTACTGAATACAAGCCGATTCCTAATCAGCTTAATGAGTTATGTGACTCAGTTTCAAAGATAATGGATAGGGTGGGTCTGTTGGAACAACAAAAGCTGACCTTATCTGATGAAGTTCAGCAAAAACTAAATGCTCTTGCTAATGTTCCGGCAATATTGACCAAAGTATCATCTACCTTAGACTCTATATGTACATGGTTGCCTGCTGGGGGTTCATCAGAAGTTGTAGGGCAATCTTCTGCTGAGGGGGAGAAAGTAACTATTCAGCAGCTCTTCAAGAAACATGCACAGAAGAAGGCCCAAAAACAACCTTTTGTTTATGTATCTCCGTTCAGTGAAGGCAGTCCAGATAAGACTAAGGGGGAGTCTTCAACAAAGGGCACTCATATTGATGGCTATATTGATGGCCTTTCAACCAGCATTGAATCATCTGAAGATGTGTCACCTCCCATCAAACCCAAAAGCAAAGATGACACCACATTAGATGAAAGAATTATCAAGTCAGGGTTGGTCACCCAAAAAGAACTTGATAGAATCCAAAAACTTAAAAATGAAGAAAAGCTCAGAGATATGAAGATGAGCTTATATGAAAGAATTAGAAAATCTGAGGTTGAAGGCTTTTTCAAGAAAAATATGTTATACGAAAAATTTTGTAGAACAAGGTTGAACAGAAGATGTCTCTCAGCAATTACAAACGTTGACATGTTGACTTACAAGGGAGATATAAATCTGAAGTTCTATAGGGCTGATGGGTCTAATGAGATCATAGATGACTTCCAAGGGAAGGAGCTCTCCTACATTGAATGGCTAGAGATGAGCAGAATCATTGAAAAGAAAACATCCAGGAGATGGGTAGAAGTTCACACAAGAATTAAACACTTTGTGAGAAATCATGAAAGGCTTGTCAGCATCTGAACTTCAGCAACCAAATCTCACTAGAGGATCAAGATCCAATTCTGGAACTAAACAAGAGAGCCAATCTGGTTCAACCTGGTGTGGGTGACATCTTTGTCACCACCAAGAAATACAAAGATCTTGTTCAGTTTGGAAATCATCTCCCTGGACATGTGTTAGAAGAACCAGAATTGGGAATGATAATGTTCAACCATCGTGAATGACAGGATTTTGTGGGCATTAGTGATCTAAATGATCTAAATAATGAATCTCTTGAAAACATTTAGAAAATCTTCTTTGCTCACCATGGTGGTCCAGGACTCATTGAAGCTGCAAACACCTTCAGCATGTGCTTACCTGGACGTCAGAAACTCTGATCCATTAGTACAGACCCTGTCATTGAAAAACTTAGGCCAAAGGAAAACTAAATAAACATTTGTAATATTTTGTTGTAATTTGTAATGTTATTGAATAAATGATTATCTGATGTTTATAAGTTATTAATTGTTCAGTGCAAGTAAGAAGAAGTTGTTATGCTCACTTACTACTGACATTAGACTTAGGCTATTTGTATATCCAAATAGGGGGAGATCGTTGGGTCAGTATTTACTGACCCTGAAGCAACTCTAGGATTTGAATATAAAATCCCCCTAAGTGTTTCATGCTCAGCAGTAAGGCTAGTCTGCTGATGGATGGCCAGAGGAACAAAGTTCCTACTAAAGACTTTAAAGCTAAAGAAAGTTCAGCACTCCCTTTCCAGTGAACTTAGAAGACAAAGGAGTCTTCGCTTCAAATACTAGGCGGTATAGTTGCTGAAGAACAAGGACTGAAGAAGGGCTTTCAGTTCAGTTTGGCTTGACAATACCAAACTGAATGATGTCGATCTCCTCTAGGATACTGAAGACTCTTCAGTATTCTGATGGTTTGTATTAGGCGGGAAAAGATAACTTTAAGTCAAAGTAGGTTGCTTGTATACTTAGATATAAGTACAACCTTTATCTTTTCTAGAATAGTTTATTAAGTACTTTGTACTGTTTATCTAGCATGGGCATCAACCACCCACTGGATAAACTGATGCATTGGTACATGCAAAATGAAAACCCTAATTTACACTTCCTATATAAAGGAGTGTACATTTGGAGAGAAAGGTAACCAATACAAGAGCTTAAACTCTAGAAAACCTTTTTCTCTCGATACCAACTAAACCATATAGCCAAAGATGCATATGAACGTTTAGATTGGAGCTTAGAGTTTAACTTTGGTTAAACGTTTAAGTAGAGGAGATGAAACCCCATTGTCATTCAACCACTTTGTTATTCCGCAAACAAAGTGGGTTATAGATTCTTTATTTGATTCTAATAAAAGTATATACGTTGAAAAGTATATTGGTATTGTTGTTTTAATCTTTCATAGTTCTTATCTTATGTTAAAACAACACACTTGAGTCAAAGTAATAGTTATTACTTAAGATAATAAGTAATATCGAATTACTAGGGACCAACAAAGTTAATCGTAAACCACTCATTAAACAGTCAAAGAGGTTACAAAGATTTATAGCTATGTCAAGTGTTTATGAGAATGTGTTTCATTAGTGTTGTTAATACCCACTGTTGATACCCACCGATGAACAACATACCCGCTAATGAACTCCTTCCTTTCCACTGATGAATACAACCATCAGCAAAACCACTATATTGAGTCCAGGGAAGTCAGAGACTTAATGGGTGTACACTCCTACCTCCAAACTCATTTACAAGTCTGACCCGATCCCACAATTACACTAAATTTACAGCATATATGATGTATCTAAAACCTCAAGAGATATGCAACAAGCTTGTGTATCAAGAAAAGGCGAAACTCACAAAGTATTGAATAAGAGAATAAAAAAGGATCAAAGTATGCATATCATCATTCATGATTACCGACAAGAACATCCTTATATGGAGTTGTTGGTTCTAGTGGTGGTGGTTCTTGTGATTCTGAAGCACCTTCCATATTCATCGGCCACCTTCTTTGTTCTTCCGTAAGAAATGATGTTTGTCCTTCACGTACTCAGCTGAGATGCTCTTGTGCCCCGCCTCTAAGTTTTTCCAACTTTAACCACATTCGCTAACCCCCTTCATGAATTATAAAAAACATGAAAAGATACCCTTCCAAACCCTATGTGTTCAAAACAAAAACCCACGTCCTCGTCTCCACATGATATAAAAAAGATATTGTAGCTATTACGAGTATAAGTTTTCTTTTATAAAAACTATCATAGCTTTGTAAAAGCAATCACCGTCCTCAAGAACAGTTGTAAAATTTACTAAAAAAGATAGCTTAAAACTATAAGGCTGATAAATTCCTTCGCGTCACTCAAGGTAGCTCGATGAAAAATTTGGAATCCGTGGCTGACTGCCTCAAGGAATTGGTTTATAGAGGTCTCAATTTTGACCCATTTCTTATGAATGGGTTGTGAAGGGTTGTCGTAAAAAACATGAACATCAAATATAGACACCAAATCTTATCACCCAACTATCCACCCCTTGGTGATTTATTAATTCAAGATTCAAGTACAAAACTACAAATAAAAGATTAGTCCCCAAACGGATGCTAATCAACAATACAAGAGAAATAAATGAAATCCTCCCAACTAGGTTGATCCGATTTCCCTCACTACATGAACACTCACACTCAATCTAATCTAATACAAGATGTGATAGATGAAGATCCTCCTATGGTGGAAGCGTTAGACGGCTGGAACAAGAGAGAGCAACCACATACTTTTAGTGTGTATGTTATGAGTGATTGTTTGAACCCTAGCAGCTGCTAGGGTTATATGATACATCAAGGCCAAATGGAATGGGCTCCAACGTTAAACCCAATAGCAAAGTCCAAAAGGAGAATAAGCAAAAGACAACACAAGTCCCTGCACAAGTAAATAAACACAAAATAGGCACAAGTCATAAAGAAATAAGTTTGACTAGTCAACATCCTCCCTCAAACTTATCAGGGAGCAAAATCATCTCATGAACATGTCCACCATTCCCAATTGCTTACACAGTTTAATATGTTGTTGAGTGCCATGACCTTTGGTAAACAAATCAGCTGTTTGATCAGCAGAGGAAACCTTGATAGTTTTAATTATGCCAGCCTGAACTTTTTCTCTTATAAGGCGCACATCAAGCTCAAAGTGTTTGGTCCTCTCATGAAAAACAGGATTGGCAGCAATTTGGATGGCAGAAGAACTATCACTGTACATGTTCATAGGAAACAAACTTGAAATGTTCAAGTTGTTAAGAAAGTTTGAAATCCAAATGACTTCACATGTGGCACTAGCCATGCACCTATACTCTGCTTGAGTAGAGGATCTGGAAACAGTGGGTTGTTTTTTTCTTTTCCAGGACACAAGAGTATTGCCCAGAAACACACAATAACCAGATACAGACTTTCTAGTTTTCAAGCATTTAGCCTAGTCATAATCAGTAAAGCAAGAAAACCTAAGGTTCTTATCTTTGTAGATTTGTATACCAGTACCTGGAGAGCCCTTCAGGTACCTAATGACCCTTAAGGCAACTTTAAGATGAGATTGCAAAGGGGCATGCATGTGTTGACAAAGACATTGGACAACATAAGAAATGTCTGGCCTAGTGTGAGTTAAATAAATGATCTTTCCAATAAGTTTTTGATAATTAAAGATGTTCATAAGGAACTTATCAGAATCACTATCATTCACAGCAAGGACACAATTCTCAAGTAAGGGAGTTGTAATAGGTTTGGCAGCAAGAAGAAAAAACTCATGAATGAGGTCAAGACAATACTTTCTGTGAGTCATACATAAATCAGAGTTGTTGTGTAGGACTTCAATGCCAAGAAATTACTTCATATGCCCAATGTCTTTAATCATAAACTTGTTCTTAAGAAAAGTCTTGAATCTTTCAATTTCAGAGAGGTCATTACCAGTGACAACAAGGTCGTCAAGATATACAAGAATAACAATAAAGGTGTTCCCAGAATGTTTAATGTATAGGGAGTAATCAAATTTGTTTGAACAAAGCGATGCTCAGCCAAAGCAGTGGCAAGCTTGGCATTCCACTGCCTTGGGGCTTGCATTAGTCCATAAAGGGACTTGTTCAATTTACAAACTTTTGAAGGATTGGGATTATGAAACCCAGGGGGTAATGTCATATAAAAATCCTCATCCAAATCCCCATAAAGAAAAGCATTGTTAACATCCATTTGAAATAAGGGCCAATCATTAGACATAGCAAGACACATAATACATCTAACAGTAAGCATCTTAATAACAGGACTGAAAGTCTCATCAAAGTCAATACCCTCCTTTTGGCCAAACCCTTTGGCCACCACCCTAGCCTTGTACTTATCAATTAAACCAAAAGCCCCATACTTGATTTTGTAAAGCCATTTGCAACCAAGAGCCTTTCTGTCCAAAGGGAGATCAGTAATGGTCCAAGTGTTGTTTCTAATGAGAGCCTCAGTTTCATTATTAATGGCTTTAATCCAATTAGGGTCCTTACTGGCTTCATTAAAGGTATTGGGTTCAACAGACATGTTAAGGGTAGTAGCAAAGCAAAAATTCACAGAGTTAAGCCTACAGTAATTGACATGTTTTTCAATCTCATATTTAAGTTTGCTATCAATAACATAATCATTCAACTTAGTAGGCAACTTAATACTTATAACAGACTTCCTAGTAGGAACATTCACCTCATCAGTCAAAGGTTCCTCAATATTAAGGACTGGTTCAGCAGAGTTAGGCAAACTATTTAAAACATTGCCCTCAGAAAGATTGTTGTCATCTATTTGGGTTGCAGAATCCACCTCTAGTGTTTGTTGACAATCTGTCTCAACACTTGATGGGTTTCTACCTTCCTTTGTAGGTATTGCTCTCTCATCATCATTGGGTCTTATAGGAGTAGGATTATCAAAGAAAGAAAGGTGTTCAGCTTCATTTGTCTCAACATCAGCGAAATCCCCTTTCTTATTGTTTTTCATTTTAAAAGGAAACACAATTTCATAAATCTCACATCCCTAGAAAACTGGACACATTTAGTATCCAAACTTAAAAGCTTATAAGCCTTTTTACCAGAAGAGTACCCAATCAAAACACATTTTTCAGACCTAGGAGTGAGCTTATCACTGTTGTTTAAATTATTAGAAAAACAAAGACACCCAAAACACCTAATGTGTGAGAGATTTGGTTTTTTGTTATAAACCAGTTCATATAGTGATTTACCTTTGAGGACAGATGACTGAAGCCTGTTCATTAAGTAAACAACAGTTAGAATGCAATCAGACCAAAAATCAAGAGGAATCCCCCCTGAAACATAAGGCTCCTTGCAACATTCAACAAGTGCCTATGTTTCCTTTCAGCAATGCCATTTTGTTGAGGGGTGTAATTGCAAGAGGTTTGATGAACTATTCCAAGGTCAAAGAACAAAGAAGTCATTTTCTTATTGACAAATTCGGTACCATTGTCAGATCTGACAACTTTGATACTTTTATTAAATTGATTTTTGATCAGTTAAGGTGGCAAATAATTCATCTTTAGATCTTAAAAGAAAGGTCCAAACAGCCCTAGAATAGTCATCAAATGTAAAACCCACATTAAGATCCTATGAACAGCACACGTGAACAGTAACTTATGAAAACACGATAAAATTTAAACTTTCCATTTATAATATTAATACACGTGTCACGACAATAAATAACGAACAATCATGAATATTATAAATGTGACATGATCACGAATACCAAAATCACGAATACTAAATCACGAACATACACGATAATTTGTTTAACACGGAAAAACTTTTGGTTTCCCTTGTTGGGCTCCCTTAGGCCGCGACTACAATAAGAAAGAAAGGAGGAAATGGGCTTTGTCCCATGACCCAACTTAAAGCCACTAATAAACAAAACACAGGAAACTAGAAACATAATTTTAGGTTTTCAGAAACGCTTTCCTTGCCTCCTTTTGTGCCTATTGCCACCAGCCATATCAAGCCACAAGGACGATTCAGACGATTTTTGCTATTGGTTTTGTGTTCGTGATCATTCCCTTTTTCTTTTCACGCATTTGTATAATCAAACCCTTTTTCTTTTCTTTTTAATTCTTTTGATTTCATGTTATTATTTAATTAATCATCAATAACAAGAATAAAACATGTGTAAGATTAATTAAATCATGGTTTTGGGGTGTGTTTGTTGTTGGGTTTTGTTGAGGCCGAGGCACCACCGAGACCCACTAGGGGGCTCGGTTGGTTTTGTTTGTTTGGACCCGAGACCAAAGGACCCCGACTCTAAGTCGGGGTATGTTTTGCATGTTTGTTGGTTTAGTTAGTGTCAACCGAGACCCCTCCAAGGTCTCGGTGGGACTTGTTTATAGCTTATATGGTTCGGCTTATATGAAACACGGGCTCGGGAATCGGGTTTATTCATGAAAACTATCTTTAAAGTCACGTTATACTAAACCTTAGGCTAAATTAATTTATTTAATTAATTCATGTATAACCTAAGGTATTTTTACTTAGTCATTTAATTAAAACATGTATTTTAATTAAAATCATATAACGTATAGTTTAATTAATTAATCAGTTATTTAATTAATGAACTATAACCAAGACTTGTATTGTACTAATTAAAATTTAATTATTATTTATAATCCAGCTTATTTCTAATTATGGGAACTTACTATTTTTGGAAACTTTCTATTTTTAGAAACTTACTATTTATAGAAACCTGCTATTTTTAGAAAGTTACTTAGTATTACAATACAAGTATTATAATACACTAATACATGAATAATACACAACAGAACATCAGAATAACTATAGTTAACATAGTAAACAGTAAAACATGACAGAATACGTATAACAAGCTAATAATACACGGAACTAATAAAACACATGCAATTCAAACAACTCATACACGTCTATATTTATTATGTAGCGTTATCCGTCGAGGCGGATTAGTCTTCATCGTTTTCCTTAGCTTCTACTGGACATAAGGTACGGATTTCCTGTCCTTTAGTAAGCACAATCTCTTCCTTCATTAGGATTTCCCGTATGCAGCCAACTGTTTTCCCAATAGTTATAGATTAAATGCTATTGTTTTATTAGTTACCTTAGCCATATACATGCATGACCAGTTTCACCTAGTTATGGAGGTACCATAACCATAACACTAGAGGCACTAGTGTTTTGACTTCACCATGGCGGAGTGATAGCTCGTGGTGTCCCTTTTCAGTTATTTGTCCATTACATTATTATATTAACATGTGGGGCGTATGAGTGCATCCTAGTTACATGTTTCAGTCAGGATTTCATGGTGAATGTGGTGTGTGCCTTGCATCCTTCACAAGGAGCTGATCCCTCCACTTACCAGTTAATTAGAGGCATCCCCTATAATTTGCATGACGAGGTCACCCCTCCAAGTATTCATGCACGTTGTTGACCTCATGACTTATATTGGCTATTTTGGTACATTAACTAATACATATTTACATAAGTAACATAAGCTATGTTTTCAGAACTAAAACAAGTTAACATGACAGACAACTAGGTTTTCTGGGACTTATTCATTTTCGCTGCCATTCATTCTTTATACTCTTTATAGGCTTCCATATTCTTTGTTTTCCATGCTTTATTGTATATCCGTGCATTGAGCGTTATGCTCAACCGACTACTTTTACATGTTCCCAACGGCAGGTACCCAAGGACGCAAGTAGGAACTCCAGAGTATGTGCATTCGGATTGGAAGCTATCCGGCCTCTTTTACCTTATGCATTTATTCCTAATTTATCATAATTTACTTCTTTTGGACATTGTTTAGTCCTTTTCATTTACAGTACTTATATTTCTTGTGTGTGAGTTACTAGACTACCGATGTTTGATTTCGGTATCTCTATTTATGGTCATGAATGTTTAGACATTTACTTTGCATGCTTTGTTTACACGCCATAATTGTTGGGAATAAAATATAGCCAAGACACTTGGACGCTGACAAGAGCAATTTGGACGTTGATAGGAAGAAATCAAGCGTTGACAGGACAAGCGTTGACAGGAAGAAGTCAAGCGTTGATAAGAAGAAGTCAAGCACTGATAGAAGACTTAGTCTACACGTTTTTTGTTTCTAGTATGTTTCTAGTAAAGATATGTTCGAAAATGTATTCCTTATGTTTATCTTTACCTAAAATAGCTGATACGTAGACTCTTGTACAAGGCTCCTTAATCTATAAAATGAGGCCTTTAGGTTTTAGTTTAAGATACGTTTTACACTTTCATTGTACGCAAGTTTGATTAATCAATCAAAGTGAAAGTTTGGTTTATCTTGTTTGTGTGTTCTTATTTAAGTATTAGTTCCGCATAATACTCGCATTGTTTCATATACAACAAAGTTTCTCTACGTGTTTAACTTGATTTAATTTCGTTTACACAAGCTAAATCGATCTAAGTTTGGGATCAACAATAATCTACTATAGCATCCTATCTTAACAAATGGGGTATTACAATTATGGTATGAGAGACAAGGTTTCGACTTGTAGCTCTGTAAAACATGACATGTGACTTATGGGTAATCACTAGTGCCTTCCTAGAACTGATAGTTGGTTTTCATACATTCATTCATTTTCATTTTATTTCATGCATTCATATCATTGTAGCAGGTTTATGATTAAGTAATGATTGGTACAGGACTGACCCTATTTAGTCGCATGTGCTTTTATCGAAACTTTTAACTTTGGGACCGACCCATTGGTGTCCCCGCACCATGTCTTTTGTTTTGAGTGAACTGACCATAGGTGTTCACTCCTGTTCATATAAAAGTTTTATAAACTTCATCAAGCATTTTACATTGTTTCATTCATTATAAACTGCTTTATTGATTTATACATTGTTCATGCATTTTATGTTATCTCATTTTAGATTTATGATTTATGTTGCATTTTATTGTTTTAAACTGTCAGATGGTGAAATCACGCAATACTCCAGATTTGACAGCAGCTATGAAATCAGAGGCGAAGTTCATGCGGAATTCCAGGCTCATGGCAATCAGAACAACAACAAAAATGCTCCACATCCTCCTCCACCGGTTACTCTTATGACTTGGTTGGAGAGATTCAACAAACAGCGACCCCGTTCGTTTGAGCAGACTGACAGCCCCAACGAGGCTGAATCTTGGATTTCTCACATCGAGAATATTTTCGATGCAATGGGTTGTGATGGTGTTTTTAAGGCAAGACTAGCTTGCTATAAGTTTGAAGGTGATGTGCTGCAGTGGTGGAAATCGGTCAAGCAGTCCAACGGTGGTGATAATTGGGTTGCACAGCTGACATGGACCGGGTTAAGGAGCTCTTCCTTAATCAGTACTTTCCACATGCTGAGCAAGAGAAGCTCAAGAGGGACTACCACAACATTCGGCAGGTTGCTGGTGAAAACAGCAACAAATTAATGCAAAGTTTTCTCCGTTTAGCAGGATTTCCGCAGGAACTACTGCGGAGCAGGCTGAGAAGTTTCGCTGGGCACTTCGCACTTCGGTCGCCTACAACTTGGTATGTTCTACTTTCACTACAGTGGCACAGGTGGCCGATGCAGCCCGTAAGCTCGAGATGCTTCAGGAGCGAGAGGAGTTTGGTGATGACAGAGCAGTGAAGAGGTATCTTCAATCACCAATTGTAAACAATTCATTTCATTAGTATTTTTAATTCATATAATCCTCTATTCAACGTTATATTCCAGGCAGAAGACTAACGACCGTAAGCCTGTGGCCGCTCAACAGCAAGCATCTAAGGGAAGTGGTTAGACTAACGACCGTTCTGGTTCTAAGAGGCGTGGCAGTAACGATGGTTACCGTAACAACGCTAACAACTCGAACTACAGCAGGTCCCTACATTAACCTTCCTTCATGTTAAACTATCTTATGTTATGGTATTCTGACACTCCAACAAATTGTTAATTCAGGAACAATGGTAACGGCAGGGATCGGGACCGTAGGGGTTCACAGCCTAACCGTTCTACCTCATCTGGTAAATTTTACATCTTCTATGTAATCATGTTTATGTTCCACGATCATGTCTCATGCATGTAATCCTTAAACAGGCTCTCAGCTAACTAGGACGCCTGCTGGAGGATTCACGCATCCTGTCTGTCCTACTTGTTCGCATAAACACTTTGGTATTTGTCGCCGAGGTACTGGTGGTTGTTTCAAGTGTGGTCAACAAGGCCATCAGCAGAAGGACTATCTCCAAGGTGACATAGAAGGCACCTCTGGACACGACGACACCAAGTCACCTCCTACTTCTGGTCGCATGTTCACTACTACTAGAGATCAGTCGAATAAGACTTCAGCTACCATCACCAGAAATCTGTTTATGAATGGTTTGGCAGCATGTGTTCTGTTTGATACTGGAGCGACGCATTCAATCGTGTCCACTACTTTTGTTGTACGTGTTAGGATTTCCTCGATGCCATTAGATAATGCCTTATGCATTTCCACGCCACTTAGAGACTCTATACGAATCACTCAAGTGTACAGAGATCTTCCCCTAGAATTTGATGATAAGATCCGCAGAGTTGACGCACTTCCTTTAGACATGTGCGATTTTGACTTGATTTTGGGCATGGACTGGTTATCCAAACACCAGGCTACGATTCACTGCCACACTTATTGGGTTATCTTCGCTGATGTTAAATCTCTAGAGTACATACACCATGGTTTTCTGCCAGGGAGGTCAGTACAGATTATTTCTTCCATGGAGGCACGTACATTGCTAACACACGGCTGTTAGGGCTTCATAGCCAATATTTATGACATTATTGCCGAGTCTCCATCGATCCAAGATCAGCCTATTGTGTCAGAGTTTCCTGACGTATTTCCAGATGAACTTTCGGGCATACCATCTGTTCATGAAGTCGAGTTTGGAATCGATCTCATACCAGGTGCAAAGCCGATTTCCAAAGCTCCTTACCATATGGCTCCTATCTAGCTTAAGGAACAAAAAAATCAGTTGCAGGAACTTCTGGAACAAGGTCTCATCCGTCCCAGTGCATCTCCATGGGGTGCACCGGTACTGTTCGTGAAGAAGAAAGATGGCAGCAAGCATTTATGTATAGACTATCGTGAGCTGAACAAGATCACGATCATGAATCATTACCCTTTGTCGCGTAATGATGACCTGTTCGATCAACTATAGGGCGCCAAGCATTTCTCGAAGATCGATCTGAGGTCCGGCTACCATCAGTTACGGGCTAAAGAGCAGGACATCTCCAAGACTGCTTTCCGTACACGTTACGGGCACTACGAGTTCGTAGTCATGCCATTCATACTCACTAATTCTCCAGCTGTCTTCATGGATTTGATGAACCGTGTCTTCCATGAGTTTCTGGACAAGTTCGTTATCGTGTTCATTGATGACATCCTGATATTCTCCAAACCCAAGGAGGAACATGAGGAACACCTTCGTACAGTCTTACAGATTCTTCGTCAGAAGCAGCTATACGCCAAGTTATCTAAGTGTGAGTTCTGGTTAACCAAGGTGGCATTTATGGGCCTTATTGTATCTATAGAGGGGATCATCATGGATCCTACAAAGGTTGAAGCTATCACTAAATGGCCAAGACCTACGTCTGCAACTGAAGGTAGAAGTTTTCTGGGTTTAGCTGGCTATTACCGCAGGTTTGTAGAGAAATTTTCACGGTTAGCCTTACCTTTGACTAAACTAATGAGGAAAGGAGAGAAATTCATCTAGACGGAAGAGCAAGAGAAGAGCTTTGAAGATCTGAAGCAAAATTTAGTGATTGCACCTATTCTTACTCTCCCATCTGGCTCAAGTGGATTTCAGATTTATAGTGACGCTTCCGGAAAGGGTTTACGTTGCGTTCTCATGCAACATGGGTAGGTTATTACATACGCATCACGACAACTAAAATCTTATGAAGAAAACTATCCTACTCACAATTTAGAGCTTGCATCAGTTGTTTTCGTGTTGAAGATCTGGAGGCATTATTTGTATGGTGAATCATGTGACATATTCATCGACCACAAGAGTCTCAAATACATATTCACCCAGAAGGAACTGAACATGAGACATAGAAGATGGTTAGAGCTATTGAAGGACTACGGCACCAACATTCAGTACCATCCTAGTAAGGCGAATGTAGTGGCAGATGCTCTAAGCAGAAGGTCGGGTATGATTGCTGGCATTTAGATTGCAAAGAAGATCATTCATGACCTAGAGATGACTGATATTGAGTTTTGCATACGAGGACAACACGGTTACTAGGATAATCTTAGAGTGGAACCAGACTTACATTCTAGGATCAAGGAAGCTCAGAAGGACGATGGTGAGATTTGGGCTATCACTTAGAACCTTGATCAGTAGACAGAGTTTCGTGTTGACGACGACGGTATCTTATGACAGGGCACTAGACTAGTGGTTCCTGAGGACTCTACACTCATGGAAGCTGTGTTGACTGAAGCTCACAGTTCTCCATTTACCATACATCCTGGTTCTACCAAGATGTACCACAAAATCAAGCAACACTTTTGGTGGAGTGTTATGAAGCAGGATGTTGCCACCTTCGTTTCTAAGTGTATGATCTGCCAACATGTGAAGATCGAACACCAGCGAGCTAGTGGTTTACTACAACCATTAGATATTTGATGAGACTACTTTTATACATAGTCTCATCGTCCAAAACGGGCTTTAAATGCATTAAATATTATTAGTAATGCCAAATATATGCTTGTGTTTGTTACTTGTGTATTTTAGGTACGGATATTGAGAAAATGACAAAAGATCACAAGAAACATGCAAAAACGAACACGGGAAACGAAGCCGCACAATGAACCAAGCCCTGATGAAGATTTTCCAAGAAAAACCCTTGAAGATTTGAAGATTATGCAAGAAGGGTCCTCCAATATTTAAGAATTGACACTTTAAACCCTTGTATATTCATAATTACAAGTTTGGTCCTTAAAGTTTGTCAAATTTACAAAAAGGGCCCTCCACTTTGAAGAATTGGCAAGAATGGTCCCTCAAAAATCATGACTTGTCAATATTAGTCCTCCAAAAAGTCAAATCATACAAGTCAAGACCATTATCTATGAAGAAAATGCCAAAACAACCCTTCAAGTATCAAGAATTGGCAAGAAATACCCCTGAAAATACTTTGGAAAAGTATTTGGGGCAAAAGTGTGAAAATGAAAACTTCATTAACAAAGGAAATCTGTTTTTACACCATTTATCATAAAATGAAAGAAACAAGAGAAATGGAGGACCAATCCTGGCAGACAACAAAACTTACATAGGCCAGTGGTGGGGTGACACGTGCCCCACTCACTCTCTCCACCAATGGGAACTCTCCGTTTTGCCACCTCACACTCCACTCAAAACCGGTTATAACTAATCTTTATTAGTTTAATCCTTGGCACTAAACACAACATTTAAACCCAAAAACAAATCAAAACTGGTACTATTCACTCAAGAACATGATTTGGGTTTTCTTAATTGCTTTGTAATTAAGCCATAACACTTTCCAGAATTATGATTAAGCTAGTCTTAATCATAACCTAACCCCTAAAACCCTTGCCACATCACCCCATTGTCACATGATAAACCCTTTGTCCCACCCTTTGAAGAAGATGCCAAAAACCCTGCCAACATCCAACGTCCAATATCCAAGCTTACTTTATAAGCTTATTTGAAGCCTTTGAATCATACTTTTGCCAGCCAGCAACAACAAAACGCCAAATTCAGTCACATGATCAAGCAAAATGCCAAAACTCTCAAGGGCATTTTTGGGACTTCAAGCATTAGGGTTTTATGTTTTTTCTTGCATTTCTAGAACCCTTGTAGCCTATAAAAGGCATAGGACTCTTTCATTTTTAGTTTGCTCTTGGTTTTTCCTTTGTTCAAGTTCTGTAAATCCATGTTCATGTTTAATGAAGTGTGTTTGAATCTTTAAAGAAATCCAAGTGCCAATCTTTCTAGTTAGTTGTTTATGTTATATGTTAACTAGTCTTGAATCTCAAAACGTGTTTTTAAACCTTGTGCAAGAAATTACACAAAGGATCAAAATTTGATATTTTGCTAAGTCTTGGTTTAAACCTTGGAATTCTTGGGCTATAAGTGGATCATAGCATCCTGATATTGTGCTATCAAGGTGTTGTGAGGCTTATAACTTGGGGATAATCAAGTGTGGGAACAAGGTTGCATTAATCAAGTTTGTTCATGCAATAATGCTTAAAAACGTTACTTTCATTTTTCGGTCTCGCTTTGTTTTGATTACGACAATATGTAAAAACAAGCATTTACAAAAACAACGAAAAACGAATTCTTGAGTTCAAGTATTTTTCATTTTACCCATTTTCACTTAAGGTATGGATAAACAAGTACTAACCTTAATCAAGTGATCAAGTGATTTAATCTTTTCTTAAAACTCACTTTTTATTAAGTGTGACAGGTTTTTAATAAACCTTCTTTTTAAGAAAATGTTTTATTAAATTAATTATTTGAAAATTAGAAAATGGAATATTCTTATTTGGTTCGGAATATTCTATTAGGATATTTTTTAAGCCAGATATGACCTCCACCACTAAAGGACAAAAAGGGAGCGGAGTCTAGTCCGGCGGTACCTTAGCGCCTAGGCGGTTCCTTATCGATAAGCAACCGCGGGCTAAGATAAGGTACCTCGGGAAGATATAGCCGTTGGCTCTTTTGTCTTATAAATAGTGGACCATTCTCAGCTTTTCAACTCACCTCTTTTGCACATCTATTTCCAGATTCAAACACTCTTCTTTAATCACTCAAATCTTTGATCATTTGTTTGATTACTACTTGTTTAAGAAGTGAATCTTGTCCTTCCATCCCTTCCTCTCCAAGTGCAAAGAGAAGAACACTATACTTGTGAAGTGTTGAGTCCACCACCAAAGATCCATTGAAGATCTAATTTTATACACTTGTAGTTGTGTCATAGTTGTGAAGATCCAAGTCGTTGTGTCTATTTGGAAGTTGTGTATGTACTAAGTATAGTTGTGTAGATTGGTCCTAGCTACGATTAGGGCTCGACTTTTAGCTTAGAGTCGGAAATTGGTTAAGCGACGTGTACGGTTTTCTCCACCATAAGGAGCTTGTTGTGTAGTGAACTCTCGAGTAAGGAGTACTCGAGGAGTGGAGTAGGAACGAGGAGTGAGCTTCGTTGCCGAACCACTATAAATCCTTGGTGTTCGGTTTGATCTTTCTTTACCCTTAACTCTTTACATTCTTTATTCTTTATGCATATACAATTTTTAATATTAGCTTAGTTACACTATCATTCTTTATTCTTTGTGCATATATATTTGTTAGTATTAGTTACACTATCATTGTTCATATTGTGCATAAGAAGATTTCACATATTTCCTCAAGCCTAAGTTTTTGAAAAAGGATTTTTGGAAACCACATTTTAACAAGTATATATAAGAAACTATTCAACCCCTCTTCTAGTTTCTACAATTGGTATCAGAGTGGGTTGCTCAAGAACTTTTAAAGTATATTGTATTTTAAAACTTGAATCGATCTATGGATTCCAACAAATACCTAGAAGGGCAATCTATGCAAAGACCACCACTTTTTGAAACCGATAGTTTTATTTATTGGAAAAATAGATTTGAAACTTATGTGAAATCAAAAGATTTAGATCTTCGCCATGTTATTACCGATGGTGATTTTTTACCTTTTCAATTTAATGAAGTTTCTAAAACAAAAGAATTGGTCACTTTTGACAAAGCTAATGAAGATACTAAAAAGAAACTTTCAAAAAATAATGAGGCTAAAATGGTGATTTATAATGCTTTGCCTAAGAAAGAGTATGAAAGAATTTTTATGTGTGAAACCGCTAAAGATATTTGGAACACTCTTTTAGTAACCCACCAAGGTAATAGCCAAGTCAAAGAAAGCAAAATCGATCTTCTTGTCCAACAATATGAACAATTTTTCATCTTAGAAGATGAAATGATTGATAGTGCATTTGCTAGGTTTAACACCATTATTACTAGTCTAAAAGCACTTGATGAAGGTTTTTCTAGCAAAAACAATGTTAGGAAGTTTCTAAGGGCTTTACATCCAAAGTGGAGAGCAAAAGTCACAGCGATTGAAGAGTCGAAAGATCTCTCAACTTTAACACTAGATGAACTCATAGGAAACTTGAAGGTTCATGAGATGATAATTTTGAAGGACTCGGAATTAGTGAAAACCAAGAATGAAAGGATATCTCTTGCACTTAAAGCCAAGAAGGCACAAAGTGACCATGATAGTTCCTCAGAAAGCGATGACGAGGAGTATGCATTGGCGGTGAGAGATTTCAAGAAGTTCTTCAAGAGACGAGGTCAACACGTTAGGCAACCTAACTATGACAAGAAACCATTGTCAAAGAATCGGTTTGTCAAGAATGAAAAAGGTGATAGGAATTGCTTTAGATGTGGTGATCCAAATCACTTCATTGGTGATTGTCCAAAGTCTGCTCGCGATAAGAACCACACGGCGTTCGTTAGTGGCGCTTGGAGCGATAGCAGAGAAGATGATGATGACAACCCCAAAGAGGAGAAATGTCTTATGGCTCACACTTCTAAAGAGGTACATTCCGAAACCGAGTATTATAGCAATGATAGTTCCACTTTTGATGATACTGAATTTGAAGGCAAATATGATAGTTTACACAAACTTAGTCTTAAATTCATAGAAAAGAATAAAACCTTAAAATCAACCAAAACTAAGCTTGAAAATGAGATCAATGAACTTAGGGAGAAATTGGCTAAACTTGAGAAAAATAAAGAGATTGATTTAAGTTGCTTAAGTTGTGAAAAACTTAGAATAGAAAATGAAGATCTCAAGAGCACCTCCATTAAATTGGAAAAGTTCATGAAAGGTACTAGTGCTCTTGATGATATGTTAAACAAACAAGTTCATTCCAAGGAAAGACTTGGTCTAGGTTTTAACTCAAATGAAGCCTCAACTAGTGAACCAAAACAAGTCAGGTTTTCACAAAAAACACCCACTGTACGCGGTTCCAGATTGTATGGGGCGGTTCCTTATCGATATGGAACCGCCGCCGTAGATAAGGTACCGCGGGCAGAGGATGATTTTGGTGAAAATTCTGAACTTTCTGAAAAGTCTAAGTTAGATGAAAAACCAAAGCATCTTATTGTTAATAAGGTAAAATTACCCATACTTGACGACAATGCTATTGATAAGTTCTACAAGCCATTAAGTAAACCTCTCATGGGAAATAGAAGTTTATTAAGACCATCTTCTACTCCACCTAGAATACGGAATGAGTCTAAGCCTAGAAGTAGAACGACAACGCCTAGAAGAGATAATCAAAACAATTCACGATCTAGAAGTAAAACTCCAACACCTAGAAGGAATAATCATAACTCTAAACCTAGATCAAATACACCTAAGAAAAATAATGAACAACAAATGGTTACATGAATTACTACCCTCCTCCATTTTGTTCTCCATGGGGAACCCATCCTTCATTCATGCATCCCAACCAAATGCAAGGGATGTTTGGAACTAACAATTTTAGACCCATGAGATATTGGGGACCAAATGTTTGATCTTGTGTGTTGTTACCTAGATATGCTTGGGAATTAATTTGGAGCCCGATGAGTGGATTAAGGATAGTGGATGTTCTAAACACATGACGGGTAACCGAAGTTTGTTCTCGCATTACAAAGCATATGATGGAGGTAACGCCACATTCGCTAGTAGTCTACGTGGTAATATCATTGGCAAAGGTACGGTTTCTCTTGACTCCATGACCATTGAAAATGTTGAGCACGTAGATAACTTAGGATTTAACCTTTTAAGTATAGGTCAAATTTGTGATAATAAGTGTAAGGTTATCTTTTCGGAACATGACAGTGAAATGGTAAAAGATGGAAAGGTCATTGGAAAAGGTATTAGAAAGCATGGGCTTTATGTTATGAAGGTCAATAAGAAGTCAAAAGACAACATATGTCTTGCGACTATAGATGATAGTTCTACTCTTTGGCATAGGAGATTAGGTCACGCTAATATGCGTTTAATTCAATCTTTAGTCTCTAAGGAGTTGGTAAGACACCTCCCTAAGATTAAGTTTGATAGTAGCTTTTGTGATGCTTGCAAATTTAGAAAGCAAGTTCACTCAAGTCACAAAGCCAAGAATTTGGTTTCGACCTCTCGGTGCTTAGAGCTCCTACATATGGATCTTTTTGGACCTTCCGCCATACGGAGTTATGGAGGTAACCTTTATACCCTAGTTATAGTTGATGACTATTCTAGATTCACTTGGACTAGATTTTTGGCATCTAAGAATGAAGCTTTCGATCATTTAGAAATCTTTAGTCGAAGAATTCAAAATCAACTAGGATGTTCAATTGTCTCTATTAGGACGGATCACGGTAGGGAATTTGATAATGAAGTGCAATTTGGTGCCTTTTGTGAAGCTCATGGTATTACCCATAACTTCTCGGCTCCTCGCACTCCACAATCAAATGGGGTAGTTGAAAGGAAGAATAGGACTCTCCAAGAGATGAGTAGGACGATGTTAAACGAGCAATCTTTGCCTCAAAAGTTTTGGTGCAATGCCGTGGACACATCGACTTATATTCTCAACCGAATTCTTATTCGACCTTTCCTAGGAAACACCCCCTATGAGATTCTTAAAGGTAAGAAACCCTCATTGGAATACTTTAGGGTGTTTGGAAACAAGTGCTTTATCCTCAACACCAAAGACTACCTTACCAAGTTTGACCCAAAGTCTTACGAAGGTATCCTTTTAGGTTATTCCCAAACTAGCAAAGCCTACATTGTCCTAAATAGAACCTCGGGGGTTATTGAAGAATCACTCAACGTAACCTTTGATGAAACCCCTCCTTCACCCAAGACACCACCATTGGTTGATGATGACTTGGATGAATTAGAAGTAGTTAAAGCCAAAGAGGTTAGAAAAATAGGAGTTGAAGACCTTAGTGTTGAAAAGGAAGTAAACATTAAGGAATCTAGGGATCATACTCTCAATAATGTCATTGGTGACTTAAATCAAAGGACCCTAAGATCTCAAGTCCAAAACCAAAGAAACTTCTTTTGTTTCGTCTCCTTGATTGAACCAAAGAATGTTAAAGAAGCTTTGACGGACGAGAGTTGGGCCATTGCGATGCAAGAAGAATTAAATCAATTCGTTACCAATGATGTTTGGGAACTTGTTCCTCCACCTAGAAGTTCTACCATTATAGGAACCAAATGGGTTTATAGGAATAAGTTAGATGAGAATGGTGTTGTGTCTCGTAACAAAGCTAGACTTGTAGCTCAAGGCTATATTCAACAAGAAGGGATTGATTATGACGAGACATATGCACCGGTAGCTAGATTAGAATCAATTAGAATCCTTTTAGCCTACGCTTGTGCCTTAGATTTTAAGCTTCAACAAATGGATGTAAAGAGTGCATTTCTGAACGGTTTGATCAATGAGGAGGTATATGTGGCTCAACCTCCCGGCTTCATTGATTTTGAGAAACCAGACCATGTTTACAAGCTTAAGAAAGCACTTTATGGACTCAAACAAGCACCCAAAGCTTGGTATGATAGACTTAAAGCGTTTCTTGTTAAACATGAGTATACCATGGGAATGGTAGACAATACACTCTTTACAAAGAAGAAAGGTCCTCACCTCATAATCGTACAAATATATGTTGATGACATTATATTTGGCTCAACTTGTCAAGAATTGTGTGATGACTTTGCCAAAATCATGCATGATGAGTTTGAAATGAGTATGATGGGAGAACTTAACTTCTTTTTAGGACTCCAAATTAAACAAATAGACGATGGTATTTTCTTTAGTCAATCTAAGTACGCTAAAGAAATGCTAAAGAAATTTAGATTAGAAGAATCTAGACCAATGAAGACCCCTATGGCCTCGGATACTAAACTCACCGTAGATGATGACTGTGAGTCGGTAGACAACACCAAATATAGAGGTATGATTGGTAGTTTGTTGTACCTAATGGCAAGTCGACCGGATATCATGTTTAGTGTTTGCCTTTGTGCTCGCTTCCAAGAGGCTCCCAAAACCTCTCACCTCGAAGCGGTTAAGCGTATCTTCCGATACATTAAAGGCACTATACATTTAGGATTATGGTATCCTAAAGGGACCGGCGTAGAAACCATTGTCTACGCGGACTCGGATCATGCGGGAGACTATGTGGACCGGAAAAGCACTAGTGGAGTTTGTACCTTCATGGGTTGTTGTTTAACTTTTTGGTTCTCCAAGAAACAAACCACTCTTGCAATATCCACCACGGAAGCCGAGTATGTGAGTGCCGGAAAAGCATGCCAACAAGCTCTATGGATGAAGCAAGCGCTTGTTGATTACGAGATTTCTCTTGATGATGTTCCGATCATGTGCGATAATAAAGGCGCTATAGACCTAAGCAAGAATCCCGTGCAACATTCGCGAACCAAACACATAGAAATTAGACACCATTTCCTTAGGGAAAATGTTCAAAAGGGGAACATTTCTATTGAAAAGGTGCCCTCCGAGGACAACTTAGCCGATATCTTCACTAAGCCACTTAAGAGGGAACCTTTTAATTACTTGCGTCTAGGTCTAGGATTAATGGAACATCTTCCTTAATTTCCTTTCTCTTTGTGTGTTTTCTTTTACCACTTTGAGTCATTGAGTCTTCCAAACTCTTTTTGAAAAACATTCTCTTCTCCTTTTCAAAACTCTCAAAGTCTCTTTGAAAATGGTTGAGAAATTCGTTTGACATTTTTAATTCAATCTAAAAATGATTTTTCATAGATTCTCGCTATTAATCTAGAGCTTACATAATTCATATGTATGATTCTCTCAAACATAGCAAGAACAAGATAGAATCAGGGAGGATCATTGTGTCATGACTTAAGGTCCTGTCTTATACACCTCCTACATCGATTTTTTTTAATCCATGTATTTTTGGTCAAATATCTATTTGGTAAGTTTGCATATGTTTTCTTTGTCTATCTTTGCTTTTAATCATATCCCTATGATAAGTTAGACTAGAAAAATAAGATTTGCTGAAAAATCTTCCTCCAAACACCAAACACTGCCTCTGCAGGCGGTTCCATATGTGAACCGCGGTACCTTATTGATAAGGTACCGCCAGCCTAGATAAGGAACCGCCTACAGTGCCTTCCTTTTTCGGGTTTTTGTCTGAAACTCCAGATTTGCTCCAACAGTTTTGAGAATCTTTGTTTCAAACCCTTTGACCACCCCAAAAATACCCTAAGCCTTCCCTATTTAAACCATAAGCATTTTGCATTACTTCAAATCCAAAATGTCTTATTCTCCCAATGAAAGCTTTGAATCTCCTCCATTTTCTCCAATTGCTTTCAATCCCAACTCACCCAAAAACCATTACAATCCAAACCCACCCAAGAACACTCTTAATCACTTCTCTCCTACCAAGCATGTTGATTGTGGAACATCTTTTCTTCCACCACCACCCTTTAGTGTTCTTCCTCCTTCTCATGATAATGTCATGCACCATGGAACATATTGTCAATGTTGTCAATATCAACATCTTGCTATGGCACACATCTATGAGGAGTTGAGCTACATCAAGAGTCTCTTAATCAAGCCTCCTCTTCACTATAATTATGAGATCTCCAACAAGCCACCACCACCACCCTCCGCCATTACCTTGTCTTTCATATAAGCATTGGTTGCTTATCCACAAGACACCAAATTCAAGCAAATCTTAGAATTCTAGAATAACTAGGATTCGATTTATGCTTTTGGCTTGTTTCTTTTTCCATACTTCTTTGTATGATGTTCTTTTAGTAACCTATCTTGGATCTTTGTCTTTGTGTTTTCTTCTCTTTTATTTTTTTTGTGACCTATTGCTATATATTGTTGGTTGTTTCTTTTGTTCAACTAACCCTTCTATGTAGCTTGTCACCATATCTCGATTCCTCGGTGCCCTAAGCTAGGGGGAGTAAGCACCAAGGGGGAGTCTTTACTAAGTCCGTTTCTTCAACACCGACTTGTGCAACCTTTTTGCTTCGACAAAGGGGGAGAAATGAATAAACTCGTCTTCGAAAATCTTGTTTTTTGTGTGATTGAGTTTATGTATTGTCGGAATCAAAAAGGGGGAGATTGTTAATGCAATAATGCCTAAAAACGTTACTTGCATTTTTCGGTCTCGCTTTGTTTTGATTACGACAATATGTAAAAACAAGCATTTACGAAAACAACGAAAAACGAATTCTTGAGTTCAAGTATTTTTCATTTTACCCATTTTCACTTAAGGTATGGATAAACAAGTACTAACCTTAATCAAGTGATCAAGTGATTTAATCTTTTCTTAAAACTCACTTTTTATTAAGTGTGACAAGTTTTTATTAAACTTTCTTTTTAAGAAAATGTTTTATTAAATTAATTATTTGAAAATTTGAAAATGGCATATTCTTATTTGGTTAGGAATATTCTATCAGGATATTTTTTAAGCCAGATATGACCTCCACCACTAAAGGACAAAAAGGGAGCGGAGTCTAGTCCGGCGGTACCTTAGCGCCTAGGCGGTTCCTTATCGATAAGGAACCGCGGGCTAAGATAAGGTACCGCGGGCAGATATAGCCATTGGCTCTTTTGTCCTATAAATATTGGACTATTCTCAGCTTTTCAACTCACCTCTTTTGCACATCTATTTCCAGATTCAAACACTCTTCTTTAATCACTCAAATCTTTGATCATTTGTTTGATTACTACTTGTTTAAGAAGTGAATCTTGTCCTTCCATCCCTTCCTCTCCAAGTGCAAAGAGAAGAACACTATCCTTGTGAAGTGTTGAGTCCACCACCAAAGATCCATTGAAGATCTAATTTTATACACTTGTAGTTGTGTCATAGTTGTGAAGATCCAAGTAGTTGTGTCTATTTGGAAGTTGTGTATGTACTAAGTATAGTTGTGTAGATTGGTCCTAGCTACGATTAGGACTCGACTTTTAGCTTAGAGTCGGAAATTGGTTAAGCGACATGTACGGTTTTCTCCACCATAAGGAGCTTGTTGTGTAGTGAACTCTCGAGTAAGGAGTACTCGAGGAGTGGAGTAGGAACGAGGAGTGAGCTTCGTTGCCGAATCACTATAAATCCTTGGTGTTCGGTTTGATCTTTCTTTACCCTTAACTCTTTACATTCTTTATTCTTTATGCATATACAATTGTTAATATTAGCTTAGTTACACTATCATTCTTTATTCTTTGTGCATATATATTTGTTAGTATTAGTTACACTATCATTGTTCATATTGTGCATAAGAAGATTTCACATATTTCCTCAAGCCTAAGTTTTTGAAAAAGGATTTTTGGAAACCACATTTTAACAAGTAAATATAAGAAACTATTCAACCCCCCTTCTAGTTTCTACAAAGTTTATTTTCCAAGTTGTCACCTTTCTGTTTTGATTTTATTGTGCTAACCCTGTTGAATCTTAGCAGGGTTGTTGTTGGAAGCTTGTGCTTGTTCTTGCTAGCACATCAGCTCAAAAATTCGTGATTGTGGATGTACATTCATGAGGTTTGAGTTCTTGAACCCAAAAATCTGAAAAATACTTGATTTTTATGATTTTGTGTTTTGCTTGTGTTCTTGTTGTTTTTATGGCTTAATTTTGCTTGATACTGCATAATATAACTGTTATTGTGTTTGATTGGGCTTGGGTAACACTGAATCACACTTATACTTGTTTAATCTTGATTTAAAAAAGATAAGGGGTGTTTGGGTTAACCTGTTTAAGATCATAGCTTGGTATTGTGTTATTGGAAGTTTGTGTTTATTGTTTGTATCTGCAATATACTTGGTTGTATGCTATTTTCTGTAAGTTGTTGGCTTTAAAACATCAAATCCTTGATTGTGTTATATAAGTTAGAAATCTGCTTGTTTTGACCTAAGAATTTGGAAACACTTAGTTTGTATGCATGCTTAGGGATAAAAAATGATTAAACATACTCATTATAACCTGTTAACAAGATTTGAGTGTTTGAATCTGGCCTTGTGGTCAAGTATATCAGCAAAGTAAAATGTTTGCTTGTTCTTGTTCATCAGTAACTATCATCTGCTTGAATCTTGATCTAGACCTTGAACCATTGCATGAAACCTGTTTAAATTTGTTCATTTGAGTTAATTATAGCTTGTGTATGCTATTGGTGCAAATTGGTTGGCTGAATCTTGCTTAAATAGCTTATTGAGTTCATAACTGCTTATGTTCATATCTGGTGCTTATCTGGTGATAAATTGAATTAACTGCACTGATTGGCTGATTGGAAGTGTGATATTTTTGTTGTTCTTGACTCTTTGTGATCCACTGATTACAAGGGTGCCTTGTTTGTAACTTGAATCCAACAAAAAGTCATATAATACAAAAAGTCAAATAGGTCAAGCAGGGGGAAAAGTTCCCACTGCTCAACCTCCAAAACTAGCCCCTGCTAGTGTAAAACATCATTCAGCTTATTCATAAGCCAATTTGGCTTATCCAGACTTGCAACAACTTATTTTTTGTGATAGATCTTCTTCATTTGACCCATTTATTTGATCTGGAGCTTATTAGACTTTGACTTTGACTTTTTACTAGAAAACTCATTAAGTTGACTTTTAAACAAGTGCTTATCTTCTTATTCTGGCTTATTGCTTGTGCTTATTTGAAAACTTTTTGATTATTTTGCTTAGTTAAGTCATTCAAAAACTTTTGAAAGTTGAATCAGCACTTGAGGTAGTCTAGAACTCAAAAACGACTATTTTGTCGTTTTGTGAAGAGAGTCTTGTCTTATTTCAGGCATATTTCTTGTGCCTTTTCCAATTTTCTTTTTACAGATCTCTTAAGTAACTCAAGAGAAGCTTGTGTGTCAAATTTTAGCTTATGGCATCAGCTTATAGCTTAATGGGCCAAAAAGCCCATTAAGAATAAGCTGCTTTGAAATAAGCTAGCTTAAACATATTTTCAGCTTTTGGGCCTTCAGAGTTTTGTTCTTAAAATCAAATTTTAAGTCAGATAGGAGCTTTTGGGCTTATTTGGATAACATGTTTCTTATTGGGCCTACTTGAGCCCATTAAGGGGTCTGTTTGGACTTTTAGCCCATTTCTAGGCCCAATGGGGGTATTTTTGTAATTTCAACTTCGTTTCTGTGTTTATTAGGTTAAAATAAACTAGTTTGCAACTTTTTAGAATTTTTTTATAAATTTTGGATTTTTATTAATATTTTATTCTTATTTGATTATTAAAAATTAAAATTTAGATTTTTCAAAGTTTTTCATTTTTCTTAGTTCAAATACATTATGTTAGGAATTTTACAATTTTTAGAATATTTTTATTGTCATTAGATTAATTTTTGGAATTATTTTAAGTTTTAATAGTTTTTAATTGTTTTTAAATAGTTTTTATTAATTTTAAAATTTTCAAAAATATTTTTAGATTTAGTTAAGTCATTTCAGAGGTTTACAAGTGAAAAAATCTCATTTTGGGCTTTTTGTTAATTAAATTGATTTTTTGGGCTTTAATTAGCATTAAAAAAAATTAAAGGTTTGAGTGATTTTTGATTTTTTTTAAACTCTAATAACATTTTTAGGATTTATTGCAATTTTCTAGGAATTTTTAGGGTAAATTTTTAATTTTGTCATTTTTTACGGTTTTACGTGTACGACTATTCGTCTTAGTTTAATTCATAATCGTAACCGTCATTCTCTTCTAATCTCTTTTCTTCTTTTCATTTCTCATCAATATAATCACAAACCATTAATCAATTCTTAACACAACGCATTTGCCTCCTTGAGAACGATCCCCACTTTTGGGTCATTTACTTGTGGTTTTCCTAAACTACTTGTGTACTTACCCTAATTACCCTTGTTTTCCTAAACAAAGTGTAAAAACTCAACTATTAATATTCCAGCATGGAAGTGGGACAAAATCTCCATGGATTTTGTTACTGGTCTTCCGGTTACTCAGAAGAAGAACGACGCTATCGGGGTCATTGTGGATAGGTTGACTAAATCTGCTCATTTTTTGCCGATTCGCAAGGAGCATCCGGTCAGCAAATTAGCAAACACATTCCAGAGGGAGATCACGAGACTACATGGTACTCCATCAGAATCATCTCTGACAGAGATCCCCATTTCACATCACGTTCTAGCAGAGTCTTCAGAAAGCTTAGGGCACCAGACTTAAGCTCAACACTGCCTTTCATCCTCAGACCGACGGACAGTCGGAATGTACCATTTAGACATTAGAGGACATGCTGCGATCGTGTGCTCTTGAATGGTCAGGAAGCTGGGATGATTATATATTCCTAGTAGAATTCGCATACAACAACAGCTGGCACGCTAGCATCAAGTGTGCTCCCTTTGAGATGTTGTATGGTAGAAAGTGTCGCGCACCAATCTGCTGGGATCAGGTGGGTAAACGACTGCTCGAGGATCCAGAGATGATTGAAGTGACCAATGAAAAGGTCGCTGTCGCCAAGGCAAAGCTTCAGGAAGCTCGTGCTCGTCAGAAGAGCTATGCTGATAAACGTCGTAGAGATGTATCTTTCAACGTGGGTGATCACGTTTTCCTTAAAGTATCACCTACACGAGGAGTTAAACATTTTGGAATCAGATGGAAGCTCAGTCCTCGCTTCATCGGACCGTTCGACATCATAGAACGCGTTGGTGAAGTGTCATACCGTTTAGCGTTACCACCTCAGCTATCACACGTTCACAACGTGTTCTATGTGTCCTTACTCAGAGGATACAACTATCATCGGGTTCATGTATGTTGTCCAGTATCCACTTGATCAGATTCGGGATGATCTTTCATATGTCGACGAACCCGAGAGAGTTCTTGAGCGACAAGATCGTGTCATGCGGAGGAAGACGATTCCTTTCGTCAAAATCCTCTGAAGGGATCATCCTGAGCGAGAAGCCACTTGGGAGACGAAAGAGTCTATACAGACTTCTTACCCTCATTTCCAGTTCTCATCCGAGTATGTTTTCTTTCAGTTTACGTTTCTCTATTTCGAGAACGAATTGTTCTTTTAGAGGGGAAGAGTTGTAAAACCTGCATTAAAATCTTATGAACAGTACACGTGAACAGTAACTTATGAAAACACGATAAAATTTAAACTTTCCATTTATAATATTAATACACGTGTCACGACAATAAATAACGAACAATCATGAATATTATAAATGTTACATGATCACGAATTCCAAAATCACGAATACTAAATCACAAACATACACGATAATTTGTTTAACACGGAAAAACTTCAGGTTTCCCTTGTTGAGCTCCCTTAGGCCGCGGCTACAACAAGAAAGAAAGGAGGAAATGGGCTTTGGCCCTTGACCCAACTTAAAGCCACTAATAAACAAAACACAGGAAACTAGAAACATAATTTTAGGTTTTCAGAAAAGCTTTCCTTGCCTCCTTTTGTGCCTATTGCCGCCGGCCATATCAAGCCACAAGGACGATTCAGACGATTTTTGCTCTTAGTTTTGTGTTCGTGATCATTCCCTTTTTCTTTTCACGCATTGGTATAATCAAACCCTTTTTCTTTTCTTTTTAATTCTTTTGATTTCATGTTATTATTTATTTAATCATCAATAACAAGAATAAAACATATGTAAGATTAATTAAATCATGGTTTTGGGGTGTGTTTGTTGTTGGGTTTTGTTGAGGCCAAGGCACCATCGAGACCCACTAGGGGGCTCGGTTGGTTTTGTTTGTTCGGATCCGAGACCAAAGGACCCCGACTTTAAGTCGGGGTATGTTTTGCATGTTTGTTGGTTTAGTTAGTGTCAACCGAGACCCCTCCAAGGTCTCGGTGGGACTTGTTTATAGCTTATATGGTTCGGCTTATATGAAACACGGGCTCGGGATTTGGTTTTTTCATGAAAACTATCTTTAAAGTCACGTTATACTAAACCTTAGGCTAAATTAATTTATTTAATTAATTCATGTATAACCTAAGGTATTTTGACTTAGTCATTTAATTAAAACATGTATTTTAATTAAAATCATATAACGTATAGTTTAATTAATTAACCAGTTATTTAATTAATGAACTATAACCAAGACTTGTATTGTACTAATTAAACTTTAATTATTATTTATAATCCAGCTTATTTCTAATTATGGAAACTTACTATTTTTGGAAACTTTCTATTTTTAGAAACTTAGTATTTATGGAAACCTGCTATTTTTAGAAAGTTACTTAGTATTACAATACAAGTATTATAATACACTAATACATGAATAATACACAACAGAACATCAGAATAACTACAGTTAACACAATAAACATTAGAACATGACAAAATACATATAACAAGCTAATAATACACGGAACCAGTAAAACACATGTAATTCAGACAACTCATATACGCCCATATTTCTTATGTAGCATTATCCGTCGAGGCGGATTAGTCTTCTTCGTTTTCCTTAACTTCTACTGGACATAAGGTACGGATTTCCCGTCCTTTAGTAAGGACACTCTCTTCCTTCATTAGGATTTCCCGTATGCAGCCAACTGTTTTCCCAGCAGTTACAGATTAAATGCTTATGTTTTATTAGTTACCTTAGCCATATACATGCATGACCAGTTTCACCTAGTTATGGAGGTACCATAACCATAACACTAGAGGCACTAGTGTTATGACTTCACCACGGCGGAGTGATAGCTCGTGGCGTCCCTTTTCAGTTATTTAGCCATTATATTATTATATTATCATGTGGGGCGTATGGGTGCATCCTAGTTACATGTTTCAGTCAGGATTTCATGGTGAATGTGGTGTGTGCCTTGCATCCTTCACAAGGAGCTGATCCCTCCTACCCACTTACCAGTTAATTAGAGGCATCCCCTCGAATTTGCATGACGAGGTCACCCCTCTATGTATTCATGCATGTTGTTGACCTTATGACTTATATTGGCTATTTTGGTACATTAACTAATATAGATTTTCATAAGTAACATAAGCTATGTTTTCAGAACTAAAACCAGTTAACATGACAGACAACTAGATTTTCTGGGACTTATTCATTTCCGCTGCCATTCATGCTTTATACTCTTTATAGGCTTCCATATTCTTTGTTTTCCATGCTTTATTGTATATCCGTGCACTGAGCGTTATGCTCAGCCGTCTACTTTTCCATATTCCCAAACAGCAGGTACCCAAGGACGCAAGTAGGAACTCCAGAGTATGTGCATTCGGATTGGAAGCTATCCGACCTCTTTTACCTTATGCATTTATTCATGCTTTATCATACTTTACTTCTTTTGGACATTGTTTAGTCCGTTCCATTTACAGTACTTATATTGCTTGTGTTTGAGTTACTAGACTACCGATGTTTGATTCCGGTATTTCTATTTATGGTCATGAATGTTTAGACATTTACCTTGCATGCTTTTATGTCACGCCATAATCTACTATAGCATCCTATCTTAACAAATGGGGTGTTACATCAACAATGGTCACGAAATACTTGTATCCCTCTCTGCTATAGATCCTGTAGGGACCCTACAAGTCAAGGTGAACAAGTTCACCCAGATGAGTAGACTTTTGATCACTCAAGGGGAAAGTTTCTCTTGTATGTTTGGCCCTATGGCAAACATCCCATACAGAGACACAAGTGTTTTTGGAGAGGTTAAGGCCAGACTTGAGAACATATAGGACTTGGTCAGCAAAATGACCAAGTCTGCAATGCCACAAGCCTTTGGACACATTGAAGGACATAATCATGTTAACATTACCTACACACTTGCTGTTTCTATCAAGGTCAAACAAGTAGAGGCCCCCAGACTCACTACCAGTCCCCAGAGTGCTTCCCTTGGTCAAATCCTGAATATAGCATTTATCCTCATCAATACCCACAAATAATTTACTATCTTTGATTAACTTATTAACAGATAACAAACTGACACAGTAGTCAGAGACAACAAGAACATCATATAAGATAATATTGTTGGACAGTCTCAAGTGACCCACATGACTTATGGTAGCACTGGTCCCATTAGGATGCCCTACATTGAGATTGAGATTGCCAACATCAACAACATTAAACATACTTACAGTGGAGACTGTCAAGTGTTGGTTAGACCCAGAGTTTATAATCCACCCAAGAGTGATAGTACTAACCAACCCTTTCAAGTTTCCACAGAAGTATCTATAAAAATTAATATTGAACAAGACATTGAAGTCATAGAAGGAGCATCTACCTGCCATGCTGGCATGAATGTTCCCAGAAGAAGAGTCATTGATCAAAGGAAAAAGTTTCTTCATTTGATCAGAAGTGAAGGAAGAAGGGACATCACAAGCAGTAGGTTTCTCGATCATCTTAGCATCATTCAACTTAGTATCACAATTAGCATTGCAATTAGGTTTAGACACATAAGATTTAGCATTAGAGGGCCTTTTGTATCCATGGGGGTACCCAATGATCTCATAACATCTATCCACAGTGTGACCAATCATCCCACAGTTGGTACAGTTAAGATTAGGATTGGGACCCCTATTAGGATAAGATTGATTGCCACCTTTGGAGTTGTTCTTGTTAAAATTAGAAAAATTCCCTTTCCTTTGTTGACCAAAAGTCTTGGCAACAAAGGAGGTGGCATTAAGCTTGGGATCAGTCACACCAGAGGGTTTAGGGATACCCCTATGTGACTCCTCCCTAGAAACCATCAATAAGCATCCTTCACATCAGGGAGAGGGTCCCTAGTGAGAAGGGCAGTTCTAACAGGTTGATAACAATCATCAAGACCCATTAGAAACTACATGAGATTCATAAGCTGCTGATGTAAGATAGATTCAGTGCTAGCAGGGCAAGAGCATTTAATGGGGCAAACACATTTAGGTAATTTGGTCAAAGCATCAAGTTTTGTCCATAAAAAATTAAGCCTGTGATAGTATTTAGCAACAGATGTGCCTCCTTGCTTCATAGAGTTAATCTTTTGGATAAGATTGTAAACAACAGAACCATCTACCTTATCATAAGTTTCAGATAATTCATTCTAAACAGCAGAAGCATTTTCAGAGTAAACAAACACCATATAAACATCTTGAGACACAGATTTCATAAGCCAAGTCAAAACCATAACATTACACCTATCCTATTGAGCAGATAACACACTACTATGAGCATAAGTATCCTTTAAAAAAGTACCATTAATAAATCTAATTTTATTTCTAGCTTGAAGAGCAAGTTTCATGACATTGTTCCACATTCTATAATTAGCAGTACCAAGCAGGTTGAAAAGGAATTAAAGTAGAAGTACTACTATCACTGTTCTGAACATGTAAAGATCACCAGCATCAAGACTACTAATCAAAATAGGTTCAGTCACACCACCACCCCCTGTGTTAACAAGGGGATCAGTAGCAACACCAACACTCATGATAAAAGAGATAGAAAGCTAAACAGATAAAAACAGATAGCAGAAAGACCACAACAAAAAAAGGTAAATAGCAAACAAAGACACAAGCCAAAAAAGCACAATAAGTATAAAAAAATAGGGATGAAATATCAAATAACAACAAGTAAGATAAGCAGAAAACACCCAGAAACTGAGTTACCAGTAATGCCAATTGTGGATTGGGATTGGCCAGAGCGGGTACCCACACCAGTCAAGGATGGAGGCTCAAGGTGTTAACCAATCCGTTTGCACCCACAGAACAAGCAACAGTAACCCAAGAAGTAACCAAGATAAGAGAGAGTAAAGGAAGAATAAGAAGGACTTACAATGCTATATAACAACCAGCAAAAGTACCCAATCTCTAGATTCACTTATTCTCGAGGATGGATGAGTCAACAACCAAGAACCCCCACGTAAAATAAATTAGGGTTTCAAAACCCTAATTTTAATTAAACCTAAGAATCACTTAATCAGGCAACGACACCACCAAATTGATCAACGGCAACACCTATAACAGCTTCCAGGACCCCACGAAGTAAGGATCCCCAAAAATATATTTAGGGTTTCACGAAATCCTAACTCTATTTAGCAAGGAAACTTACGACACCACCAGAAAGATCAACGAAAACACACAGGAAAGCCTCCAAAGACCACATAATCAAGAACCCCCAAAAAATAAATTAGGGTTTCAAGAAACCCTAATTTAAATTTTTCGAGGAATCAACAAATACCCACGAGAGAGCAAGATTGGTGATACGATCTAAGATCATATGTCTCTAATCAACAATACAAGAGAAATAAATGAAAGCGTCCCAACTAAGTTGATCTGATTTCCCTCACTACATGAACACTCACACTTAATCTAATCTAAGACAAGATGTGACAGATGAAGATCCTCCCATGGTGGAAGCCTCAAACGGCTGGAACAAGAGAGAGCAACCACACACGTTTAGTGTGTGTGTTATGAGTGATTATTTGAACCCTAGCAGCTGCTAGGGTTATATGATACATCAAGACCAAATTGGATTCATGGGCTCCAACGTTCAACCCAATAGCAAAGTTCAAAAGGAGAAAAAGCAAAAGACAAAACAAGTCCATGAACAAGCAGATAAACACAAAACAGGCACAAGTCATAAAGAAATAAGCTTGACTAGTCAACACGTGTGATTCATCTCCAATGGGTAATTAGCATAATGGAACGTGCAGATTTATCTCCAATGGGTAATTAACATAATGGAACGGGTCGAAGGGGCCACAAATCTACTTCCAGTGTAGATGTATTTAAGACTATAAGTGAAATAAGTTTTGTAATCAGTCACATTTGAAGGCACATGACTAGTTTTAGCGGTAAGGACCGTTGGTATTGTGGTATGTGAGAAAAATAAAATAAAATAAGGACGATAACATGCACAAATAAGTTTTGTAATCAATTACATTTACACATGGATAAGAGCATCCTTAGGATATGTAGTCGTAAGAGCATTTACAATGTCAACAAGTCTTAATTACTTGATGACAACCTTTTAAAAAAAACCTAAATGTTTTAAATGCATATCATTCAATAGCTAAAGACTTTGAAAATGACTTGTGTTTACGAAGTCATTCACAAAAATCCTTTCAAAACTTTTTGATACAATGCAAAAAAATCTAAAAAGTAACTTTTTGAAATAGCAAAAAGTTATCAATAGATTTTTTCATTGCACATGCTTTAATATACGGGTTTTGCAGTAAACGGAAAATTGATCGGGCTTTACAAAAAGTAGTGACACCATTATTGTTTTACCCGTGTTTCTCTTTCATGTTTTAATATAATAGGTTGTTACTTTCTCCGTCCCATAATTAGAAAGACAAAACAAAAAAAGACATTGAAAGAAAAAGGTAACATGTATATTCGAACCCATCAGCTCTCTAGACTTTGGCTTTCCACTAGCCTAATCAATCGGGTCTCTCGTCTTCCACTCCTCCTTGTCGTTGTATGCTGTTTGTACTTCAGTTGAGTCTTTTTGTTGTAGATTTTAGTTTTACCTGATACCTCATCCTCAAATAGATTAGTCTTAAGACACTTGTTTCTAACTTTGCACTTCTTAGCTGACTCCTTGCTTTTATTTACAGATCTAGTTTTAGACAACCCTTTAGACAACCACCTATAGGTGAGCAGAAACCGCATCCCGCGAGCCGCAAAACTGCAAAAAACTGCATCGCATAAATCGCACCATAACAAAAATCGACGGCTTGGTTTTAAAAAGAAAGAAAAACCACAAATGCGGTTCGGTTGCGGTTTTCACCCGTAAAACCAAACCGCAAAACCGCACCGCACCACGCAATAGCTATTTTATACTGAAAAACGTCACACCAACTATTTTATGCGAGTTATAAGACTTTTAGTGCATATTATCATTGATATTCTTATAAGTTATAAGTCACGTGTTTGTTAGATTCATTTTATGCATTGGTATAACCAAAAAAAAATCAACGTTATAAACTAAAAATCAACAAAAATCTACATTTATTATATAAGTGACAAGTGATGATGCCGTGCGGTTAAAAACCGCAAAACCACCAAAATCGCAAAATCAAAACCGTGGTTTTGTGGTGTAGTACGGTTTTTATTTTTATAACAACACAAGTGCGGTTGCGGTTCGCTTTTAGTCAAAAACCGCACCATGCTCACCCCTACAACCACCTCATTCTTCGGGGATTCCTCGATCTTGGGAGGCATATCACGACCTATGTAGTTTGGTGGATCTTCCAACTCTTTTAGTGGTTGATCTTGCTGAGACCTATTTAGGTCATGTGTTAGTATAATTTTCATCAAAAATCATATATTAAAGACAAATATTATAAGATTAAAATTGCAAAATAAAAACCGCAAAAGTCTGAATGATAACTATGAAACGGAAAGAGTACTTATTATTTTAAAGTAATAAATAAAATTCTAACTCTATTATAAAAATGTCAAATGCATATAAAACTTACATATTTTCATATCTTCCCCAAACATGTTTAACTTATACCGTAAATTATACATGGAAATTTGTATTTTGATTATACTAGCATGGTACCCTCGTATTGCAGCGTTGAGTAATCGGTGACTATATTTTAGTAATCAAATTAGTGTTAAAGTGTAAAAATATTCAAAATAAATAAATAAAAGTGAAAAAGAATTAAAAAATTATAAATATATCAAAATAGATCTTGAATTAAAGAAAACAAACTTTAAAAAATATAGTAAAATTAAGTTAGGAAAAAAGTAAATAGGTTAAAAGATATTTTAATTTAGAAACAAAAGTAGTCTTTTAATAAATTGTTAAAAAGTTGTTATGAAGGAAATAGATAGGTTAAGATTACATTTTTTTGTTTAAAGTTAAGTTTTGATTGAAAAAGGTTTTATGATTGAGATTTGATATGTTTATTTTAATTTTTGGTTTTGAAATTTTCAAGTTAGAAATGTATATCACAAGTATGAGTAAGATATGCAAATATTCAAGTTTATGCATCTAAAACCTTTCCCATGCCCCAAACGTATATAAACCAAACTGATTAAACCTTCACTGTGTGTTTCTCAAACAACCATAATAACCCTAACTAACAATTAACAACCATGTCAACAAATCCACCCCCACTCCACTCCACTCCACCACACTCTTGCCCGTCCCGCCAAACGTCCACATTTTCCACCGTCCCGACTCCTGCATCGGCTCCGTCACAAGACGCAAACAAACCCTATGGATATGGGAAAACGACCAAATGATAAAAAAACAGATCACCTCCGAACCAGTTTTTTACAAAATATTCAACTAACTGCTGGTAAACGCAGCCGATAACAAACAAAGAGACCCCACTATGAACTGTGTCAAAGTTAACATAGATGTTGCTAATAATTTGATTAGTGTTTGTAATAATAGTGATTGTGTACCTATTGACAGAGATGTTTTCGATCATCTCTCTGCTAACGGTCAAGTTGTTTTTCCGGCTGAATCGATCAGGGGCCCTTCCCGAAAGCATCCTTTTGACTGAGTTTACTATTGAGACTGTTGCTGCGAGACGAGGTGAGCGATTTAAGCAGGTATATTTATATTTCCATTTATTTAGGGTTTATGTTTTATTTGGGGATTTTATAATTTTAGATCAAATATTATTGATATTTAATTTGTTGTGCTAATTTTTGATATTGGATCTGTGATTAGGGGGTGTTTAGATTATAATAGTTTATGGGGTTTTATACATGTTGTTATTAAGGTTTTTGGGTTAACATAATTTTAATATGAGTTTTTCTGGAGTTCATATTTGTGATTAGTGTTTTTTGTTTAGTGAATTGGAGTTTGTGTAGTACTACTTTTGATATCGGATAGTGTGATTAGGGGAGGTTTTGGCTCTATGAGATTTGAAAAGGCGGATTAGCTCACATTTTTTTACGCAATGGGCATATACTTAAGTTGATAATTTTGGTTTGTGCTATACTAATTTTGGTATTGAGGCTGTTATTTAGGTGTTCACTGGGAATGAATTTGAGCTAAGTATCGATAATTGCGAGAGTAGTCAAAACTGGACTATGGTTTCATTTAAACCTGATTTGGCAAAATTTGGCATGGATTGTCTTGAAGACGATATCGTTGGGTTGATGAAGAGACGGGTGGTGGACTTAGCAGGATGCCTGGGAAAGGGTGTGAAGGTTGAACTTAATGGAAAACTTCTTCCACTTGAAACGTTGGAAGACTATGTTAAGCTTTATCCAAGAAGAGACACTTTCAGGTTCTTTTTACTATTTATGATTAGTGCCTTATATTCTTATTTACTTTTATTGCTAATTTGACGTTCATTTTGTAAAGTTTATACGAGAAAGTTAACGATGGATTAGAGATTTCTCTTGGTATATCTGATGGGCAGTTTGAGCAGGTTTACTATTTTTTATCTAGTTTGTGAACCATTAAAGCTTATAAGTAAAGTGTTGGCTGATTATATGCTTATAAGTTATAAATAATTAGGTGAGTTTTGTGAATAATTTTGCGACTATGAAGGGAGGGTCACATGTCGATTATATTACCAGTCAGATTACCAGTTACCTTGCGAAGCTTGTGAATCTCGAACAAAATCACATAAAGAGCTGCCTTTGGGTGTTTGTCAATGCTCTTATTGACACACCTGCTTTTGCTTCGCAAACTAAAGAGAATCTGATGAATAATAAGGGCAGTTTTGGATCGATGTTTAAACTCACACCACAGTTCTTGGAGAAAAGTATGCAGAATGAACCACTATTTTTTTCGTTTCTAAATTTAGTGGCTTTGAACTTATTTTATTGTCTTACTTATGTTTTTGCAGTTGCAAACTCCGATGTGGTGAAACATCTAAGCAGGATGAAAAATTTTAGGGAGGATGAAAAATTTAAGAAAACCAATGGTAAAAGGAAAGGGAATCTCAATATTTCTAAACTCAAAGATGCTTTACTTGCTGGCACAAATAATTCTGAAGGCTGCTCTTTGATTTTGACGCTAGGAGATTCTGCCAAAGATTTTGCAGTAAGCTGTCTTGCTTGTTCTTTGATAGTCACATATTTCGATACGTGTATTCACATAAACAATCTTTTAATACAATGTATATTATTGTTTGCTGCAGAGGTCCGGATATTCTTTTGTCACCCAAGAGTACTATGGTATGTTTCCTTTGAAAGGCAAGCTGCTCAATGTGAGGGACGCAAGTCGTGAAAAGTTGCAGAAAAACGCTCATATTCAAAACATTAAGATGATTCTTGGTCTTGAAGATGGTAAAAATTATGAAAATGTTAAGGAATTGAGATATGGACACTTGATGAGTATAGCTGATTGGGTGGGTACCAATTAACCATTATGTGCCGACAATTTCAAGTATCTGCCATTTTATTATGCTTATAGAACATTGTGTACATGTGTTTTGTTGGATCAGGGTAGTTCATACCTCACAGGGCTATTGATTAACTTCCTTCACTCGTTTTGGCCATCTTTACTAAAAGTCCCAAACTTTCTGCTCGATTTTAGAGCACCAATTGTCAAGGCCTTTAACGAAAAGGCAGAGGAAGTGTTATCGTTCTATACAATGCCCGAGTATGAGGTGTGGAAGAAAGATTTGGCAAACGAAGCAACAAAATACGAAATAAAGTACCGTACGGTCTGTTTTTGAAAATTCTGAATAGCAACTATGCATACACTGTTCTTGTTGCAGATTTTGATATTTTTCATTATCTCTAGAGGCTGGGATTTTTTGCAACTGAAGATGTAGCAGAGTATTTTGCTGATCTTGATAACTACAGTAGGGCGTTTTTTTGGGCTGATGATGAGGATGGTTATGCAATTGAGCTTGCCTTCAGTAACATGAAGATTGGGGACAGAAAGGACTGGCTTCGAGCACATCAGGTTTGGTCATTATCAGCTTTTGTCAACTTAGTTACAGTATAAACAGTTACGGCATCAAATATCATTGTGTTTAGGTCGAAAGATATCATCTAGTATGGTTGAAACGGATTGGACCTGAAAAAAATTTTCTCTCCTTTTTAAAAAAAAAACATAACAAATATGCAATGCCTAAAATACTTGCAGGTTGTGCTCAAACCATGATTTTTTAGGATTGGTCAAACCACTCGTTGACCAACTTTCAAACTGTGAAAAACACATTCTTGGCAACTTTTGGTGTTTGTTTGATGTTAAGAGTGCCCCAGTTTGACCCATTTACATGTGAATGAATTGAAATTGCAATATTCAGGGAGACATGAGAAATTTTCATTACAATCATCGTTTGTTGATGCAGGCTGGTGCTTATATTCACTCAACGGGGAAGCAAATCAGATACCGAGACTTTATCAACCAAGAGCTTATTCCCTTTTCAAACCAAAGATCAATCCCATCAAGGGTAAATAACATAAAAAGGTACTCATCTTAAGTCAAAACTCAATTAAAGGTACCCAACTTTTTTTTTTTCTCAATTTAAGGTATCGATCTTTTTTCTTGTTGCAATGTTGGACAATTAACAAATTTAAAGGTTACATATTAACGATCGTTTACTTTATTATTGTATCGTTAGTCCTTTACATTAATAACACTTTATAATAAACTCAAAATTCGTTTTTACAGTTTTAGACCGTTTTTCACCTTTTTCGTCTATTTTTTACCGTTTTCGTTTGTTTTTAATCGTTTTGGTCCATTTTTACAACATTCGTCGTTCTTTTACCATATTCAACCGCTTCGTCTATTTTTATACGTTTTCGAGCCCTACTGACCGTTTGTGTCCATTTTACGGCTTTTAACTGTTTTCGTCTGTTTTTCCGTTTTCGGCTTCTATTTTACCATTTCTGAACGTTTTTATTTGGCTTATTTATTTTTTCGTCCATAAAATAAATAGGCGATAACGACAAGAAGCGGGCGAATACAGTAAAAAAAAGGTCGAAAACGATATCAAACACATTAAAAAAGGTCGAAAACGGTAAAACCGATAAAACGACAAAAAACGGACTAAAACGATTAAAAACCGAATGAAAACGGTAAAAATCAAACGAAAAATATAGAAACCAGTCTAAAACTGTAAAAACGAATTTTGAGGTAATTATAAAGTTTCGTTAATATAAAGGACTAACGATGCAATAATAAAGTAAATGATCGTTAATATATAACCTTTAAATTTGTTATTGTCCCAACATTGCAACAAGAAAAAAGATCGGTACCTTAAATTGAGAAAAAAAAAAGTTGAATACCTTTAATTGAATTTTGATATAAGATGAGTACCTTTTTATGCTATTTATCCTCCCATCAATGGTGGATGGGTTGATACCTGGGCCAAAGAGCGATCCTATTCTTTTCTTTGAAGAAGCTCATTATTAAGGAAATTCTAGTTAGTCAATTAAGTAATTATGTGTCTGCGCACTCTGCTTATCATCATGGTGAGGCGAGTCTAGTCGATACCATTATTGGCATGACCCAAAATTATGTTGGTAGTAACAACATTGACCTTCTTCAGCCAAAGGGGCTATTTGGTACACGTCTGATGGTGAGATACACAATTTAATTATTTTCTGTTTCGTATACGTTGCAAATTCTGAAGTCTTATTCCTTTGCAGGGTGGTAAAGATCATGCAGGTGGCAGATATATTTTCACTCAGCTCTCTCCTGTCACACAATACATTTTTCACAAGGCTGATGAATGTCTTCTCAACTACTTGAATGGCAATGATCAATCCGTTGAGCCTGAAGGGTAGTTTATAATCTGTGTATTTTTATAAGTATACGATATTGTTTAATTTGGTTGTTATGATGATTCAATTTTTATTTATTTATATAAAAGGTATATTCCAATCATCCCAATGGTTCTTGTAAACGGAAGTGAGGGAGGAGGAACTGGATGGAGTTTTATTCCAAGTTATAATCCAAGAGACATTATCTCCAACATAAAACGCCTACTGAATGATGAAGCAATGGTGCCTATGCATCCATGGTATAAAGGGCACGGAAGAACTATTAAGAAGAAAACATCATCAGAATCAAAGGAATTATAAAGGATACACCACAACAGGAATTATAAAGATACTTCCTGAACTTCCAGTAAGGAGGTGGGCTGAGGATACACCACAACAGGAATTATAAAGAAGAATAAGTATAACAAAAATGCTCTTAGCATCACTGAACTTCCAGTAAGGAGGTGGGCTGAGGAATACACGGAATTTTTGCAGGCAGGACGGGATGGGAAAGAACCTTTCATCAAAGTAAATTAACAATTTTTTAGATAGTTAATGCGTATATTGTATTTATATTTTTGATTATCTTTATAGCTCTTATATGGCTACCCCATGTTCTTTTCGCAGGATTACAGGGCTCACAATTATTGTAAAACTGTGCATTTTGAAATTGTCATGACTGAAGATCAGACCAACGCAACAGATGAGGAGTTGCTGGAGAAATTTGAGCTAACAACTACATTAAGCACAGATAACATGTATCTATCTGATGTAAAGGGTGTATTAAAGAAGTATGACACCCCTGAACAAAGTAAGTTTGATATCCATGAACGAAATGATTCATCTATACTCTTTATTTCGTTCACTAACTGTTCATATTATTTCTTTGTACAGTTCTTGAGGAATTTTTTGGCATTCGGCTTGAATTTTATGAAAAGAGGAGGGTAAGTTGGATGCATATACGGCTTTATTTCATGTCCTTGTAAAGACTGTGTACTAATCCAAATGTTGTCATGGCTAACAGATAGCTCAGCTTTGGGAGCTCAAGAAAGCTTCATTGCTACTGGAAAACAAAGTGAGATATATCAGTTTACTTCTTAAAAAAGAGATTAATCTGGTCAATCAAACTTCCGATGATTTTTGGGCTGAACTGAAAGCCAAAGGTTTGAAGAAAGAATCGGAAGTGGAGGAAGAGGTGGCAGCGGGAGAAGAAAAACCGCAAGGAAACGCCATCAAAACGGATCCCAAAACAGAATATGGTTACTTGCTGCAGTCTATCCCCCCTATATCATGGACTTATGAGAAGAAAAAGGAGTTGGAGCAAGAAAGCAATACAAAGAAGAAAGAGATTCATGCGCTCGCCAATGCAGATCCCAAGTCCTTATGGCTAAGAGATCTTGATGCACTTGATGAGCAACTCAGGCTTTATGTGAGAAATGACCCCTTATGTTTGCTAATTTTTTACAATGTAATACATGAAGTGATTACGTGAACTAATGAAAATATCGCTTGCAGGGAATGTGTCTTTCAGCAAAATCATCCAATGAGATAGCAGAAGGTAAAACCAATTATAAAATGATTTATGCATAATAACCATTCAGTCTTGGCATGTCAAGTTTGTGACTAACATAAAGTTATTTAAACCACAGAAGCTCCAAAGAAAGCACCAACAAAACGAGCTGCAGCCAGCCCTTTACCACAAATGGCGAAAACAAAGAGACTTAAGCCGTGAGTGATTTTGATGAAGAAGAATCTGATGATGACAACGATGCGACAAGTGATTGAAATATGTGTCTGGTTATTTCAAAGGAGATATGCTTGTTTTCTTGAATCTTTAGTTAGGATGCATTGAAATAATTTCAACTTTGTAGATCCATTGCTAATAATTGATTTACTAATAATTTGGTGGGAGATATCCTGTTTGAGACTTTGAGTCATAGCTGATTTACTAATAATTTGTAAAGGGCGTTTTTTTGGTTAGTCGAACTGGATTCAATCTGTACATATTGTCCCATCTCTAGCGAACACCGAACCGGAATGTATCAAATACATCACTTCACGTAATAATTATGATATTGAAATTGTTCCAGAAAAAGGTGGCAGTGGACAGTGGTTATGAAGAAAGCTAGTGCGAAGGCCAGATGAAGATGATCTGTTTTTTAATCATTCTGTTTATCGCATTATTTGTGCTGGCTTTCTTCACATTGAAGAATTTTGGTTTTGACAATAAGCACAGTGTCTCTGTTAGACCGTGTTTGAAACTTCGAATTCTTATGGACTTGATATTGTAAACTTGAGCACATTTTGAGATGTTATCATGCATGTCCAATATTAGGAGATCATGGCAATGTTGATCAATTCACTTAGAGCATTGGGTGTCATTGCGTTATGGGTTTGGCTGGCCGACCAGCCCACACGATGGCGCGATGAACCACACCGGAGGTGGTGCCATCGTGTCTGTCGCAGTAGAGCCCAGCCCACATCATGAGATTTGTGTGTGTGTGGTGTATTTGTGTATTAGTATGTGTGAACCCATGACACTACTACTTTTGCTACACACCACTTTTGTATGAAGTGAGTGGTTTTGTTTGTGTTGTGAGTTTGTGACTTCTTTTGGTGTTATAGAAAAAGTGCAGAAGTGACACCACTTTTGCCGCACCACCCGTACGGTGTGTCACTTCTGCCGCACCACCCCTACGGTATCACTGTACCCTATGCTGTTATGAATGGATCTACCTGAGATATGGTTATATATGCTCACACGGTGTTAATGTGTACATGACCCTCTATCAACTCATTTTAAGAAACACTTCCATAAATTATTGTTGTTGACTATGGAAGCCGGACGATGATGTCTGGGCTGAACCTACATCGACATGTTACCAATTCTGTTCATTTTCCCGTACCGAATAATAACGTACGACACAATTGGACAGAAATTATTTGGATCAACTGAACCATGGCTACCAAAAAAAAAGTATTTGGATCAACTGAACCGGCCTGTTTCAAGTTTTAACCCTCCCAAAAAGCAAAACCTGTTATGACCGGTTGTCAACACAGTCGGTTCTACCGCCTGGAATTTTCATTTTACTAAAAGTGAGTTTATCAGCCTTTTCAATTTACAAGTAACTCTGGCCTAGAAAATAAGCAAAATCCAACAAACCCTAATACTCGTACCAAGAAAGAAAAAGAAAATAAAAACATGAAAAATAAGCATCTCCATATAATACTGATGAAGCTCAAAATTGCATATCAAGTAAGATGCACAGAAACCAAATGCCTATACGTATCTATAACCTCGAGAGATATTCAACAAGCTTGGGTATCAAGAAAAGGCGAAACTGACAAAGTATTCAATAAGAGAATAAAAGAGGATCAAAGCCTGCGTATAATCATTCATGATTTACCAACAAGAACATCCTTATACGGAGTTGTTAGTTCTGGTGGTGGCAGTTCTTGTGATTCTGATGTGCCTTCCATATTCCTAGGCCACTTTCTTCGTTCTTCCGTAAGAAATGGTGTTTGCCCTTCACGTACTCGGCTAAGACGCTCTTGTGCCCCACCTCTTAGTTTTTCCAACCTTAGCCGATCCATTTGGAGCATCTTGAACACTTTAACCACATTTGCTAACCCCCCTATGAATAATAATAAACTTGAAAAGATACCCATCCACACCCATGTCCTTGTCTGCACATGACATAGAAAGAATAGCTATTATAAGTTTTATTTTAGACAAAGTATCATAATAATACAAAAAGAAACACCATTCTCAAGAATTATAGTGAATCTACTAAAAAGGCTAGCTTAAAAGTCCAAGGCTTACATAATACTTCACTTTACTCAAGATAGAGGAGCTACGTAGGTAGTTCGATGAACAACTTGGAGGCATGGCTCAAGGCATTGGTTTATAGAGGTCTCAATTTTAACCCATTTCTTATAAATGGGTCGTTCAGGTTGCGATTCATCTTTTTTTTTTGGTAACCATGGTTTTCGACCTTTTGGCCGACTAATCCATGGGATTTGAGTCAACCACCACACACACTTTTCATAATCTACTTCTAAATTAGATGCATATAAGTGAAATAATTCTTGTAATCAATCACATTGGACGTAGAGTATTTCAAGTTAAACCGACACACTTCGACCCATAAAAGTAACTTGGACTTTCCTATTACCCAAACCATTTATTAGCATATCAACGGATTATATGATTTGTTAATAAATAGATGGCAAAAGAGTTATACCAATAGATGCACACCATGGCGTGAATGTCCAACTTGCTCATGGCTGTTAAGAATGGCACCCACCATGAACAAGAAGCTTCCTGTCAAGAATGGGATGTGGACACTTTGTTGTAGGATTTGAACATGTCCATCGGCCCTCTCATAGATTTGACATGAATTTAGTATTGAACCAAGAACCCATAACACAGAACCGGCTATAATCATGTTCAAAGCATGAACCTCAAGCTTCGTATACGTGTAACCTTTATTCCCCTACAATGTGCATACAATCAACACAATATAGTCTTAGTCTATAAGTATAAACATCTTTCAGGTACCCCACAATGGTTTCAAACAATGCATTCTTCTATACGTTCAAGCTTTACATTGGATTCTATATTTGTGTGTACTCCAGTAACAAAAGCTTAATCAAATTACAACCCCTTGCGAATGATTTCAGTACCAACAAGTTAAATGTTTTGACAGTCACATACTGTTAAGAAATTTTCGTGCACAAGGCCAATCCTGCTTCTTTAATCACACAAATAATGTCTTGGAAAATTTACATATGACCATTGTAGTACTATTTAAAAAAAGTTATTTTCTAAGGAAAAATAGTCTCCTAATAATACTTACAAAATTTGATTATCACCTAGTGGAAGAAATTCCATGCCGAGTAAAGTCACGATCACCATCAATAACCAACGTTCTTTTTTAAGAGGGAGTTTAATTTGTTTTTTTTGTAAAGGGCTTCTCCGGTGAATTTTAATTTCTCCAAAAAACATTTAAGTACAAAGGATGTAGAGAGTTTAATTTGTGTCTACCTGCAACCTATGGTTTTTCTTCATGTAAGAAATGCGATCTGATGATTTCACATGCTAAATATGTACGTTCAAAGTTCCATTTTCATCAATCTAATCTACCAAAGATATACAGAAAACAACTACTCATATAGTTAACATATTGAATTGTTTTACTTTTCGCCATCCTAAAATAGCTGACTATATACGTATGTATAAGGGGGTGTTTGGCATTATATTGCTAATTATAACTGCTTATAATTGTTTGATATATCACGGCTCGATACATCACATGCATCCTAAATATAGACGCACATATAAACATGAACACTATAAAAGGTTACGTTGCCATGTTGGAAGTTACTAACGTGCAAGATAGGCAACTTTATGTATATTTGTTTTAGGTAGTTAACCATGGTTTCCGACCGTTGGGCTAACCTGTATATCCACGGGATTTGAGTCCACAGTACACCCATACCCAAGGGCGGGCATACATGCAAGCTGTGAGGGGGCGGTGCCCCATGGCTAGCTAGCCCGACAAGATGCGGCTTTAGTGTAAATTTCTTCGATTTTGAGCGTTTTTCGAAAATGCCCGTAACTCAAATTTCCTCTCATCTACATTCTAAAATCTAACACCTTATAAATCCCTAATTTATATTCTAAGTCAAAATACCTGATTTATCATTTTAATACTAGTTTTTTTTTTTGACATTTTGATTTTATTGTCAATATATATATATATATATATATATATATATATATATATATATATATATATATATATATATATATATATATATATATATATATATATATATATATATATTCTACCTATCTACCAGGAATTTAGACACTTACTAGTCACATTTGATGATACTCACTGGCCTTTTACCATTAGATCAGTCATTTCACTGTTAATTACTTTTTAAGTATTTAATTTCAAAAGACCATAAACTAAACAATAGGAAACACACTCGTTTACTTAAAAGTTGAAACACATTAAGTTTAGGATAATTACCTGAATGAGAAGAAAAAACACCCCCAAAAACAAAAGCACCCCACCCAAAGCTTGAACCAGAGGAACACCAATTTCCACAAAAGGAAGCTGAACATCAAGCTCCATCAACCCAACTCGATAATCAATACCAGCTAAATGGGCAATAAGATCATGCACATTTACTATCACAATCACAATGAAACCAATCATCACCATCACCAACCCCACTTTTACTTCCCTTAAAAGCATCGCTACAAAACCACATACCAACACTATACTCGAAAACACGTAAACTCCAGCGTTCATATACTCGGCCCGGTTTCGAGTTAGTCGTGGCCCGTACATACGACTCTCACGCGCCGTAGCTAGTTTCACCATGGTTTATGTCGGTGAGTGAAGAAGTTGGACTAGTTTTTGGTGGTATTTGAGATGGTGAGTACGTGTAGGAGTAAAGGGTACGTGGCGCCATGCATGGGTCTTGGTTCTTTTTTAATAAAATGCATGACATGTCGTGGGATTATTTTTAGTATACGACATTATTGTTGCCTTGTTGGGTTGGTTACGGATGGAAGAGTATACTATACTATGTTGCACGGGGACGAAAACGGAGACGGGTACAGGAACGGGGACGGGTACGGGGAAACAGCAACATCCTAAAAATCAAGAAACGAGTACGGCGAGAAAACGCTTATATCATTTATAATATTTATGCATATACCAAAAAAAATTTCAAAAAAAATTAGACAACATTTAAAAATCCAATTTAGTACAACGTGTTTTAATATATTAGAACTTTTAATTTTAAATGTTTCTATTTGAATAATAAATTTGTCATCTCATGTATATATAATACTCTCAAGTCTCAAACAGATTTAATATAGTAAAATTATTTTTACTTTCTTGCTTTTAACATAACATGTACTGTACGAGATAAAAAGTAGTACTACTAATAAACCCAGCCCATGTATGTATTAAATTAAAGAAGTACAGCATATCTTGAAACTTGAAATATGAATAGCAAAAGTTTAAGCCTTTGACCATATCCTTTTAACTCTATCTCTCTTAAAAGCCTTCCATCTCTTTCTTCTCCGATAGAAACAAGAAACACAGATGATATAAAACTAAAGCAGCAAATAAAAATGTATTCACAACTGAAGAAACGTGATTTTTTTGCCAGAAACGTTTTCCCAAACGTTTCTGTCTCAACCATGCCGTTTCTATTTTCCATGAAACGTTTCCATTTTCTTCGAGACGTTTCCGTCGCGTTTCCAGGCGTTTCCGGCCGTTTTCCGTTTCCGAAACGTTTCCGGGACGGGCACGGCACCCCGAGGGGCGTTTCCGTGCAACATAGATACTATAAGGTTTGACCTAATGATGTCAAAGAATCAAAGATCTTGGTTTAAGTTTTCTTAACTGAATATTGTGACCAGGACACTACAACAAATTTGCATCTTAGGGATGACTTATTCATCCCTATGATGTTATTTTTTCGCCTCTAAATTTTTAGGGACGACTTAGTCGACCTAAGGGGTACGTAGTGCCCAAAAATTCGACCCTGAATTTCTAGGGTCGACTTCCCCTTTGAAACCTAGGGACGATCAAGTGGACCCTACAGTCTTTCCGTTGAAAATATTGACTAACTTAGGGACGACTTTCCTTCGAAACCTAAGGTCGAAAAAATTGTCCCTAAATTTTTAATAAAAATAAACTTTTTTTAATTTTTAATAAAAAATCTTATTTTAATAATTAATAAAATAATTTTTAGAAAATCTTTTTTTAATAATTAATAAAATCATTTTTAGAAAAAAAATACGTAAATATAAACCTAGGGACGACTTAGTCGTCCCTAAGGGTTTCAAAGTTGCCCAGATATTAAACCTAGGGACGACTTAGTCGTCCATAGGGTTAATATCTGGGCAACAAATACCCTTAAGGACGATTAAGTCGTCCCTAGGTTTATTTTCTGGGCGATATTTGTAACTTTAGGGACGACTTAGTCGTACCTAGATGTACCTGGGGGTAAATTTTTTTTGGGTATTTTTGCAGTTTCCAGATTTTTTCCGGAACTTTTTCCGGACAAAATCTACAATTCAAAATGGCAGAATTCGGCAAATCCACAATACAGAATAATAACAAATCAATAAACGTTACAATACCATATTAAGATAAATTATCCAACGTTACGATACAATATTCATCAAATACACTTATGCATCCTAAATCAAATGTTTCACACTCTACAAGTCTCAAACTTTATTAAACATGCATAATAAGAAATAATACTACTACAACCTCTACTCGTCATCCTCCTCATCCTCGTTAGGTGAAAAGTCACCTTGCTGCTCGGCATCCCCCTCGTCATCCCCTTCGTCATCCCCTGATAAGTCGTCACCACTGTTTTGGAGATCCCTATCTCGACCCAACTCGTCAACGGACCGGTAATCGTGCTGATGAGGATTCATGATTACGCGAGAACCTCCGGGTAGGGAATGTGAAGTGGAACCGATCTCATGAGTTGAGTTTGAAACGGGACGATAACAATGGTTAAATATATTGTTGGTGACAGCAGTCATAGGATAAGTGCCGGTATATGGAGGTTGGAGTGGTTGGAGATGGTCGGGAAAAGATGGCCGGAATGGGTCGATGGAAGGAGGTTGAAATGGTTGATTAAAAGGATAGGGGAGTTGGACTAAGTGAGCCCAATCAGGAGCTAGGGGGCATAAAACAGGGTCGGGGCGGGGGTACTAAAGTAGGAGGGTTAATTGGGTGATCAGTATTTGATGAGTTGTAGTTCTGGAAAAACTCACCCAATTGACTCTGATATCGCATCATATGCTGGTACGACGTCTGACCCCATTGTTGCGCCGCGTTTGCCTTTAACGCTGCCAAGTAAGCCCGTTGCTGCGCCTCCTGATTCTGTTTCCTCATCAGCTCCGCCTCTTGCGCATGTTGTTCCATCATTTGCTGGATTTCATCACGAGTGGGAAAATCCGGTCAAGCTGGAGCACCGCGCCTGCGTTAAGTTACAACAACAATTTTTCATTATATACAACAAGACATAAATATGAACAATTGATTTATATTTTGTTTTATTGAGGATATATAACCTGCGAGAAGTGTTATTGCCACCACCCGGTAACTTCCTGCCTTGTCCCGACACATTTTGCTTATTTTGACTAGGCGTGATTGTAGCCATTATTTCTTTATCAGACATGTGCGGGGTGATCTTGGATTTAACTTGGTCTTTGAGGGCTTTCATCTTTAGCTGGGAAAGAAAAAAAAACGGTTTAAAACAAATAAAATTAGTTACTAAAGCATGTAAAGAGTTATATATTACTTACATATCTTTCCTCGTTTTCTTTTTTTTAAACGTGCCATTATTTGAGTGCCCCTTCCTCCACGTTTCAATCAGGTCCTCGTAGACCCCTTCCTTGAATTTTTCTGTAAAATATCAAATAATCTAATAACGAGCTATAATAAATAAACAATATAAACGCTTTTAATAAAATCATAAAAATTATAAAGAGTCTTACGTATTCATTCCTTCCTCGGGCGAATGGTTTTTTTCCTTGAGTGGTAGGTACCGTGTTTTTGGAACGATTAACAGTATTAATCTCACTTCTTGTCACCCTACTTGGATGTGACCACCACTTAACCAAGTCAGCCCAGTCATCTTCGGTTCTACTGTCCCACGCTTTCTGCGGCGTTACATGTTCTTCTGCCTGTGCGGGGTTCTCATAAACTGAATAATATTGCTTCTTGATCCTGTTCTTGTGTTTTCTATACAGCAACCTCAGTTGGAGTTCCAACACAAGCTTAACCCGTTCGGACACCCGATACACACCCTTGTCACACACCACCTCAATATGATCATTGTACCATGGCTGGAGGTCGAAATATGTCTACATAAAAACATATGAATTTAAATAAACAAACAAATTAAACATAACACACATATCTAAATGTCGATAACAATAACAATATAAGTAAAATAAACAATTTTGACCTCAAGTGTAGGAAGAATATGAGCTTTATAAGAGTCTGGAATTTCGTCTCATTCGCAGTTTAGGGGAAGTGTACGGACTAATCCCCCCATAAGATGAGACAACATGGATGCATAATCGCCCAGAGGATGGAAGGTTTGTAGATCCTTAAATTCAAAGCCAACTGTCAAAGGTTTTTCGTTATTTGCTATGTACACCTTCCTTAAGTTTGTTAGGTTGGTCTCAAAACGTTGATTTGAACCTACAAAAGATATGTTATTTACTCGTAAAAATTCAAGTGACATAAATTATAAATATCAGTGTTATAAAAAAATATAACGATTTCTTACGTTGACACTGGGCCGGTACAGGACGTCTGGGCTGTCTGGGTAGATCACCACCAGCATCCCCACCGTGTGATCAAGGAGCTACACACGCCATCTGTAAAATAACAAGCTCATATCAGTATACACATTTTATCAATATACACATTTTAACATATAAAAACATTTTCATTAAAAAAAAAAATTACACACAATTTAATTAACCAATTAATACTAATACACAAATTCATATCAATATACACATTTTAACATATAAAAACATTTTCATTAAAATACAAAATACACATTTAAACAAATAAAAACAACTCATCATCATTTAAGCGTATAACAATTGTTTCATTCAAACTACAACTTAAGCATATAACAATTGTTTACAAATAAAAAATTACACATTAAAGCATATAACAATTGTTTCATTCAAAATACAACTTAATATCAATTGTCATCTTCAGAATCATCGCTAGATAAAACTTCTTCAACATCATTACTAGGGTTTACTTCATCATCATCCGACACTAAATCATCATCACCATCATCAACATTATCAACATCATCAATGATGTGTGCAAAGACCTCATCTTTAATATTAATAATATCATCATCAACCAGTGGGGCGTCCACTTCCGTCGGTTGAGTATTTACACTCAAATCCGTAAGATCCAAATTAGGCAAAGAAATAGACAGTGTAACATCTGATGAACTGCTACCATGTATAACATCTTCATCGGACTCTGCCACATCTCGATGATAAACCTGTTCGACGACCTTCCAATGAAGCGGTCGTCTAGCAATGTCTTCAAGGTAGAACACTTGTGTTGCTTGTGTCGGGAAAATGTATTGGTTTATTGGTGAAATAGCCTATCGGTCAAAATATGATGTATGCCTTTCTCAGTGTAAGAACGTCTGTTGCGTTTGGTGCAATTGGTAGGGTTAATTGCGTCAAACCATTTACATCGAAACAACAAAACCTTGCGGTTGCCGATATAAGTGAGCTCCAGAATTTCTTCGAGTTGACCATAATACATCTCTCCATCAACCCCGGGTGTTGAAACTCCGCTGCATTGAGTGGTACGAAGTATATGGCGTTCACGTACCACAAACTTCACACCGTTCACTATGCAAGCGGGGTATGTACATGAACTAATAGGTCCACATGCCAAAGACAATAACTCGTCACTACAGTCCCCACTCACTTTTTTTCACGAGTCTACAAAAAAGAGATACAAAAAAGTTTATTAGATGTGGAATATATAACTCCAAGGTAATATATCTAATGTATTTACCTTCTTATTAAACCACGTAGGAAAACTCGTTTCCACATTATCAGGCGCTTCTCTGCAAAGGTCCATGATATTAGAAGAAGTCATCGAGAAAGAAGATTTTTCAAAATTATAAAATAAAAAAAGGAAGAAACATACTCGCTGTAAGCCGAGATGTCTGCTTCGACTTCAGGACTGTTGTTAAGTATAAACCACGTAACTGCCTGCATGTCGTCATTAGTCATACGAGTTGGTTTGATTCCACCCGTCGATGTGCATACGGTTCGGAACACCTCGAATTTATCTGGTTGTCCAGGAAAATCGTCTTCATTTCTGCCAAGGCGGTTAAATCTCGTCTGACATCCTTAAGGTAACGCGAACAAAAAGTTAATGCCTCTTCTACAACATAACCCTCAGCAATAGAACCTTCAGGCTTTGCTTTATTTCGTACATAATTCTTTAGCTTTTTCATGTATCTTTCAAATCGATACATCCACCTGCCGCGAGTAACGGAACCTAGAATAGCCTCATCGGGTAGATATATAACCAAATGAGTCATTATGTCAAAAAAAGCAGGAGGAAAGATTTGCTCTAAATTAACCATCATAATGATCAACTTGTTTTTAGCTTCTTTCATGTCCTGCACAGTCATACTTTGAGCACAAAGCTGCTTAAAGAATAAGCAAATCTCGATTATAGGTTTTGCAACGTGTTTGGGCAAGTATTGTTGCACTACATAAGGAATTAAACGATGCATCATTATATGACATTCATGATATTTTAGGTTCGTTATATTGTCATCATCAGCGGTCACTTTTTTCTTGAAGTTGGATCCAAAGCCATCAGTTAGTCTGACTCCTTTGATGAATTTACAAAAATGTTTTCTTTTTTTTTCTGGAGTGAAAGAGAACTTTGGATGAGGCTTATCGAACTTCCCGTTATCTTTTTTAACTAACCACAACTCCTTTCAAACTCCCATTTTTTCCAAGTCTAGCCTTGCGTTTGACGTGTCTTTGGATTTGACGTTCTGTAACAGGGTATTCAGTAAAGCCTCAAGGAAATTATTTTCGATGTGCATGACATCGTAACAGTGTTTTAGTAGAAGAAAGGGCCAATACTCAAGATCCCAAAAGATAGAACGCTTACTCCAGTTCAATTCAACATCTCGATTATGGGGGCCGGTTCTCTTTGAGAGTTGTTTCATGTTTCCCCGGTTTACGTTTAGAGACTTTACTAATCTGCAATTGGATATCAAGTTCTGAAAACTTTTTTGGTTTAGGATTATGTTCGGGAGAACCGTAGAATTCCTTAGATTTTTTCCTTTCTGGATGATTTGTTCTTAACCATCTTTTGTAACCAACATAAACGATTTTTCTATTGATACGCATCGATGGAGTGTCCACATTACAAGTAGGGCATGCGTGGTAGCCTTTCCCAGTCCACCCAGACAAACTACTTCGAGCTGGAAAATCATTGATGGTCCATAAAACCGCCGCTTTCATTTTGAAATGAGTACCCGTAGCAGCGTCTTTCGTCCAGACTCCCTCCCATAAATATTTGAGTTCTTTAATTAGAGGGTGCAAGAAAACATCAATGTCCTTTGAAGCTGATTTAGGGACGGGAATTAACATCGTCAACATTAAAGAAGCTTCTTTCAAACACATCCACGGTGGTGTGTTGTATGTTGTCAATATAACCGGCCACATGCTCTAATTTTGGCTCATCATGCCATAAGGATTAAAACCATCAGCAACCAACCCTAATCGAACGTTCCTAGGGTCACAATAGAACTCAGGTTTCCTCATGTCAAAATATTTCCATGCTTTGTCGTCACAGGGGTGATTCAGTTTACCGTCTTCCTTAGACTGTCCGGTCGCATGCCAAGTCATCCACTTTGCCATGTCTTTTGTGTTGAACATACGTTGTAGTCTAGGTGTTATCAGAAATTAACGCACCACCTTGTTCGCAACTAATTGCGTCCCCTTTTTCTTCTTTGGGTGTTTCCATATACTCGCGTTGCAGATTGGACAAATTTGCCTCGCCTTGTTTTCCGGTGATCCCCAATATAAAAAACAATCATTTATACAAGCATGGATCGATTCGTATCCTAACCCGATCTTTTTGTATGTCTTTTTTATTTCATAGTATGAAGACGGGAAATTGTATCCTTTACTAGGGGAACATGTCTTCTTGAGAAGAGCTAGAATTTTGTTAAACCCGACATCAGTTATTTTGTGTAAAACCTTGATGTGCGAAATCTCTGATGTAAATTCCAAGGTACTCATATCACAACCCGGGTATAACTTTTGGGTAGACCTAGCAAGTAACTCTTCAAACTCGTTACTAGGACCCGATGTTTGGGTTGGTTGAGGACCGGTTGTTTGAGTTGGTGGAGTTTGAGAGGGTGGAGTTTCAGATGGTGGATTTGGAATATTATTTGCAGAAATATCTTCGAAGAACGCATCCATGTGAATTCAATCAGGTGAATGTGGTAATAGTGGAGGTAACGGAATAATTGGTTCACCGTCATATATCCAAGTGGTGTAACATTTTTCGAACCCGTATTGGGATATGTGTGCCTCAAGTTGGCCGAGGGTAACCAACGTTTCACGGTTACAAAAACGACTACATGGGAAACGGAGCTTTTGTGAGATGGGGTGCAAAAATTTCTCACAATCCTGGATGAATGCAAAAAGACCATCTAAAAACTCATTGGAATTACGATTGGATACAGTGGTCCAACTCTATCAATTGTCATAACTGCGTTGCAAATAAACACACTCAGATAAATTACTTTTTTATACGTAAAATGTCATACTAACCAAATAAATATGAACTCTTTTGTTTCTTCCTAGTGCAACTATGGAAGGCAATCCTAACCCACCTTTTGAATGTTTCGTCACATATATGAATGCGTATAACCGGTTTACTATTTGAGAAAATTTCGGCAACATTTCCCCTCTACTCCCCAAATATGTGTTTAAAGACATATTTGTATGAGTAAAGGAGAAACACTATCGAAATCATCTCAAATAATAAACTAGTTATACACATTCATATCCTAAATGAGACAAAACATCAAAAAGCAGTCCCAAACAGGGGACTTTTCGAAATTAATTCCTAATAAATTAACTTCGGACGGGAATTTTCCGAAATTAATCGATAAAATCCTAAAATATTCCTAAAATTATTTACTACAAACGACTAACAATCATATATCATATATATAATATAATAAACATATGCATACTATTAATTACACACCTCGGTCACAGCTGAAATAAACAAAGATAGAAAGATAGAAAAAGAGGTCCTGAGGAAGTTGTCCGGACTGTCCCGGTGCTAACCAAACACAAACATAAAATAAAAAAAACCTAAATTAGTTGGTTTCCGAAATTTTATCTAATTTGAAACAAACACTAAAAAAATTTCAAAAAAAAACATTACCTTTTATACGACTGTGACTCAGATCTCGGTTCTCGGTTGTGACTCGGTTCCTTGCGACTGTGACTCGGGTCTTGGCTACGACAAACATATAAAAATATTAAACTCGTGCCTATATATATATATAAGTCGAAATCCCTAAATAAATATTAAGCCATATATAAGCCGAAATCCATTAAGCCTAAAACAATTAAGCCGAAATCAACTATATATATATATACTAAGCGAAATCAACTAAGCCTAAATCAACTAAACCTAAATAAGCCTATATCAACTAAGCCTAAATAATCCGAAATCAACTAAGCCTAAATATAACCCAAAATTAATTAAGCCAAAATAAGTAAAAAACAACTAAAAAATTAGATCATACGTTTTAATATAAGAAAAATAAACACCCATCTTTAGTATAAGTAAGCTGTTGTCGTGGTGGTGGTGGCTACAGTTGCTGCCGCCGGCGGTGGTGGTGGCTACTGCTGTCGTGGCGGTGGTGGCAATCACATTTAGCATAAGTAAACACAATTAATAAATAAAAAAATTAATAGATAAAAGTTTTTAATAGAACAAAAATTAAACAAGAATTTAATTACCTTATCCGAAATTAAACAAAAAACAAAATTAGTGCTCGTGTGCGAGTGTGGTGATATGAGACGGGTTGGTGGTGGTGGGATGAGACGAGACAGTACGGTGGTGGTGCGATGAGACGGTGATGGTGATCGTTTTTTTATAACAGAGAATGCTCACGGTGGTGGTGATGTTTATTTTTTTTGTTAACGAGAGAATGAGAGAAAAAGAAGATAAGATAGATCTGTATCTTAAGCTTAGGGATGACCCTTTCTTTGTATTTTAGGGACGACATAGTCGTCCCTAAGTGTATTATTAATGTATTTTTTTACAGTTTAATATTTAGGGACGACCTCGCTTTGAAACTTAGGGACGACTTAGTCGTTCCTAGAATTTGGGGACGACTAAGTCATCCCTAAGTGCATACGAGGAAAACTAAACCAATAGCGGGTTATTCAAATTTTCGCCAAAATTTCCAAAAATTTGCTAAGTGTTGTAGGGTTTTTTTGGGGACGATTTTTGTATAATATTTAGGGATGACCAAGTCGTCCCTAAGTGTTTTTCATATATTTTTTGCATTAAACCTTTTATATAATAATATTAATAATAAAAGTTAATAATAATTAATATTAAAATATGCGTTATACTTAGTTTGTAATAATAACAATTAAGAAATACTGATGAGTCGATATATTACGGTTATACGTTAGAGGTTCAACTGATGAGTCGATATGCTACGGTTATACGTTAGAGGTTCAACTAATGAGTCGATATGCTACGGTTATACGTTAGAGGTTCAACTGATGAGTCGATATGTTACAGTTATACGTTATAGGTTCAGCTTATGAGTCGATATGCTAGGGTTATACGTTATAGGTTAAACTGATGAGTTGATATGTTAGGGTTATACGTTATAGGTTAAACTGATGAGTCGATATGCTAGGGTTATACGTTAGAGGTTCAACTGATGAGTCGATATGCTACGGTTATGCGTTAGAGGTTCAACTGATAAGTCGATATGCTACGGTTATACGTTAGAGGTTCAACTGATGAGTCGATATTCTATGGTTATACGTTAGAGGTTCAACTGATGAGTCGATATGTTACGGTTATACGTTGTAGGTTCAACTGATGAGTCGATATGCTAGGGTTATACGTTATAGGTTAAACTGATGAGTCGATATGCTAGGGTTATATGTTATAGGTTAAACTGATGAGTCAATATGCTAGGGTTATACGTTAGAGGTTCAACTGATGAGTTGAGATACTATGGTTATACGTCAGAGGTTCAACTAATGAGTCGATATGCTACGGTTATACGTTAGAGGTTCAACTGATGAGTCGATATGTTACGGTTATATGTTATAGGTTCAACTGATGAGTCGATATGCTAGGGTTATACGTTATAGGTTAAACTGATGTGTCGATATGCTAGGGTTATATGTTATAGGTTAAACTGATGAGTCGATATGCTAGGGTAATACGCTAGAGGTTCAACTGATGAGTCGATATGCTAGGGTTATACGTTAGAGGTTCAACTGATGAGTCGATATTCTAGGGTTATTATACGTTAGAGGTTCAACTGATGAGTCGCTATGTTACGGTTATACGTTATTGGTTAAACGGATGAGTCGATATGCTAGGGTTATACGTTAGAGGTTCAACTGGTGAGTCGATATGCTACGGTTATACGTTAGAGGTTCAATTGATGAGTCAATATGCTACGGTTATACGTTAGAGGTTCAACTGATGAGTCGATATGCTAGGGTTATATGTTAGAGGTTCAACTGATGAGTTGATATGTTACGGTTATATGTTATAGGTTCAACTGATGAGTCGATATGCTAGGGTTATAAATTATAGGTTAAATTGATGAGTCAATATGCTAGGGTTATACGTTATAGGTTAAACTGATGAGTCGATATGTTACGGTTATACGTTAGAGGTTCAACTAATGAGTCGATATGCTACGGTTATACGTTAGAGGTTCAACTGATGAGTCAATATGTTACGGTTATACGTTAGAGGTTCAACTGATGAGTCGATATGGTATGATTATACGTTAGAGCTTCAACTGATGAGTCGATATGCTACGGTTATACGTTAGAGGTTCAACTGATGAGTCGATATGTTACGGTTATATGTTATAGGTTCAACTGATGAGTCGATATGCTAGGGTTATACGTTATAGGTTAAACTGATGAGTCGATATGCTAGGGTTATACGTTATAGGTTAAACTGATGATTCGATATGTTACGGTTATACATTAGAGGTTCAACTTATGAGTCGATATGCTACGGTTATACGTTAGAGGTTCAACTGATGAGTCGATATGCTAGGGTTATTATACGTTAGAGGTTCAACTGATGAGTCGATATGTTACGGTTATACGTTATAGGTTCAACTGATGAGTCGATATGCTAGGGTTATACGCTATAGGTTAAACTGATGAGTCGATATGCTATGGTTATATGTTATAGGTTAAACTGATGAGTCGATATGCTAGGTTTATACGTTAGAGGTTCAACTGATGAGTCGATATGCTAGGGTTATACGTTAGAGGTTCAACCGATGAGTCGATATGCTAGGGTTATACGTTATAGGTTAAACTGATGAGTCGATATGCTAGGGTTATACATTATAGGTTAAACTGATGAGTCGATATGCTAGAGTTATACGTTAGAGGTTCAACTGATGATTCGATATGCTAGGGTTATACGTTATAGGTTCAACTGATGAGGCGATATGCTAGGGTTATAGGTTAAACTGATGAGTCGATATGCTAGGGTTATACGTTAGAGGTTCAACTGATGAGTCGATATGCTAGGGTTATACGTTAGAGTTTCAACTGATTAGTCGATATGTTACGGTTACACGAGAAAGGCTAAATTTGGCGGGAAATATTGGCAGTAAATGCTGGCGGGAAAATGTTGGCTGGAAAGCTAGGGTCGACTAAGTCGTCCCTAAATGTGTCGACCCTAAATTTTTATCTTTATTTATGGTAGCTCTTATCCTCACAAAATCTTATCCTCTCATACCAAACTCACCACCACCGCCACCACCCGATTTTGCATAAGCTGGATCCGCTTGAAGCTTATAAGTGTCGATGTGGAAAGGGATATATAGTGTTGAGATAGTCATATCGACCTCATAGCTTTGGTAAACTTTACTATGCATGTCCTCTTTCGAAGGTAAACAATCTAATGTTTTATTTATGTAATACGTGTGATTATTAAAATGACATTTCATGTAATTTCTTTACTTTGTAACAGCCAAAAAAAGAAGATTATGGATGTAAATATTTTAAATGGAAGGATGATTTTGATCTCGAACTCCGTATAAGATCTTCCCCTGGATCTTCAACACCTCAAGGTTCACATCCTAGTTCTTCTATAGGTCCTTCTCAATCTGTACCCACTGAGTGCTCGCCCAGTAGAGGCTTTCTTAGCGAAAAAAGTATATTCATGGATGGATTAGGGGAAAGAGTCTTCACCTTACTTTCAAGTGTCAATCATTTTTATTGAACTAAATTGCAAGATCAAAGATCTAAAGATAAAGATGCTAGAGGCAAGACTAGAAACGGAAAGGCATCCTGAAGACCACACATGTCAATCGGCTGCAATACTTCATGAGCTTTTAAATGAAATAGAAAATCTTAGCTTTGAGTAGTAATATGTTTCTTATTTAATGTGTTAATTTGTATTTTATTATTATGTGTTAATCTGTATGTTTAATTTGAACTAGTTTGTGATGTGTTTTTTTTTTTCGTATTTATGAATCTATTATCGTTGTAATATCTATGTTTAATTAAGCGCGTGTTTAAGTGTCCGTGTTGAATATATCTAAAGTTTTTTTTAATTACGTATATGTTGGGAATCTAAGTTTGTTAGATTCCGTGTATCATAGATTTAAACACAAATCAAGCTGTTAGATAGTCACTTTCTTGTGCCTAGGAGGCAGGAAAGTATCGCAAGACTCAAAGAGATCTAAGTCTCTGTGAGCAACCTCAGAGGAGTCCATGTCAGAGACATTGTCAAGGAAGTCGAAGATTACTTGAAGACATACTCATTGGCTGTGATGGATAACAGCCAAGATGTATCATGGACTCTGAGGGGTTGAGGGTTAACATGGGTGGAAATACCCTGTTAACACTCATCACACTTTGGACATGCCATTTGTGTGTACGAGACTATAAAGAAAAGGGAAACTGTGTCAGCTCTGTTTCCCTAAAGCATTGTTGCAGACTACCAAGAATAGAAGAGCATCTTGTGACAGATGTCTGAAAAGTGAATGTCTTGTGTAGTCACCATCAACTAGTACTTAGGTCAACCTCGTATCACTATAAATAGGATGTGTAGCCAAGCATTAATGTTTAACACTTTGAGAATATTCACACATTAATGCTTAGAACTTATTGAATCAAACAGCTGTGACTGTATTCATAAGTTAGGTTTTTTAGTTGTTCAAAGTGTGCACAACACATTGTCGTCAAACGGTGTTATCCATAACTCTTGTAATTCTTTATTATACAATAATAAGTATTACGTTTGAAAATTAATTACGTGTGTTGATTAGTCAAGTTTAGTGTTTCTAGCATTGTTTAGGGACTTTCAATTGGTATCAGAGCGGTGTTTGATATTAAAACCTTCAAGAAACATCGTTCTTAGTTTTTCAAGATCCACCATGCCGGAAACAACCAATGTACCACCATCGTCTTCTGGGAATACCAACAACAATGCACCACCAACTTCACCAAGACTCACTCCTCCACCTCCTAATGAAGATGATCTACCTCAACTTCTTGACTCAAGAGGCGGATCACATGTCACCAGCGTACCAGTCTTTGATGAAGAAGATTTTGCTAGTTGGAAGAGTCATTTCCTAGTGTATCTCGATGGACTTGAACCATTTCTTCTAGAAACTCTAGACAATGGTCCTTATGTTCCCATGGCGCTTACCTCTACTGATTAGAACCCTCTTCCCAAACCTCTCAAACAATGGACTCCAGTTGATAGGAAATTGGCAAACCAAGATAAACGTCTCAAAATCATCATCATATCCTGTCTTCCCAAACACATCATGAAGTCTGTCATTCAGTGTCCCACAGCCAAACAAATGTGGACAGACCTTATCCTTGGTCATGAAGGACCCTCTGAAACCAGAGAAACCAAGATTCAGGCACTCAGACTTCAGTTCAATGCTTTCAAGGCACTTGAAGGTGAAAAGGTTCAACAAACATATACAAGGCTGAAGATTCTTCTCAATGACCTTGTTATGAATGATGTCACCATTGGTCAAGCTGAGATTGATGCCACATTTGTCAACAACCTTCCAAGAAAATGGCTGAGTATGAATCAGACTCAGAGAGCCAATAACTCAATCAAGAATGACACCTTAGCTCAGCTTTATGGAAAGTACAATTATGAAGAAGGGCTGATTGATACTATATACAAATCAGAGACAGAAAGATTTGTAGTTCAAGGAGCAACTTCCAAAGCTTTGATCTCTACCCTACACCCTCATGACAGCGACTCTCATGTTGAAGAAGACACACGCAGCAGCCAAGAGTTCTTGACAGACCTTAATGCTGAATTTCATGAAAGAGCTTTGCTAGCCAATCTAAGAAGATTCTATAAAAGATCAGGGAGAATAGGGTCAGCTAGCAAACAAACCGACAGATCAAAAGAAACTTGCTTTGCCTGTGGAAAACTTGGACACTTCCAAAAAGACTGTCCTTCCACAAAGACATCCTCACCTTCTTATCCATCATCTTCCACCAAACCTTACATGTTCAAATCACAACACAACAACTCATCTCACCAATTCAACTCCTCAGACAATGAGAAGAAGGATTACAAGAACAAGTATAAGGCACTTAAAGTTGAGTTAGAACAGATGAATTTGAAGCTTGAAGATCTATCTAAGAAGAAAGGGGTGATAAAAAGACAAAGAAAGGGTTGGTAGCTGAAGCATATGATTGGAATGATGAGTCGCTGACTTCAGATGAGGAAGATACTACTAGAGTCGGGTCTTTCATGGCTATAGCTGAGGATGAACCAACTGTTGGGAAAGGTGATGCAAGATCAGGACAATGGGTTGACATCACACTGAAAAAGGTACACATGCTTTTATCTATGTCTGATAGTGATGAACACAAACATGTCCTTGATTACACCAATGTTGATTTGCACTTTGTTGAGGAACAAAGAAAGAACTTGCTTGATAAGTTTCACTCTGTTAAAAATGATCTGTTAAATGCTAAGTCTGAATGTGAAACTCTCAAACGGGTTAATTTAGAAAAAATATCCCTTCAAAATGAAGTCAATAGGTTAACCTTGAAGAATAGTGCCTTAAATGATCAAGTATCTGAATTAAACAAGGTTATTGAAAAATGGCTGTGTAGTAGGTTTACTATAGATCAATTGCTTAATGATGAACTACCTGCTGATATTAAATGGGATGTCTCTGCTAAGAAAAATAAGCTGAAAATTCTCACCAAACTCAAAGAGATTGTTTTGAAATCTACAGAGACAATTCATATGCCAGATCCCATCTTGGCTGATGACCCTGTCTCTGAAGATATGGCCGAATTACCACCCTTACCCAAACTCTCAGGAGTTGAACCCAACAGTTCCTCTAGAGGAGCTAAGGGTGAACCTAAAACAGATGTTGAGAAACCACCAGCTAATTTTTTTCTGTACCTGCAAAACAATCTGTTAAGCAAGTTTCCTTTAAGCCTGTCTCAACAAAATCTGTGAACAAAGTTGATTCCTCAACTGAAGAACGCCTGTTGTCATTAATGAAAGAAGTAGAACTCTTAAAACAACACATTAAGCCTTTCGCTGAATCCTCTACTTCTCATGAACCTAAGTCTTAACTAGGTGAACCCAAGGGTGAAAGGATAGTCAAACCTTATTGTAATATCTGTAAAAACTCTCATCACATGACCATAGACCATGTTAGACAAATGGCTATTAAGAGAGCTCAGACACCTTCTAGGGAGAGACAACAGGGTTCTAAGAGACAACTAGGGAACTAAAGATCTTATCCTCTCTGTAAATTCTGTGGATTCATAGACCATCACCCAGATGAGTGTGGTGACTTCCCAGGATTTGATATCTGTGGAAGTTTCACCCATGAGACAGCTAGTTGTCCTTCCCATTGCCAAAAGTTCTATAGGAACTCAAGAGTTGCTAATCAGAAATTCAGGGAACCCACTGGAAAGTGGGTTCACCATAGGAACTAACTTGTTTCTATGTATATGTGCAGAAAAATCTTAAGGAATCGGTATGGTATCTAGACAATGGTTGTTCTAGACACATGACAGGGATTCGACAATACCTGCACAGATACTCAAAGGAGCCAGGTCCCAAAATGGTGTTTGGGGATAATTCTTCAGGCGACACAGAGGGATACGGCTCAGTGAACTACAATGGGAAAGTTTTTACAAGGGTTGCATATGTGAATGGTCTTAAACACAATCTCATTAGCATCAGCTAATTGTGTGATGCTGACTACAAGGTTTTGTTTACTAAGACTCAGGGAACCATATTCAACAAGAACAATGATGTAGTGCTAATTGCACCAAGAAGGAGAGATGTATATGTCATCAACATGGCTGTTTGCTCTAAAGACAGCTCCAATTGTTTAGTAGCTAAATCCTCTGAAAGTGTAAATTGGCTGTGGCACAAAAGACTATCTCATCTCAACTTCAAGAACATCAACAAGATAGCCACACAAAACCTGGTTGCTGGTCTACCTTCAGTGATGTTTTCTAAAGACAAGACTTGTTTAGCCTGTGTCAAGGGAAAGCATCACATGTCTTCTTTTAAGACCAGTCAATCATTTTTTATTGACAAGTGCTTACATCTCCTTCACATGGATTTGTTTGGACCTGTCAAAACTCAGACCATTAATCACAACAAATACACCTTGGTCATAGTTGATGAGTTTTCAAGGTATACATGGGTCTTCTTCCTTAGAAGGAAAAGTGATGCGGCTGATACCATCATGTCCTTCATCAGACAGGTTGAAAATATGAATGATGTTAGAGTCAAAGCTCTAAGAAGTGATAATGGTACTGAATTCAAGAATCATCAACTTGAATCTTTTTGTGATGAAAAGGGAATATCACAAAACTTCTCTTCAGCTGGCACCCCTGAACAAAACGGTGTGGCTGAAAGAAGAAACAGGACTTTGATTGAAGCAGCTAGAACTATGTTAAATGGTGCAGCTTTACCAAAGCAATTCTAGGGAGAAGCTGTTCACACTGCTTGCTATACCCAAAATAGATCAATCATTGTCAAAATACATGGTAAAACTTCCTATGAAGTTTTCAGAAACAGAGCTCCAGATGTCAGCTATTTCCATGTTTTTGGATGTCCTGTGTTCATTTATAACTACAGGGATAAACTTGGAAAATTTGATGAAAAAGCTGATGATGGTTTCTTCTTAGGATACTCTCCAACAGCCAAAGCCTTCAGAGTATTCAACACCAGACGACAAGAAGTAGAAGAAACCTTTCATGTCAGATTCAATGAAGATGATGATGTCATACAGAGAATAGGAACAGAGGGTGATGAAATTTATTTTAATGAAAACATGTCATTTCTAAGTGATGAATTCTCAGAACCAAGACCTTCCTGTCATCACCATCATCACTCCAACACTCTCACTCCTTATGTTCCTGCCTTTAACCCTCTGTCTACACAAAACATTGAAGTTCCTACCTCTCAGGAACTTGATGAAGAAGAACCACAGCCTTCTTGTAGTCCATCTTCCTCAACATGCTGTAGATGACTCACCAATTCTTCAAAACCTTGAAGACTCTCTTGCTGATAATGAATCTGTACCCCTTGATATGGCTGAAGTTGACTCAGACACTGAAGTCATCTTTGAAGAAAGTCCTCCTAGTCAGCAAGATGAAACTCAAATAGTGCCAACTACCCCCACAATTGTCCCTGTCCATGATTCCCCAGCTCCTCAAACTAAGTGGTCAAGAGATCAACACATTCTTCTTGTCAACATCATTGGGGAACCTAATGCAGGGATTACCACTAGACATTGAATTCATGACTCAGAGTCTGCCTCAGCTAACGAATGTCTCTTTGCTGAATTTCTCTCTCAAATTGAACCTAAGATAGTAGCTAAGGCTCTTGTGGAAGATGGGTGGGTAGCTGCTATGCAGGAAGAAATTAATCAGTTCAAAAGGAACAAGGTATGGACACTAGTACCAGCTCCACCTGGTAAGAACCTCACAGGCACTAGATGGATCTATAGAAATAAGATGGATGAAATTGGAATCATCATCAAAAACAAGGCCAGGCTGGTGGCACAGAGGTATACACAGACTGAAGGAATTGATTATGATGAAACGTTTGTTCCTGTGGCAAGACTTGAAGCCATCAAAATCTTCCTTGCTTATGCTGCATATATGAACTTCACTGTGTATTAGATGGATGTTAAGAGTGCCTTCCTCAATGGAGATTTGGATGAGTAAGTTTATGTTGAACAACCTGAAGGATTCGAGAACAACGAGTTTCCCAATCATGTGTATAGATTACACAAAGCCATGTATGGGCTGAAACAAGCTCCAAGAGCATGGTATGAAACTCTTTCTAGTTTCTTAACTGAAAACAAATTTGTCAGGGGTTCTATTGATAAAACACTCTTTACCTTCAAGGATAAGAGTGATCTCATCATTGTTCAGATTTATGTGGATGATATCATCTTTGGGTCAACTAATGTAAATCTTAGTAAACGTTTTGCTAAATTAATGACCAAGAAATATGAGATGAGTATGATGGGTGAATTAACTTACTTTTTGGTTTTTCAAATTAAACAATGTCATAAGGGAATTTCAATTTGTCAAGAAAAGTATGTTAAAGATTTACTTAAAAAATATGACTTAGCGGATTGTGCATTAGTGAAATGCCCCATGCTTCCACCCAACAACTTGGGTCCTGATGAGTCAGGGGTCTCTGTTAATGAGACTTTATACAGAGGCATGATTGGGTCACTCATGTATTTAACATCTAGTCGTCCTGATATCCAATTCTCCACATGTCTCTGTGCAAGGTACCAAGCTAACCCAAAAGAATCCCATCTAGTGGCTGTTAAGAAAATTTTCAGGTATCTCAAAGGAACACCCTCCCTAGGTCTATGGTATCCCAAGGAATCAGGCTTTGATCTCAAGGCCTATTCAGATTCAGACTATGCTGGATGCTGTATTAACAGGAAAAGCACCTTAGGTAGCTGTCAAATCCTAGGAGGAAAATTGGTTGGATGGAGTGCTAATAAGCAAAACTATGTGGTCATGTCATCAGCTGAAGCAGAATATGTCGATGCTGCCAGCTGTTGTGCTCAGGTGCTCTGGATGAAAAGTCAATTGGCTGACTATGAGATCTTATATGACAAAGTGCCAATCTTCTGTGACAACACCAGCGCCATTGCCATCTCCAACAACCCTGTTCTTCACTCTCGTACCAAACACATTGATATCAGGTATCATTTTATCAAGGATCACATAATGAAGGGAGATATTGAGCTGCACTTTGTTCCCACAGAGCTGCAACTAGCTGATATTTTCACAAAGCCTTTGACTGAACCTTTGTTCAACAGGCTAGTTGCTGAGCTAGGGATGCTCAATATCTCAAAGCCTGTGGCTTGATAATAAATGTGTTCATTAAATGTCTGATTTAATATTAAATGTTTTTCACATGAAACTAGGTAGTTACTTTCCAAGTAAATGCTAAAAAACATTCTCAATATTTAATCATTTATTTTCCGAATAACGAGGAGACAAATAGTTTTTGAAAGGTCAAGGGACCCACATGTGCAGTCATTTTCCCACTATGCATTAAATGCGGTTGAATAACTGTTTTTAAATTTGAATATATATATTGCCTCACGTCTCTCCTCACCTACCACTATTCTCATTTCACAATCTCATCTCTCTCTCTAAGATTTCTCTCTCTAAAACCATCCTCCATTTTTGCTTCTCTCCAACCTTGAATCCATGGCTTTCCCAGTTCCCAAGGCAACAAACATCAACTTTTAACTTAATGAAAGCATTCTTGCATCGAACAACTCCATTGGATGGCTCAAGGCTCCCAACGAATCCTACTCAGATCTGGTGAACTTCATGAAAAATTGTAATGCAAATGAAGCACTCACGAAGTCCCCAACCATTTTCTACCAAGAATACCTTAGGGAATTCTGATACTCTGCTGAAGTTGTTGATGACACCATTACCTTTAGCCTCTCATGCAACGCATACCCCTTTGCCTTCTCGCTTAAAGACTTTGCAAGTGTGGCTGTGTAACACCCCATTTTGATAATGGAAATGTCACATGTAATTATGGCGTGTCATCAAAGCATACAAGGAAAAAATGTCTAAACATTACATGACCATAAAAGGAAAATACCGGAATCAAACATCGGTAGTCCAAAAGTAAAGCTCATCACACACAAACATAAATATAGTAAAGGAAAGGACTAAATAATGTCCATAGCAATGTATCAAAAGAAAGGAAATGCATAAAGTAAAGAAAGGCTAGAAAGCTTCCAGTCCATATGCACGTACTCTTAAAGTCTACGAGCGTCCCTGAGTACCTGCCATTTTGGGAACATAGAAAAGGAAAACGGCTGAGCAATACGCTCAGTGCACGGATGTATAATAAAGCATGAATAGGATAAGCATATAACATATAACAGCGGAAGAAACTAAATCCCGAGTAACCTGGTTAAGTCTTGATAAAACTGGTTTTATAGTTTGAAAAGATTTATGTTTATCTTGTAAAAACTGTTTATCATATTTTACCATTAGCCAATATAGGTCATGAAAATCCACCGTGCATGAATACTTGGAGGGTTGACCTCATCATGAAAATTAGAGGGGCTGCCTCTAATTTAATATACTGGTTTTTGGGTAGGAGGGATCAGCTCCTTGTGAAGGATGCAAGGAACACACCACATTCACCATGAAATCCTGACTGAAAACATGTAACTAGGATGCACCCATACGCCCCACATGATAAATTTAATATAAATGGCCAAAAGCTGAAGGGAAGCCACGAGCAATCACTCCGCCGTGGTGAAGTCATAACATCAGTGCCTCTAATGTTATGGTTATGGTACCTCCATAACTAGGTGAAACTGGTCATGCATGTATATGGCTATAGGTATTCTAAATTAAACATAAGCAAATCAAACACATAACTTATACTACGGGAAAACATTTGGCTGCATACGAAGAATCATAATAAGGAAAGAATGTCCATACTGAAAGGACGGGAATCCGTACCTTATGTCCAGTGAACGAAGAAGATGAACTGAGAGGAATCCTACTTCCGTATCACTAATGCTACATTAATACATACATGAATAAGTATCTGCTTACTAGTACGTAACTGGTTTTATGTCATGTCTTAGCTTATTTTATATGTTCTTATCATGTTTTACTGTTTTTAAGCCTTAAATTGTGTTTATCTTATATTCTGATTAAGTATTTATGGCATTTCATGTATTATTATACTTACTGTGTAATAATAAGTAACTTTCCAAAAATAGCAGGTTTCCTAAAATAGAAAGTTTCCAAAAATAGCAAGTTTCCAAAAATAGAAAGTTACAAAAATAGAAAGTTTCCAAAAATAGAAAGTTTCCAAAAATAGAAAGTTTCCAAAAATAGAATTACTACTTAAAATAGATAAGTTTCTAAAAATAGAAAGTTTCCATAAATAGATCAGTTGCCTTAATTAAATAAGTATATAAGCCTAAGTGTTTTCATGATTATTTCTAAGTCATATGATATAATATATAGTTTATTAATTATTTCATGTAATTAAAATAAACTATAGGTTAAAATATTTAATTAAAGTATAACATGTTTTTAATTAATAAAGTTAAATACTTAAGTTAAAAAATGTATTATTATTTATTAATAATATAACCTAAGTCATGTTAATTAATTAATTATAACCATGGTTTTTAAACAATTAATTAATTATAAGTCTTAAAATATAATATACTTAGGTTAATAATTTCATGATTTTAATAATTAATATAACCTAAGTCATGTTATTAAATTAATCATGTCATGTTCATTAATTTAATTTTAACATAAGATTATAAAATCTTAACATACACCGTGAACCAGATCTTGACTAAGAACCATGAACCGGACATGAAATCGATGCCATACCCCGAACCAATTCGGGGTTACCCTTGTCTTGTTGCTGCCGTGGGACCCACACCAACCAACCAGGACCATATGGTCTCGGTGGTGGTCAAATAGCCAAACCAAGACCCCCTCGGGTTCGGTTTAGGCGGCGGCCAAGAACAAACACCCCTAAAACACCCTTTTTGATTTATTCCAAAACCAATTTCATGTTAGATCTATGATTGAATTAGGTTTTTAAGAAAAACATATCATGTTCTTAATTATTTAAAAGATTAAATCAAAAGAAAAGGGTTTAAAAGAATTACCGAATGCGTGGATCTAAACAAGGATGAACAAACACGAACACTAGCACCAAATCCAAGATCAAAGATCAAATAAACACCTCCTTTGGTGTGTTTATGGGTGGCGGCCAAAAGAAAGAAAAAGGAGAAGGAAGAGACTTTTTAGGTTTTGTAAAATTCTTCTATAAAAGTGAAAAATGAGTAGTGGTTTTTCCTTTTACCCTCCTTAGTAAAAATTAAGATGGGCTTGGCCCATCTTTCCCTTGTAGCCGCGAGTAGGGGCCCCACATGGGGTGCCCGTACCATTTTCCGTGTCTCGTTGATTAATTACTCGTTCGTGATTACTTGTGTTCGCGTTTAATGTGTTCTCGTTAAATAATTACCGTGACCTAATATATTTAATTACGCTCGTAATAAATATATATACGTAATTAATAATAGTTCATGATTTAATTACGTTCATGATTTCATGATCGCATGCTCGTGATTAATTATTGTCAAATAATTATTGCGTGCTCGTGCGTAGTAGATACTTATCGTGTTCTAACACGTACGTAATACGTAAAATTCTAACACGTAATCGTAATCATGCTATAATAGGAAAGTTTTAATCTAGTACGTACGATCCTAAGGGTACTATTCATGGTAAAAGCATGCGGGTTTTACAACTCTTCCCCCCTAAAAAGAATAATTCGTCCCTGAATTATAGATAAAGTAAACTGGAAAAGAAGAACATACCCGAATTCAAAATATGAAATGAGGGTAAGAAGCCCGGATAGACTCCTATGTTTCCCAAGTGGCTTCCCGCTCGGTATGATCCCTCCATAGGATTCTTACGAATGGAATCGTCTTCCTTCTCATGACTCGTTCTTGTCTGTCAAGAACTCGTTCAGGTTCTTCTATAAAAGTGAGATCTTCATGTATCTGTTCCAGTGGATATTGAACCATGTGAAGGGGATGATACTGGTACCCTCTGAGTAAGGACACATGAAACACATTGTGCACATGCGAAAGCTGCGGAGGTAACGCCAATCGGTAAGATACTTCACCGACTCGTTCAATGATATCAAACGGTCCGATGAAACGAGGACTGAGCTTCCCTTTAATCCCGAAGCGTCTAACACCACGTGCCGGTGAAACCTTAAGGAAGACGTGATCTCCTACGTTAAAATGGGTGTCCCTACGATGCTTATCGGCGTAACTCTTATGACGTGACCGTGCTTCCTGAATTTTCTGCTTAGCTACTGCGATCTTTTCATTGGTCATATCTATGATTTCTGGTCCTTCAAGTGTTCGCTCGCCAACCTGATCCCAGCAGATTGGGGTGCGACACTTCCTGCCATACAACATCTCGAAAGGAGCACACTTGTTACTTGCGTGCCAACTGTTGTTGTATGCAACTCCACCAAATAGATGTAATCATCCCAATCACCCGTCCATTCCAACGCACATGACCTCAACATATCTTCCAATGTCTGAATGGTTCGTTCCGACTGTCCGTCCGTTTGAGGGTAAAAAGCCGTGCTAAGCTTAAGTTGTGTACCCCAAGCTTTCTGCAGACTCTTCCAAAAGCGCGAAGTGAATCGAGGATCTCTGTCTGAGACGATACTCGATGTTGCACCGTGGAGTCTCATGATCTCTCTTCTGTACGTATCGGCGAGTTTACTTACCGGATTATCCTTGCGGATCGGTAAGAAATGAGCTGATTTGGTAAGTCGATCAACGATAACCCAAATTGCATCGTGCTTCCTCTTGGTAGGCGGAAGACCATTAACAAAATCCATGGTGATTTTGTCCCACTTCCACTCTAGAATATCTAACGGTTCAAGGAGACTGCCAGATCGCTGATGCTCGATCTTAACCTGCTGGCAGGTAAGACATTTGGAGACGTAAGTGGCCACATCCTGTTTCATACCACTCCACCAAAAGTACTGCTTGATGTCATGGTACATCTTAGTTGAACCAGGATGTATAGAGAATGGGGAGCTATGAGTTTCAGCTAACAAGGCTTCCCGGAGTTCTTGGTTATCAGGAACACAAAGTCTCGCGCCCTGCCATACGATACCATCTGCATCTACTCTGAATTCTGTCTGTTTCTCCAAATTCTGCACTATCGCCCAGATTTCTCCGTCATCCTTCTGAGCTTCCTTGATCTTAGAGAGTAACTCGGGTTCTACTCTAAGATTAGCCCAGTAACCGTGCTATCCACGTACCATGATTTCGATGTCAAGTCGCTCCAAGTCTCTTATGATTCCCTCTTCAATTTTAATGCCATTGATCATTCCGGACTTCCTGCTAAGAGCATCTGCTACTACATTTGCCTTTCCAGGATGATACTGTAGATTAATGTCATAATCCTTCAACAAATCTAACCATCTCCTCTGCCTCATGTTCAATTCACGTTGAGTGAAGATATACTTCAAGCTCTTGTGGTCCGTGAAAATGTCACATGACTCTTCATATAAGTAGTGCCTCCATATCTTCAATACGAACACGACTGCAGCAAGTTCCAAGTCATGCGTGGGGTAATTTTCTTCATAAGGCTTAAGCTGCCGTGAAGCGTACGCGATCACTTTCCCATGTTGCATGAGAACACAGCCAAGTCCCTTCCCCGATGCATCGCTGTAGATTTGAAATCCACCCGTACTAGATGGGAGAGTAAGAATAGGTGCATATACTAGCTTCTGCTTCAGGTCTTCAAGCTCTTCTCTCGTTCTTCAGTCCAGACGAATTTCTCCCCTTTCCGCATCAGTTTGGTCAATGGTAGTGCTAAGCGGGAAAAGTTCTCCATGAACCTACGGTAATAGCCAGCTAAGCCTAAGAAACTGCGGACTTCCGTCGCTAATGTCGGCCTTGGCCACTTAGTAATGGCCTCAACCTTTGCGGGATCCATAGTGATTCCTTTTGCTGATACAATGTGACCTAAGAATGCCACCTTGTCTAACCAGAACTCACACTTGGAGAATTTAGCATACAACTGCTTCTGGCGAAGAATCTGTAGTACTGTACGAAGATGGTCTTCGTGTTCCTCCTTGGACTTTGAGAAAATCAGGATGTCATCGATGAAGACAATGACGAACTTGTCCAAAAATTCATGGAAGATTCTGTTCATCAAATCCATGAACACTGCTGGAGCATTTGTCAAGCCAAATGGCATAACTACAAACTCGTAGTGGCCATAGCAGGTACGAAAGGTAGTTTTAGCGATGTCCTGCTCCTTGACCCGTAGCTGATGATAGCCTGACCTAAGTTCAATCTTGGAGAAGTGTTTGGCCCCTTGGAGTTGGTCAAACAGATCGTCTATACGTGGCAGTGGATATCTATTCCGGATAGTAATCTTGTTGAGCTCGCGATAGTCTATGCAAAGACGCATACTGCCGTCCTTCTTCTTAACAAACAAGACCGGTGCGCCCCATGGAGATGCGCTCGGTCGAATGAAACCTCGTTCAATAAGTTCTTGCAGTTGATCCCTCAGCTCCTTCAGCTCTATGGGAGCCATGCGATAAGGAGACTTGGAAATTGGTTCAGCTCCTAGAATAAGCTCGATATTGAATTCCACTTCTCGTGTAGGTGGTATGCCCGAAAGTTCTGCTGAAAAACATCTTGGAATTCCGACACTATAAGTTGATCCTGAATTGATGGGGATTCAGCATCCATGTCGTGAACCGTAGCTAGATAACCCTCGTAGCCATGTAACAGTAGTGCACGCGCTTGTAGGGTAGATATGACTTGTACAGACCGTCTGGGTATGAACCCGTTATGAATGTACTCTGGTGCATTAACATCACCAAAGATAACTCGATATGAATGGCAGTCTATGGTAGCATGATGCTTGGATAGCCAATCCATGCCCAAAATCATGTCGAAGTCATTCATGTTCAGCGAAAGTGCGTCAACAGGTCGAACCTTATCGTCAAATTCTAGGGGAAGACTCTTGTATACATGGGTGATTAATACAGAGTCCCTCAAAGGCGTGGAAATAGTAAGCCTATTTTCTAGTGGCATGGGGGGCATCCTAATGTTCTTAGCATAAGCAGTAGAAATAACCGAGTGAGTAGCACCCGTATCGAAAAGAACACATGCAGCTTGACCATACATATACAAGATTCCAGTGATGGTACTTGTAGACTTGTTGGCCTGGTCTTGAGATGTCGTGTAGACACGCCCGGTAGTAGGAGGCGGCTTGGAATCAGCATGTCCCGATGTACCCTTCATCTCGCCCTTACGGCAATCCTTCGTGATATGGCCAGGAAGACCACACTTGAAGCATGCGTCAGTGTTACGGCGACATGGCCCTGGGTGCCTACGGTGGCAAGTAGAGCAAAGAGGATGAGTAAATCCTCCAGCAAGTGCTCTGGCTGGATGGGAACCTGATAAAACATTTTACATAAGACATGATAATTGGGTACAAAGGACAATGCGGATAATCGTAAGATTGAATACCAGTGATAGCTGGATGGCTAGGTTGTGAACCTCTCTGGTTCTGGTCCCTACCGTTTCCATGGTTCCTGGTAGAAGTTTTGCTAAAGTGTCAGAATATGAGTTATAACATGAAATCATAAGGAAATGCGTAAGTATTAGGACCTGCTGCTGTTGGAGTGTCCATCGTTGTTACGGTAATTATCATTACCGCCACGCCTATCCGTAGCAGAACGGTCGTTAGTCTGACCGTTTCCCTTGGGCTGATGAGGCTGTTGCTGAGTAGCCGGTTGAGATCGGTCCCCAGTTTTCTGCCTGGAAGATACATTTAAAGAGATGAATAATTGACATAAATGGAAAGAATACGGATTGATCACCGCTTGAATACGAATGTTTACCTCTTGTCGGGTCTCTCAGCTTCCCCGAACTCATCTCTCTCTTGCAGCATCTCCACCTTACGTGCTGCATCGGCCACTTGTGCTACAGTCTTGAACGTAGCACACACCAGATTGTTTGCGACCGATGTGCGAAGAGCCCACCTAAAGTGGTGTGCCTGCTCTTCAGGATTACCTGCTGCCGCACCAAGGAAACCAGCTAAGCGAAGAAAGCGCTGCATAAACTCGTTGCTATTCTCCCCAGCTCTCTGTCGGATCCCATGGTACTCTCTCTTGAGCTTGTCCTGCTCAACCTTGGGAAAGAACTGCTCCATCACCCTGTCCTTGAACTGAGCCCAAGTCAAACCAGCAACCCACTCGTCACCACCCTCAAACTGCATCAACGCTAACCACCACTTTAGCACATCGCCTTCGAACCGATAGCATGCCAACCTCGCCTTGTATGCGGGGTCACAACCCATAGCATTGAAAATCTTCTCGATGTGAGCCAACCAGCTCTCAGCATCACTGGGGCTATCTGTCTTCTCAAAAGCTCGAGGGCGGAGCTTGTTGAATCTCTCCAGCCATACTGCTAATGTCACTAGAGGAGGAGGAGGTGCCTAATTATGCTGCTGATTGTTGGCAGCTTGAACTTCATCCCTGATGTCGTTCCTCAGTTGAGGAAGCAACGCTTGCATAGCAGCTTGAATTGCAGCATTGAGCTATTCCTGTTCGCGTGTGAGAACTATCTGACAGTATAACATAAAACATATGATTAAACAGATCAAAACATAAAATATATATACATGAAAAAAAATTTATACCAAAATTTCAAGAGAAAAATTTTATGCAAGAAAATTTTGTGTATGAATGCATGATGCAGTTTTATGAAAACTTTTGTATGCTCGAGAGTGAACGCCTATGGTCAGTTCACCCAAAACAAAAGACATGGCGAGTGGACGCCTATGGGTCCGTCCCAAATTTAAAAGTTTCGATAAAACACATGCGACTAAATAGGGCCAGTCATGTACCAACCATTACTTAGTCATAAATCTGCGACAATGACATATATATGTATGCTTAAAAATGATGAATGCATGAAAACAACTGTCAGTTCTAGGAAGACCGTAGTGACTACCCACTAATCACAGGTCATATTTGAGAGCCTACAGGTCGAAGCCTTGGCTCTGATACCATAATTGTAACACCCCATTTTGATAATGGAAATGTCACATGTAATTATGGCGTGTCATCAACGCATACAAGGAAAAAATGTCTAAACATTACATGACCATAAAAGGAAAATACCGGAATCAAACATCGGTAGTCCAAAAGTAAAGCTCATCACACACAAACATAAATATAGTAAAGGAAAGGACTAAATAATGTCCATAGCAATGTATCAAAAGAAAGGAAATGCATAAAGTAAAGAAAGGCTAGAAAGCTTCCAGTCCATATGCACGTACTCTTAAAGTCTACGAGCGTCCCTGAGTACCTGCCGTTTTGGGAACATAGAAAAGGAAAACGGCTGAGCAATACGCTCAGTGCACGTATGTACAATAAAGCATGAATAGGATAAGCATATAACATATAACAGCGGAAGAAACTAAATCCCGAGTAACCTGGTTAAGTCTTGATAAAACTGGTTTTATAGTTTGAAAAGCTTTATGTTTATCTTGTAAAAACTGTTTATCATATTTTACCATTAGCCAATATAGGTCATGAAAATCCACCGCGCATGAATACTTGGAGGGGTGACCTCATCATGAAAATTAGAGGGGCTGCCTCTAATTTAATATACTGGTTTTTGGGTAGGAGGGATCAGCTCCTTGTGAAGGATGCAAGGCACACACCACATTCACCATGAAATCCTGACTGAAAACATGTAACTAGGATGCACCCATACGCCCCACATGATAAATATAATATAAATGGCCAAAAGCTGAAGGGACGCCATGAGCAATTACTCCGCCGTGGTGAAGTCATAACATCAGTGCCTCTAATTTTATGGTTATGGTACCTCCATAACTAGGTGAAACTGGTCATGCATGTATATGGCTATAGGTATTCTAAATTAAACATAAGCAAATCAAACACATAACTTATACTACGGGAAAACATTTGGTTGTATACGGGGAATCCTAATAAGGAAAGAATGTCCATACTGAAAGGACGGGAATCCGTACCTTATGTCCAGTGAACGAAGAAGATGAACTGAGAGGAATCCTACTTCCGTATCACTAATGCTACATAAATACATACATGAATAAGTATCTGCTTACTAGTACGTAACTGGTTTTATATCATGTCTTAGCTTATTTTATATGTTCTTATCATGTTTTACTGTTTTTAAGCCTTAAACTGTGTTTATCTTATATTCTGTTTATTCTGATTAAGTATTTCTGGTATTTCATGTATTATTATACTTACTGTGTAATAATAAGTAACTTTCCAAAAATAGCAGGTTTCCTAAAATAGAGAGTTTCCAAAAATAGCAAGTTTCCAAAAATAGAAAGTTACCAAAAATAGAAAGTTTCCAAAAATAGAAAGTTTCCAAAAATAGAAAGTTTTCAAAAATAGAAAGTTTCCAAAAATAGAAAGTTTCCAAAAATAGAATTACTGCTTAAAATAGATAAGTTTCTAAAAATAGAAAGTTTTCATAAATAGATCAGCTGCCTTAATTAAATAAGTATATAAGCCTAAGTGTTTTCATGATTATTTCTAAGTCATATGATATAATATATAGTTTATTAATTATTTCATGTAATTAAAATAAACTATAGGTTAAAATATTTAATTAAAGTATAACATGTTTTTAATTAATAAAGTTAAATACTTCGGTTAAAATATGTATTATTATTTATTAATAATATAACCTAAGTCATGTTAATTAATTAATTATAATCATGGTTTTTAAATAATTAATTAATTATAAGTCTTAAAATATAAAATACTTAGGTTAATAATTTCATGATAATAATTAATATAACCTAAGTCATGTTATTAAATTAATCATGTCATGTTCATTAATTTAATTTTAAAATAAGATTATAAAAGAAAAATAATCTTAACATACACCGTGAACCGGATCTTGACTAAGGACCATGAACCGGACATGTAATCGACGCCATACCCTGGACCAATTCGGGGTTACCCTTGTCTTGTTGCTGCCGTGGGACCCACACCAACCAACCGGGACCATATGGTCTCGGTGGTGGTCAAATAGCCAAACCGAGACCCCCTCGGGTTCGGTTTAGGCGGCGGCCAAGAACAAACACCCCTAAAACACCCTTTTTGATTTATTCCAAAACCAATTTCATGTTAGATCTATGATTTAATTAGGTTTTTAAGAAAAACATATCATGTTCTTAATTATTTAAAAGATTAAATCAAAAGAAAAGGGTTTAAAAGAATTACCGAATGCGTGGATCTAAACAAGGATGAACAAACACGAACACTAGCACCAAATCCAAGATCAAATATCAAATAAGCACCTCCTTTGGTGTGTTTATGGGTGGCGGCCAAAAGAAAGAAAAAGGAGAAGGAAGAGCCTTTTTAGGTTTTGTAAAATTCTTCTGTAAAAGTGAAAATTGAGTAGTGGTTTTTCCTTTTACCATCCTTAGTAAAAACTGAGATGGGCTTGGACCATCTTTCCCTTGTAGCCGCGGGTAGGGGCCCCACATGGGGTTCCTGTACCGTTTTCCATGTCTCGTTGATTAATTACTCGTTCGTGATTATTTGTGCTCGCGTTTAATGTGTTCTCGTTAAATAATTACCATAACCTAATATATTTAATTACGCTCGTAATAAATATATATACGTAATTAATAATAGTTCGTGATTTAATTACGTTCATGATTTCATGATCGCGTGCTCGTGATTAATTATTGTCAAATAATTATTGCGTGCTCGTGCGTAGTAAATACTTATCGTGTTCTAACACGTACGTAATACGTAAAATCCTAACACGTAATTGTAATCATGCTATAATAGGAAAGTTTTAATCTAGTACGTACGATCCTAAGGGTACTATTCATGGTAAAAGCATGCGGGTTTTACAGGCTGGGTTAAGACATGTCGATGAATGCCTGAAGGTGGTTAACAAAAAGGTTGTAAAAGACGCCCTTGCCACACTTAAACCCTCTCATGATGTAAACCCTGCTCTTACACCTGCTGAAGTTCTCTCCAAGTCTCCTATGAAGATCAAGTATTTTTCCCCTATGTGGCGTGTCCTCTTCACTCACATAGTCAAATCCCTTGGATGAATGCAGGGATCCCAAGATCAGATGTCCTTCAATCACCAATCTATTGCTTATGGGCTGATCTGGGGCACAGACGTTGATATAGGAAGTCTTCTATTCTCCAACCTAGTGGAACAGCTGAAGGGACGAAACCAGGTCAGGGAGAAAAATATATGCTACCTTCGCTTTCTATCTCTTATCTTCGAAAGCCTGTTGGGTGACAGCTATCACAACTCTGCACTTACTTCCCTGAAGCCCTATCGCATCACTGGATCTATTTACAAGGAGATTGGACCTGAAGATGTCCCTGTCACCTCTCACATGCTGAACATAGCAAATAAACAACCCTCTGTTGAGAAGTCCTTGCTCGTTTCCTCTGAGAAGGTGAATACCTCTAGTGTGTCTGGCAAGTCTACGTCTTTGACCTCTGGGCAGCACACTACGACGTCCAAGGCAACAACTGGCCAACAACCAAAGAAGAAGAAAAACCATCTTCTTCTCACACCAAAACTGTTGCAAAGGCCAGGGCAAAGAAGAATGTGAACCTTACAACCTCCTCGGTTCCAAAGACTCGTGTAGAATCAGAGACTTCAGCTGACCAACAACAAGGGTCTAGTGTCTCGATGTCAGCCGAGACAATAGGGAACCCGCCGAATTCTGCTGATATCGCACAGGTAATCAGTCTTATAACTTTTAGAGGTCCACAAGCAGCCACTCTCAAATTTCTGTATGTGAGAGTGGTGAAGTTAGGATAATCCTCGACCCATAGAAGTCATTGTATGCACTTACACATCTTTAAGACTTCTGTACACCCTGTCTATGCACCAGGGAATGATTCATTTGTGTTTCTAAAGAACCCCGATGACCCTGCACCCTCTAGACAGTATTCAGGCAAACAACAACCTGAATACATATATGCCTCGACCTTGATTAGCTGTACCTCACACAGCCTCTTGGTTCCCTCAGAAAAAGAATCCCAAAAGTTTTACTTTTATGGGAGCTGAATCATCATCCTCAGCTCTTCTAGGGACAGCGTAACAAGGCAATCTTAACCTATATCTTTTTCACACTTAAAAGAATCCCAAAGGATTTATCCTTTCAGGGGGAGCTGAATCATCACCCTCAGCTTTCCTAGGGGCAGCGTAACAGGCGATCTTTATCCACATATGTTTCATCCTTAAAAGAGTCCCAAAGGTTTCTTAACCTTTTGGGGGGCTGAATAATCACCCTCAGCCTTCCTAGGGGCAGCGAATGGCGATCCTTAACAACATATGTTTCACAATCAAAAGAGTCCCAAAGGTTTTAACCTTTTGGGGGGCTGAATAATCACACTCAGCTTTCCTAGGGGCAGCGAATGGCGACCATTAACCTCATAATTTTCACTCTTAAAAGAATCCCAAGGATATATCCTTTGGAGTGGCTGAGTAATCACCCTCAGCCTCTCTGGGACAGCGAATTGGCGACCATACCCCCTCTTTATTTCCCTGTTACTAATTTGAAACAATTTGCAGGCTGATATTGTACAGCTAAACATTGAATCCCTGGAGCAGCCAGAAAAAGAAGCTGATACAATAATTCAGGATCAGCTAAATGAAGAAGAGCCCCTGCTTGATATTGAAGACGAAGTTCTCTCATTAGTTGATGATTTCTCTGAACCTGAATCAATGCCTGAGGACGAGATTCTCCTTGAGGGGATGTTTGAGGAGGAGGACGATGAAGAAGATGATGACCAACAATCTTTGTCTCTCCGAAGGAAATAGCTGTGTCCAAACCAGCTGCTGATACAACTCCTCCTCCCAAGGAAGCTGTAGCAACTCCCACCTCTGCTACCTCAGCCACTACAGTCTTCCAAAGACCTGCTTATGATCCGACAGCTGAGTTCCTTATGTTTGATCATCTTGCCCAAACCAACTTTGATATTTTGCCAAGGGAGGATGATTATGCAAAACAAAGCCTGAAAATCCATAATCTTAAACCTGTACATCATCAATCAAATATGGAGCGCCTGTCAAGAAAGCTGGATGTTATCAAATCTGAGATGCATAATTTCACTGTCACCTTTCCAGGGATCATCAATCAGGCGGTTAGGGATGAAGTCACCGAACCTATCAAAGATGGTGCAAGGAAAGGAGTGTCCCAAGGACTTAGTCATTTGTCCACAAGAATCAAGGATGCCGTTGTCACAGAGGTCCCTGCCCTTTTTTAATGCTCATGAGTTAACAATGTGTTGATCCCAACTTAGATCGATTTAGCTTTATGTATACGAGATTAGATCAAGTTATACACGTAGAGAAAACTTTGTATATGTATAAAGTAATTTAAGTGGTATGCGGATTTAAAACTTAAACAAGAACACACAAAGATGTAAACAAACTTTCACTTGATTAATGATAACAAACTTGCTTACAATGAAAGTGTTTAACGTATGAAAACTTATATTGAACAATAACCTAAAGGTCTTCTTTTATAGATATAAGAAGCCTTGTACAAGAGTCTACGTATCAACTATTCTAGGTAAAGATAATTATAGAAAATACAATGTTGAACTAGAAACAAACTAGAAACAATATACGCGTAGACTAAATCTTTCCATCAGTGCTTCTCTTCAACCTATCAACGCTTGACTTCTTCTTGTCAAGCTTGATCTGTCAGCGTTTGTTTTCTTCCTATCAACGCTTGTTTTGCTCTTGTCAGCGCTCAAGTAGACTGACTATATTTTATTCCCAACAATCCTCCCCTAAACTTGATATCTACTCTAGTAATCAAGTTTCTGAATAAACATTAAGAACTAGGTGGAATCTTACAAACTTGTCCATATTGGTAATGAATATGTCTGATCAAATCTTTGGCCACGTCACTTGAGTAATCAATCTCCAGCTGTGTTGTCTTCATCTTCTCCAAGACTTCCTTGGACATGGAATACTGACCATCTACAAGTAGATACTCAACAAACTTTGTAGAACTCAAGTAATATACACCAGCAGCTGAATACAAATGCCATTGAAGACCACTGAGGTCATCTTCAAGATCCTTCCAAACAGCAGGATCTTCATCTCTTGGTCCACACATTCTCTTGAATGTTGACCACAGTTTTATTGCATTGACTGAAGTAGGAGCTTCAGTCTCATACTTGGCTTCTAACAACCTCCATAGGTCTACCAAGTCTTCTCTATCAAAACTTGCAAACAAAGATATAAGAGTGGTAAAAGTGTGAACCTCTTTCCCATACCTGCCAATCTTCCAAAACCCACATTCATCTTCTTCATAGCTTATAATAGGGTTTCTGGAATCAAGAGGTAGCACTTGTACCATATCTGAAGCTTCCAATGGTGAGAGCTTGATGCTCCTTCTTATAACAGCTTCACTAGGATTCAACCTATCCATATCTTTAGGAACCTCAAGAGGGACTCCCTTCTTCAAAGGTCTGGGAACAATCATTGCCTTCTTAAGCTCCATCTCTTCTACAAGTTCTTTTCTTTCATCAGAAAGAAGTCTTAGAGTGTTTTCTTCCTGCACTCTTACCCAAATGGGATAAGCTTTGAACTCCAACTCTTCAAATGTCAATCCAATTAATTTCTTATAAGTCCATCCTGTTCCATGACATCTGAGTAGCATGTAGTACAACTCCCTTCTATCCCTTTTCAACATTGAGAGAATATTGCTAGCTCTGTGTTTCAGAATTACCTTGCAGTCCTTTTGTACTCTTAGAAGATTCTCCAAACCCCATATCTGGTCTGAAATAGTCAAATGTGGATTCTCCATACACCTATCTTCCCAAGCATGGTACATCTGAACAACTTCTGGCATGTCAAAATCTACTTGCAATTTCAACTCATTCAACTTCTCTCTAGCCAACTCATCACCATACTCAAGTCTTTCCGGTTGTTCTATTATCATTACACTTGAGTCTGAACTAGGTTCATCACTTCCTTCTTGTTCTTCTGAAGTGACAACAAAAGGAGAACACCAACCTTCTTTCTTTCTTGTTCCACAATTTGTGCAGCCAACCTTCTATCAAACTCAATCTGTGCTGCATTCTTTGGAACATCTACTTCTACCATAATACCTTTACCCTTATCTAATGGATCAATGATGGGTAAGTAAGATGGTAATACCTGTGAAGAAACTTCTTTGATGATGGATGATGACTGGAATACATCAACCTCATCTGCAGGTCTGTCAACGCTCAAATTTACTTTATCAGCGCCCAATTTGCTCATGTCAGCGCTTGGTGTGTCAGTGTTCAAATCTTGCTTGTCAACGCCCAAATTACCTGTCTCAGCTCCTCTTGTAATTTGCTCCAACATAGCTGTAAAAGACAAATCCAAATTTGTAGGGGTAACCATAGATCTAACAAAACCTGGTTGCTTCTTCAAACTAGTTAGGGCCTCAGCAACACCCAAAGATTCACCATCATGTGAGCCCTTATCACTCACATTTATCTGCTCATCCTCCCCTTTGGAAGATTCCTCCATCCCACGCCTTGTGCTAGCATTCTCCAAAAAAACAATCCTCTCCCTCAATTGCTTGAGTTCAAAGCCTTGTGTATTGACAATATGTACCAAGTCTACATTTTTCTTTTGCAAGCTAATGCAGACAGCCGTCAATTCTATTAAGGTCATTGGTTCCAATCTGCCCTCCTCTAAAATGGGTATTTGACCTCCCAAGGTAGATTCATGGGGCATGGATGAGGTCTTAAAGATGTTAGGACTGTCTTGGCCAGCATCTAAGCCAGAACCAATAGTCCCAGCCTCATCCATAACACCAACCACACTTGTGGTGGTGGTTCCCTCTGCTACATGGCTAGGACCACTAGATGAGAACACTCCAGTAGTCCTTTGGTGTTTTTGCAACCTATATTGTTGTGGGGGAGAAGATGATGTGGATTGGGTGGATGTGGGTTGGTTAAGGGGTGTTTGGGTCTGTGAAGGATTGGTGTCAACGTTTGGATTAGGCATGTCAACGCCAACATTTAATGTGTCAGCGTCAAAGGGTTCTTGGTCAATTTACATGTGTTGTGGTGAAGGTAAAAGTTCAGGTATTGGGTCAAGTTGGGGTTGTGGGTCTGGTTGGGGTTGTGCTGCTTCAATGACAGCAATCATAGTTGGGGTTAGGGGTAAGTCACGATGAGGAGGTGAATTCATATTTGTAAAAATAGCTTTCTTTTGCACAGGGATCTCATAAAAATCATCATGATCCCTTGTGCAGTAATTTTGGACATCAAAAACCATTTGTATAAATATGGGATAAGCTAATGTCATCTTATTCCCTTTGTTTTTACACATGCCCTCAAAAAACATTTTGGAATAATTAATCTTTTGCCAAGTAGCAATGCATACAATAGCACTAGCAATGGATCTATTAATCTCATTGTGTGCAGTACACTTGGGACTCAAACATTGTAAGAGGACATGTATTAGGTAATTCCAGGCTGGGGGAAACTCCTGTTTATGATATTTGTTTAAAGTTCCCTCATCAGGGAATGGATAACCCAAAGCCCTTGGTCCTTGTTCTATTTCATGAATAGGGAGGGTGGTTATACCATCTGCATCATCAAGATGCAAAGCCTGGCGAACCAAGGCTTTAGTAACCACCCATGTGCGTCCATGAACAATAGATGATAATGTAGTCACTCTATTAACTGTTGAGGAACTTACAGTGTTCCAAAACTGTTTAATATGTGTGACATGCATGAGAAAGAGCATACCTAATTGGGGATGCATTCAAATACGCCACCATCTGTGTATATTGGGGAAACAGAGTATCATCAGCGTCCAAATATGCTATCATGTTGTGTTGACTCCTGAATCCCAAGTCCAAATCACTTTGTTTAAATTTTGGTGCCATTGTTGAAAGCTGTTTGAATGAGTGATAAAGATGAATTATAGGAGAAAATATTGTTAGAAAAGAATGATAGGTACCCTGTTTAAAAATAGGAGCCAAATATATAGGAGAGAAATATGCATGTGATTGGTCAAAAATGAGGCAACTATTTTCAAAATGCAATCATGAAAATATTGAAACGAAAATAAGTTATCTCATGCATTAATTAAAAGTTATCTACTCCCAAAATTACGGCCCCAAAATTCGTCAAAAATAACAACTAGGTAGGTCTCATTAAGTGTCAACGGTCAAAAACAACCCATCAACGCCCAACGGCTATATTCTTGTCAACGCTTGCCAAAGCCATGTCAGCGTCTAAATTGGTCACAACAACGCTTGGAAAAATACTTGTCAGCGTCCAAAAATAAAAATTTATAAAAATGAAAAATGACCTTAACAAAGTAATTTATCCTAGAGAAGATAACCTATAAGTTGATAATTATTATAGGGCGGCAAGCACTGTCCAGTTATGCACACTTGCTTATGCAAGATAGACATAACAGTCCTCTAGTGTCCCTTGCTAACCAAAATTCTTAACAACTAAGTTATCTCATAAAACTCCTTGTTACTCCCAGGTAAAACCCATGATAAAATCATTCCCAAGTCTCCCAACAGACCACAACCAATTCTAGGCCAAACATGTCTTGGCAGCATGCAGAGTATATCAACTTTGCATGCTACAGTGCCTCATGATTTAGTAAAACTAACTCATACTCACATGTGGACACAATCGAGAATTGTGATAAGAGTATCATAAGGATACCTAAAAGTCCTAAAGGTTCCTAAAACCTCCCCTTAAACTGTGATACATATGTTGCCAAAAATATGCATGAACATAAAAATTTTATGTCAAGATAGGAATAGAAAATTCCAACCATCATCCATAAATAAAAACATGCTCAAATGATTCTCCAATGATCCATAAGCAACTCTGTATCCAATGGTATAATGCTAACACCACCTGCACATTTAGATTAAAAACCACAAAACTAACATTGTTGCTGACAGCGTCCCGATAACACTTGTCAGCGTTAAGGAAACCTTTGTCAGCGTTAGACAAATATATTGCTGACAACGTTACAATAACACTTATCAGCGTTAAAGTAACCTTTGTCAGTGTTAAAAAAATATAGTGGAAAATCTAAATCCTCAAAAAGACCAATAACAATGCATTATCCTGTACATATTTTTACAAAAAGACCCCAAAACACATATTATGTGAGATTGATCATTCCAATACTTGTTACCAAGTATTGAAATCTTCCAGCATCAAAAGGTTTAGTTAGTAAATCTGACACATTTTCTTCTGTGTCAACCCTATCTGGTTGTATTAAACCCTTTTCAAAACAATCCCTTATAAAATGGTGTCTAATTTCTATGTGTTTTGTTTTAGAATGATGTACAGGATTCTTAATAATACATAAAGTGCTGTTATTATCAACAAATATCTTGGTATGCATGTAATTATATCCATAATCCAACAGTTGGTTCTGAATCCACAAGACTTGTCCACAACAAGCAGCTGCTGCAACGTACTCTGCTTCAGTTGTAGAATTGGCCACCACTGTTTGTTTCTTGCATTGCCAAGATATCAACCTGCTCCCAAGAAACTGACATCCACCATTTGTGGATTTTCTATCAAACTTATCACCTCCATAGTCACTGTCTGAATATGCAATAAGCTCCAATGGTGAATCCTTTGGGTACCACAAGCCAGGACTGGGATAACATCTTAGGTACCTAAAGATTCTCTTGACATCATAAAGGTGACATTCTTTGGGAGTCACTTGATGGCGTGGACATGTACACACAGCAAACATGATATCAGGCCTGGAGGCTGTGAGATACATCAATGAACCAATCATTGATCTATATGCCTGACATCCACATCTTTTCCATCTCCAATCTTTCCCCAAGGGTGTTCTCTATCCATAGGAGTAGTAGCCCTCTTTTCATGTGGAGAAAAGCCAAACTTTTTCAAGATCTCTGCTACATACTTATTTTGAGAGATGAAGATACCATCTTCTTTCTGCTGAACTTGTAACCCTAGAAAGAAGTTCATCTCCCCCATTACACTCATCTTGAATTTATCTGTCATAAGCTTGGAAAAGTCCTCACTCATCTTTGGATTTGTAGATCCAAAAATGATATCATCAACATAAACCTGAACAAGCAAGACATCCTTACCAGCCTTCTTGGTAAATAATGTCTTGTCTATGGTGCCCCTCTTGAATCCATTGTCCACCAAATAAGTGTATAATGTGCCATACCATGCTCTTGGGGCTTGATGAAGTCCATACATAGCCTTCTTGACTCTATACACCTTGTCTGGATTCTCTGGATCTTCAAAACCATGAGGCTGCATCACATACACCTCCTTAACAATTGTTCCATAGAGGAAGGCACTCTTCACATCCATTTGATAGACAGTGAACCCATGTAGGAAGCATAGGCTAGAAATATCCTTATAGCTTCAATCCTTGCAACTGGTGCAAAGACCTCTTCATAGTCTATCCCTTCCTCTTGTGTATATCCCTGAGCCATTAAACGTGCCTTGTTTCTGACCGCAATGCCTCTTTCATCTCTCTTATTTCTTAGAACCCATCTTGTCCCTATAGGTCTGACATATCTGGGACAATCAACCAGCTCCTAAACATCCTGAATTGCAAATTGGTGAAGCTCATCCTGCATTGCTCCCACCCAACTTGGTTCTTTGAGAGCATCAAAGATCTTCTTGGGTTCCTGTTGTGACAGAAAACAGGCAAACAATCATGATTGAACAAGAGGGGTATCAACCTTCTTGTGTATATTGGCAATGAATCCACCAAGATTCTGATGAGATCTTCTAGTCTGAACATGAGTCATAACATCCCCAATGATTTGTGATAGGGGATGATTCTTCATAGTAGAAGTGAGAACTCCTCCTTCAAAAAGTCTGTTGTCTTCAATCTCCTTATCCAAATTGCCAATATCTTCTTCAGACTCTCTTTCATCAATATTAGGATGAACCTCTTCATATAAATTTAAAGGTTCACCTTGTTCAAAATTTGAAGAGAAAAGATGCTCAAAAGTGTTGTCAACGCCTGAACCTTGGTTGTCAGCGTTTGGGTTATCAACGCTTGAAATGGTGTTGTCAACGTTTGAGCCATCAACGCCTGAATTTGTCCTGTCAGCGCCAGATTTGCCTTTGTCAGCGCCTGAAGGACCATGCATGTTGTTAACTGGTGGTACTTGGGGACCACCATTATCCTTTCCAGCATCAGCAGCAGCAGCAAAAGCATCTGTCCATATGGGAATTGTAACATACTCTTGTATGGGAGATGACTTGTCTGCTTGTGATCCAACCTCTTCATTAACCTGTGTGCCGAAAACATCAAAAACTTGTTCTTCCACAACATTTGAAGCTACCTTCACAATGTCTGGATTAGTAACAGGCATATAATTTAAAGTCCTAGATAGAGGTTCCAAGTCAAACAACCAATTTGGACCACTTTCTGGATCACTAGGTTTACTCTCTAAAAACCTAACATGTACTCTTTCAAGTATACGTTTTTCCTTTTTAAGGTAAACCCTATATCCCTTGCTCTGCACTGAATAACCCATGAAATAGCCTTCATCACCTTTTGCAGTAAATTTACCTAAGGCATCACTAGTATCAAGAGCAACTACATGAAAACCAATATTAGGTTTTCTTCCCCAAAGTAACTCATAAGGTGTTTTGTTCTGAATCTTGTTAACCAATGCTCTATTCTGAACATAGAAAGATGTATTCACAGCCTCAGCCCAAAAATCTATGGGAAAGTGAGCATCAGCCAACATAGTTCTGGCTGCTTCAATTAGGGTTCTATTCTTTCTCTCAGCAGCCACATTTTGCTGTGGGGTTCTGGCAACACTAAACTGCCTAGTAATCCATTTCTTGGCACAAAAATCATCTAAAATCTTATTTATAAACTCACCACCATTGTCACTTCTAAGCATTTTAACTTCATTGCCTGTTTTCTTTTCTATCTGAGTAATAAAGTCAATTAAAGTGTCTGCAGTGTCACTTTTCATGGCTAAAAAGAAAGTCCAAGTAAACCTAGAGAAGTCATCTGTGATGACAAAGCAATATGATTTACCATTCAAGCTCTCTATATTAGTTGGACCAAACAGGTCCATATGCAGCAAATGAAGTGGTTTAGAACTAGAATGCACCTGTTTAGACTTAAATGAGACCTTGTGCTGCTTGCCTTTAAGGCATGCAACACAAGAGTAGTCATTGTGGAAAGCCTTTTCAGGCAAACCATCAACCAAGCCAAGTCTCACAAGCCTGTTTATATTCTTAAAGTTTATGTGCCCTAGTCTCCTGTGCCATAGATTACTCTCATCTATTGAAGCTTTAGCATAAAAACATGACATATTATTATTCATCCTAATTCCATTAAGATTCACATTATATATGTCTTTATGTCTAGGTGTTCTATTGTCAATATATTTCTCATCTGGGATTTTATAATCCTTGCTTAACACCAAGCATTCAGTATCAGTAAATAGAACTTTATTTTTGTTATCACAAACTTGTGATACACTAAAAAGATTGTAATCAAGTTCCTTTACCAGAAACACGTTTTCAAAACGCAAGTTCTTGGTGAGAAGAGTTCCTTTGCCTGTGATAGTTCCATATCCGCGTCCAAAGTAAACCTTATCAACATCCTTGACGGGAGTGAAGTTAGTCAGATAATCTTCCTTCTTTGTCATGTTCCTAGAGCATCCACTGTCCCAATATCCATAATCATTGACCTGTTTTTGAATGCCCTGCACATAAAGAAAACAGATTATTTTTCTTTAGGAACCCAAGACTTAGCAGACTTGGATTCATCTGGTTGTTCAACAAGAACAGACTTAGTTCTTATAACAACCCCTTGTTCATCCCTCTTTGGATGAAATACCCAGTTAACCCTAATAGGTTTTGTAATGACCTTTGAAATATAATTAAATCTGTTGCAGGTCATAGAAATCCCATCAGCATTAGGGTTTTGATCTTGCTTAGGTCTCCATGTCAAGCTTGAAGAAGCTTTAGACCCCTTGCCCTGTGGTTGCAAATATTTAGGTCTGGTCACGTTTTTGTCAGCGTTGGATTTGGTCTTGTCAACGTTGAAATTACCCTTGTTAGCGTTGAACCTAGGGTTTGCTACAGAAACCCATTGCCTATTAGACCAAGTATTGGTCTTTTGAAATGGCCTTTGTCCATGAGTGTTAGACCCTCTAGTGAAGAATGGGGCTGGTCTAACAACTTGTGAACTTTGCTCCACACAAGTTTTGGGTCTGACAATGTTTGCCTTTTTAACAGCGTTGACCTTAGAAGCGTTGACACACTTATATGCTAAATATGAAAAGCTACCACAAGTGTAACAGGATTTTCTAGACACAATCCTAGGTCTAGAAGAGAAGAAGCATGTTCCATCATTACTAACTTGTCTTTTAGGTGACCTAGTATTCCTATACATTTCTGCATACTTGATGCTAGGCTTCAAACAGTGTTTGAGCCAAGGTCAACAATCTTACCAGTGATTGGGTTTGTTACCTTAATAGGGTTGACTCATTTGGACTTTCACATAACAAGCCACCCTTAACAAACAGGGTAGGGTTGGCTTTCTTCCATTCATTCAAGTCAGTCAACTTTTGGTGGAGGAATAAATTCCTCCTCTTGGAGTTCTGGTAAACCAGTCCAAGATAGGTCCTTTCTTTGGACACCATAGAAGTCCCCAGCTGGTGGTGGAACCACAGTATAGTCTTTCATCCCAATCCCAGTCATGTCCTTAGGATCCCTTTGTTTATTAACACATTCTCCTAGGGTTTGTGTGGCCTTATCAAATCTCTGAATCTTAAGGTCAACATTATCCTTATTCTTAATGGCCTCATCTAACTTAGCCTGTAACTCACCATTAACCCTTTTCATGATGTTCCTAACATCATTACTAGCATTTAATTCATGTTTTAAGATATTTATTTTATCTTTTAAGTCAAATTCCATTTTCTTGTACTCAGAAACTGTCTTCTCAGTTTGAGTGAGAGCAATTTGATAGTTAGACAGTTTGTATCTTTCAGTACTCACATCATCTAACAACTTTAACACCTCTTTGTTAAGTTTCTCAGTATTTAACCTACAACCCTTACTACAAAAAGCATCATTGTATACCTCATTATCTGATGAAGAGGAGGAGTGTGCCATGAGAGCATATTGAACATGCTCTTCTTCTTCTATCTCAGCAACCAAAGCTTTATCCTCTTCCCCATCCTTAGCCAAATAGCTCCAATCCCATCCCATACCATCAATTTCTTGCACTGCAACCATGGCCTTAGGATCCTGAGACTTAACAATTTGGCTTGAGGGTTTGCTAGCATCAGATCTTCTAGGAGATCTGCATTCCCTCATGAGTGCCCCATACGATGACAATTGTAGCATTCAACCTTGGATTTGTCAAATCCAGCAGTGTTCTTTGCATTAAAGGTCATCTTCTTCTTAAACCTTCTATTCCACCTGTTTGCTCTTATACTAGCAAGAGCCATGTTCCATTTAATATCCATCTCCTCAAAGTGCTCATCACTTATTTGCTCAAGGTCCTCATATGTAATCACTGAACCATTAGGCAAAGAAGCAATGTATGCACACACAGTATCCAGATCCAAACCAGCAGGCTTAACTCTTGGAGAATCACTTTTGTATGTGTCAGCGTCTGAATATGAGGCGTTGACAGGACATGATCCAGCGTTGACACATGTTGATCCAGTAACTGGGTGCATGTAAGAGTCCTTCTGATCAAATTGACCTTCACTACGTGAGAAGAAGGCCATGTTACTATTGGTAGACTTACTTCCATGCTCCAAAAGAGTTTCATTCTCCAACAGCCTTAGTTTGTTGTAGATATCATCAAAAGTATAACTTTTGTGAGTGTTACTGGTAAGTATAGATCTTGCCTCAATCTTCCACGCATCACCAAGACTTTTAAGAAAAGTGGTATTAATGTTAACATCACCAAGTTGTGTCCCCATGAAGGACAACTTGCTTGTAATGTCAAGCAGTCTGCTTCTCACGCTGCTAAGCTTCTCATTAGGTTGAGCCTTGAAAACAACATACTCATGCATGAGTTGCTTCTTCTTCTCTTCCCTAGTATCATCATTGCCACCATATGCAACTTCAAGAGCTGCCCAAAGGTCTTTTGCAGAATCATAACCTCTGTATTTATGCTGGTTCTCTTGTCCCAAAGAGAGTTTCAGAATGTTTAGGGATTTCATATCAACCCTTCTCTTTGCTATGTCTTCAGCAGACACAGCTCTACCATCACCAGTTTTTTCTTTCTTATCTGCTTCTGGACATCCAGCAACAACAGTTCTTGTAGCAATGACAGCAGCAACCTTTTCAGCTGTATTGAATGTATTTCCATATTCAATTATCTCCTAGAGAGTGTTGTCATAGATCCTTAGATATTGCTCAAAGTTGAATTTCCACAACTCGAAGTTGGTTGCATCAAGCATGGGAATCTTGATGTTTGGTAAAGGTGAGGAGGAGGAGGTTACTTCTGGATTTGACATGATGTTATTAGGATTTTGTGAAAATTAGGGTTTTGGTGATTTTAGGGTTCTTGTGTTCTTTAAGATCAAAAGTTTCTCAACAAGCTCTGATACCACTTGTTGATCCCAAACTTAGATCGATTTAGCTTTATGTATACGAGATTAGATCAAGGTATACACGTAGAGAAACCTTTGTATATGTATAAAGTAATTTAAGTGTTATGCGGAATTAACACTTAAACAAGAATACACAAAGATGTAAACAAACTTTCACTTGATTAATGATAACAAACTTTCTTACAATGAAAGTGTTTAACGTATGAAAACTTATATTGAACAATAACCTAAAGGTCTTCTTTTATAGATATAAGAAGCCTTGTACAAGAGTCTACGTATCAACTATTTTAGGTAAAGATAATTATAGAAAATACAATGTTGAACTTATCTTTACTAGAAACAAACTAGAAACAATATACGCATAGACTAAATCTTTCCATCAGTGCTTGTCTTCAACCTATCAACGCTTGACTTCTTCTTGTCAACGCTTGATTTGTCAGCGTTTGTTTTCTTCCTATCAACGCTTGTTTTGCTCTTGTCAATGCTCAAGTAGACTGGCTATATTTTATTCCCAACACAATGCATAGAGAGTTTGAAGCTGTTCGTAGCAGGAAACTTCGTCACACAAACTTTATCATTGATCGTGTTCATCGCAACACAAATGGAAATTTCAACCTCTTGCTGAAGATTGCCAGAGCTTCAAGGACCAGACAACGCGATATGGCTGCCTCTGTTGAATATATTGCCAGGCACCTTTCAGGCACGTTCATCCAAACGTCTGAAACGACAGGCTGAACGTGAGGGGGAGAAGGAAAAGGTACTTAACCTTGAATCTGCCAAACAGGGCTCAACCTCTGCTGATAACACTATTTCTTCACCTGTCCCTCTCCAAGTCATCACACCAGTGATCATACCCGATGATGAGGATGAAAGTAAGGGGGAGCAACAGACTAATGATGGAATTGATTCATCAAAGTCCCTGACTCTGGTTAACACCAGCGAGTCTGTGGATGATGGTGAACCAGCTGCCAAGAAACACAAGTTCACTGTTAGCTCCCTACCCAAGGCAATACAAACCCAAGCTCAGTCAGCGTTCATCAAAAGAGTTGAAGAACTGAAAAACATGAGTGTGGAATCCTCTGTCTCGAATAAAGGAAAGGAAATAGTTATGGTAGACACAGACGCCAAACTAAAGAAAATAGATGCGATGCTAGAGACAAGAGGATCAACCACAGACCTATCCCAATTTTCAACCTTCACACCTTCTAATGAGAATCCTCTAACACCTGAAGAGATTGAGAAATAGGTTGTTGAATTCAAGAGGCTGAAGGAAATCAAGAAATCCAAGGAGCTTAATGAGGAAACTCTGAGAAAGATGACTCCACCTGAAAGGGAGAAGCAAAAACAAAGGTTGAGGGAAATGGAAGCTAAACGCACAAAGGCACTAAAAAAGGTAAAAGCCGATTATGATTCCTGCGTCAACAACTGGTATGCACCTGGAAAGATCACCAAGTTCAAATACACCATTCACAAGTCCACCAACACACCACAAATGATTTTATGGAGAGATATCCAACAGGCTAATATGGATGTATTTGAGGACTTCAGGTTAAAGAAACTTGGCTTATCTGAATGGTTTGAACTTGAAGCCTTGGCTGCTAAAAGAACTGGTCAGGCTAATTTTACCCTTCTCAAGACCCTCAAAGCTAAGTTTAACTGGGTTAAAGAAACAGCAGCCAAGCTCAAAATAGATCCCCCACCACAGCTGTTTGAACAAGAACCCCCAAAGTCAGGAAAGAAAAGAAAAAGGATGACTCAACTTGTTAAGGAAACCTTCGTCACAGATGATGTTCAAGTGGACGGAATGCACAGGGATTTGGTACTACCAAATGGAATCATTGGTCCTATTGATGGTCAGACCTACACAGAGCCTGAAAGAGGTATGGCCTTCATGAAGAAAGCTTGCCAGTATGCATTCCAAAGGGAAGATGAGCTAGGCTTAGCATCAACAATTCAGCTGATTTGTCTCAAAAAATGACTCAAGATTAACTCAGAGTATTCCAAGGTGTTTGCACAAGCTTTGCAGGCAGAATTTTATACTAGGACAGACATAGCTGAAGCTAAAGAAAAGATAAAAAATGATGACTATTGAAGGATTCCACAGCTAAATTTTACCTTCGTATTTTAGTTCACTTTTGTATTGTACTTGAAATTTTCTTTAAGTATGAATAAAATCACGAGGTATGTTTGTTTAGATCTGTTATGAGTAAGAAGAAGCTATTATCTCACTTACCTTAACTAAGATAGATCTAGCTGTATTTATGTTTAAATAGGGGGAGATTGTTGAGAATCTAAGTTTGTTAGATTCCCTGTATCATAGATTTAAACACAAATCAAGCTGTTAGATTGTCACTTGCCTGTGCCTAGGAGGCAGGCAAGTATCGCAAGACTCATAGAGATCTAAGTCTCTGTGAGCAACCTCAGAGGAGTCCATGTCAGAGACATTGTCAAGGAAGTCGAAGATTACTTGAAGACATACTCATTGGCTGTGATGGATAACAACCAAGATGTATCAGGGACTCTGAGGGGTTGAGGGTTAACAGGGGTGGCAATACCCTGTTAACACTCAGCACACTTTGGACATGTCATTTGTGTATACGAGACTATGAAGAAAAGGGAAACTGTGTTAGCTCTATTTCCCTAAAGCATTGTGGTAGACTACCAAGAATAGAAGAGCATATTGTGACAGATGTCTGAAAAGTAAATGTCTTGTGTAGTCACCATCAACTAGTACTTAGGTCAACCTCGTATCACTATAAATAGGATGTGTAGCCAAGCATTACTGTTTAACACTTTGAGAATATTCACACATTAATGCTTAGAACTTATTGAATCAAACAGTTGTGACTCTATTCATAAGTTAGGTTTTTTAGTTGTTCAAAGTGTGCACAACACATTGTCATCAAACGGTGTTATCCATATCACTTGTAATTCTTTATTATACAATAATAAGTATTACGTTTGAAAAGTAATTACCTGTGTTGATTAGTCAAGTTTAGTGTTTCTAGCATTGTTTAGGGACTTTCAACTGATGAGTCGATATGCTAGGGTTATACGTTAGAGGTTCAACTGATGAGTCGATATGTATACCTTAGAGGTTCAACTGATTAGTCGATATGTTACTGTTATACGGGAAAGGCTAAATTTAGCGGGAAATGTTGGCGGTAAATGCTGGCGGGAAAATGTTGGTTGGAAAGCTAGGGTTGACTAAGTCGTCCCTAAATGTGTCAACCCTAAATTTTTATCTTTATTTATGGTAGCTCTTATCCTCACAAACTCTTATCCTCTCATACCAAACTCACCACCACCACCACCCGATTTTGCATAAGATGGATCCGCTTGAAGCTTATAAGTGTCGATGTGGAAAGGGATATATAGTGTTGAGATAGTCATATCGACCTCATAGCTTTGGTAAACTTTAGTATGCATGTCCTCTTTCGAAGGTAAACAATCTAATGTTTTGTTTATGTAATACGTGTGATTATTAAAATGACATTTCATGTTATTTCTTTACTTGGTAACAACAAAAAAAAAGATTATGGATGTAAATATTTTAAATGGAAGGATGATTTTGATCTCGAACTCCGTATCAGATCTTCCCCTAGATCTTCAACACCTCAAGGTTCACATCCTAGTTCTTCTATAGGTCCTTCTCAATCTGCACCTACTGAGTGCTCAAATTGCAAGATCAAAGATCTAAAGATAAAGATGCTAGAGGCAAGACTAGAAATGGAAAGGCATCCTGAAGACCACGCATGTCAATCGGCTGCAATACTTCATGAGCTTTTAAATGAAATAGAAAATCTTAGCTTTGAGTAGTAATCTGTTTCTTATTTTAATGTGTTAATTTGTATTTTATTATTATGTGTTAATTTGTATGTTTAATTTGAACTAGTTTGTGATGTGGTTTTTTCGTATTTATAAATCTATTATCGTTGTAATATCTATGTTTAATTAAGCGCGTGTTTAAGTGTCCGTGTTGAATATATCTAAAGTTTTTTTTAAATACGTATAGAGTTTTTTTTAAATAAATATAAAAGTTTTTTTAAAATATATATAAAGTTTTTTAAAATATGTATAAAGTTTTTTTAAATATGTATAAAGTTTCTTTTAAATAAATATAAAGTTTTTTAAAAATATATATAAAGTTTTTTTAAATATGTATAAAGTTTTTTTAAATATGTATGTTTTTTTTAAATATGTATAAAGTTTTTTTTAAATAAATATAAAGTTTTTTTAAAATATATATAAAGTTTTTTTAAATATGTATAAAGTTTTTTTTAAATATATATAAAGTTTTTTTTAATATGTATAAAGTTTTTTAAATAAATATAAAGTTATTTTAAAATATATATAAAGTTTTTTTAAATATGTATAAACTTTTTTTAAATAAATATAAAGTTTTCATTTAGGGACGACTTCCCTATGGAATTTAGGGTCGAAAAAGTCGTCCCTAAATATTTCCACATAACTTATTACCGGGTAATTTAATTTATTAGCGGGTTATTTAATTTTTTTGGAAAATTTTTAGAAAATTTGGGGGGAAATTTAGGGACGAATTCCCTATGTAATTTAGGGTCGAAAAAATCGTCCCTAAAATTTTTCAATATATTTCCCCCTTTTAATCTAATATTTTTTACAGAAAAATAATTATATAATTTTTATTAATTTTTAATAATTTTAAATAATAAAATGTGATAGAAAAAGGGAAAAAAAATCTTTTACTTTAGGGACGATTTAGTCTTTCCTAAATTACTTGGGCCCCATTGTTCCCACATCTTTCCTTTGACTTGATTTTTTTTGAAAAAGTAATAGGCCCTCACGTAATCTAGGGACGATTAAGTCGTCCTTAAAAAGAGTGCGACCGTAAAATCATTTTTGTTGTAGTGGGAGGAAATTGGTATCCGATCATAAAGAGGTCGTTGTCAAAACGACCGTCGCCAAAAATATTACGTCAAAACTCAAACCCAAACTTTTAGTCAAACCTCACAATTTTTACATTAAAAACGATAATTAATTAAATAATTGTTATAAATAATACATTATAAATGTCTAAATTGAAACTAATGGTCCAAATAACTACTACAATCTTATCTTAGTTTATTGAATACATTCATTCTCTCAATTTTATGTTCACCGATCACAAAAGTGTTTCTAAATTCACGTTTAGTCAAATAATAAGGACTATAAATTGTTACTGGTCTTGAGCACGCTTTTATGAAACCGAAGAAACATAAAATCTAAAATTTTAAAGCGTACTGGTAATGATCGCTCCACCATATCAAAAGAAGTATCAAGCCCTGTTGCTTTTGATATATTATATGTAAAGTACAAACGGGGTTTACTAAGTAACAAACAATTTGTATATCAACTCCTATATAACAAAGAGCTGTAAAACCATTAAGCACTCAATTCACAAAACCTAATTCTTATTCCTAATCAACAAACCTCTTTGATTTACCAACAAACAATATAATTAAGCAAAAGAAAACTCAAAATCACAAACCTGATATTCTTTCTAATTAAATCACCAACCACCAAATCACCAAAAAACTTATTCTTGAAAGTAACCAAAAGCTAAACCCGTCCATAAATAAAGAAACCCAAAAAGTGAATCCAAGAAAAATCAATCAAATTCAACTTGCTTCAAATTGATCAACTAGCTTTTGATACCAATTTGTTAAAATTCATAGGTGAATAATCATAGAGAAAATATCAACAAACAAAAAATTAGCAATCATAACAAATTTAGAACATGACAAAACAAAAGAGATTAGAAGGGTTGTTTGGGAAAAAAACAACTACTTCTATTTCATTGTCAAAAGAGGTGAAGTTACATTGTGGTGTTGGTTCTAAGTTACAAACACTACATTACTAGATATATTGCTAAACAACCGACATACTAATGTTTAACTATAAAGACACTTACAACTTAAGATATGGGCTAAATGACCTAAATACCCTCAGAAGGTCAAAGTCAATATTTAACACTATAGTTGATCATGTCCAATTAATATACGAACTATGATTGGAAATATAAAAGATAAAAGAGTTATATGTACTATGTAGACGCAATTTTGTGTATTCTATTATTATGAACAAATGAGATAATATAAGCCAAAAACATTTTGATGTTTGCAACATTCTCCTTATGATTTTTAAAGACGAATTGAGATAATAAGTATAAGATAAATAAGTTTTGGTTGATAAAAAAATTATGCCATTTAGTTTCTTATATATGTGACTTATTTATTATACGATTCTGTTTATTTATAAGGTATTTGATAAGTTTTCAATGACGTTTTATTGATATAACGTATGTTTTTTTATTTGATAATGTTATAGGCTAATGTGTGAACTTAAAGCACAATGTGGCCATAAAATATAAGTTTATGAGCCAATATTATTGTGGTAATTGGCATGGTCAGTTAGACTATTCCTGGTCAATGATGATGCATAAAATACAGAAGAACCATGAGTCCTTCAAAGATAAGTTTTATTTTTTTCAATGGAAGTTAATTTTGTATTTATCATCACTAAATAATATAAGGACTTGGTGTAACAACCGCGGTTTGAACCGGTTGGTCAAGTTATTTAGAGGTTATATGATGAGTCTTATGTATGTTTATTTATGTGTTTTATTTGCTTATTTGTGTTTGCTAATATGGAGTTGAAGTACATGATTTGATAATCATAGTACTTATGGAAATCAAATGAGATCACATGAGCATTTTTTGATAGTTTGTGTATCGTTTACGTATAATATATATTATATTTATATTATATATATTATGTATATATTTTATTAGTTTTAGTGGTGTTTAGAAATGTTTCTATTTTTAAAAACTTTTGAAAATGAAGATTTACTAGAAAACTAGTTAGAAAGTCGAAGGTTTTAATCTATAAGGACTTAGGAGTAACAAGAGATGAAGTAAATAATTAAGAGGGATAAATTTTCATTCTTTAGGTGTTGGAGGAATATAGTCGGCCGAGTAAGGGAAAGAAAGGGAAAGAAGCCCAATTTGAGCCCATGTGGCCCTATAAGGGAAAATTTCATATTGTGAAAAACTAGAAGGAGGGATTGAATAGTTTTATCGATTAATTATACTTATTGAAACTTTGTATGTGATTACTAAGATTATATAGATCGGGGATGATTTTGTTATATCAATGTAAGTAATAGAGATAAGGGAAGAGATAATCAAACCATATTACACAAGAGATTTATAGTGGTTCGGTCTAGTAATATCTCACATATCTTTTCCCTACTTCCACTCCTCGAGTATCCACTCGAGAGTTTGACATTCACTAGTCAAACAACATCCTTTATACCGGTGGAGAAACCCTTACAGGTCGGTTACAGTACTTACAAACACCTAAGCTAAGATGTCATGTTTTTTCACATGGGTACAACAGCTCCCTTAACACTAAGTATTTTAAGGACTAAAATACTAACTACACTAATACACAAGTAGTGGATGAATAGGTAGAACAATGGTGATTTTATATGTAACACTTAACACAATCACACAAGTAAACTTTGAAGGATCAAAGCTTGGTTATAGATTTCTTGTGATAATTCTCAATGACAGCAAGATCTAAAAACCAAGAGACAAGAATGAGAATTAGAATTATGATTAGAGAGTTATAAATAATTAGAGTATTGAAAGAGATTATATAGAATAGGGGTGAGGAGAATGCTTGGTATTTATAGAAAATAAGACCAACAGACCACAGACCCTGTGGACCCAAGTTATTTGGGTCCGTCTTTACAACGTTTGGGTCCGTGGGACCTGACTTTTGTTTGCTCATAACTGCCACACATCTTTTGTCTAACATCTTACACGATCATCATTACACTATGTAGTTTACTTTTTCTATCAAATATATAGTTTGTGTAAATCACAATTTGTATATTTTATATTTATACAAAATGTTGGGTCAATATTTATTAACAGAAAAGCAACTATGTGATTTGAATATAAAATCTCCTAAGTTTTTCAAGATTAGTAGAATGGTGGTTCTGCTGAAGCGCCTAAAGGAACAAAGATTCCTACTGAAAAAGAATTGTTGAAGAAAGTTCAGTCTTCCTCTATTAGAGAACTTAGAAGACAAGAAGTATTTACTTTAGTATCTAGGCGATCTAGTCGCTGAAAAACAAGTCCCGAAGAAGAGCTTTCAGTTTAGTATAGTTTGACAATACCATACTGAATGATGTAGATCTCCTCTAGGATACTGAAGACACTTCGGTCATCCTAAAGGTTTACATTGGGCGGGAAAAGATCTGTTTTAAGTCAAACAAGAAAGCAGATCTCATCGGGAATAAGGTTGCTTGTAAAGTTATATATAAGTACAACCTTTATTCTTAGCCTAGTTAGTATATTCAAACTTTGTACTGTTTATCACGTGGAACATTCAACCACCCACTGGATAAACAATGCATGGTTACTTGTGAATATGTAAACCCTAATATGTGTTGACCTATTAAAGAAACACATCGAGGAGAGAATTGGTTAACCTTCTAGTACTCGAAAGATTGAACTCTTCCTAGAAGCCAACTCTCTCCTAACATCAATCTAACCATGCAGCTACTAGCTGATGAATGTTAAGTATTGAGACTTGATGTTAGTTTGCAAGTCTTAAATTTATATTAAAATGTTTAGACAAAACAAGGGACTAGAATACAAACATGGGCAAGTATACCCTTTCGTTCGTAAAATAGCTTGTAGTGGTAAGCCAGGATCATTCGCTGAGACTTAATTTCGTTTTGGTAATCAATATAATAATTGAAGAATAAATTATTGAAATAACAATAGTAACAAGTATGACTAATATGGGATAGTTCATATAAGTTCCTGATGATAATAATAATGATCGAGATATGTTTATGTAGGTAAAGAGTGATAATCCTTTTTCGTCCAAATGGCGTTTACACAATTTACTTTAGTGTGATTCAAGACTTATGTTTATTTAAGCGACTAAGCTTAAAATAAGTTGCCAACGAGTTCAATATTTTATCAAAGTTTCTAAGCGGATCTCTCCAACCAAAGATTCAAAACCATAGACGAGTTCTTAAAAACTTATTATAACAATTTGGGTTTCTCAACGCCAAACTATCGTAACAAATCAACTCTAGATAAAATATGGTTTATAGAACTAGGTGGTAAAATGGTTCTACAACATTAGCTTGAAATCAATTATAAAGGATCATATCATAACATCATCACTAATTATAGTCACATAACCATATAGTCACAAATAGCTTAGCCTAACATAGTAATCAAAGTAACAAATGGAAACGAGTAAGAGAACATCATACTTAGATTGATTGAATGAACGAGTACACAAGTGTCACGATTGTATCGTTTCTCCAAGAATCAAAGAGTGGAATACTCTTGTTACAAGTATTTCCCAAAAGTGGATAATACTAAAAATTTACTATGAAAGCTAAAATACTCGAGCTATGGAGTATTGAAGAGAAGAGGTGTGTGTAAAATGAGTAGAAGTGGCCTCTATTTATAGTTCTAGCTGAGGAAAAATGTGTGTCGCACTTCTGACATTGTGCACCGCACTACGTTCCAGAATCTTCTCTCAATAGTTTTGTTTATTTGCACATTAAGGACCCTTCTTTGTATAACTTCACTTTGCTTCTTCAAACTTTATACCTGCATGAAAAACACAATATATTAAGTATCGAAAGCTCTTATTTATAATACACAGTGGCATTATAATAATGGGTCGAATATGTATATTTAGGTCGTTATCAAATTCCTCCACACTTGCCCTCAAGCAATCAAAGCGAGAAAACAAATTAGATTTTTAAAACTTTTAAGTATTGTGAAGTATGATAGGAAAATGATTAAATTTTTCTAAGTAGCAAAAGCTAATGACAAAATAATTTCAGCATCTCACATGGATAGTGTTTGGATTTTAAGTTCTCACAAATGTAACTCACAAATGATAAATGTAAGATAACACTCAAGTAGCTCGGTCATAAAATAGATAACTACCATAGGTTTGTACATGACACATACATAACCGTCGCGGCGTGAGCACCAAATAATTTTTCAAAAAAGCAAAACGTGATAATAATGAGGTTTAGAGCAAAATATGCATTGTCAAAGTCGTAGAAAAACTATACTAGAATACTTTATTTTATTTTATATTATTTTATTTTATATTATTTTGTTTTATATATTTTTTTTTATTTTTTTTTAAGAGAACATCATATATACATTTTGACTTGACAATGGATAGGCATCGTATCGAGATAATAGCACAAGGGATAATATAACATATAAGTATGAGTGAAACATATTTTAGCAAGCTAGTGTAGCTTAACTAAAACGATAAAATGGTGAATTATTTTGCCTCTTTTCGAAAATATCTATAAATTAACCTCACTGCGGTTTAGTAAATGATGATCAAGCACAAATTCTGAAGCATACTAGATTATCGACTTTCACACAAAATAGAGAAATATAAGGCTAGGTTTTCAGACATATTTTGTGGATGGTTTTTTTGCACTTAGTTATAGTGTCAATCAATGAGATTTTTTCTATTCTAAAACTTTATTTATTTACAAAACATATATATTTTCATTTTATTTTTCAAAAAGATTTTCATGTGGAGAAATTTATCATTTATTATTAGTATTTTTCCTGTTTGTCTCCTCCTCCACACTTAAGGTGAACATCGTCCTCGAGGTGATAACTGATAAAAATAAAAAATAGGAAAAATGCAAAGGGAAATGAGAACTTCCCGGGGCTTAGTAGAAAATTGTGAGACTTCAAGAGATGAATCCAGCTTAGAGCTCCAAGTTTGCTATTCTCCTGCATGATATCATAAAACAAAAAAAACATGCAAAATATATACAAGGACGGTTTTATTTATTTTACAAGTCCTCCTGCACACTTAAGGTAAAAAGTGGGGGATAAAATATGGATTGCCTTCCGAGAAGCGCTAAGTTTAGAGTCTTCAGCCAGACTCGGCTATTCGGTTTTATTTTAAAAAGAAGGGGATTTTTTTCTTCATCGAATTCATTACAGTTTTCTTCTTCATGGTACAGCTTGAGTTTATGTCCATTGACATTAAAACTGGTATTGTCTATATCAAATAGTTTAACATATCCATATGGATATTGGTGTTTCACTGTATAAGGTCCAGTCCATCTCGAAGTGGGGTTGCTTGAATTTATATTTCGAGATAAAGAGAAGTACTTTCTCTCCTTGTTTAAATTATTTTCTTTGTCGCAGTTTGCGATCATGCCACACTTTGGTTCGTTCTTTATATAAACGTGAACTTTCATAAGCTTGATGTCAAAATTCATCTAACTCATGAAGTTGGAATATACATTTTTCTCCAGCTGCAATAAGATTAGGGTTACAGTTCTTAAGTGCCCAATATGCACGGTGTTCAATTTCTATAGGTAAGTGGCATGTTTTTCCATACAAGAGATTGTACGGTGTGGTTCTAGTTAGTGTTTTGAATGTGGTACGAAAGACCCATAGAGCATCTTCTAATTTTTTAGACCAACAAGCAGGGTTGTTTTGGACGGTCTTTTCAAGGATTCGCTTAAGAGCTCTATTAGTGTTTTCAACTTGGCCTCTCGTTTGAGGGTGGTAAGATGTGGAAAATCAGTGGTTGAATCCATATCTTTTCATGATTTTTTCCATGAGTTTGTTACAGAAATGAGTTCCTCTGTCGCTTATTAGTGCTTTTAGAATTCCAAAATGACAGAATAATTTCTTTAAGAATGCTATAAAAAAATATTGCATCGTTAGTTTGCAAGGCATGAGCTTCGACCCATTTCGATACATAGTCGACAGCGACTAAAATGTATTCACATTTATAAGATTTAGGAAATGGTCCCATGAAGTCGATACCCCACACGTCAAAGATTTTGCAGACTTGGATATTATTTAGAGGCATTTCATCTCTTTTTGTAAGATTTCCAGTCCTTTGACATGCTTCACATAATCGTACTAAGGTATGAGATTCACGAATAATCGTAGGCCAGTAAAAGCCAGCATCAAACACTTTTTTAGCGGTGGTGTTCACTGCGTAATGTCCTCCGGTCGGTCCGTAGTGACATTCATCGAGAATTTTTCGAGATTCGGATTCGGAGATACAACTTCGGATCATTCCATCGGAACAAATTCTAAATAGGTGAGGATCGTCCCAAAAGTATTTTTTGAGTTTATAAAATAATCTTTTCTTTTGTTGATGTGTCATTCCCTTTCATAAAATACCTACAGCCAAATAGTTTGCAAAGTCTGTGAACCATGGTGTATTGTTAGTATTTATTTTCATTATGTGTACATCGGGAAAATCATCGTTTTTATCATCGCTAGAGTCATCATTCACTATGCGAGATAAATGATCGGCAACAACATTCTCAGCTCCTTTTTATTCTTTAATTTCTAAATCAAATTCTTGTAAAAGCAATATCCATCGTATGAGACGAAGTTTGGCATCTTGCTTTTTAAACAAGTATTTTAAGGCTGACTGATCGGTGTAAACTATTGTTTTTACAGTACGAGGTATGATCGAAATTTGTCAAATGCGTAAACTACAACCATGAGTTCTTTTTCCGTGATGGTGGAATTTTGTTGGGCTGCGTTTAGGGTTCTACTAGCAAAGTAGATCGGGTGAAATTGTTTTCCATCTTTTTGTCCAGGGACGGCTCCAAGGGCATGTTCACTTGCATCGCAGATAAGCACAAATGGAATATTCCAATTAGGGCTTGAAATAATTGGTGTGAAAGTAAGCTTTGCTTTGAGAGTTTCAAATGCTAAAAGGCATTCATCATTAAAATCAAATGCTCTTTCTTTTTCTAGAAGTTGAGTTAAAGGACTTGCGATTTTTGCAAAGTTATTGATAAATCGTCGGTAAAAACCGGCATGACCTAAAAAACTTCTAATGCATTTCAAATTAGTAGGTGGTGGGAGTTTTGAGTTTATGATTATTTTCGATTTGTCAACTTCTAAGCTTGCGCCAGACACTTTATGTCTAAGCACAATTCCTTCTTTAACCATAAAGTGACATTTTTCCCAGTTGAGCACAAGATTTGCTTCTTTACATTGTGCTAACATTTTATCAAGATTGTTAAGACATGTGTCGAAAGAATTTCCAAAGACGGAAAAATCGTCCATGCAGACTTCGACTGATTCTTCAATCATATCGTAGAAAATTGCAATCATACACCTCTGAAAAGTAGCAGGTGCATTGCATAGGCCAAAAGGCATGCGCTTATATGTGTAAGTTCCAAATGGACAAGTAAATGTGGTTTTCTCTTGATCCATAGGGTTGATTGGGATTTGAAAGTATCCAAAAAACCATCGAGGAAAAAAAAGTATTCATTCCCTACGAGTCTTTCTAACATTTGATCCATAAAGGGCAAAGGAAAATGATCTGTTGCTGTTGCGTCAATTAATTTTCTATAATCAATACAAACTCTCCATCCGGTGATGGTTCGAGTTGGTACTAACTCATTGTTTTCGTTAGTTACTACATTGATACCTCCCTTTTAGGTACACATTGAATAGGACTAACCCAGGGGTTATTTGAGATTGGGTAGATTATTCCAGAATCGAGGAGTTTAAGGATCTCTTTTTTAAAAACTCCTTCATGTCAGGATTTAATCTTCATTGTTTTTCAACAATCGGTTTCTTATTATCCAAAAGTTGGATTTTGTGTTTGTAGAACGATGGACATATGCCAGGAATGCCAGAGGTTTTCTAAGAAACGCTTGTTTATGCTTCTTGAGAACTTCAATTAGATCAATTTTGTGTTCTTTTGAAAGTTGGGATGAAATAATTATAGGCAGTAATCTTTCTATTTTTCTTCGTGAAGGAACACATATTCCAGATGTTTAGGAAGAGTTTTAAGTTCTAAATCTGGAGGATGCTCTTCCATTGATTTCTTAACTTTGAAATCGGTTTCGAAAGTTATGGTTTCAAATGGTGTTTCATTTTCTTCTTCAGGGGTTTCTATAGGTTCTTCGGTATTAACGGCTATGAAGGCGTCAAATTCACCAGAAAGTTCTTCTTCGAGGATGGTTCCTTCCATAGAATATAAAATTTTGCTTCCTTCATCAAGAAGAGCGTCGAAATCGTCTTCAGCGACTTCGTCAATAACATCAATACTAAAGCAAGTATCATTATTAGAATACGAGTGTTTCATTGCTTCGTCGATAGAAAAGGAAATTATATCCTCTCCAACTCTAAGGTTGAGTTGTTTTTGTTTTACTCGAATCACAGCGTCATATGTATGTAAGAAAGATCTACCAAGGATAAGTGGTACCTTTATATCTTCTTCCATCTCTAAGATTACAAAGTCGACAAGAAAAATGAATTTTCCAACTCCAACGAGCATGTTTTCAGCTATTCCTATTGGGTATTGAAAAGAACAGTCCGCGAGGCGAACGCTCATTTTTGTGGGTTTGAGAACATCTTTTGAGATTTTAGCATACAAGGAGTATGGCATGAGGTTGATACTAGCGCCAAGATCAGCCAAGGCCCTACAAGAGTATCAGTGATGGAAAGTACATGGAATTAGAAAACTTCCAGGGTCTCCAAGTTTTAGTGGAAATTTGTTTTGGATAATGGCAGAACATTCATCATTTAGAAAAGCTAAAGAAACATCTTCAAACTTATGTTTGCTTTTGATAAGTTCTTTGAGAAGTTTGCCATAGTTTGGCATTCCAGCCAGAACATCGACTAAAGGCATGTTAATTCGAACTTCTTGGATTAAGTCGAGGAATTTACCATACTTAGCTTGCATCTTTTGCTTGCGTAAGCGTTGGGGGTATGGTACTTTTGGTTTATATGGTTTGGGTGTTGGGTTTGAGTTTTCAATAGGTTTGGTTTTTGTTGATTGAGCTTCATCCTCATCGTCACTATTGAGTGGATTTTTTATTGGTGTATCTTGGGTAGGTTTGGTAGGTGATTCGTAAGATAAACCACTCCGCGTGAATACGACATTCACGTGCTAATTACGAGCTTGCGGTGGTTAATATTTGTTGTTGTTTTTGGGGTTTGTGTTGGTGTTGCTTGGTAAAGAACCAGAAGCGCGATTCGATTGTAATAAGTGTGAAAACACTCATCCTTTTACCATTTAATAATAATAATAACCAAGCCAAAACGTGTATTTAATGTCGTAAATGTCATTATGCGTGGTTTGTGTTTTTATTGTGTTTTAGGACCAAAATGTGAAAAGGGAAGAAAACATGGGCTTTCACGGGTTTTTATCAAAGAAAAGGACAAAAGACGAAGTCAAAAGATCAAAAGTGCAAAAAGAACGGAAGTCAAAGGCCTATTCTGAAGATTTATCGAAGAAAAAGTCTAAAGACGGAAGTTTAACAAAGTCGAAGAACCAAGTCTACTAAAAGAAGAAAATTAGAAGATGAGTTCAAGTTATCATTCGATTAATCCCGAGACAAATTCGAGAAAGACGAGTTAATTAAAAGTCGAGAAGTCAAGAAGAAAGAGAGAAGACACAAGACCCTCCCCTTCTCCTATATATACCCTCCTAATCCTTCATTAGGAGGGTGTTAGTTAATTAGTTAATTAGTTAATTAGTCTTTAATTTTAGTAGGTAATTAAGTGTGTTTTATTTTTCTTCTCTGTAGTTTTTCTTTCAAGCTTATTAAACCTTCATCTTAATCTTATAATCTTTGATCTTAATCTTTTATATAAATCAAGCTTTTTAATAAATTCTCATTCTACCTTTCTTAATCATAATCTATTGTTTTGCTTAATTAATCATGTAGTTGGTTTAATTTTTGATGATTGTGTGATTTATTTACTTATTGGATTGTGTTTATTGGTTTGGTGTGTTTAAAGTTTTTAGATTATTGTGCTTATTGCTTAATTTTTATGTTTATTAGTTTTTAAAATAAGTTGATTTTGGTAGATTAATATTTTATAAAAAAGTTGATTTTAAATTTTTGCTTATTTAGTGTTCTTAAAAGTTTTTAAATTGTGCCTTATTAGCTTTTTCTAAAAATTAATTTGATAAAATTTTTGGTAAGTGCTTATTTATTTTTGCTTATTTTGGTTAAGTTCGGATTCTTTAAAACCCTAGTATCCCGAACTATTTGCAATTCCCATATTCCGACTTACATGCAGAATTCTTTATTCCGACTTAGAATTTGTTTTCCCTCCAAAACCACAACTCACTTCCAGAATTGAGTGGGAAATTAGTATTCCGAGTTGTGAGCAAGATTTTTCCCGAATTACATTCAAGATCACTTATCCCGAACTACTTGTGAATCACATATTCCGAACTAGATTCAGTACCACATTCCAAATTACATCTAAGCATTCCGAATTAGTTTCAGTGTGTGGATTCCGAATTAGGTGGGGATAATGATTCCGAATTAGGTCAAGGACGAGCATTCCGAATTAGTTCCTGGGTTAATATTCCGAACTAGGTTCAGTGCCCACATTCCGAATTACATAAAGCTTAAGCATTCCGAATTAATGTCAGTATGTGGATTCCGAATTAGGTCAAAGATTCAACATTCCGAACTACATCAGAACCAACTTATTCCGAATAAATCAGAAGTGTGGATTCCGAATTAGGTCTTGCATCCACTATTCCGACTTAGGTTGTGTTTTGGTGTATTCCGACTTGAGTTTTGGTTTTGTTTCCCGAATTATTTTTAAATACTTATTTTTCCCGCTAATTTTCTTAAGTGTTATTTTATTTGTTTTAACTTAGATTTATTTTAAAGTTTTCATTTTTATTAAGTTTTCAAAATTTACTTTTTAAAGTTTTAAATCTCTTGTCATTCATTTTAAGTCTAAATTTTTAGTTTAAATTTTTAAGTTTCCACTTTTACTTAACGACATTTACATTTTCATTTTTACTTTTAGTTTTAAATAGATAATCTATCACCTTTCTTTTTAATTAACCAAGACCGACTAAGTCGCACTTTCAACTGGTAATCAATTCGAATAGACTGGTTCAACGAACAAACTATATATAAGAAAATCTCTTGTATTAAATGGCGCCGCTGCCGGCTCTCTTCGTAAAGATTAACGGTTTTTAGTGAGAGACGCGTTGGATTTTGGGATTCGTTTACTTTTGGACGTTATTTTTCGTGTAAAAAAATTTCAAAAATCCATAAAAATTAAAAAATTTCAAAAATCCAAAAACATTTAATAATCATAAAAAGCAATTCTTTTCCAAAGATTTTGCACCAAAAAAATATTTTCTTTTTCACATTAACCATTAGTTTTCTTCTATTTTGTTATCTTGTTCTTTTGTAGGTGTATGCGTACCCGTTCAAGAAGGAGGAAATCCATTCAAGCTGCTACTATTGACCCTCCTATTGTCGAGCCTCCCGTTGTCAATACAATGGAGAACCGTTCAATGATCAAGCTCTCGCAATCACACGTCGAAGGCAACGATGATGCGATTGTGGTGCCGGCTATTGATGCCAACAACTTCAAGCTCAAATCCGGGTTTATCCAAATGGTTTCCGCAACACCTTTTCTGGGCCGTACTCATGACGATCCTCATGATCATATCAAGAGGTTCGTACACTTATCAAATACTGTAAAATACAATGGGTTCTCACAAGAGGCAATTCGTTTGCTCCTCTTTCCTTTCTCCCTCGAGGGACAAGCCCGGACTTGGCTTGATAAGGAACCACCCCGGAGTATTACAACATGGACGGACCTTGAAACAAAGTTCATAAACTATTTCTTTCCACCCTCACGTACTACCCTTTGCGGAATGACATTATCAACTTTGATCAAAAGTACGGTGAGACATTTAGTGAATCTTGGGATCGTTTTAAGGAACTTTTAAGAAAGTGTCCACAACACGGTTTTACAAAGGTACATCAAATTAATACTTTTTATAATGGATTAACTTTGAATGACCAAGATTCACTAAATAGTGCCTCGGGGGGTAATATTCTTGTGAAAACTATGAATGAGGCTTGGGAAATTATTGAGAACAAAGCCAAAGTCCAAACCAAGAGTGTTAGGGCTACTATGGCTAGTGCTAGTTCTAGTGAGACCGACAAGAAAATTAACGCACTTACCGCACTCATGACAGATTTTGTTTTACACAGTAAGAACAATCCGCAAGTTAATGCTTTGAGTGAGTCATGTGAAATATTTGGGGGATCACATTCATAATTAAATTGTGATAAGGTTCATGACCCCTCTCAACAAGAAGTGTATGCTTTTAACACTAATGAGAGGGTGCATTTTAAACCAAATGTGGATGCTAATAATCTTTCTTATAGATCTACTAATTATTTGGCTCCTACCGGTTTTCAACCTCATGCTAGACCCCCTCCTCAATTGACTAATGCCCAATACCCACCAAGGAACCAAGGCCAACAAAGAAATAATTATCAAGGGAATTCTTCCAACACTCAAAGGAATTTTAATGGTCAAAATCAAAGGAATTTTAATGGGCCAAACCAAGGGTTTCAAAATAACAAGTTTAATCAAGGTTTTCATAATAACAATGGTTTTTAACCACAATTTAAAAACCAAGATTTTAATAACCAAGGGTATAATCAAATGAACATGTATAATCCTCAAATGGACTAGGTTCTACAAAAGTTGACTGAACATGAGCGAACCATGAAAGAGATGCAGGAATCGACCGATAAGAAGTTTATGCAAATGATTCAAACCCTTCGTCCCCAAGGTGACCTCCCTTCTAACACCGTGACCAATCCTAGGGCCAACGTTAAGCCATCACTACTAGGAGCGTTAAGACCATCGTAGAACCTTCTTACTCCCCACCTAACCAAGGACCCGACATTCCTTCTACTTCTACCTCCCATTCTTCACCTTCTACTTGTGACATACCACCCGTTATGCCTTCGTCTACACCTTATGTTCCACCGATACCTCAAGTTTATACCACACCTTCGGTTCCAAAACCGGTTCCTGCACCTTCCACTTCTACCCCTCCTCCACCCAAGGTTGTGAGTGAGACTTCCATTCCACAACCTTCATCTCAATCCAATATACCTTATCCCTCAAGGTTAGGGAAAGAGAAATTGAAGAATAAGGATGATATTCAAGTTTCGAACTTTCTAAAAATGTTCAAACAATTGAATTTCAATATCACCTTTGTCAAGGCTCTCGCTCACATGCCTAAATATGCTAAGATGTTTAAGGATCTTTTAAGTGATAAGGAAAAATTGCTCGATATCGCCAATACCCAATTGAACGAAAATTGTTCGGCCGTTCTTTTGAGAAAACTTCTGGTTAAGTTAGAAGATCCCGGTCGATTCTTTATTCCTTGTAATTTTCCGGGTGTAGAGAATTGTATGGCTTTGGCGGATCTCGGTGCGAGTATCAATCTTATGCCATTGTCCGTTTGGAAGCAATTATCTTTACCCGAGCTAGTCCCCACTCGTATGACATTGGAATTAGCTAACCGATCGGTTGCTTATCCGGTGGGGATAGCCGAGGATGTGTTTGTTGGAGTTGACAAATTCACTTTCCCTGCTGATTTCGTTGTTGTCGACTATGAGATGGATCCCCGTGTTCCCTTAATTGTGGGACGACCCTTCTTGAGAACCGGGCGTACATTGATTGATGTCACCGCGGGTGAACTTATCATGATGGTCGGGGATGATAAAATCGTCTTTAACATGGGTACACTTTCCAAACTTCCTGATGAGCCCGAATCCGTTAATTACATTGATGTGCTCGACGAAGCATGTGAAGAACATTTTCACGAGGCTTGTAAGAGCGGGAGTTCTCCTTTACCTCATGTTGAGAACGTAGCTTCTATTGCTCCATCATTGACTCTATTTGGAGAAAGTGACTTTCTTTTGAAAGAATTTGAAGCAAGTTTAGGGGATGTGGACTTACAATATGACGATTCTACCTCCAATTGGGAAGAAGACATTCGAACCATTGAGAAACTTCTCAATGCGGACCATATTTCTCCTCCTTCCCCTATAGAAGTTAAGCACGATAATCCGAATTTTATTAAACCTTCCATCGACAATCCTCCGGATTTAGAGCTTAAGGAATTACCGTCTCATCTTGAATACGTTTTCCTAGAAGACAATAAGAAGTTACCCGTCATCATTGCAAAGGACTTAACAGAGGATGAAACATCTCGACTTATCGATGTGCTCAAAAATCATAAGAAGGCAATTGCTTGGAAAATTTCCGACATCCGCGGAATTGATCCTCACTTTTGTACTCATAAAATTCTCATGGAAGATGACTTTAAACCCGCAATCCAAAGCCAAAGAAGGGTTAATCCAAAAATTCATGACGTCATCAAGAAAGAAGTTATCAAACTTCTAGATGCCGGAATGATTTACCCTATTTCGGATTCGCCATGGGTTAGTCCCGTCTATTGTGTGCCTAAGAAAGGTGGAATAACCGTTGTTCCCAATGAAAACAACGAGTTGAATCCTACTCGACTTGTCACGGGTTGGAGAGTTTGCATAGACTATCGCAAGCTCAATGATGCCACTCGTAAGGATCATTTCCCTCTTACTTTCATGGATCAAATGCTCGAACGTTTAGCGGGTAATGACTACTATTGCTTCTTAGACGGTTTCTCCGGGTATTTTCAGATCCCCATCGATCCTAAAGACCAAGAGAAAACCACATTCACTTGTCCTTATGGAACATTTGCTTACACTCGAATGCCTTTCGCCTTATGCAATGCTCCTAGGACTTTCCAAAGGTGTATGATGGCTATATTACATGACATGGTTGAAGAAACTATGGAAGTCTTTATGGATGATTTCTCGGTCTATGGTGAGTCTTTCTCTACTTGCCTTGCCAATTTAGAACGTATGCTTAAACGGTGTGAAGACACTCGTCTCGTTCTTAATTGGGAAAAATGCCATTTCATGGTAAAAGAAGGTATAGTTCTTGGTCATAAAATCTCCAAAGCCGGTCTTGAAGTCGACCGTGCTAAAGTCGATGTCATTGCTAAATTACCTCCACCTTCAACCGTGAAGGGTGTGAGAAGTTTTCTTGGTCATGCGGGCTTCTATCGTCGATTCATTCAAGATTTTTCTAAAATCACTCACCCGATGACCCACCTCTTGGAAAAAGATACTCCTTTTATCTTTTCTAAAGAGTGTATCGAATCTTTCAATCTTCTTAAGGATAAATTAACTAAGGCACCGGTCTTAGTTACCCCTAATTGGGCGTTACCTTTGAATTGATGTGTGATGCTAGCGACTTTTCTATTGGAGCGGTTTTGGGACAAAGAGTGAACAAACACTTCCAACCAATCCATTATGCTAGCAAGACAATGACGGGGGCTCAAATGCATTATACCACTACTGAAAAAGAGCTTTTAGCTGTAGTGTATGCTTTTGAGAAATTTCGCCCCTATCTTGTCCTTTCCACCACCATTGTCTATACCGACCATTCCGCGTTGAAGTACTTGTTAACTAAACAAGATTCCAAGCCAAGACTTCTTCGTTGGGTTTTGCTCCTACAAGAATTTAAAAAAGAAATTCGTGATAAAAGGGAGCGGAAAACCTAGCCGCGGATCATCTTAGTAGACTCGAGGATCCTTATCAAGGGGAGCTCCCAAATCAAGAGATTAATGAGTATTTTCCCCTTGAAGCCTTGATGTTTATTAACTCCAATCTTGATGAAACCCCATGGTTTACGGACATTGCAAACTATTTGGCGGGTGGAATTCTCATGGAAGGGTTAACGTCCCAACAAAAGAAAAAGTTCTTTAAAGACATTAAGCACTATTTTTGGGACGACCCTTACCTCTTCAAGCAATGTGCGGATCTTGTCATTTGTAGGTGCGTTGATGGGACGACAACTTTACTAATCCTAGAAGCGTGCCACAAAGGACCCACCGGTGGTCACTTTGGTCCTAATTATACCGCGAAGAAAGTTTTCGACTCGGGATTTTATTGGCCCACCATTTATCATGACGCTCATGAAATGGTTAAGCATTGTGATACTTGCCAAAGACAAGGTAAGATCACACATAAAGATGAGATGCCTCAAAATTTCATCCAAGATTGTGAAATCTTTGACGTATGGGGCATCGACTTTATGGGGACATTTCCATCATCTAAAGGGAACAAGTACATCCTCGTAGCCGTTGAATACGTCTCTAAATGGGTTGAAGCAAAAGCTTTACCTACGAACGGTGTGAGGGTGGTTGTGAACTTTCTGAAACAACTATTTGCTCGATTCGATGTTCCTCGTGCTATCATCAGTGACCGCAGGACTCATTTTTGAAATGATCAATTTGCTAGAGTCATGGCTAAGTACGGTGTCAATCATCGTCTTTCCACCGCTTATCATCCACAAACCAATGGTCAAGCCAAGATTTCAAACCGTGGACTTAAGAGAATCTTAGTGCGAACTGTGGGAGAGCATCGTCATGGGCCGATAAGTTAGACGATGCTTTGTGGGCTTTCCGTACCGCATATAAGACACCTATTGGTTGTACTCCATATCGTCTTGTGTACAGAAAGGCATGCCACCTCCCCATTGAGTTGGAGCACAAGGCTTATTGGGCCTTGAAATGAGCTAATTTTGATATCAACAAAACTAGTGATCTTAGGAAGATCCAACTCAATGAACTTAATGAACTAAGGAATGAAGCTTATGAGAATTCATTGATCTACAAGGAGAAAACCAAGCTCATTCATGATTCTAAGATTAAGAACCGAGAGTTTCACATAGGTGATCAAGTTTTACTCTTTAACTCTCGGTTGAAAATCTTTTCGGGCAAGCTTAAGAGCCGTTGGTCTGGTCTATTTACCATTGCCAAAGTCTTCCCTTATGGCACCATTGAGTTATCACAACCAAATGGGCCAAACTTTAAGGTGAATGGCCAACGTGTTAAGTTGTACTTTGGTGAGGACATCTCTCATGAGATGATTCCATCCCTCACCACGTTTCCCTTGACTTAGTTCTGGGTCGAGTCAGGCTCGTGACTCGGTTAACAAAAACAAGCGCTTCTCGGGAGGAAACCCGATGATCTATCCTTTACCCGTTTTAATAATAAGTGTAGGGGGAGCCACCTAGGTGTTTGTTGTCTTGTTTCTTATGATGTGCAGGGATTAAAGCTTCAAAGAGCACTTTTGATGACATTTGACGACCCGTGATCCCGTGTTCCCGTCTTCCCGGTTCTATCCTAAACTGTCGTGATTCAATATTTCATATCTTATATGTTCACATTGAAATCACTTTAGTTGTCCTTTCCTTAGCAAGATTTAAACAATGTGCACAATGTCCTAAGTGTAGGGGAGTTTACTCCCACATGCTTAAACATTGAGGACAATGTTTATATCAAGTGTAGGGGGACTTCTATCGAAGTTAAGTGGGCTTTTCCATTAATTTTTCCTCCTTTTAACCGGAAAATTTGATTTTTCTACATTTTTCAAAATTTTTAATCTATTTTGGCCTAGTAGTTTTTCCTTTGTTATCGTTATTTATTTTCTTTGCTAGAATAAATTTTGAATAAAGTGGTTTTAATTTTTCAATGTCATAAATCTTTTGACTCAACCCGAGTTTACTTATCCAAGTTTACTGTAGCTAGTATCCTTAACGTGTTTGAATCAAGTTTTGCTAGGCTTTTATATAGGTAACTTTAAAACGCGAAAGTCTTAACTCTTACGGGTTAAGAACAAGAACTTTTCGCAAGCTCCTATAATTGATCCTAGAAAGTCGTTTATCAAGGGAACTTTAAAATGCGAATTCTAAACTTGAAAAAGTCTAAGAAGTTGCAAGATCCTATAGATGACTTGAAAACCCAAAACTTTGATTTAATTGGCTAAGCATCCACGAGTCTCATTCCTTGAGATTTTAAATTGTGGAGAACGAGAGATGATAAAGTCAATTATAAGTTTGGTATTCTTTCATGTATTTATGTGAGTTGATTATAAGCTTTTTCTCCCATCGCTTGTTAATAAATATATTTGCAATAAATAAGGTTGTACGATTTGAAAAGTTACTTAGCTTCTAGCACAAGATCGTTTAAAAGTTGTTGGGTATTAATTAGAGTTCATAGCCAAGGCATAACTTATTGAAGCGAGATGCGAAGATTGGCGAGTCCGAAAGCGCCCTAACAAGGCATGAGGGCTACATTTTGTTTCTAAAGATCCCAAGTGATGTGAAGAATCATTTATCAATAATCAATACGAAGGATCGAGACACATGACGAAAAGCAAATACTCCCCTAAAGATCATGGAGAAGTCTATCCAAAAAGACCCTAACAAGGTATGAGGATAAATAGATCCAAGTCATAAAAGGAGGCGGATCGTTGTATATCAAAATCCAAAATAAAGATTGGAGAAAAATGAAGAAATCGTGGTCCAAGTATGAAGAATCTCTCAAAAACTTTAAGTGAAGAATTTCCTGTTATGAAGAGAAGACCATAATTTCAAGAACGTCTCTCAAGATTTGAAGTATGAAGTCACTGCCAAATATCGGTCCGAGAAAGGTCTCAAATCGTGATGCGAGTTATGCCAAGATATGAACTTTATGAGGTCTCGAGAAGCAGTTTTAAAAGATTTTGTCCTTTAGTTAACTATTGATTAAATCGTCCCACTTTATTTTCAGCCTAAATGAACTATTGAAATAAGTCAAACAATGCATCCTCGTTATCATTCAAGACAATCATAAAATATAAGAGATACACCTAGGAATAAGAGAGTCTAAGTGAATAATTGGGCCACATGAGTTTGTGTTAGTTTGCTAACTTATAATAACAATGATCTCGTTTATAAGCTTGGTTTGGGGAATGTGAAACTTGAGGGTGATAAACATTCATGACAACCAAAACCCCAATGTAAGTCTTAGATCTCTTTACTTATTCTTCTTTTAAAAATTTTTCAATTTTCTATCTTTTTAAGTTTCCTTAATGTTTAGTATTTAATAAAGGCCAAGGTGGGTTCATTATGATGAGAAATGTAAACTGTGCTTTGAAATTAATGCATTGCATGAGGGCATTGCAATGGTCAAGTGTAGGGGATTTAATAAGTGTGATAACACTTATCCTTTTACCATTTAATAATAATAATAACCAAGCCAAAACGTGTATTTAATGTCGTAAATGTCGGAATTATGCGTGGTTTGTGTTTTTATTGTGTTTTAGGACCAAAATGTGAAAAGGGAAGAAAACATGGGCTTTCACGGGCTTTTATCAAAGAAAAAGAAAAAAAGACGAAGTCAAAAGATCAAAAGTGCAAGAAGAACGGAAGTCAAAGGCCTATTCTGAAGATTTATCAAAGAAAAAGTCTAAAGACGGAACTTTAACAAAGTCGAAGAACCAAGTCTACTAAAAGAAGAAAATTAGAAGACGAGTTCAAGTTATCATTCGACTAATCCCGAGACAAAGTCGAGAAAGACGAGTTAATTAAAAGTCGAGAAGTCAAGAAGAAAGAGAGAAGACACAAGACCCTCCCCTTCTCCTATATATAACCTCCTGATCCTTCATTAGGAGGGTGTTAGTTAATTAGTTAATTAGTCTTTAATTTAAGTAGGTAATTAAGTGTGTTTTATTTTTCTTCTCTCTGGTTTTTCTTTAAAGCTTATTAAACCTTCATCTTAATCTTGTAATCTTTGATCTTAATCTTTTATATAAATCAAGCTTTTTAATAAATTCTCATTCTACCTTTCTTAATCATAATCTATTGTTTTTCTTAATTAATCATGTAGTTGGTTTACTTTTTGATGATTGTGTCACTGATTTACTTATTGGATTGTGTTTATTGGTTTGGTGTGTTTAAAATTTTTAGATTATTGTGCTTATTGCTTAATTTTTATGTTTATTAGTTTTTAAAATAAGTTGATTTTGGTAGATTAATATTTTATAAAAAAGTTGATTTAATTTTTTTTCTTATTTAGTGTTCTTAAAAGTTTTAAATTGTGTCTTATTAGCTTTTTTTAAAAATTGATTTGGTAAAAGTTTTGGTAAGTGCTTATTTAGTTTTGCTTATTTTGGTTAAGTTCGGATTCTTTAAAACCCTAGTATCCCGAACTATTTTCAATTCCCATATTCCGTCTTACATGCAGATTTATTTATTCCGACTTAGAATTTATTTTCCCTCCAAAACCACAACTCACTTCCAGAATTGAGTGGGAAATTAGTATTCCGAGTTGTGAGCAAGATTGTTTTCCCGAATTACATACAAGATCACTTATCCCAAACTACTTGTGAATCACATATTCCGAACTAGATTCAGTACCACATTCCAAGTTACATCAAACCTAAGCATTCCGAATAAGTTTCAGTGTGTGGATTCCGAATTAGGTGGGGATAATGATTCCGAATTAAGTCAACGACGAGCATTCCGAATTAGTTCCTGGGTTAATATTCCGAAAGTGCCCACATTCCGAATTACATAAAGCTTAAGCATTCCAAATTAATTTCAGTATGTGGATTCTGAATTAGGTCAAAGATTCAACATTCCGAACTACATCAAAACCAACTTATTCCGAATTAAATCAGAAGTGTGGATTACGAATTAGGTCTTGCATCCACTATTCCGACTTAGGTTGTGTTTTGGTGTATTCCGACTTGAGTTTTGGTTTTGTTTCCCAAATTATTTTTAAATACTTATTTTTCCCGCTAATTTTCTTAAGTGTTATTTTATTTGTTTTAACTTAGATTTATTTTAAAGTTTTCATTTTTATTAAGTTTTCAAAATTTACTTTTTAGAGTTTTAAATCTCTCGTCATTCATTTTAAGTCTAAATTTTTAGTTTAAATTTTTGAGCTTCCACTTTTACTTAACGACATTTACATTTTCATTTTTACTTTTAGTTTAAAATATTTAATCTACCACCTTTGTTTTTAATTAACCAAGAACAACCGAGTCGCACTTTCAACTGGTAATCAATTCGAATAGACTGGTTCAACGAACAAATTTTATATAAGAAAATCTCTTGTATTAGATTGCTTATCGACAAAACGATCAAATTTAGCTTCAAGGTTTTGAATGGAAGCTTGGTGGTTTTTGTTGGAAGTCTCGAACTTTGTTTTGAGGTTAGTGAATGTATCTCGTACGAAAAGGTTGGTTTTTCTTTGAGATTTAATAAAATTGTCGAGCTTGTTTCCGAGGTTGGGTTTGTCTTCAGTTTGGTTGGGTTTCTTCTCATCTCAAGCATAACTTGGTTTATCGTTAGATCTCCAATTATCGCATCACGATTACGATAATCGTCATAAAATCGAGTTCGACGAAAGGTGTTCATGAAATTGGCTTCTTCTTCCTTTGTCATAGACGTGTCATCGTCATCACATTCACTAGAAGGATGGTTTCCTCCACAGTGTTTGCAAGTTTCACGACTTTTGTTTTTCATCTCTTTATATTGAGTATCGATTTTGAGAGACATGGCGTCCATACGAGCCATAATTTTTCGATGTCGGTTGGGTTGTTGCTTTCTTAGGCAAAAGCTATGGTTTTTCTAGGGTTTTTGTTCTTGTGATTTTTGGACCAATCAAGCTTGAGTAAGACTTTGTCATCCAATAATTGGTAGGCTTGGTTAGGAGTTTTGTAAAGGAAAATATCGCCCGCTGCGGCGTTCAATGCATCTTGGGTAGCATTGTCAAGACCATGATAGAAAATCTTGATTATTCCTTCTTTTTTTAGTCCATGACCATGGCAGTTTCTGAGTAATTCTTTCATTCTTAACCATGCGTCAGTGAGAGTTTCGTGATCTTGTTGAGAAAAGCTTCGGATTTCTCCGAGGAGTTTTTCAAATAGGGCAGGGGGAAAGAATCGGCTAATGAAAGCGGTTCTAAGACCTTCCCATGTTCGAATGGTTCCTTCATTAAGTTCGTCGAGCCATGACTTGGCTTCTCCAGTAAGGGATGATGGAAACATCATGAGTTGAACGGCTTTGGCTTGTCCTTCTCCATAGTTAAACATTTTGCAAATTTCGCTAAATTCATGGATGTGTTTGTGAGGATCAGTTTTGATTCGACCATCAAATTGGTGGTTTTTGACAAGTGTCAAGTGGTTTCCTTTGATTGCAAAAATGTTTGCAATTTCAGGTAAAACGACTGTGGAGCCAGGAGTTGATGCTACAACTCTATCGGCTGACCACATTGGTTCATCATCGGTGTCCGACATTGGATCGTTACGGTTGATGAGTTTGGTGAGAAATAGGAATTGAGAAAGGTTGTCGAAAGGCTGGTTGAGGTTGTTCGTGTCTCCTATCTAAAGGTACACGAAGATGAAGTCTACGTAACCTTCAGTTAAGGGTACGTTCAGGTTCTGATAACGGTGATACTGGTGGAGTTTCGAATGTACGGGTGTGCATCCAACAATGCTTTTGGTGTTACAGTAGGAAATGTGTGTCGCACTTTTAAGTTGTGCGTCGCACTTTTGAGTTGTGCGGCGTACTTTGGTTCGCTACAGGAACTGCGGCGCACTTTTGAGTTGTGCGGCGTACTTTCTGTTCTGCAGGATAAAATTTGGTTTGTTTTGGATGGAAAATGGTTCAATTCTTCAAAGATTATGATAGTTTTGGTTACAAAACATGATTGTAAGTCCCCGGCAGCGGCGCCAAAAACTTGATGTTCGTTTGCAAGTCTTAAATTTATATTACAAGGTTTAGACAAAACAAGGGACTAGAATACAAACACGGGCAAGTATACCCTTTCGTTCGTAATATAGCTTGTAGTGGTAAGTCAAGATCGTTCGTTGAAACTTAATTTCGTTTTGGTAATCAAAATAATAATTGAAGAAAGAAATGATTGAAATAACAATAGTAACAAGTATGACTAATATGGGATAGTTCGTATAAGTTCTTGATGATGATAATAATGATCGAGATATGTTTATGTAGGTAAAGAGTGATAATCCTTTTTCGTCAAAATGGGGTTTGTACAATTTACTTTAGTGTGATTCAAGATTATGTTTATTTAAGCGACTAAGCTTAAAACAAGTTGCCAACGAGTTCAATATTTTATCAAAGTTTCTAAGCAAATCTCTCCAACCAAATATTCAAAACCATAGACAAGTTCTTAAAAACTTATTAAAACAATTTGCGTTTCTCAACGCCAAACTATCGTAATAAATCAACTCTAGATTAAATGTGGTTTATAGAACTAGGTGGTAAAATGGTTCTACAACATTAGCTTGAAATCAATTATAAAGGATCATATCATAGCATCATCACTAATTATAGTCACATACCCATATAGTCACAAATAGCTTAGCCTAACATAGTAATCAAAGTAACAAATGGAAAAGAGTAAGAGAACATCATACTTAGATTGATTGAATGAACGAGTACACAAGTGTCAGATTGTATCACTTCTCCAAGAATCAAAGAGTGGAATACTCTCTTTACAAGTATTTCCCAAAAGTGGATAATACTGAAAATTTACTAAGAAATCTAAAATACTCGAGCTATGGAGTACTGAAGAGAAGAGGTGTGTGTAAAATGAGTAGAAGTGGCCTCTATTTATAGTGATAGGTGAGGGAAAATGTGCGCCGCACTTATCCAAAAGTACGTCGCACTTTAGAGGTGTGGAATGTGCGTCGCACTTCTGACATTGTGCGTTCCAGAATCTTCTCTCAATAGTTTTGTTTATTTGCACATTAAGGACCCTTCTTTGTATATCTTCACTTTGATTCTTCAAACTTTATACCTGCATGAAAAACGCAATATATTAAGTATCGAAATCTCTTATTTGTAATATAAAGTGGCATTATAATAACAGGTCGAATATGTATATTTAGTTCGTTATCAAGACATAAAATCATAACCTTGGTTTGTAGTTTAAGTAGAGGAGATCACCCAATATTGTCATTCAACCACTTTGCTATTCCGCAAGCAAAGTGTATCATAGATTCTTTATTAGGTTTTAATAAAATCTCTATACCTTGGAAAGTAATTTGGTATTGTTGTTTTAATTGTTTACTTTGTTATTTCTTAGTTAAAACAAATCACTTGAATCTAATATGCAAGATATTACTTAAGGTTGATAAGTAGTATTATGTTAAAAGGGACCAACAAGTGGTGTAAAAGTAGTTGGATTTATAAAATTGCTCATTTAAGTTTTTAAAATCAAGATCCAATATGGTTCAAGTAATACCACAAACCCTAGAATATAGGGGTGGCACATTAAATGTTGCTCCTATCTTAGAAGTGGTAAATTTTACAAACTAAAAGAAAAGGTTCATTTTCCACATGGTTGGAATTGAACCTCAATTCCTTCGAATCATTGAAAATGGTCTAATTGTTCCCATGGTTGGGGACAATATAAAACCTGAAGCACATTAGACTGTTGATGAGAGAAAAGCTGCTAATCTTGATCATCGACTCAAAAGTCTCATCATGACTTTGCTTCCAAATGACCGAATGAATTCTGTTGTGAACTGTAAGACGGCTAAATATACCTGGGATGACTTGATACTTTATCATGAAGGGCCCTCTAATGTGAAAGAAACGAGAATAATGGATTTAATGCTATCTTACAACACCTTCAAACATAAAGAAGGGGAGACTCTCACTTAAATTTTAATGAATAAATTAGTAAATGATGGTGTTGAACTTTCAAAGTTAGAAATCAATACATGTTTTGTAAATGCATTGCCAACAAAGTGGCTCAGTTTCTGCCAAAGTTTGAGAAATACCAATCACGTTAAATGTTGTGACTTGGCCTCGCTCTTTGGAAAACTCAAATATGAAGAGTACCTTGTTGATAGGATCTATGAAGGCTCCAGCAAGAGTAAAATCATTGACTATTGCTACACCCTTGTCTACAACCTTCTTCAATGAAGCTGTCATTCAGGACTATCAAGATAGTCCTGATGATGATGAAGACACCAGAACTAGTGTGGAGTATTTGAAAGACCTCGAAGAGGAATTTCATGAGAGAGCTCTTTTAGCTAAATCCAGAAGGTTCTTTAAGAATGAAGGGAAGTTTTCCAGCAACACAAAAGCCACAACTAACACTGTGTGTTTCTAGTGTAGTAAGCCTGGTCACTTTTCCAAAGATCGTTACTCTAAAACATCGATTCCTTTTTACTCTTCACAAGTGCAGTCCCGACCATCTGTTCAATCACCTTATCAGCAAAAGCAAATCGCTTCATCTTCCTTTCAGCAAAACAAAGTTGAACTGAGGTCTACTAAAGACTTTGAGGCTAAATATAAAGAGATCAAAGCCAGGTTCTCTTTCTTAAGCACTGAAGGGTCATCTTCCAAGTCCACTAAAAGTAGAAAGAACAAGGGTTTAATTGTTGAAGCCTATGAATGGGATAAGGAAGAAGTTTCTCCAGATGATGATGAGATGGTTAATTTCAAAGTGCTGATGGCTTTTGCTGATGATGAAGACACAAATTCTAATGTTGTGGCCAAGGAGAGTGCTCGTAATGCTGAATAGGTCAATATCACAATCATAAAGGTACAAACTCTTCTTGATCTAGAAGAAAAAATGATATTAAATTTGTCTTTAATTACCTATGTACTGATCTACATTTTGTTGAAGAACAAAGAAATAATCTTCCATGAAAATAAGTTGATAGAGTTGAAAGAAGCTAAACTAGATCTACTTACTTTCCAACAGTTAAACACTAAAATCATTGAAGAAAACAAATCTTTATGAGTTGAACTAAAAAAAGCTAAAGATATTGTTACAACTCGGCTAAGGAACTCTGATAAGGTTAATCATTGTACTAATGAACAAATTCATGCTTAAAAGAGAAAAATGCTTGGTGCTGAAGGATCCTCTAGCACTAAAGCTCATGATATTGTCTTTGTCAAAACCTCAAATAAGATAAGTAGTTCTATCTGTGACATTGAAAGATCTGGTGATGTGAATCTACCAAATCATGACACTGGACGTATCCTCCTTCCTGAGTTTCAGGCAAGTGTTGATTCGTCAGCACCTGTTGAGTTTTCAGTTACTGAAGATGACTCAAATGATGATATAGAGTCTTGAGTATGCACCCCACTTCCTCCATTGAAGAAACTAGCTGGTGTTGAACCCTCTATTGGACCCAAAACTATCTCGTCTATCATCAAGTCACAGACAACTCACAAAAGTAGTTCTCTCAAGCAACTCAGAATTAACACATCAAAGAACTCCTCAGCTCCTGTTGAAAGATCACAAAAGGGAACTACTTCTTCAGCTTCACAAAATAAACTAAAGAATGTTGAATCTAAGGGAGACATTCAAATGTCTCTAGTCATGAAGGAGATCAAAGATCTTAAGATGTAACTTAGATAAAAACAAACACCTTTTCGATTTAAGGATGAACTAGCTAATTCTCCTCACTACACATGCAAAACATAATTCAAAAAGTGTTGTGATTTATGTGGTCTAAACAACCATCTCACTGAGACTTGTCTGAAAGTCATATTCTATATGAAATGTGAGAGAACTGATCATCACACTTGTGAACATACTGAATACATGATTGCAAAAACAAGCGTTGATAAACTCAAAGGTGGAACATCTCACTCCAAGAGAAACATGCCTTACCCACCATGTGTTCTTTGTGGTATGCACAATCATCTAATAGATGATTGCCATCATTACCCCATTTGTAACATTTATGGAATTTATAACCATGGCACTCATGGACATAATCGAATCATTTCTCTTAGAAGAGGAATCAAACCAAGGAATCTAAACTCTATTTCTAAATGTTGTGAAACATGTGGAAGCAATGTCCACAGTACATCTGATCATAATGCCATAGAGTGGTTCAGAAGATCTTAAGCCTTTTAGGCTAAAAAGGAAAATGCTGGACGAACCTCAAATTCTAAACCTTCATCATCAAGGACCTCCATTAGATCTAGAACACCTATTAGATCTAGACTCCCACCCAACAAAGGTGGGTTTCTAAACAAAACTGACCATTTCCTTAACTTGTGCAGAGTGACCTCAATAAGCTTATTGGTACATGGACAGTGGCTGCTCAAGGCATATGACTGGTACTAAAAGTTATCTACACAATTATAAGGAGGGACTGGGTCCCAAAGTAGTATTTGGTGATAACTCATCAACATATACTAAAGGATTCTGTTCAGTGAAATGCAATGGTATAGTTTTCACAAAAGTAGCATATGTAAATGGATTAAAACACAACCTCATCAACATCAGTCAACTATGTGATGCCAAATACCTAGTTCTGTTTGATGATAAAAAGGTATAATTTTCAACTTCAATAATGAAATTGTGATGATAGTTCCTAGAGTCAGAGATGTGTATGTCTTAAACATGAAATCTACTCAAGAGACATGCTTCTTTGCTAGAGCTTCAAATATCACAAACTGGCTTTGGCATAAGAGGCTTTCTCATCTCAACTTCAAAACAGCCACTCAGCTGGTAAAACAAAATCTTGTTATTAGTCTTCCTTCACTTATCTACTCAAAAGACAAACCATGCTCAGCATGTGAAAAAGGACATAAGGCCAGTTTCAAACGAAACAAACTTTTTTTATCAAAGAAAGTCTTCACCTTCTTCACATGGACTTATTTGGCCGAGTTTCACCGAGGGCCATTAACCATGAAAAATATACACTTGTCATTGTTGATGAGTTCTCCAGATATACCTGGGTATATTTTTTGAAGAAGAAAAGTCATGCACCAGAAACCATCATGTCCTTCATCAGAAGAGTTGAAAATCAAAATGATACTCATGTCAAACGACTCAGGACTGACAATGGTACTGAATTCAGAAATCACTCTCTAATCAAGTTCTGTGATGATAAAGGAATTTCACAAAATTTATCATCTCTTTACACACCTGAACAAAATGGTGTGGCTGAAAGGAGGAACAGAACTCTAATGGAAGCAGAAAGGACAATGCTTGCTAGATCAGTCCTCTCTAAGCATTTTTGGACTAATGATGTAGCCACTGCTTGCTACACTCAAAATAGGTCCATTATTGTGAAGAGACACATGAAGACTCCCTATGAAGTCTTCAGGGGGAGAATTCCAAACATCACATTATTACATGTGTTTGGGTGTCCAGTATTCATTCAAAATCACAAGGGTCGCCTTGGAAAGTTTCATGAAAAATCTGATGATGGTTACTTCCTTAGATACTCGTTAGTAACAAAGGCTTATAGAGTATTCAACACTAGAAGACAATGTATTGAAAAAACCTTTCACATCACCTTCAATGAAAGTTCTGAAGCTATCAAATTTGCAAATCCGTCAGTGGATGAACTTCATATTCATGAATCTCATAACTATGCGCCTGACGAATTCCAACATTATGAGCCCTCTCAAAAGTTTAAAACTAACTGTTCATTTGTTCCCCACGTTGATCCATTTAAAGACATGACAAGTCCCTCAACTAAAGGGAATCCTTTAGTAATCCATACTGATGGAAATCAATCAATGGATAAAAATGATCGCCAAGCTCAAACAAATGATCAAAATGATCAGTCAAACGAATTCACCAACAATGAACATGTTGAGCCTTGTGTCCAAAACTCTCTAGTTGTTTCAAGAGAAATTGTTCAAGTGAACTCTTATTCTGAACAAGAAGATAGTTCACAAATGATTGAACCTTTGTGTATTGAATATCCTTCATTAAACACTAGAGACAGTCCAATTCAAGAACTTCCTAATTCTAGCTCAAATACCATCCCCATTTCTCACTCTCTAGCTCCACAAAGTTCCTGGACTAGAAATAGCCACGTTCAACTAGTAAACATAGTGGCAAATCTTGGTGCTGGTAGACTCACAGGAGATATGGCCAAGAAACTAAGTGCTGCTTCACCTAGAGAATATCTCTTTGCAGACTTTCTTTTAGAAGTAGAACCTAAAAAGATTTCTGAAGCCCTTACTCACCCTGGATGGGTAGATGCCATGCAAGAGGAACTAAATCAATTTGAAAGAAACAAAGTTTAGAAATTGGTTCCTCTTCCTCATGGAAAATCGAAAACTGATACCTAATAGGTGTATAAACTCAAAAGGGATGAGGCCAATTTTGTATTAAAAAATAAGGCCATGCTAGTGGCTCAAGGATACAATCAAGAGCATGGTGTTGATTTTGATCAAACATTTTCTCTAGTTGCTCGTATGGAAGCCATATGATTTTTCCTTGCTTACGCCACCTACATGAACTTCACAATATACCAAATGGATATCAAATGTGAATTCCTTAGTGATGATCTGAAAGAAGAAGTTAATGTTACCCAACCACCAGGCTTTAAGAATAATGAATACCCCAATAATATCTACAAGCTTTATAAAGCTTTGTATTGACTGAAGCAAGCCCTAAGGGCATGGTATGAAACTCTTTCAACCTTCCTCATTTAACATAAATTTGTTAGAGGTAAAATAGATAGCACCGTGTTTATCTATAAAACTAAATCTGAAACAATCCTGGTGCAAATTTATGTGGATGACATCATCTTTGGTTGAACAAGCTTGAAACTTTGCAAACAAATTTCTAAACTTATGACCAGTAAATTTGAGATGATCATGATGGGTGAACTCACCTACTTCCTTCATCTTCAGATAAAACAATCTGACTAAGGCATCTCCATCAATCCAGAAAAATATTTCAAGGATCTCCTGCAGAAGTATGACATAAAATGTGCTTCAGTAAAGACTCCAATGGTACCCCCTAATAACTTAGGACCTGATCTCAATGGAAAATCATTCAATGAGATTCAGTACATAGGTATGATTGGTTCCTTAATGTACTTAACAGTCAGTAGGCTTGACATTTAATTCTCAACATGCCTTTGTACAAGATACTAAGAAATTTTAAAGGAATCACACCTCATTGCTGTTAAGAGAATCTTTAGATATCTAAAAGGTACCCCTCAATCTTGGTCTATGGTACCTTAAATCTTCAAGGTTTGATCTCAAAATGTACTATGACTCTGACTATGCTGGATGCAATTTGGACAGAAAAAGCACATCTGGTGCTTGCCAATTGCTGGGTGGAAAACTTGTATGTTCGAGTGCTAAAAAGCAACAATCAGTTTCCATGTATTCAACAGAATCTGAATATATGGCATCTGTTGGATGTTGTTCCACTATTTAATACATGAAGAGTCAACTTTCTGACTATGACATAGAATATGAAAAGGTACCAATCTTTTGTGATAACACTAGTGATATTGCAATTTCCAATAATCTAGTCCTTCACTCATGAACAAAACAGATTGATATCAGATATGACTTTATTAGAGATCATATTATGAAAGGGGACATTGAATTACATTTCATCCGCACTCAATACCAATTGGTTGGTATCTTCCCCAAATCATTGGATGAACCAACTTTCAAAAGATTGATAATGGAACTAGGAATGCTGAACATTGATGATTCAAAACCTAAAGATTTAGAAATCCCTAAAGAGTCCTAAAGGTTCAGTATTTCTCATTGAAGTTTGATTCCATTCAGTAGTATTGTCTGAGTAAAGAAGTGTGCAATGTCATGGGTCTATTTCAAAAATGTGAATGTGTACATGGTGTTTTGTCGCCTTATCTGATGCACTATAGCTGATGACAAAATCACAATTTGCAAGACCTGATCCTTCAGTATTACTGAAGGTTTATCATTTTGAAAAACTTTGTTATATAGATGAGTAGCTAGGCCTGAGTAGAAGAGCGTGCAACGTCATATGTCTTATTCATCTCTATGAACATGTATGTGGGGTTTTGTCACCCCATCCGACGCGTTGAAGCTCATGAAATTCACTTATCATGTTCAGCATCACTGGTTAAATCATTTAAAACAAATCAATCACATGTTTTTGAAAATAAATTAAATGGCGCTGACTTTTTCTTTGGGAAAGAAAAACATTCTTCGAAAGGACAATTAATTTATTAAGGAAATATCAAAAGTCAACCATCCACTACCAACAACCCCTCTGACACAAGAGGCGTTACACTGTTCAATGTGTTAGAAACCACGCTGTTACCTAGAACATGAATGAGAGAGTTTAGGCCAAAAGTGCAAAAGAAACCATAAAACTTAAAATGTTTCACTCAAAACGGTTTTAAAACTTCTAAAAAACATTAAAGTTTATATAAATCTTTCAAACATTGAAAATCATTTCACTTTTTCAAAAGATTTATTATAAAAAACACACACACATCCTTTATATAAATGTTTCAAACATTGAAAATCATTTCACATTTTCAAAAGATTTATCATCAAAAACACACACGCATCCTTTCTCTCTCAAACAAAAAATCAAACAACAATGGCTGCTACATCCTCTCAACAAGAACAAGAACAACCAACACAACAAATCCTACCCCCTCATCACATGTCATCTTTGGCATTGATGAAATCACATCTTGATTAAACCTAAAAACATAAGATCTCTTCTTGCGCAAGAAGCTCTTGATTTTGTGTCAAAAAGTGTTTTACATAGAGCTCTTTTTACAAATACAAAAACCATGTTTCAATATTTTTTGAGGGAGCTTAGTTGTATAGCCCAACCCTCAAAAAACAAACGGTATATTGAGTTTACTTCACCACCTCAGATCTAAAAGGAAAATTTGGAGTTTAGACGTTTTGAAAAGCCACTGGGCTAAATTATTTGGCTCATTAAGAGGAGTATGCATCTCTTCCAGATTATGCAGATGTCAATACCTTTTTGGTACAATTAGATACACTGTACCTATAACTGATAAGGGTTACTTAAAAAGGAGTTGTTTTCCCTCTAAATGGAGATTGCTTATGACCATTTTAATCGAATATTTGGGGCGCAAAACTGGAGGTCTTGATCAAATAAACCAAAAGGATGCGACCATTTTATATTGTTTAGGAAATTAGGTTCAGGTCGATTTTGGGAAAATGATATTTGAAGATATCCATTGGAAACTGGAGAATTGAACAAGAGAGAAAAATGTTGTTTAGACTAGGTTTCTCTGTCTCTTGTTCGTTGACCAACTTGAAGACTTGTACCTTTACCGTCAGGGTACTAAAATACCTGTACCAACCTTTGGGATTAAGCACTAGAACATTACAGTTACTACTTCTGACCCCTCTTTCACACCTCCAATGCTGGCCATTTGCGTAGCAGAACGGCCATTGGTGTTTCTATCTCCTAAGAACACTTCTTCAACTGGATAAGGGGATTCCAAAGGCACACAGCCTGGAGCTAAAGTTGGAGGACGAAAGAAGTCACTTTCTACTAATATTCTTAAATCCAAGCTTTCGTCCAGTAAAAGGGCACCCACCACTGATGATCCCTCTAAGGATGCATTAGATGTTTCCCAAGGCCATGTTTCAAAGAAACTGAAGTCCTCCACGTCCAAGGACACAAACCTAAGCCAGCCATCAGAGTCTGCTCCAACAGGTTTTGATATGCATAAAGAGGCCTTGCAAGCAACCCTAATCCCAACTTCTTTAGGGGATAAGGGTGATGGACGAGCCCACCCTCAGCTCAGTAATGTGAAGTTAACATTGGTAAGTTCATTAAATTTAAACTCATTACCAGATTCTTTCATTTGTCACTCTAAGTCTGCATCAAGGTGTGATGCTTCAACAAATATAATAGTTGAAGCTGACCTCGGACCTTCTGTTCCTGGTGATGTGGTGCCCCAACTACAGGGTACTTGATGAGATGGCATTTATACATGATCTCATCGTTCTTTTCGGGATTTAAATGCATAAAAATTTCATAAAATAACATATATTATGCTTGTATTTGTTTACTTGTATTTTAGGTATGGATATCGTAAAAAAGACAAAAGATCACAAGATACAAGGAAAAACGAACACGAGAAATGAAGACACACAAAGAACCGGGCTCAAATCATGAAATTCCAAAGTTTAGTCCTTAAAGAATTGAAGAATGACAAGAATGGTCCCTCACTTTTGAAGGTTTGTCAAGAATAGTCCTTCCAAATGTCAAAGATACAAGAAAAGTCCTTTAAGTATCAAGATTATACAAGATCAGCCCTTGAAGATCAAAAGAAATGACAAAGAAGCCACAAGGAAAGTTATGTGCCAAAACTGCCAAGTTGATAAAGATAATAACAAAGGAAATGGAAGTTTTAAGCAATTAACCACAAGATGAAAGAAAAAAGAACACAAAGGACCATAGTTGCACAAAAACAAAGTTTAAACAAGAGAGAAAAAAGCGGGTAACATGACATTGTAGAAATCATATTTACTGTGCCAAGTTCTTATTACCCAGGATCAAAATAAAACAAATAAAAGGGAAAAGAAAAATTGATCCCTCCCTCGTGTGATTCACATCATATCAAACAAATCCCAACTTTGATATCTCCATCTCTACTACCAAAGAGACCCCACAAGGTCTCCCCTGCTCCAATATGCAGTCGACACTTGGCAGGAATGATGATATGGCAATATCTATGAACCACAGGCATCCCTTAGTCCCCAAGGACCTAAATGGACGATCAAGATCAACCAAAATAGGCGGGCAAACATCAAGACCAATTCTGGAAGATTCTTAAGGCTAATTTAGGAACTTTATGTAATATTTAGGGTTTATGAATAGTGTTTTCATTGCCTATAAAAAGAGTCATCGACCTGTGATGAACCTTTTGTCTCTTTCTTTCTTTTATAAACCTGTAATTCCTTTCAAGTGGTATAAAATTTGGTATTCTGCTTTTTAGCAGTTATAATTCCCTTTTATGATCATTGAAGTTGGTATTGTTTGAAGAAAGATTAGAGTCCATTGTTCCTGTTTAGTTTTTGTTGAAAAAGGTTTTTAAAAAAAAGGGTTTTGGGAGTTCCTTTCTTTAAATTTATTCAAAGTGTTCTGTTGGTTTTGTCAGATTCACAGTTATCTCATCATAGTGTTTGTGGATTTTGTAAGCTGTATATCTCTTTGTTTTGTGATTTGCAGGTACGAAGTGTGGAAGCTAGTGGCATTTTGAGCATCCACTTTAGCTCAATATACCCCAAGGTGTGGATGTACACCTTGGAGGTTTGTCTTGAAACCTTCTTTACTTTTTTTTCTTTCTATCTAAACTTTGGTGGTTTATTTGATTGGTGCTATTTATGTGCTTATCTGGTTTATTTGCGTTAGTATTATCTCATATCTTGGTTGTGCTCTATTTTTATCTTGGTGCCTTTTTATTTCTATCAAAATCTTCCAATAACAGTAAAAATCTTTTGAAGAAATAATCTAAAGGGGTGTTTGGGTCTAGATTTCAGAAGGTTTAAAGGGCTTGAATATTTAGTTTTTCTTCTCTTATTTGTGTCTCCTAGTTGATTTATACCCTTAGAGTGCCTTTTGTTTGTATAAATTTGCATAATATTTACCATAAGTAGTCTTTGTGGCCATTTTCAGTCATATAGCTTTGCATAATGCACCAGCAGTCATATAATCTCAGATTTTGAGTTTTAGATTCTCAAATCTTGTGATCTAGTAGCATTTAAGGTGGTTAGTTTGCTCAGAATCTGGTCAATAGGGTTTATGTGCTTTTTGATTAAGTTTATTAAGCTTGAAGTTCACTATATTCTGTGCTAAAAGCTGGTTCATTACATACCATACTAGGCAGCTTTATTGTTATCATTTGGTGGTCTCCCATTTTGAATTTAGGTGCACATCTCTGTTAAGTGGTATTTTGGAAGTTAACAATCTGTAGTTGGCCTTTTGATGCTATTTGAATAAGTTGCATTAGCTGTTCTTGCCTACTGTTTGGATTAAAAGGGGTATTTGGATCTGACTTGGTGCTTTGTCCTGTGAATCTCTCTTATTTGTGCTTGGTTCTTATTTCACGCTTATATTAAGACTCCGACAAGTCCATTGCTTGTGGGGTGCCCTTTTACTGCCTGCAATACCAGCATTCCGAGATTAACAAGCAAGGTGGTTCCTACTGCCCATACCTTTGGCTTCTTAAAACCAAAAAGCATATAAGTGCTCCCTACTAATTGTTTAAGAGATTTAAAGAGGTTGTTGCTTATTTGTTAAGCTGAGCATCAGATAGCGTTCCACTTTGATTCTGTTTTTGAGTAGTGTGTTTTAGTAACTTGTCAAGTAGGAACACTATATCTAAATTTTTTTTTTTTCCAAAAAGCTCCTTGGCCTGGACTCGAACACAGGACCTCTCGTTGGAGGGCTATACGTGTTAACTAGTGACCCAAGTGCTTTTCTCTGTCATCTCATCTACCCTTTTATATTTTATTATCTTTTTATTATGTGTTAGTTTAATTAAGCCGCGAGTTATAAGCTATTTCCCAGCTTATTGTGAATAAATTTTTCGTACTTCTTAATTTTCCTACGTTCAGTATCATTTTCTTGATTTATCTCCCAAAGTTTGAATTTTTCTATTTATTTATTTATTTTTTATCAATTTTTAATTACCCGTTTTTAAATAAATAGTTTAAAAATAGATAAAATAGTTTTAAAATTTTATAAAAATTGTTTTTAGGTTTTAATTTAATTATTTGAGGTTTATATCCATTCAAGTTTTCAAAATAACTTATTTTCGATTTTATTTAATTTTTAGGTTTTTCTTTTACTTTAAAAATTAATATTAAATTATTAAATAGTTTTTAGAAATTTTGGTTTTCAAATTAGTAATTCTTGTATTTTTCTTTAGTTAGGATAAAAGTTTGGTAATTTTTGGAATATTTTTTTCGTTTTGTCGATTTTTACGTTTTTGCGTTTTTACGTCTTAGGGTAATATTTAGCGTCATTCGTCTTTTCCTTTCTCTTCATTCCCTAAATTTTTAATCACAAATCTTATTCAAATTAAACATACACATTAAGCCTCCTCGAGAACGAACTCACAAATAGGGTCATAAGTGTTTACGTTTTCCTAAATGTACACTTAATACTTACCGCTTTTACGCCTTTTTCCTAAAAGGTCGTATTTTACCGCAATCAGTACTGTTGAAGGAACCAATATTATGCTCATTGATCTCAACTCATCAAGGACTTTTTCTTAGGAACCATCAAGTCAAACCAAGCCTGGTGGTGAAGAAGTTGAAACTGACCTGAACCTAAAGGATGCTGGAGCCAAACCTAATGCGGAAGTGCCCCTAGCACTGGAGCCAAGGTAGGGAACTTGCCTCTATTTATGGTGAAGATGTCTTCAGCAGACATAGCAAAAGCATTTGGGCTGGCTAAACGTTCAACAAAAGATCTTGCTGAGAGTGAGCCTAAAGAAGATATTGTTGAAGATGCTACGATGCAAGATGATCGTGTTCCTCCTCCACCATATCCTAACACAACTCACAACTAAGGTAAATGAACTAAAAAACCAAGTGTTAGTTCTTAAGGCTCATCTAGCCAAACTTCAGCTCTAAAAACAAGTTTCCAAGGATGAAGTTGCAAGGCTTAATGCTGGGCCAACACCACCCACTGCTAAAGCCGACGGAGATCTGGTTCTTGATGCTCTTCACCGAACTCGCAACCATTTGGTGACAACTACTTCTTCAGTAGTCCGTGGAATCTCTGGAGGAATCACTGGGCAATGCCACCTTAGAGCTCCCAAATGAATTCATTCTAGTTCCTAGCCAAATAAATGAGATATGTGATTTAGTGTCCAAGATAAAGGATAGAGTGGCCAGGCTGCAGCAACAAAAACTGGACGTTTATGAAGATGTTCACAACAAGCTTGTTATGCTCAATGATGTTCTAATCATGCTCAACAAGGTATCCTTTTTCCTAGACTCACTGGTTTCTTTACTTTTTAGTGATGCATCTACGGGAGTTATTGGGCACTCTCCTACCGAGGGGGAGAAAACCACCACAAGCCACACTATCAAAGACCTCTTTCAACATCATGCTAGAAAGAAGGCCCAGAAGCAGCCAGCATCACAAACAACTGAAGACATCCTTGCTAAGTCTAAGAGGGAGTCATCAGCAAAAGATGACTATGTAGATGGTCTAACCACCATTGATGAATCTTATGAAGAAGGTTCACCAGTCATCCAACCCAATTACAATGCTGATGAACACTCTATGCAAGACTTATCCAGTCTGGAGTTGTCACTCAAGAAGAAATCAACAAGCTTGTCAGAATTGATGAAGCTGCAAAACTTAAGCAGCTTAAGCAAAATCTGTACCGTGAAATTAGGGAATCAATGATGGAAAACATCTAAATAAGAAAGATGTTATATGAGAAGTTCTGCTTAGTAAGATTGAACAGACGAATTCCATCAGAATTAACAAATGTAGAAATTCTCACCATCAAAGGACCAATTATTCTAAAGTTCTATAGGGCAGAGAATAATGATGATATTCTGAGGGACTTCTAGGAAAAGGAACTCTCTCTTACTGAATGGCTTAGGATAGAAAAGAAAGTAGCCAAAAGAACTTCAAAAAGATGGGAAAATTTTCTGACAATGGTTTCTCACTCCAAAAGACACCATAACAAGATTGGTGAGTTCCTTAGTATCAATGTTGAAAATTCACTAGAGGAACACGATCTAATTCTAGAACTGAACAAATTAGCAAATGAAGTTAAACCTATAGTTGGTGATGTATTTATCACCACAAAGAAATACAAAGGATTTGTTCAGTTTAGAATTATCTTCCTAGTCATGTCCTTAGAGAACCAGGACTGGGGATGATCTTGTTTAATCACCCTGAAAGACAAGACTTTGTGAGGATTGGTGGTCTGGATGGCATGAATAATAAACTTCTTTGGATTGTCCAAAGAGTTTTCTTTCTACACCACAGAGGTCTATGGTGGACTGAAGCTACCAAGACCTTCAATTTGTGTCTGCTAGGAGTTGTTGATATAAGAAACATGAATGCTCTAGTACAAACTCTACTGATCGAATAACTTAGAGCAGAAAAGGCTTAGAATAATCATTTGTAATGTTTATTAATGAAGCATGTTTATAATATCTTCCATTTCAGTGCAAGTAAAAAGAAGTTGTTATGCTCACTTACTACTAAACTTTAACTTAGGCTATTTGTATATCCAAATAGGGGGAGATTATTGGGTCAATATTTACTGACACTGAAGCAACTCTGGGATCTGAATATAAAATCCTCTAAGTATCTCATGTTTAGCCAAAAGGTGGTTCTACTGAAGCATGCCTAGAGGAACAAAGATTCCTACTGAAAAAAGAATTGCTGAAGAAAGTTCAGCCTTCCTCTTCTAGAGAACTTAGAAGATAATAAGTCTTTGCTAGTATTTAGGCGGTCTAGTTACTGAAGAACAAGTCCTAAAGAAGAGATTTCGGTTCAATATGGTTTGACAATATCATACTGAATGATGTAGATCTCCTCTAGGATACTGAAGACACTTTAGTCATCCTGAAGGTTTACATTGGGCAGAAAAGATCTGCTTTAAGTCAAACAAGAAAGAAGATCTCATGGGGAATAAGGTTTCTTGTAAAGTTAGAAATAAGTACAACCTTTATTCTTAACCTAGTTAGTCTATTCAAACTTTGTATTGTTTATCACATGAGACATTCAACCACCCACTGGATAAAATGTGTGGTTACTTGTGCATATGTGATAGGTGTAAAAACACCCATCCTTTTTACCACTTAATTACAATAATAACCGAGCCAAAACGTGTATTTTATGTCATTTATGTCGGAATTATGCGTGGTTTGTGTTTTTGTTGTGATTTAGGACGAAAAGGTGAAAAGTGGAGAAAACACGGGCTTTCACGGGCTTTTATCGAAGAAAAAGACAAAAGAAGAAGTCGAAAGATCAAAAGTGGAAAAAGAACAGAAGTCCAAGACCAATTCTGAAGATTTATCGAAGAAAAAGTCAAAAGACGGAAGTTCACTAAAAGTCGAAGAACTCAAGTCTAATTTATTGAAGAATTCCAAGACGAGTTCAAAGAAATCCCGAGCCAAAAGTCATTAAAGTCCAAGATTTAAGAAGATTAAAGAAAGAAATGACCTAATGACGCAATTAAGGAAAAGATGAAAGAGGGAGGAAGCTTCCTAAGCTCCTCCCTAATCTCCCTATATATAGTTTTCTATGTTTTCATTTTCAAGTTATTGGTGGCTTGACAACCCACTCTTCCACCATTTTCATTTCCCTGCACTTTTATTTCTTGCACCTTAATTTCATGTATCGCACCTTTAAATTCCTTTTAATTCCAAGTAAGTTTACATTTTAATTATTGTTGAATCTTTACTTTTCTTGTTCAATCTCTCATCTACCTTTCTTGTTTGATTTGTTCTTCATCTTCATTGTTGATGTTCTTGAGTTTTATGGTTTTGATCAAGTGAGTTTTGATCATTTTGGTTATGATTGTTAGTTTTGTTGATTTGTTTTGATTGATTATTGTTAGTTGATGCTTATTGGTTGTTTTGGTTTAATCTCTTGGTTTGTTTTGGTTAGATTTGATCAAATTCGTGTGTTGTTGTTCTTCCTTGTTCTTGGCTTAAGTTACTGTATCTTGCCCAGATATTACGGATCAACTGCTTTCTATGTTGTTCATGCGGAATATCTGAGTATTCCGAATAAAGCTCCTTCATCCGGAATATCTAATATTCCGAATAAAGGTCTTCATCCGAAATATCTAATATTCCGAATAAAGGACTTCATCCGGAATATCTTAGTATTCCGAATAAAGCTCCTTCATCCGGAATATCTAATATTCCGAATAAAGGACTTCATCCGGAATATCTTAGTATTCCAAATAAAGCTCCTTCATCCGGAATATCTAATATTCCGAATAAAGGTCTTCATCCGGAATATCTAATATTCCGAATAAAGGACTTTATTCCGAACGAACCATTTTTCCCTTTTTATTCCGGATCAAGCCTTATTCCGGATGAGCTGTTTATTCCGGATAAGCAATTATTCCGGATGAACACGTTTATTCCGGATGAAGGATTTATTCCGAATGAGTTTTTCAGTTTTTTGTTTTAAGCTTTATTTTTCCCGCCTTTTTCTTTATTTGCACTTTTACTTGCTTCCTTTTAGTTTAAGTTTAAGTTTTGAGTTATTTACCTTTATTGCTTTTAATTTCTCGTCATTTATTTCCCGTCAAGTTTTTATCTTTCATTGTTGTTTCTTTTTACTGTCCTTTATTTTATCTTTACAAGTCTTTATTTTTTATTAGTTTTAGACAACGACAACTCTTTCATTTGATTCACCAAGAACAACTAATCTCTTGCACTTAACCGGAAATCAATTCGAAGAGATTCCGAGAAACAAATTTTCAACTAGCAAAATCTATACATTAAAATGGCGCCGCTGCCGGCTCTTTTCGTGAGGATTAACGGTTTTTTGTGAGATACGCGTTGGCTTTTGGGACCCGTTCACTCGTGAACGTTATTTTTCGTGTCAAAAATTTTCAAAAAATCCAAAAACATTTGAAAAATCTTAAAAAGCTTTTCTTTTTCAAAGTTTTGCAACAAAAATATTCTTCTTGCTTATCTATTTTTTCTTTATGGATTCTTATGTCCATTGCGTTGGATGTGGGAGACGATTGTACGGGAACGACTCTTGTCAATGGTGTACATGTGAGAGGTGCAGAAACGATATCAACAATACACAATTCATATACGGATTTTGTCCTTTGTGCAACTCGACTAACTCGTCCTTCTTGAATCCACCTCCTGTTCCCTCGTGCATCTATTGTGGAAGCGATTCTCATTGGCATGTTTCGTGCCCGGTTCGATACCCGTATGGTCACGGGCAAGAACCGGGGTACAATTATGACAATGATAATAGCTATCCACAAGACGCACCCAGTTTTTCTCACCCGTTTTGCAACAACTGTGGGGGTCCTCACGATAATTCTTATTGTCAACCAATGAATTATTATGAGCAAAATCCGTGTCCTCAGTTTTCTTCACCAATGGATTATTATGAACCCAACCTGGTTTCTAATTCTTCTCAACCGATGAACTACTATGAGCCACAACCATGCTATAATTCAAGTTTTCAACATTTTGAGCCCCCACATCACACCCTCAATCATCAATCCTCTCAGCAAATTAATCTTGACCCATAATGCACTACTTTGAATGTCGAAATACACTCCATCATTATGCAACTTCAAGAAGCCGTTGCTCTAACAAAAGAAGCATGGGCGGAGGAAAAGCGACTGCAACAAGAGCAAGTATCTAATCTTAGTGATTATACCCCTCCTCTTGTGCGTCAATACTATTATGATGATGATGACGATGATGCTGTATGCACTTTCAACACATCTTCTGAAGTTACTGCTCCTACTCTCGATGTTCCTACTGCGTCTAAGGATCTAGATTCATTGAATGAGCTTAGTGATGTTGGTCTCGACAAAGTATTGGATGATGAGGTTTGTGACTTACTTGCTATGGAGCTTCAGGACGACGTTGTTCTTACGGAAGAGGTCGATCCTAGTGATGACGATTCTTCCCTACGCTATGAGAATTTCACTTTTGAAATCTCTCAATCTCCACCAGGAGACGCGGGCGATGACGATTTATTCTCTCCGGCTTACGAGAAGTTCACCGATGAACTTGATCTTGTAGATGAGGTGGAAGACGTGCTTCTTCGTGATAGATTACGGAAAGTGCATCTTCTTATTGCTCAAATCGAAGAGTTGACTTCTCCTCCTCTCTCCGAGTCTTTGCCTCCATCTATTCCTCCCGTTGAAGATAATGACCCATTGCTGGAAGAAATTGACATTCACTCCATACCTCCAGGTATTGATGATAATGATACGGAGGGGACATTATTTTTGATAATTTGCTGGAGGAAGGTATTGTTCCAAGTCCCCCTCCTGAGCACCTTTCATCCTCCCCTTTATCCACTATTACGGAGGATGAGTGCTTTGACCCGGGAGGTGACATTGATTATGCTATCATTGATAACATTTCGACTTTGCCACTTGCTCAGCATCCATTGTCTTTGGGGGAGGACAATGTGATTACTTTACCCACCTCACCTCCCGTGGATCTTGATTTCACATACTATACGTATGTTGAAAGAACCTTTCTCCCATTTAAGACTTATCCCCCCGCCTATCCTTTGTTGATGTCAACCGGGAACGAGGACAAGGTCTTTGATCCCGGTATTACATTCGAGGCTTCCCTATGGACCATTTAACTCGGGGACGAGTCAGGCTCGTGACTCGGTTAATATAAACAAGCGCTTTTTGGGAGGCAACCCAATTATCTATCTATTTTCACCATAAGTGTAGGGGGAGCCCCGTTGGTGTTTCTTGCTTTCTTTCTTATCATGTGCAGGGATTAGAGCTTCAAAGACACACTCTTGATGACTTTTGACGACCGCGATTCCGTGTTCCCTTCTTCCCCGGTTCTATCCTAAACTCTTTTTGATTCACTATTTTATATTTCTCAATATTAAAATAGGAATCTCTTTAGTTGTCTCTTCCTTAGCAAGATTTAAACAACGTGCACAATGTCCTAAGTGTAGGGGAGTTTACTCTCATATGCTTAAACATTGAGGACAATATTTATATTAAGTGTAGGGGGGACTTCTATCGAAGTTAAGTGGCCTTTCCCTTGTATTTGTCCTCATTTTAACCGGAAAATTTGATTTTTCGACAGTTTTCAAAATTTTTAATCTATTTTGGCCTAGTTGTATAGTTGTTTTTCCCTTTGTATAGTTATTTTCTTTCCTTATTAGAATAAATTTTGAATAAAGTGGTTTTAATTTTCAAACATTGTGAATTTTTTGACTCAACCCGAGTTTACTTATCTAAGTTTACTCTAGCTAGTATCCTTAACGTGTTTAAGTCAAGTTTTGCTAGGCTTTTATATAGGGAGCTATAAAACGCGAAAGTCTAAACTCTCACGGGTTAAGAACAAGAACTTTTCGCAAGTTCCTATAATTGATCCTAGAGAGTAGTTTATCAAGGGAACTTTAAAATGCGATTTCTAAACTTGAAAAAGTCTAAGAATTTGCAAGATCCTATAGGCGACTTGAAAACCCAAAACTTTGATTTAATAGGCTAAGCATCCACGAGTCTCATTACTTGAGATTTTAAATTGTGGAGGACGAGAAATGATAGAGTCAATTATAAGTCGGTATTCTTGCACAAGCTCACTTGGTGTAATTATTTGCCTATTCTCCCATCACTTGCTAATAATTTATTTGCAATAAGTAAGGTCGTACGATTTGAAAAGTTACTTAGCTTCTAGCCCAAGATCGTTAAAAAGTTGCTCGGTAATGATAAGAGTTCATAGCCAAGGCATAACTTATGAAGCGGGGCGCGAAGATTGGCGAGTCCGAAAAGGCACTAACAAGGCATGAGGATTCATTCTTATTGCTAAAGATCCAAGGTGATGTGAAAAGCATTATTCCCAAAATCAATATGAAGGATCAAGACTCACGACGAAAAGCAATCAATTCCCATAAAGATCATGGAGAAGTCTATCCGAAAAGACCCTAACAAGGTATGAGGATAAATAGATCCAAGTCCGAAAAGGAGGCGGATCGTTGTATCTCAAAATTAGTCGTGGTCAACAAAGTTGGAGTACCCCTCAAAAGTCTCCAAGTGAAGAAACTCTATTAACGAAGAGAAGACCATTATCTCAAGCACGTCTCTCAAGATATGAAGTATGAAGTACATGCCAAATATCGGCCCGAGAAAGGTCTCAAATCGTGAAGCGAGTTATGCCAAGATATGAACTTTTTGATATCCCGAGAAGCAGTTTTAAGAGATTTTGTCCTTTAGCTAACTATTGATCAAATCGTCCTACTTTGCTTTCAGCCTAAATAAACTATCGAAATAAGTCCAAAAATGCATTTTCATGATCATTCTAAGACAAAAATAAAATATAAGAGATACACCTAGGAATAAGGGAGTTTAAGCATATAATTAAGCCATGTATGTAAGTGTTTGATTTGCTAACTTATAATAACAATGATCTCGTTTTTAAGCTTAGTTTGGGGAACGTGAAACTTGAGGGTGATAAATCTTCGCAGCACCAAAGCCCTAATGTAAGTCCTTGATCTCTTTGCAAGTTATTTCCATATAGCTATTTTCGAGTGAAAATGGTTTTCTATCCTTTTGTTTACTTTAAAGTTTTAATTTCTCTTAGTACTTTAATTTTTGTTTAGTATGTTAATAAGGCCAAGGTTGATTGATTATGAGAAAAGTGTAAATTTTTTTTATCACTAAGCATTGCATGAGGGCATGGCAATGGTTAAGTGTAGGGGATTTGATAGGTGTGAAAACACCCAACCTTTTACCACTTATAACTGGCTAAACGAGACCAAAACGCGTGTTTAATATCATTTGTTTGGAATTATGCGTGGTTTTTGTGTTTATTGTGTTTTCAGAGCCAACCGGATGGATATTGGAGAAAACATGGGATTGCACGGGATTTATCGAGGAAAAAGACTCAAGACGAAGTCTATTGTCCAAGAGATGCAAAAGATTTGAAGTCAATGGGCCTATTTGAAGATTTATCAAAGAAAAGGACCAAAGATGGAAGATTTACATATGTTGAAGGAACTCAAGTCTATTAAACGAAGAAATAAAAAGACGAGTTGAATTTAATCGTCGACAAATCCCGAATCAGAATCGAAAACGTCAACTTTACTGAAAAGACGAGAAGACGAAAAGAGAGAAGAAAGCCCACTCACCAACCAACCACTTGGCCTATATAAGGAACTCACCCTCACACTTTTTGAGCGAGTTTTTAGTTTTTCATTTTCCCAGTTTCTTCTTTCTTTGTAGGAAAGAAGCCAACACCACTAAGGTGTTGGTGATTTTCATTTTGTTGAATCTTTGATTTTGTAAGTGTTTAATCTTTCCTTTTGTTTACTCTACATTAATCTATTAATACAATCCTTCCATTAATCTTGTTCATCTTCATCTTTTTGGTTTAAAGCTTAAAGTTCTTATTTGGTTGATTTTGATCTTCAAAAGTTATTGGGTTTTGTGTTTTTATTGTTGGGATTTGATGTTTATGGTTAGTAGATGATTGGTGATTAGTTTTGTTTAAGTTTTGGTTAAAATCTTGGTTGATTTTTGGTAAAATCGTCTTTCCCTGTTTTTTGTCTGCTACTGTTCTTCATTCCCCAGATATTCCGAATCAAGTACTGTTCATCTTTTATTCCATATCAAGATTTTTCATCCGGAATATTTTATATTCTGGATCAGTGTCCTCCATTCGGAATATTTATTATTCCGAATCAACCTCTTTCATCCGGAATATTTTATATTCCGGATCAACACCTTCCATCCGGAATAACTCATTTATTCCGCATAAGCATTTATTCCGCATGAGCCTTATTATTCCGCATAAGCATTTATTCCGCATAAGCATTCATTCCGCATGAGCAGTTTATTCCGCATGAGCCATATTATTCCGCATAAGCATTTATTCCGCATGACCATTTATTCCGCATGAAGCACTTATTCCGCATGAAGCTTTTTCCAATTTATTCCGAGTAAGCAAAGATATTCCGAATGAAGGATTTTTGCCTGATTTATTCCGGATCAAGCATACATTCCGAATCAAGCACCTTTTTCAGCAAGGTTATTCTACTGTTTAATTGTTTAATTGTTTAATTTTAATTCAAGTTTTATTTCATTAACTGTTTTTGGTTAAAATCTTTATTTACTTCATACATTTACCTTTTCAATAGAATAGAAAATCAAACCCCCTATTTGTCACCAAGAACAAATCATTCCACTTTGAGCTGTGATCAATTCGAGAAGATTCCGAGAATTTAATCTGAACCCAATGAAAATCAGAGTATCAATATGTAAACCCTAATATGTATTGGCTATAAAAGGAACACATTGAGGAGAGAATTGGTTAACCTTCTAGTACTTGAAAGATTGAACTCTTCCTAGAAGCCAACTCTCTCCTAACATCAACTTAACCATACAACTACTAGCTGATGAACGTCAAGGTTGAGACTTAAACTCATAACCGTGGTTTGTAGTTTAAGTAGAGGAAGTCACCCAATATTGTCATTCAACCACTTTGCTATTCCACAAGCAAAGTGTGGCATAGATTCTTTATTAATTTTTAATAGAATCTCTATATGTTGAAAAGTAATTTGGTATTGTTGTTTTAATTGTTTACTTTGTTATTTCTTTATTAAAATAACTCACTTGAATCCAATATGCAATATATTACTTAAGGTTGATAAGTAGTATCGACTTAAAAGGGACCAACACAAAATCTTGTAATTGTAGAGAATGTTTTTATAAAGGTGAGAAACATAAAAACATTGATCTAAAGCTTTAGTGTTGTTTTTAATACAATCTTAAAAATATATTTGATATTTTGTCATTAATAAAACTTGAGAGGGATTAAAAATATAAACATCGTTTTAATAAAATATTTGTATTAACAATCTCTCTCTTTTTGTTGAAGACAAAACAAACTTATTTTTAAGTTATGATTAGAAATAACACATAAGTTTTATAAATATGTTGTTATATTTCACTTCTCCCCCTTTTTGTTGAAATAAAAAAGGTGTTTTGGAAAAAAGAATTCTAGAGAGAGATTTAGAAAGATTTGAATAATATGAGAAATATAGATATAAAATTATGTTACCATACTCTCTCCTTCGTTTTATACTCCCCCTAATTGGGAGAACCAGGAGACATGGATTATAAAAAACATGCAAAAGAAAAGTTCGAGGATACAGACAATATGGATGGTAGATGTCCAAAACCCAACACATACTCTCGAACAATTTTACAACACATAATATTGACTGTACTGTAGAAACTAGAAGGGGGTGGTTGAATAGTTTCTTAAATTTACATGTTAAATGAGGGTTTTCAAAAATCCTTTTCAAAAAATTATACTTGAGCAAATATGTGAAATCTTCTTATATGGACAAGGGATAGTGCAACTAAACTACTAATCACAAGTATATGCAAGTAATGAATAAAGGCTTTAAAGAGATAAGGAAAAGAAAGATCAAACCGAACACCAAGGATTTATAGTGGTTCGGCAACGAAGCTCACTCCTCGTTCCTACTCCACTCCTCGAGTACTCCTTACTCGAGAGTTCACTAATCAACAAACTCCTTTACGTGGAGAAACCGTACACGTCGCTTAACCAATTTTCGACTCTAAGCCAAAAGTTGAGCCCTAATCTTAGCTAGGACCAATTTACACCAATATACTTTAAGGACTAAGTATTAACCACACAAAATACACAACTTCCAAATAGACACAACTACTTGGATCTTCACAACAACAACACAAGAATGAAAAATAAATGTTTGATCTTCAATGGATCTTTGAGGTAGACACAACACTTCAAGGATGAAAGTGTTCTTCTCTTTGCACTTGAGAGGAAGATATAGGAGGAGAAAGATTCACCTCTAAACAAGTAGTAATCAACCAAATAACCAAGCATTTGAATGATTTAAGAAGGTGGATAAAATCTGGAAATTTATGTGCAAAAGAGGTGAAGAGAAAATCTGAGAATGATCCACTATTTATAAGACAAAGTTCCAATGGCTCTTTCTAGGCGCGGTTCCTTAAAGGTGCCCGCGGTTCTTTATCAATAAGAAACTGCATAGCCATTTGAGGAACCTCTAGAGTAGACTCCGCTCCCTTTTAGCTTTTAGTGGTGCAGTCACATCTGGTGGAATATTTATCCCCAAAGGATATTCCTAAACCATATGGAATATGGCATTTTCAAATTTTCAAATATATAATTTAATAAAAAAATTTCTTAAAAATAAAGTTTAATAAAAACTTTTGTCACATTTAATAAAAGGTGAGTTTTAAGAAAAAATAAATCCTTGATCACTTAGTCAGGTTGAAACCGTGTTTGTTCAGACCTTAAGTGATAATGGTTGAAATGAAAAATACTTGAACTTAGGAATTCGTTTTTCGTTGTTTTCGTAAATGCTTGTTTTTATATATTGTCGTAATCAAAACAAGGCGAGACCGAAAAATGCAAGTAACGTTTTTAGGCATCGCTACATTAACAATCTCCCCCTTTTTGATTCCGACAATACATAAACTCAATCACATGAATAACAAGATTTTCGAAGACGAGTTTATTTCATTTCTCCCCCTTTTTTGAAGCAAAAAGATTGCAAAAGTCTTTGTAGAAGAGAAGAATCGGACTTTGCAAATGCTCCCACCTTGGTGTTTACTCCCCCTTGCTTGGGGCACCAAGGAATCGAGCTATGATGACAAGCTACATAGAAGGGTTCGAAGAAGAAAAGAAACACCCAACATAGATATAGCAAAGGTCGCACAATAAGAGAAATAAGAGATGAAAAAGATAACCAAGATCTATAATAAGTCATGCTAAATATGAAAAATATACAAGGAAACAAGTCATACAAAGATTTATGAAAAACAAGCCAAAAGAAAAGCATAAATCTAATCCTAGTTAAACTAGAACTCTAAGATTTGCTTGAATTAGATGTCTTAGCAATAAGCAATCCACATGCTTAGATGAAAGACAAGGTTTTGGCGGAAGGAGGTGGTGGTGGCTTAGTAATGGTCTCATAGTCAAAGGGAAGAGGATGATTGACTAGGAGACTTTTGATGTACATCAACTCCTCATAGATATGAGCCATAACAAGATGTTGATATTGACAACAATGGCAATATATCCCATGATGCATGAAATCATCATGTGAGGAAGGAAGAACACAAAAGGGTAGTGGTGGAAAAAGAAGAAGTTCCACAATCAATATTCTTAGAAGAAGAAGAAATATGATATTGAGTGCTCTTGGGTGAATTTGGATTGAAAGAGATTGGGGAAAATGGAGGAGAATCAAGGCTTTCATTTGGTGAATAAGATAATTTGATTTGAGAAAGGATGCAAAAAGCATAGGGTTAAATAGAGAAAGCACAATATAATTTTAGGGTTGTCAAAGGTTTGAAATAAAGATTCTAAAAAGTGTTGGAGAAAATTTGGAGTTACAGAAAACTCAAATTCGTAGGCTACTGCATGTGGTTCTTTATTTCCACCTGTGGGTCCTTAATGATAGAGAACCACGGGTTATTTAAAGTACAGCCCATAGAAGGTGAGTTTTGGGGGATAAGGAGAATTTTCTAATTCAGCAAATCCTAATTTTCTAGTCTAACTAATCATAGAGACATGCTACAAAGTAACAGTAGACTAAGAAGCACATAAGAACTCAACAAAAATGATTTTAACCAAGATACATGGATTTAAAATAAAATCAATGTTGGAGACACATGGTCATGACACAATGATCCTCCATAGTTCAATTTTGTTCTTGCTATATTTGATAGACTCATACATATGAATTATGTATGCTCGATATCAATAGCAAGAAGCCATGAAAAAACGTTTTTAGATTAAATTAACAATGCAAAAACATTTCTTGACCATTTTTGAAAGAACTTTGAGATTTCTGAAAAAGAGAAGAGGAATATTCAAAAGAGTTTAAGATACTGAATAACTCAGAGAAAGAAAAGACTCAAAAGAGAAAAAGACTCGATTAAGAAAATGCGCAATTAAGGTATATGTTCCATCAAAACTAGACCTAGACGCAAATAATTAAAAGGTTCCCTCTTAAGTGGCTTAGTGAAGATGTCGGCTAAGTTTTCTACCGAGGGCACCTTCTCAATTGAAATGTTCCCCTTAAACATTATCCCTAAGGAAATGGTGGCGAATCTCTATGTGCTTAGTTCGCGAATGTTGCATGGAATTCTTGCTAAGGTCTATTATACCCTTATTATCACACATGATGGGAACATCATTGAATGTAATCCTGTAATCAACAAGCGCTAGCTTCATCCATAGAGCTTGTTGACAAGCTTTACCGGCACTCACATACTCGGCTTCCGTGGTGGATATAGCAAGAGCGATTTGTTTCTTAGAGAAACAAGAAGTTAAACAATAACCCATGAAGGTACAAACTCCACTAGTGCTTTTCCGATCCACATAGTCTCCCGCATGATCCTAGTCCTCGTATACGATGGTTTCTATGCCGGTCCCTTTAGAATACCATAATCCTAAATGTATAGTGCCTTCAATGTATCGAAAGATACGCTTAACCGCTTCAAGGTGAGAGGTTTTGGGAGCCTCTTGGAAGCGAGCACAAAGGCAAACACTAAACATAATATCTGGTCGACTTGCCATAAGGTACAACAAACTACCAATCATACCTCTATATTTGGTGTTCTCTACCGACTCACTATCATCATCTACGATGAGTTTAGCATTCGAGGCCATAGGGGTCTACATTGGTCTAGAGTCCTCTAATCCAAATTACTTTAGCATTTCTTTAACGTACTTAGATTAATTAAAGAAAATACCATCGTCCATTTGTCTAATTTGGAGTCCTAAAAAGAAGTTAAGTTCTCCCATCATGCTCATTTCAAACTCGTCATGCATGATTTTGGCAAAGTCATCACACAAGCTTTGACAAGTTGAACCAAATATAAAGTCATCATCATATATTTGTAAGATTATGATGTGAGAACCTTTCTTCTTTGTAAAAAGTGTATTGTCTACCATTCCCATGGTATAATCATGTTTTACAAGAAATGCTTTAAGTCTATCATACCAAGCTTCGGGTACTTGTTTAAGACCATAAAGAGCTTTCTTAAGCTTGTAAACATGATCCGGTTTTTCAAAATCAATGAAGTCGGGAGGTTGAGTCACATATACCTTCTCATTGATCAAACCATTAAGAAGCACACTCCTTACATCCATTTGTTGAAGCTTAATATCTAATGCACAAGCATACGCTAAAAGGATCCTAATGCAATCTAACCTTGCTACTAGTGCATATGTCTTATCATAATCAATCCCTTCTTGTTGATTATAGCCTTGAGATACAAGTCTAGCCTTGTTACGAGACACAACACCATTCTTATCTAACTTATTCCTATACACCCACTTGGTTCCTATGATGGTAGTACATCTAGGTGGAGGAAAAAGTTCCCAAATGTCATTAGCAATGAATTGATTCAATTCTTCTTCATGGCGATGACCTAACTCTCATCCATCAAAGCTTCTTTAACATTATTTGGTTCAATCAATGAGACAAAACAAAAGAAGTTACTTTGATCTTGGACTTGATATCTAAGGGTCCTTTGATTAAGGTCGCCTATGACGCTTTCGAGAGCATGATCCTTAGACTCCCTAATGTTTACTCCCTTTTCAACATTAAGGTCTTCAACACCTATTTTTCTAACCTCTTTGGCTTTAAATATGTCTATTTCATCTAAGTCATCACCTAACAAAGGTGGTGTCTTAGATGAAGGTGGGGTTTCATCAAATGTCACGTTGATTGAATCTTTGATTACACCCGAGGTTCTATTGAGGACTATGTAGGCTTTACTAGTTTAAGAATAACCTAAAAAGATACCTTTGTACGACTTTCGGTCGAACTTAGTAAGGTAGTCTTTGGTGTTGAGAATGAAGCACTTGCTTCCAAACACCTTAAAGTATTCTAATGAGGGTTTCTTACCTTTAAGAATCTCATAAGGGGTCATACCTAAGAAAGGTCGAATAAGAATTCGGTTGAGAATATAGGTCAATGTGTCAACAACATTACACCAAAATTTTTGAGGCAAATATTGCTCGTTTAACATGCTCCTACTCATCTCTTGGGTAGTCCTATTCTTCCTTTCAACTACGCCATTTGATTGTGGAGTGCAAGGAGCCGAGAAGTTATGGGTAATACCATGAGCTTCACAAAAGGCACCGAATTGCACTTCGTTATCAAATTCCCCATGATCCGTCCTAAAAGAGACAATTGAACATCCTAGTTGATTTTGGATCCTCTGACTAAAGGTTTCGAAATAATCGAAAGCTTCATTCTTAGTAGCCAAAAATCTAGTCCAAGTGAATCTAGAATAGTGATTAACTATAACTCGGGTATAAAGGTCACCTCCATAACTCCGAATGGCGGAAGGTCCAAAGAAATCCATATGTAGGAGCTCTAGGCACCGAGAGGTCGATACCAAGTTCTTGGCCTTGTGACTTGAGTGAACTTGCTTCCCAACTTTGCAAGCATCACAAAAGTGATTATCAAAGCTAATCTTGGGGAGGTGTCTTACCAACTCCTTAGAGACTAAACATTGAATTAAACGCATATTAGCATGACTTAATCTCCTATGCCAAAGAGTAGAACTATCATCTAAAGTCGCTAGACATAAGTTGTCCTTTGACTTCCTATTGACCTTCATGACATAAAGCCCATGCTTTCTAACACCTTTTCCAATGATCTTTCCATCTTTTACGATTTCTCTATCATGTTCCAAAAAGATGACCTTACACTTATTGTCACAAACTTGACCTATACTTAGTAAATTAAACCCTAGGTTATCTACATGCTCAACATTTTCAATGGTCATGGAGTCAAGAGAAATCGTACCTTTGCTAATGATATTACCATGTAGCTTACTAGCGAAAGTGATGTTACCTCCATTATATGCTTTGTAAGATGAGAAGAAACTTCGATTACTTGTCATGTGTTTAGAACAACCAATATCCTTAATCCACTTATCGGGCTCCAAATCAATTCCCAAGCATATCTAGGTAACAACACACAAAATCAAACATTTGGTCCCCGATATCTCACGGGTCCAAAGTTGTTAGTTCCAAACATCCCTTGCATTTGGTTAGGATGCATGAATGGAGGACACATACCCTATGGAGAAAAACATTGTTGAAAATTATTCCAATTCATACGAGCATTTTGATGTCCATTTTTTTTCTTAGGAGTCTTTGATCTAGACCTAGAATTATTGTTGTTTCTAGGTAGTGGTGTTTTACTCCTAGGTCGTGACTTAGAGAGATCATTTATTTTAGGTGTTGGTGTTCTACTTCTAGGCCTTGAATTATTGCATACTCTTTGAGGAGTACATGATTGTCTTGATAAGTTTCTCATTCCCATTAAAGGTTTAGTCAAAGGCTTGTAGAATTTATCAAGTTCCTTTTTATCAATTATAGGTAATTTAGTATTGTTAACAACAAGAAGTTTTGGCCCTTTACCTAAAATAGACTTTTCGGAAAGTTGTGGATTTTCACGAAAATCATCTTCTGTCCGCGATTCCTTATTGCAACCTACAGTTCCATATTGATATGGAACCGCCCCATATTTTGGCGAACCGAGGGCAGTGGGACGTTTTTATCAAAACCTAACTTGTTTTGGTTCACTAGTAGATGCTTCATTAGTGTTAAATCCCAATCCAAGTCTTTCCCTAGAATGAACTTGCTTACTTAACATATCGTCAAGAGCACTAGTACTTTTCATAAACTTCTCCAAGTTATTGGAGGTGCTCTTGAGATCCTCATTCTCGTGTCTAAGACTTTCACAACTTAGACAACCTAAATTAACTTCTTTATTTTTATCAAGCTTGGCTAATTTATCTTTTGCTCACTAATCTCATTTTCAAGCTTGGTCCAAGTTGATTTTAGCAATTTGTTCTTTTCAATGAATTTTAGACTTAGTTTGCATAGGTTATTATATTGACCTTCCAATTCTAAATCATCTAGAGAGGAACTATTATTACTATACGGTTTCGGAATGTACCTCTTTGGAAGAATGAGCCATGAGACACCTTGTCTTTAGCATCGTCGTCACATTCTTCACCACTATCGCTCCATGAACCTCCAACGAAAGCCGTTTGATTCTTGTCGCGAGATTGCTTAGGACATTCACCGATGAAATGATTTGGGTCACCACATCTAAAGCATTTCCTATCACCTTTGTCATTCTTGAGAAATCGGTTTTTGGAGAAGGCTTTTTTTTTGTTGCTTGGTTGTCTTACGTGTTGACCTTGCCTTTTGAAGAACTTCTTGAAGTCTCTAACCGCCATAGCATATTCCTCATCATCACTATCCGAAGAGGAGCTATCATGGTCACTTTGCACTTTCTTGGCCTTTAGTGCTAGAGACTTCCTTTCACTCTTGGTTTTTACCATTTTCGAGTCCTTCAAAATTATTATTTCATGAACTTTTAAGTTCCCAATAAGTTCATAGAGTGATAATGTAGTAAGGTCCTTTGATTCTTCAATCGTCGTGACTTTAGCCCTCCACTTTGGATGCAACGCCCTAAGAAACTTCCTAACATTGTTCTTGCTAGAAAAACCTTCATCAAGTGCTTTTAGACTAGTAATAATAGTATTAAACCTAGCAAATGCACTATCAATAGTTTTATCTTCTAAGATGACAAATTGTTCATATTGTTGAACAAAGAAGATCGATTTTGCTTTCTTTGACTTGGATATTACCTTGGTGGCTTACTAAAAGAGTGTTCCAAATATCTTTAGCGGTTTTACACATGAAAATCCTTTCATAATCTTTCTTAGGTAAAGCATTATCAATCACCATTTTAGCCTCATTATATTTAGCAAGTTTCTTCTTAGTGTAATCATTAGAATTATCAAAAGTCACTAATTCTTTATTATTAGAAACTTCATTATATTGATAAGGCAAAAAGTCACCATTGGTAATAACATGCCAAAGATCTAAATCTTTTGATTTCATATAAGTCTCAAATCTATTTTTCCAATAAATAAAACTATCGGTTTCAAAAAGAGGCGGTCTTTGCATAGATTTCCTTCTAGATACTTGTTGGAATCCATAGATCGATTCAAGTTTTAAAATAAAATATATTTTAAAAATGCTTGAGGAACCTCGCTCTGATACCAATTGTAGAAACTAGAAGTGGGGTTGAATAGTTTCTTAAATTTATAATGAAGGTTTTCAAAAATCCTTTTCAAGAACTTAGACTTGAGCAAATATGTGAAATATTCTTATACACAATATGGACAAGGGATAGTGCAACTAAACTACTAATCACAAGTATATGCAAGTAATGAATAAAGAATGTAAAGAGATAAGTAAAAGAAAGATCAAACCAAACACCAAGGATTTATAGTGGTTCGGCAACGAAGCTCACTCCTCGTTCCTAATCCACTCCTCGAGTACTCCTTACTCGAGAGTTCACTAATCAATAAGCTCCTTAAGGTGGAGAAACCGTACAAGTCATTTAACTGATTTCTGACTCTAAGCTAAAAGTCGAGCCCTAATCTTAGCTAGGACCAATCTACACCAATATACTTTAAGGCTTAACTATTAACCACACAACATACACAACTTCCAAATAGACACAACTACTTGGATCTTCACAACAACAACACAAGAATGAAAAATAAATGTTTGATCTTTAATGGATCTTTGAGGTATACACAACACTTCAAGGATGAAAGTATTCTTCTCTTTGCACTTGAGAGGAAGCGATGGGAGGAGAAAAATTCACTTCTAAACAAGTAGTAATAAACCAAATAACCAAAGATTTGAATGATTTAAGAAGGTGGGTTGAATCTGGAAACGTATGTGCAAAAGGTGAAGAGAAAATCTGAGAATGATCCACTATTTATAAGACAAAGCTCCAATAGCTCTTTCTGGGCGAGGTTCCTTATCAATAAGGAAACACATAGCCATTTGAGGAACCGCCAATGTAGACTCTGCTCCCTTTTATCTTTTAGTGGTGCAGTCACATCTGTTGGAATATTTATCCCAAAGAATATTCCTAAACCATATGGAATATGCTATTTTCAAATTTTCAAATATATAATTTAATAAAGCATTTTCTTAAAAATAAAGTTTAATAAAAACTTTTGTCACATTTAATAAAAGGTGAGTTTTAAGAAAAGTTAAATCCTTGATCACTTAGTTAGGTTGAAAACTTGTTTGTTCAAACCTTAAGTGATAATGGTTGAAATGAAAAATACTTGAACTCAAGCATTCATTTTTCGTTGTTTTCGTAAATGCTTGTTTTTATATATAGTCGTAATCAAAATAAGGTGAGACCGAAAAATGCAAGTAACGTTTTTAGGCATCATTGCATTAACATGTACAATGAAAGCCAAACATAAGAAATAGAGGTGTATGCATGTGTTGCATTTTGTGAATACCCCCCTCGGTTCATACATACCCTAGTATAGAGAAACGAGGAATACTAAAACATGCAAAATAATGTGATAGATGATTGCAAGAGAAGATAGAAAATACATATGTTTGTTGCACGCAAGATAAGAAATCATATCGTATAATCATAGATAGAGACAAAGAAATAACAAAGTTAAGGATTCATTCATCTTGCCAAAGTAAAATTACAACATAATAGATGTGGAACATTGGTACAATTGGGGTGTGATTTGGGTTGTCCCAGTCAAGGGTTCGAGTCAACTCGGGTCGGGTCAACTCGGGTGAGACTAAAAATTTGACCTGAACACGAGTCTAATTAGATATCAAGTCACTCTGGTTTCGGTCAATTCAGGTCGGGTCTATTCGGGTTCGGGTCAACTCGGATATAAGTAAAAAGTCTAAAAGTGGTTTATTTAAGTATATTTACAATGTAAAAAGTGTTAGTCGAGTTGGTCGGGTTGGGTCAATTCGAGTAAGGGTAAAAATATAAACCCGAACCCGACCCTATTTAAAACTCGGGTTAGTCGTGTTAACCGGGGAGTTGACCCAAATAGGTTTTTTAACCCGAGTGACCTAACCCGAATAGGCTTATTTGGATTCGGGTCGGGTCAACTTTTTCGACACCCCTAGGTACAATTCATAGAATGAAAATTACAAAATAAACAAGAAAAGAAAAATAGAGTTGTTGAACCCATGGACCCAAGGTAATGGGTAGCGGGCCCAAGTGACTTTGCTCAGCAGGGTCTGTAGGGCCCTGTTGCTAAAAATATAAAAGAAAGAAATAAAAATGGTCAGGGATCCTAATAGCGTGACTCCTACTAAGAAGGCGGGTGTAGGAGGGCGTTGAAGCCCTAAAGAATGTTGTTAAAAATGACCCTTATTTCTTCACAGGAGTCCGTGATGAAGTTTTAGGTATAGCGACAATGGTCGCATACATGTGGATGGGTGGTGTTTGGGATATCATGGTGGTTGGTTAAGGGAGGTGGTGGTACTAGAGGTCCGGTCGAAGCTTGGAGGCGTTGTGCCTAATGAATGTTCATTTTTACCATGTCGGTGAATGCATAGAGGTGATCGAGCTCCTCTTGGTGGTGTTGCCTTCGTTGGGAAGGCGAAAGAACACTAGTTGGAGAGAAAGGTTATGGTGAGCATGGGGAGGAATGCCCCATGGATGGGGGATCAATCCTAAGTGACTCATCTAATCCCATAAAGGATGTGATGTAGGGTGAATCATCTCAGGGTAAGGGGAGTGATATGAGTGAAATCTCATATGAATTATATCACAAATCACCCTAAAACACAAAGCAAAATACCTGATTTTGATTCATAAAAGCAATATTATGGGTATTTTTTTTGTTTGTGCTTGTGTAGGTAAAAAGATACAATTTGGAGCAAACAAGGAATTCAAGCCTTTATTGATAAAGAAAAGACAAAAGGAGGATAAAAAGTGACAAGCCAATCAAAGTCAAAGGACCTTTCTTTACAACTTTCATAGTTGAAGGACTAAAAGTACAAATATGAGAAAGTCAAGAATCAAGTCAAACATGGTCAACTATCAAGTCAAATAGTCAAAGGATGAATTATGTGTAAGTTTGAAGCTTGAAGGATCAGAAATGACAACTTTATGAAGATTTATCTCAAGTTACAATTCTGCTAATTACAAAGACTGAATTTGCCAAAACAATGAAACGTTTATGTTTGATCCGTGTGGCATTGCTTTGGACCAATGAGAAGAGCTCATTTTATATACTTGGATACCTCATGGCCAGCTGGCCACTTGCAGCCGCCACCCATTAATAAACAAATCCAAACGGGAACCCCACTACCTCAATATTCAACCAATCATAAATTGGTATTTGGATAATGATCCCTGTGAATCCTTTTTACCCAATAAACAACCAACACGTGGTCATTCAAAGTTCATAGCAAGCCCAGATTCGAGATCACAAAGGAGTGAGTTTCAGACGAAGGTGTTAACATCAAACTTGCTTAAAATCACAAGACGCATTCATTCCAACCAATGAATTAAGCTGAACTCCGCTCAAGAGAAAATCCCCAAATCTATTCTTCATCAGAAAAACCAATTGAGAGATCAAGTACACGTGTTAGCTGGGGATTGGTTCCCACACGTCACTCATCCCCAACAAACTCCAATTCCTCTTCTATAAATAGCCCAGATGTATTTCATTTGTAATGTGTACTTAGTGTGTGAAAAAACACACACTTTATAATTTTCTCTCAATTTCAGTTAGAATTTTAGTTAGCAACTAACCTTAAGTGATTGACAACCACTTGAGGTAGTTTGTTAGACTTGTAACAACCCTGTAGCAAACATTCGCCATTAATAAAGCTTCAGTTTTCATTCTTTACTACATTTCTCTTTCAAACTTGCATTCTTCTACCTTCATTGTTGCTGCTTAGTTCTATTGATCATACAATATCAATAGAGCTTATTTGATGTGTTTTTGAAGCTTGTAGCTGATTTCAGACAGTTCTAGTTCATTTCCATAGCCAAAATATCATAATGATGCAGGGGTGATGAGTATTAGATGATGATGATGATTTGATGAGTTCTGGTGGTTGATAATTGATGTTCTTGTTGATATTAGTTGGCTCAGCGCCTAACTACTCCATCAGAGGAGGCTTCATAGCTAAAAGGAATCAAGTTCTCATTTTTGTTCCACTAAATTGCCTTGCCATGCTTAATTCCTAGATATCAAGTTTAACTGCTGAACTGTGATTTATTTAGTGTTCTTTTGGTGTGATATTGATGATCTGATAGTTTCTTAGTCATTTACTTAGTTCCTAATTCTGTTCTAGTTAGCTTATTTGGCTTTTCATCAGCTTAAAATTCATCAGTCAGCTTAATTAAGTTCCTTAGTCTAATCTTGGTGTTACTTTGCTGGTCTTTAGTTAAAATAAGTTGGTAAACAAGTTCAGATATCTCTCTAATGATTTCATAAACGTTTTCTCAAAAAGTCTTTGAAAAACTTTTCAATTCAGTCTTAAACTAGCGTTTGGATTTATAAAGTTTTCTTGAATCAATTGTGGAATTCAGTTGTTTTAAGCTTACACATACTCAATAAGCCAGTACAAGTCATTTTGTAGAGTTTTGTGGTCAAAGTTTTTGTCAAAAAGGCAAATGGTATTGAAAAACTTTGGGTCAGTCTTAGTCAGTTTAAACAAGCAATCTTCAATAACTTGGCATTTCTTTGATAGTGGATATTATTAGCTGATTTTTGTTCTCAGTTATAGTTGAATATATGAGCTTTCAAAATTGCTAAGTGAGACCATACAGTTTTCAGATTTGAACAAGAAATAAGCATTAGAATAAGTTGTTGAGAAAATTCAATTCCCTGTGATAAAGTCCAACTGCTTAACTAGTTCCCACATTTCTACTTCATAAACTTAGCACTTTTCTTTCACAATCCTGTGTACAAACATGTTTTAAGACCTTTTTGAGAAATTCAGCTTTTTCGAAAAGTTGGTCAACAAAAGTCAACGATAAGCACTTTGTGCTTATTTTGAGATTCCAGCTTATTGGCTAAATAAGTTTTTATGATTTTTGACATTCCGGTCTCCTTGTAGCCTGATTAATCATTTTCAGTCAAAAAATCCAAGTGTGGAAGTCTCATTCAGCTTATAGCTTATTTTGAGCTTATTGGAATAAGCTATCTTGAGTTCTAGACATTTTCAGCTTAATTCCTTTGAAACACCTAGCTTAAATTGGATTTTAAGTCGTTTGCAAAAAGTTAGAGCTGATTTGGTCAAGAAATAAGCTCAGACGAGCTTATTGAAGCGTGTTAGCCCGTTTTTGATTAAAGTCTTTGTTTAATTGAAAAACAGTCCCTAAACTTTAGGGGATTGAATCAGTTTTGGTGATTTGAGTTTTCTAGCGTTTGCAAGATTTAAGACCTTATAGTTTGAAGTTTGTTACAAGTTTGGTAATCAGTTTTGGAAAGTTTGTTGCTTAGTGGTTATAGTTTGTTACATTTTACACTTTTAGTCCCTTTACTTTCTGAAAATACACTTTTGGTCCTTGTACTTTTACTTACTTTACATTTTGATGTATTTTACAATTTGTGCATAGAAAACTTGTACAATTGTGGTAATTACAACATGTTTTACGGATACGTAGCAATACTATTTTTACCCTTATTACGTGATTTGTTGAATTAGACATAGATACCAAACCTTTATTAAAACCAGAAACAATTAAAAACTTGATATTAATTGGACTTTCAATTTGTCGTGAGTTGGGAAATACGAACTTGAAAAGATCACATATTAGATGGCGCCGCTGTCGGGGAATGACATTACGAATGACGATTGATTGACGGTTTCGATTGGATTTTGGGATCCGTTCACCTTGTGAACGTTCCTTTTACGTACATATAGTAATTTCTTAAAAATCCCAATAAATACAAAAATATTTTCTCTATATTATTATATGTAAATACATATACGTACTACGAACACTCAATACACATACTTCCATAAGTATTGCCGAGGCAATATGTAAAACCCGCATGCTTATAGTACCCTTAGTAACGTACGTACATTTAAAAACATTCCTTTTATAGCTTGAACACGTGTCACGATTATTAATTTCAGAAGCTATGCACGTATAATTATACGATAAGCATTAAGTACATGTTAATACACGATAATTATTATCAACAATAATTATAATCACGGACATGAAATCATGAATGTAAGAGTCATGGGCATATAATTACGTATTTACGTATAATATTAATACGATAAATATCGTTACGTACAAGTAATTATAAATAACACGAATAATTAAACGTAACACGTAAACACGAACACACGAACACGTAATAATTAGACACGGGAAAAAAGGCTTCGGGTTTTCCCTTGGTGGGCCCTACTAGCCGCGACACAAAGGAAGAGAGGGTCCCAGCCCATTTGTTTTTACCAAATAACAAATACAAAAATATACTTTTCATTCACAGAAGATTTTACAAAAAAATCAAAAACCCTAATCTCTCTCTCTCTCCTTGGTGGCCGGCGGCATAACAACACCACAAGGGTGTTTGGTTGATTTTGATTAAACAAATCATAAGAGTGTGCTCGTGTGATCAAGATCTATTCATTCCAAATGTTTTGGTAATCTGTAACCCTTTTGTTTTTTTCTTTTATTTAATTAATCATAACATGAACAAGTAATTAAGTAAAAACATGATAAAAACATGTCATAGGATCAAGGGGTAAATAATTAAGGGGGTTTCGGGTTTGTTTATTTTGGCCGCCACACAAACCAAGCGCCAAGGGCTCTCGGCGTCGTTGGTTCGCACACCAACCGAGACACATGTCTCGGTGTGGTTGTGGTTCGGTCGGAAGAAGTTACATGGCACCCCGACTTGCGTCAGGGGTGTCCTTGTGGTTATGGGTCTCGGAGGCAGCAAAACCACCACCATCGGCACACAACCGGTGGCTAGGTTGGGCAAGCAGGGGGAACCGCAGCGCGGTGCAGCAGGGACCACCGACACACAGCCGGTGGAAACCCTTGTGGTGTCAGCGGCTAACCGAGAGCAAGACCACCGGCACACAGCCGTAGGCAGCATACCGCAAGCAGTGGCAACCAGTTCAAGCCGGTTTGCCACTGCTTTTTGGGTGTTTGGTTCGGACCGGTTCACGGGTTCACGGGTCCGGTTCACGACATGTTTTAATTAGATAACACATGGATTCGGTTCGTGAATATATTTTTTACAAGTCTAATTAATTTTACAAGTATATTATTTTTACAAGATAATTAAATTAATTAATTCATGACTTATAATTAATTTAATTAAGCATGAAACTTAGGTTATTGTTATTATTAAATAATACATGTTTTAACCTATGTATTTATTTATTTATTTTACACTATAGTATTAATTAATTATTAAACATGACATATAATTAATTAATAATCACGACTTAGGTTATATTAATATAGTATTAATACATGATTTAACTTAAGTATTTTATACACTTTAAATTAATTAAAATCATGCTTATATTTAATTAGATTATATAACCTATAGTTTATTTAATGAACAGAACATAATTAATTAAAATCATGCTTAATTCTAAATATGGAAAATTTCTAATTCAGGAAACTTACTATTTTTGGAAACTTTCTATTTTTAGAAACTAATCTATTTTAAGCAGTTAATCTATTTTTGGAAACTTTCTATTTTTGGGAACTTTCTATTTTTTGTAACTTTCTATTTTAGGAAACCTGCTATTTTTAGAAAGTTACTTATTATTACACAACAAGTATAATAATACAAGAAATACAAGTAATACTTAATTAGAATATACATAATACATGTTAAACACATCATAACGTTGAAATCAGTAAAACAAGACATGAACATATAAAACAAGTTAAGACATGATAAAACCAGTTACGTACTTAGTAATCAGAATACTTATACACGTATACTATTTATCTAGCATTAGTGAGATCGAAGTAGGACTCTCTTCCGTTCGTCTTCTTCGTTCATTGGACTTAAGGTACGAATTTCCCGTCCTTTCAGTATGGACATTCTTTCCTTATTAGGATTTCCCCGTCTGCAGCTAACTATTTTCCCAGTATTTGTTTAATATGTTTGATACTTATGTTAGATTAAGAGCCTAAGCCATATACATGCATGACAAGTGTCACCTAGTTATGGAGGTACCATAACCATAACACTAGAGGCACTAGTGTTATGACTTCCCCACAGCAAAGTGATTGCTTATGGCGTGCCTTTTCAGTTTTGGCCATTATATTATATTATCATGTAGGGCGTATAGGTTCATCCTAGTTACATGTTAGCAGTATTATCAGAGTGAACACGATGTGTGCCTTGCATGACGAGGTCTCCCCTCCAAGTATTCATGCACGGTGGAACCTCATGACCTATATGGGCTATTTGGATAATTAAACCGATTTTCATAGAAACATAAGTCTTTTCAAACTATAAAACAAATTATATGAATATGAATCTAGGTTACTTAGAACTTATGATATTCCGCTGCTATTAGTCTTATATGCTTATGTAATTCCATGTCATACTTGTATATCCGTGCACTAAGCGTTATGCTCAGCCGTTTTCCTTTCATGTTCCCACACGACAGGTACTCAGGGGCGCTCGTAGACTTTAAGCGTACGTGCATATGGATTGGAAGCTTTCTAGTCTTCTCTACTTTATGCATTTCATCATACATTTTGATACTTATTTCTATGGACATTGTTTAGTCCTTTTCCTTTACGGTACTTATGTTTGTGTGTGATGAGCTTATACTTTGGGGTACCGATGTTTGTTTCTGGTATTTCCTTTATGGTCATGTACTGTTTAAGACATTTTTCCTTGTATGCTTTGATGACACGCCATAATCATGCATGACATTCTATTTACCAAAATAGGGTGTTACAATTATGGTATCAGAGCCAGGTTTCGACCTGTAGGCTCTCAAAACACGACCTGTGATTAGTTCCGAGAACTGACAGTCGGTTTTCATGCATTCATTGTTTTCATGCATTCATATATATGTCATTGTCGTAGGTTTATGACTAAGTAATGGTTGGTACAGGACTGGCCCTATTTAGTCATATGTGCTTTTATCGAAACTTTTAACTTTGGGACCGACCCATTGGCGTCCCCTTGCCATCTCTTTTGTTTTGAGTGAACTGACCATAGGCGTTCACTCTCACGCATAGAAAAAGTTTTCATAAAACTGCATCATGCATTCATGTACTAGTTTTCCTGCATAAAAATTTTCTCATGATTTATTGTTATAAATTTTTTTCTCATGTATATATTTTATGTTTGATCAGTTTAATCATGTATTTTGTTTTATATTGTCAGATGGTTCTCACATGCGAGCAGGAACAACTCAATGCAGTAGTCCAAGCTGCGATGCAAGCTTTGCTTCCTCAGCTGAGGGACGATATCAGGGCTGAGGTGCAGGCTGCCAACAATCAGCAACAGCACCCAGTACCTCCTCCTCCTCCTCCTCCAATAACATTGGTCACATGGCTGGAGAGATTCAACAAGCAACGTCCTTGATCCTTCGAGAGAACTGATAGCCCCAGTGAAGCTGAAAGCTGGTTGGCTCATATCGAGAAGATATTTGATGCAATGGGCTGTGACCCCATCTTCAAGTCGAGGTTGGCCTGTTACAAATTCGAAGGTGATGTGCTAGGATGGTGGAAGGCAGTCAAGCAGTCCGAGGGAGGTGACAATTGGGTGGCTGGTTTAACTTGGGATCAGTTCAAGGAGTTAGTGATGGGACAGTTCTTCCCCAAGGCTGAGCAAGACAAGCTGAAGAAGGAGTACCACGGAATCAGGCGGAGAGCTGGGGAGAACAGCAACGAGTTCATGCAGCGCTTTCTTCGTTTGGCTGGTTTTCTTGGCGCAGCAGCAGGTACTGCCGAAGAAAAAGCATACCACTTCCGGTGGGATCTTCGTACATCAGTCGCCAACAACTTGGTGTGTGCTACTTTCAACACGGTGGCACAAGTTGCCGATACAGCACATAAGCTGGAGATGCTGCAGGAAAGAGATGAGTTCGGGGAAGGAGAGAGACCCGAGAAGAGGTATTTATTCGTTATTCAGCCGTGACCATTCCGAATTCATTCAGTATTATCCAATATTTACATCCCTGTTTAATCTGCATCTTTCAAACAGAAGACTGGGGATCGGTCTCAGCCGGCTACTCAGCAACAGCCTACTCAGCCCAAGGGTAACGGTCAGACTCAAGACCATTCTGCTACGGATAGGCGGCGCGGTAATGATAATTACTGTAACAACGCTGGAAACTCCAACAGCAGCAGGTCCTTACACTTACTCATTTCCTTATGTTACATGTGATATTTCATAATTCTGACACATTAGCAATCTTCTACCAGGAATCATGGTAACGGGAGGGACCAGAACCAAAGAGGTTTACAGCCTAACCGTCCAGCTATCACTGGTATTACATCTTACGATTTTTCTGCATTGTCCTTTTGTACCTATAAATCATGTCTCATGTGTACTTTTCCAAACAGGCTCCCAGCCAGCAAGGGCACCTACTGGAGGGTATACTCACCCTCTTTGTGCTACCTGTAATCGTAGGCACCCAGGGCCATGTCGCCACGATAGCGACGCATGCTACAAGTGTGGCCTTAATGTTCATCGCATGAAGGACTGCCGCAAGGTCGAGATGGAGGGCACATATGGACCTGCTGATTCCAAGCCGCCTCGTACTAGTGGACGCGTTTACACGACTTCTCACGACCATGCCAACAAGTCTATAGGTACCATCATTAGAATCTTGTATATGTATGGTCAAGCTACATGTGTTTTATTTGACATGGGTGCTACTCATTCGGTCATTTCTACTGCTTATGCTAAGAATGTTAGGATATCCCCTATGCCATTAGAGAATGTACTAAACATTTCCACGCCTTTAAGAGACTCTGTACGCATAACCCATGGGTACAAGAGCCTTCCCCTAGAGTATGACGACAAGATTCGTGATGTTGACGCACTTCCTCTGGATATGTGCGATTTTGACATGATATTAGGCATGGACTAGCTATCCACACATCACGCCACCATAGACTGCCATGCATATCGGGTCATCTTCGGTGATGCAAATGCACCATAGTACATTCACATCGGGTTCGTACCCAGAAGGTCTGTACAAATCATATCGACCTTGCAAGCACGTGCACTATTGTCACTTTGTTGTGAGGGCTATCTTGCTACTGTTCATGATTTGGAGGCTGGAGCTCCATCTATCCAGAATCAGCCGATCGTGTCAGAATTCCCAGATGTATTTCCAGAAGAACTTCCGGGCATACCACCTGCTCGTGAAGTGGAGTTTAATATTGAGCTCGTCCCAGGCGCTGAGCCAATATCCAAGGCTCCTTATCTCATGGCTCCCATAGAGCTGAAGGAGTTAAAGGAACAACTTCAGGAACTATTAGAGCGCGGTTTCATTCGACCTAGTGCTTCTCCATGGGGCGCACCTGTTCTGTTCGTAAAGAAGAAGGATGGCAGCATGCGTCTATGCATAGATTATCGCGAGCTTAACAAGATCACCATCAGGAATAGGTATCCGCTGCCACACATTGATGACTTGTTTGACCAACTTCAAGGGGCCAAAAATTTCTCCAAGATTGGTCTGAGTTCGGGCTATCATCAGCTACGGGTTAAAGAGCAAGACATCGCCAAGACTGCTTTCCGTACACGTTATAGGCATTACGAATTCGTAGTCATGCCTTTTGGCCTTACCAATGCTCCAGCTGTGTTCATGGATCTGATGAACCGTATCTTCCATGAGTTCCTGGACAAGTTCGTCATTGTCTTCATTGACGACATCTTGATTTTCTCTAAGTCCAAGGAGGAACATGAAGACCATCTTCGTACAGTATTACAGATTCTTCGCCAGAAGAAGCTGTATGCTAAATTCTCCAAGTGTGAGTTCTGGTTAGACAAGGTGGCGTTCTTAGGTAACATTGCATCAGCAGAAGGAATCACCATGGATCCAGCAAAGGTTGAGGCTATTACCAAGTGGCCAAGACCGACATCAGCGACTGAAGTTCGCAGTATCCTAGGCTTAGCTGGTTACTACCGTCGGTTCATAGAGAACTTTTTCCGTTTAGCACTACCATTGACCAAACTGATGCGGAAAGGGGAGAAATTCGTCTGGACTGAAGAAAGAGAGAAGAGATTTGAAGACCTAAAGCAGAAGTTAGTATATGCACCGATTCTTACTCTCCCAACTGCTACAGGTGGATTTCAAATCTACAGTGATGCTTTAGGGAAAGGACTTGGTTGTGTTCTCATGCAACATGGGAAAGTGATTGCGTACGCTTCACGGCAGCTTAAGCCTTATGAGAATAATTACCCTACGCATGACTTGGAACTTGCAATAGTCGTGTTTGCTTTGAAGATATGGAGGCACTACTTGTATGTTAAATCATGTGATATCTTTATAAATCAAAAGATCCTAAAATACATCTTAACTCAACGTGAATTGAATATGAGACAGAGAAGATGGTTAGAGATGTTGAAGGATTATAACATTAAGCTGCAATATCATCCCGGCAAGGCGAATGTAGTGGCAGATGCACTTAGTAGAAAGTCTGGTAAGATAAACGACATTAAAATTAAGGAGTAAATTATAAGAGACTTAGAGCGACTGGACATCGAGATCATGGTACGTGGACGGCACGGTTACTGGGCTAATCTTAGAGTGGAACCTGAGTTACTCTCTAGGATCAAGGAAGCTCAGAAGGATGATGTAAAATTTGGGCGATCATTCAGAACTTAGAACAACAGACGGAGTTTCGGTTAGATGACGATCGTATCTTATGGCAGGGCACTAGACTTTGTGTTCTTGATGATCTTACACTTAGGGAAGCGTTATTAGCTGAAGCTCATAGCTCCTCGTTCTCCATTCATCCTGGTTCGACCAAGATGTACCACGACATCAAGCAATACTTTTGGTGGAGTGGTATGAAACAGGATGTTGCGACTTACGTCTCCAAATGTCTTACCTGCCAACAGGTTAAGATCGAGCATCAACGGTCTAGTGGTTTACTACAACCGTTAGACATTCCACAGTGGAAATGGGACAAGATCACCATGGATTTTGTTACCAGTCTTCCGTGGACAAAGAGGAGGCTTGATGCGATTTGGGTTATCATTGATCGACTTACTAAGTCAGCTCATTTCTTACCGATCTGCAAGGATGATCCGGTCAGTAAACTCGCCGACACTTACAAGAAGGAGATCATGAGACTTCATGGTGCTCCATCCAGTATCGTCTGGGACAGAGATCCTCGTTTCACTTCGCGATTTTGGAGGAGTCTGCAGAAAGCTTGGGGTACAAAACTTAAGCTTAGCACGACTTTTCATCCTCAAACAGACGGGCGATCAGAGTGAACGATTCATACATTAGAAGACATGTTGAGGTCATGTGCGTTGGAATGTACAGGAGATTGGGACGATTACATCTGTTTGGTAGAGTTTGCATACAAAAACAGTTGGCACGCTAGCATTAAGTGTGCTCCATTTGAGATGTTGTATGGTGATGAGATGGCATTTATACATGATCTCATCGTTCTTTTCAGACTTTAAATGCATAAAAATGTCATAAAATACCATATATATTCTTGTGTTTGTTTACTTGTTTATTTTAGGTATGGATATTGTGAAAAAGACAAAAGATCACAAGAAACAAGGAAAAACGAACACGAGAAACGAAGTCGCACAATGAACCGGGCCCTATTTTGTGATTTATCAAACAAAAACCCTTGAAGACTTGAAGATGTACAAGATTGAGCCCTCATTTATGAAGAAATGACACTTAATACCCTTGTATATTCATAATTACAAGTTTGGTCCCTTAAGTTTGTCAAAATTACAAAAAGGTCCTCCAAGTTTAAAGAATTGGCAAGATTAGCCCTTCAACAAATTCAAAATGTCAATAATGGTCCTTCATAAAGTCCGAGATCAAAAGAAGCCCTTGAAGTTCAAGAATATTACACTTCTAGTCCTTTAAAAATGGATAAAATATCATAAGGACTGAAGTTGTAAATATGCATAAGTGTTAAAAGCCCTAAAACTTTGTTTAGAAACTTTTTGTGGCAAAACACTAAAATCAGAAACTTCCATAACAAAGGGAAACCAGTTTATTAGAAAAATAAACTTGTTATACAATATTTTCCAAAGACTGAGGGCTATTGTTGTGCAAATGAAACTTTCAAATATATTTTGCGCCAAACACAAACACAATCCACCAAAATCGGATCAAACTTTGTTACTATTCACGTGATGAACCCAGTTTTTACCTCACTTAAAACAAAGGGTAAAATGGAATTACCCAGTCCCACGCTTAATTCACACACACACAAACCCATCCCACACTAAAAATCCACAATCCCACTCACCATGTGACCCCACACTCAACCCCGTCCACCAATGAGAAACCAACTTCCTCTCCAAGCAATTTGACGTGGCCAAATCAATGTCCCATACTCTTTGCTTGGCCCCAAAGCTAAAATGAACAACTAGGATTGAATTTGACAGCTCACAACCTCAACACACCATCAAGCACTCAAGGGCAATTTTAAGAATTCATAGCTAGGGTTTCTGATGTATTTTCCCTTCTAGAATCATCTATGTAGTCTATAAAAGGAGGCCTCAACATGTGAGAGCCCCTTTGTTCCAGATTCTAGCTAATGCTTTGTAATTCCTTTTTTATGAAATAAGAAGTGTGTTTTATGAAAGTTTAGTGTTTGATTAGCTAAAGTCTGAGTTCCATTTATATGTTTGATTGATTTTGATGAAAGGTTTTAAGGTTCAAAACTCTTGTTTTCAAAAATTAAGTCATAATCTGTTTTGGTTAACTTTTGTGGTTTGTTCTTCTTAGCAGCTATTGGAAGCTGGTGCTTGTTCTTGCTAGCACCTCAGCTCAAACAATCCAAAGTGTGGATGTACATTTTGGAGGTTTGCATTCTCTTACCGCTTATATTTTTTTGAAATATTTCATGATTTGTGGTGATTTTAGATATTTGTCTATGAATCTGTGTTATTGTGGTTGATTTGTGTTCTCTGATGTTTGATTGTTGTTATAGAGTTGATTAGATCTTGGTTTGAGGGTTAAATCACACAAACCCTTTGAAAACTTGAGAAATCAGTTTACAAAGGGGTGTTTGGGTTCACTGATATACCAAGATTTGAGGCAACTTGTGTGGTTGTATTGTGTTGCTTTGTGTTGGTTATTGTTTCATAAGTGCTACTTGTTCATTATCTGCATATTTTGTGGTTTGAATCACTTAAATCCATCATATGGTCTTAAAATCTGCTATACTTGGTATTTTTGGCTAAAATTTTGGGGACACCTAGATCTAAGGGTAGAACAAGTGCTAAGTTTTAGTTAACAAAACCAAGGAAAGGGATTTGAAGGTTTAAAATTGGATTTGTGGTCAATTAAATCAGCAAAAGGATTTTGGAAAAGTGCCTTTGTTCATCAGCAACTGCATAAGCTTGAATCTGCTTCTAATATTTGATCCAATGTTTGAAACAAGTTTGATTGTGCTTATTGGACTTTATTATAGCTTGTGTATTTATATGGTACATTTTGGTTGGCTTATTCATGCTTAAACTGCTTATTTTGTCATAATTGCTTATTTTTAAGGTCTATGCTATATCTGGTGATTGTTTGCTTATTATGTGCTTATTGGCTGAACCAAATTGTGATTTCTTGAATGATATTGACTCCTTACAACTCACTGGTTGTAAGGGTGCCTTTGTTTTCCATTGAATCCAACTGGATATATCTCTAAATTTCAAGTCAAATAGTCAAAGCAGTGGGAACTCCTTTCCCCTACTGCTACCCACTGCTAGTGTTATTTTTGGGATAGCTTATCAATAAGTTGTTCTAGCTTATTTAAACCTGCAACAACTTTAATTTTGTAATAGGTGTTCCTTATTTGACCTATTTGTTCATACTGGAGCATTTGAGGGTTTACTTTGAGCTTTGACTAGAAACCCAACTACTTTGACTTTTACATAATTGCTTATCAGCTTATTCAGCTTATTTGGCTTGGCTTATTGAACTATTCTTTCTTGATTTGTCTTAATTAAGTCATTTAGAGTCTTTTGCGACTTATTTAAAGGTCTGATGTGGTCTAGAACTCCAAGTCGACTATTTTGTCTTTTAGTGAAAACTTATTTTGCTTATTTCTGACTTATTGGTTGAGCTTATTTGAAATTTCTTTTCACAGATCTCTTAGGCATCTCAAAAGAAGGTTGTGTGTCAACTCCGAGCTTATGGCATTGGCTTATAGCTTAATGGGCCAAAAAGCCCATTAAGAATAAGCTGTTGTACCATTAAGCTGTGATAAGCTCACATTCAGCTTTTGGGCCTTCAGACTTTTGTTTTTAGAATTGAATTAAGTTAGACTAGTGATTTCAGCTTATTTGGTTAAGTTTCATTTTATTGGGCCCAAAAGCCCATTTTCATTGGTTGTTTTTTATTTTAGTCCATTTGGGGGCCCAATAGAGGTATTTTGGTAATTTCACTTTCATTTTCTGATTACTTAAGTTAAAATAAACTAGTTTACAAGTTTTTAGAATTTTTTAGAATTTTTGGTTTTTTAATAATATTTTAATATTATTTTATTATTAAATTTCATTTTTCATATTTTTGCAACTTTTACATTTTTCTTAGGTTAACAATATTAAGTTAGGATTTATAAAACTCTTAGATTAATTTTAGCATCATTTTCTTAATTTTTAGAATTATTTTAATATTTTAATAATTTTTAATTATTTAAAAATTTTTTTCTTAGTTTAAAATTTCATAAAAATAGTTTTTAGTTTATTTAAATTATTTTTGAGGTTTACAAAGTAAAAAATCTTTATTTGGACTTTTAAATAATTAATTGGATTTTTAGGGCTTTAATTAGCATTTAAAAATTAATATTTAATTAATTAAAAGGTTTGAAAAAGTTTTGATCATTTGTAAACTCTTAGTTTATTTTATTTTATTTTTGGTAATTTTTTGGGAATTTTTAGAATTAATTTTTTTAGCACTTTTTACGGTTTTTAATTTAGTCATCGTAGTAATAATTTTCACGTATCCGTCATTCTATTTTCTCATCCCTTCTTTCTTCAATATCAATCTCAAATATCTTTACATTTTAATTACACACATATAACTCCTTGGGAAACGAACTTTCACCATTGGGTCATTAGTACACGGTTTTCCTAAACCGTCGTATTTAATACTTTCCCTATTTACGCTCTTTTCCTAAAGAGTAGTAAAACACTACAATCATTTTGGCGCCGCTGCCGGGGAGGTGTGTCGTGATTAATTTGTTATTTTGTTTTTAATATTATCCATAAATAGTATTTGTATTAGTAGAACTCTACTAATACGTATTATCGGTTTTTTTCGTTTTTCTTGTGAAATATTATTACTATATTGTATTAAGTATCACAACAAATACAAAATATCTACAAAAGTGTGAAAGCACAACCTTAATTGGGATTTGATCTCCTAATTATTGTATTCGAATCTCAAACAAAAAGAAAAAGGCAAAAATAGATAAATACTTTCGTGAAGCTCGATTTTGAAAAATACAAACTATAAGGTGGGTATAAGGCGGGTATTATAAAATATACCCTAAAGAAAAAGGCTCTTAAGTGCTTCGCACCGCCTCGTTTCTCCGCTTGCTTGTGAGTATTTTGAGATTGAAGGCTAATCGAGGGTTTTGCCGCCCAAAGTATTATTACGTATCATGTATATTTGCTTGGTTTCTTTGTGATTAAACCCTCTTGAACAATTTGGTTTTCACCAAAGTTCTAAAGTCATTCGAAGGCATTCACTCCACGTGATCGTTTTCATTATTTTGAGGCTTCTTTAATCAAGAGTTTGATTCGAGGAGAGATTTATTGTTGTCTACGAATACACACAAAATCCAAAAAAATTAAAAACAATCAAAAACACAAAAAAATTGAAAATTCACAAAACACCCAAAAAGAATCTTCTTTGCTCACCTCCCATTCTTCGTCAAGTTTATGCTAACTCGTAATCAAGCAAAACGAGCTCGTAAACGTCGTCAAAGTCAAGGAAATCAAGAGCCTTTGATTGAAGAACAAACTCCAATTGTCGAACCCGTTGTAGAACCAATAGTCGCCATGGCTAATCGTACTATGATGGAGTTGCTTCAAGCACCCACCGAGGGTTTTGGAGAAGCTATTGTGATTCCCGCCATCCTTGCGAGAATTTAGAGATTAAGACGGGTTTAATGTCGATGTTGCAAGCAAATAAATTTAGAGGTCATGAGAAAGACAACCCGCATTACCACATAAGGAATTTTAATTGTCTCACCACAACAAGCAAGTTTAAGGATGTTCCGCATGACGCCATTAAGATGATGTTGTTTCCATACTCGTTGGATGGACCCGTAAAAATTTGGCTCGAGAAGGAACCACCAAATTCGATTTTGACATGGGGTGATCTCGTCTCTATGTTTGTAAACCAATTTCTTCCACCATCTAAGAAAACACATTTGAAAAATGAGATTTCAAGGTTTACACAACGAAATAATGAAAGTTTTTCAATGGCATGGGAACGATTTAAGGAAATGTTACATGAATGTCCACACCATGATTTTTCGGAATTGCATCAAATAGATACTTTTTACAATGGTCTTAATGATCATGAACAAGATTATTTGAATGCCGCCGCGGGTGGTAATTTTTTGTGCAAAACGACCGATGAGGCTTTAAAGATTATCGAGAATAGATCTAAGGTTTATAACCCTCATAAAACACCGATTGTTGCCAATATGGGTTCGTCATCTTCGTCATCGTCTCGTAACATTAATGCCTTACATGATGAAGAAAATGAGGAAAATCGGGTTTTCGATATGTTTTCGACGCTTTATGACACATTGGAAAGCACAAGATGCTTTAAATTCCGCATCGGTTAAAGCGGTTGAAAAGAGTTTTTTAACTTGTGGTGGAGCTCATGATCCTTCCGAGTGCATTACCGCCGGTGGTAACACTTCGAGTGCTTATGTAGCAACGGGAACTTACAGCCAAAACGACCAAGGTTCCCGCCCGAATCAAGCTCCCCAAAATCAAAATGCTAACAACTATCGAAACAATAATCAAAATGGTGGTTATCAAGGCAATTCACGTAACTACAACAAAGGGAATTATCAAAGTGGGAATGGAAAAGTTTCAAATCAAAACCAAAACCGTGATTTTCAAAACACTACACAAGGTTTTCAAAATGCTCACACTAAAAATCTTAATGGAGAATTTTTGGATTATGCAAAATCAAACGATGCTACGTTTGATAACATGCAACGTGAGATGATTAGCTTAAGATCCGAGTTGAAAAACGAGCTTAAAAACGAACTTGCTAATGAATTGAAAACTCATGCTAATAAAATGGAAGGAAACGTTCAACGTCTTCAAAAAAATCAACAAAAGATGGAACTAGGACAACATGAGATTAAACAAGAGTTGTTAAAAGCGGATGTTAGGCAATCAAAATTTGAAGATCGAATGGCAAAAATGTTTGAAGCAATCATGTGTAAACCCTCTTCCTCTGGTGGTCTTCCTAGTGATACCATTAACAATCCCAGGGGTGAAATGAAGGTTATTACTACTCGTAGTGGTAAAACTTTCAAGGAACCAATCTCTCGTCCAAGTATTTCTACGGAGAAGGAAATCGAGAAAGAGCCCGAGGTGATGGTCGAAAAGGAGCATATCACAAGCCCACGAAGTACCGCTCATACCACACCTACGGTTGAACCAATACCTATTATAGAACCCGAGATTCCAAGGCCGTTGCCTAATGCCCAACCCACACCCCCTTACCTTACCCTTCGAGACGAAACAAGGAAAAGGCACAAGAACGGAATAATTATCAATTTGAGCTTTTTATGAAAATGTTTCGTGATATACATTTTAATATAAGCTTTGCCGACGCATTAATCATGACGCCTCGATTTGCCGCAAACTTCAAAAGCATGTTGAATAACAAAGAAAAGTTACAACAAACATCTAGTTGTTCATCGGTTTTTCTTAGCCGCATACCCCAAAAAGTCGGTGATCCCGGTAAATTTTTGATTCCGTGTGCAATACAAGATATGGAGGTATGCTACGCCTTGGCCGATCTTGGTGATAGTATTAACTTAATGCCTCTTGAGATTTTCAAATCGCTTTCGCTTCCGGCTCTTACTCCTTCGAACATGTCTATCGAGATGGCCAATCATTCTACGATTTTAGCATGTGGAGTAGCCGAGGACGTCTTCGTCAAAGTTGGAAAGTTTTACTATCCCGTGGACTTTATCATTGTAGACATTCCCATCGATCGAAAAGTTCCTCTCATTTTGGGTCGTTCATTTTTGGATACATCGAGAGCACTTATTGATGTTCATGCTAGAAAAATCACCCTTCATTTCAATGAGGAAGAACTTGTCATCAATGCAACACAAAACTCCAAGCTTTCTCATGTCTATTCAATTGCAACTTTAAACCATGGAGATTCAACCAATGTCGTTTGCAAGGAGTTTTCACCAAGAGTTTTAGGAAATGTCACCAAAAACAATTTACCATTTCCTTCGCTGGTGGAGGTTATGAGTGTTAAACCTACAATCAAGAAACCGTCAATACTTGAAATGAATAATCTTTCGCCTCACCTCGAACATTAAAAGTGTTTATACGTTGCCGGTTTCTACGGAAGATCTTTTGGATGACGAATATGTTGACCCCAATGGGGAGGTTTTCTTTGTCGATAAACGTTTTGAGAACTTACCACCACCAAAACGGTTTTCAAATGTGAGAATTTTTAGTGTTCCTAACATCATCTTAGAAACACCAAATGTTTTCGATATAATCAAAACAGGTTTTCATAAGGAGAGTTTAAAAGATAACAAAAAGGAAAAGATTTTGAATTTGATTTAAAAGATTTTGCTACAAATCTAACTCCGTCATCACCACGTGTTTTGAGTGCTACAAGCTCGTCTAGTCCTTTTGACGACGCTTTGTGTGGTTTTAGTATGGGGGAAGCCCCTTATGTTCCCTCATCCTTGTCCATCGAGGACGAGATATTTGATCCCGTAATTTCTTGTAAAGGGAAATCTCGATCTTCCACCGATGCAATAAATAGAAACTATATCTATTTGCTTGGTGCGAGTCTACCTCGAGTAGCTCAAGAGTTTTTCTTACCAATTATCCTACCCTTCTACTTCTCATCTCTTTTCTTCAAACTCTTTGAGTTTATGGCACGTGTTGAAGTGGCGTTGATTTTTTTATCCATTGAAAACAAAGACGCCATCTTCGACCCCGGTATCTTGCATCATCTAAGGACTTAGTCCTTAGTACCGGTTGCTTTTTGGGCCTTGTTATGTTGATCCCAAACATAGATCGATTTAGCTTTATGTATACGAGATTAGATCAAGTAATACACTTAGAGAAACCTTTGTATATGTATATGAAAATCTAAGTGTTATGCGGAATTAACACTTAAATAAGAACACACAAGATATAAACAAACTTTCACTTTGATTAATGATATCAAACTTGCTTACAATGAAAGTAGTTTACGTATGAAAAACTTATATTGAACAATAACCTAAAGGTCTTCTTTTATAGACATAAGAAGCCTTGTATAATAATCTACGTATCAACTATTCTAGGTAAAGATAAATATAGCAAATACATTGTTGTTCCTATCTTTACTAGAAGTAATATAGAATACAATAAACGCGTAGAGTATATCCTTCCATCAGTGCTTGTCTTCAATGTATCAACGCTTGACTTTGTCTTGTCAACGCTTGAGCTGTCAGCGTTTGTATTACTCCTGTCAACGCTTGTTTTACTCTTGTCAGCGCTCAAGTAGACTGGCTATAATTTATTCCCAACAATCCTCCCCTAAACTTGATATCTACTCTAGTGATCAAGTTTCTGAATAAACATTAAGAACTAGGAGGAATCTTACAAACCTTCTCATATTGGTAATAAATAAATCTGATCAAGTCTTTTGCCACGTCACTTGAATAATCAATTTCCAGCTGAGTGTTCTTCATCTTCTCCAAGACTTCCTTGGACATGAAGTACTGACCATCCACAAGTAGATACTCAGCAAACTTTGTAGAACTCAAATAATAAACACCAGCAGCTGAATACAACCTCCATTGAAGACCACTGAGATCATCTTCAAGATCCTTCCAAATAGCAGGATCTTCATCAATTGGTCCACACATTCTCTTGAATGTTGACCACAGTTTTATTCCATTGACTGAAGTTGGTGCTTCAGTCACATACTTGGCTTCTAATAACCTCCATAGGTCAACCAATTCTTCTCTATCAAAACTTGCAAACAAAGATATAAGGGTGGTAAAAGTATGAACCTCTTTTCCATACCTGCCAATCTTCCAAAACCCACATTCATCATCTTCATAGCTTACAATTGGATTTCTGGAATCAAGTGGTAACACTTGTACCATATCTGAAGCTTCTAATGGTGAGAGCTTGAGGCTCTTTCTTATGACATCTTCACTTGGATGTAATGGATCCATATCTTTGGGAAACTCAAGAGAAACTCCCTTTTTCACTGGTCTGGGAACAAACATTGCCTTCTTGAGCTCCATTTCCTCTGCAAGTTCTTCTTTTCTTTCATCAGAAAGAAGTCTTAGAGTGTTTGCTTCCTGCACTCTAACCCAAATGGGATAAGCTCTACATTCCAACTCATCAAATGTCAACCCAGTCAATTTCTTATAAGTCCATTCTGTTCCATGACATCTGAGCATCATAAAGTACAACTCCTTTCTATCCCTTTTCAAATCTGAGAGAACATTGCTTGCTTTGTGTTTCAGTATGACCTTGCAATCCTTTTGTACTATGAGAAGAATCTCTAAACCCCATATCTGATCTGAAATGGTCAAATGTGGATTCTCTATGCACATTTCTTCCTAAGCATGGTACATCTGAACCACCTCTGGCATATCAAAATCAACTTGCAACTTCAACTTATTTAATTTCTCCTTGGCCAGCTCATCACCATACTCAAGTCTTTCTGGTTGTTCTATGATCATAACACTTAAGTCTGAACTAGCTTCATCACTTCCTTCTTGCTCTTCTGAAGTGGCAACAAAAGGTGATTCACCCACCTGCTTTCTTTCTTGTTCCATAATTTGTGCAGCCAACTTTCTATGAAACTCAATTTGTGTTGCATTCTTTGGAACAACTTCTTCTACCATAATACCCTTACCCTTATCAAATGGATCAACTGTTGGTAAGGTAGATGGTAATACTTGTGAAGAAACCTCTTTGATGATGGATGATGACTGGAATACATCAACCTCATTTGAAGATCTGTCAACGTCCAATTCTGCTTTGTCAGCGCCCAAGATACTCATGTCAGCGTTCAAATTCTTCTTGTCAATGCTCAAATTTCCTGCCTCAGCGCCTTTTGCAATTTCCTCCAACATGGCTGTAAATGATAAATTTAAGTTTGTAGGAGAGACTAGAGACGTATCAAAACCTGTCTGTTTCTTCAAACTTGTTAGGGCCTCAGCAACATCCAAAGACTGACCATCATGAGAGCCCTTATCACTCACATTTATTTGTTCATCCTCCCCTTTGGAAGATTCCTCCATCCCTCTCCTTATACTAGCAGTATCCAAGATAACAATCCTCTCCCTCAATTGCTTGAGTTCAAGACCTTGTGTGCTGACAACGTGTACCAAGTCTGCATTTTGCTTTTGCAAGCTCATGCAGACAGCCGTCAATTCCATTAGGGTCATTGGTTCCAATATACCCTCTTCTAAAATGGGTATTTGACCTCCCAAGTTTGATTCATTGGGCATGGATGAGGTCTTAAGTATGTTAGGACTTTCTTGGCCAGCTTCTAAGCCAGAACCAATAGTCCCAGCCTCATCCATAACACCAACCACACTTGTGGTGGTGGTTCTCTCTGCTACATGACTAGGACCACTAGAGGAGAACACTCCAGTAGTCCTTTGGCGTTTTTGTAACCTATATTGTGTTGGGGAAGAAGAAGATGTGGATTGGGTGGATGTGGGTTGGTTAAGAGGTGTTTGGGTCTGTGAAGGATTTGTGGCAACGTTTGAAATAGGCACATCAACACCAACATTTAATGTGTCAGTGTCGAAGGGTTCTTGGTTAATTTGCATATGTTGTGGTGAAGGTAATTGTTCAGGTATTGGGTCAATTTGGGGTTGGGGGTCTGGTTGGGGTTGAGCTGCGTCAATGACAGCAATCATAGCTGGGGTTAGGGGTAGGTCACGATGTGGGGGTGAGTTCATCTTCATAAAAATTACTTTCTTTTGCACAGGGATCTCATAAAAATCATCATGATCCCTTGTGCAGTAACCTTGGACATCAAAAACCATTTGTAAAAATATGGGATAAGCTAAAGTCATTTTGTTCCCTTTATTTTTACACATGCCCTCAAAAATCATTTTGGAAGAATTAAATTTTTGCCCAGTAGCAATACACACAATAGCAATTGCAATAGACCTATTGATCTCATTGTGGGCAGTACACTTGGGACTCAAACATTGTAAGAGGACATGTATTAGGTACTTCCAGGCTGGGGGAAACTCCTGTTTATGATATTTATTTAAAGTTCCTTGAGCAGGAAAAGGATAACCCAAAGCCCTTAGTCCTTGTTCTATTTCACTTATGGGGAGGGTGGTTATACCATCAGCATCATCAAGATGCAAAGCTTGGCGTACCAAATCTTCAGTAACCACCCATTTGCGCCCATGAACAATAGAAGATAATGTAGTCACTCTATTAACTGTTGAGGAACTTACATTGTTCCAAAACTGTTTAATATGTGTGACATGAATGAGTGGTGCATGAGAAAGAGCATACCTAAAAGGAGATGCATTCAAATACGCCACCATTTGCGTGTATTGGGGAAACAGAGCATCATCAGCTTCAAGATACGCGACCATGTTGTGTTGACTTCTGAACCCCAATTCCAAATCAGATGGTTTAAACTTTGGTGCCATTGTTAAAAGTTGTTTGAATGATTGAGAAAGATGAAGTTTATAGGAGAAAACTGTGTTAGACAAGAATAATAGGTACCCTGTTTAAAAATAGGAGCCAAATTTATAGGAGAATAAAATGCATGTGAGTGGCCCAAAAATAGGCAAGTATTTTCAAAATGTAATCATGAAAATATTGAAAAAGAATAAGTTTATCTCATGCATTAAATGAAAGTTATCAGCTCCCAAAATTACGGCCTAAAAATATGTCAAAAAGTAACAACTGGGTAGGTCCCATTGAGTGTCAACGGTAAAAAATAACCCATCAACGCCTAACGGCTATTTTCTTGTCAACGTTTGCCTAAGCCATGTCAGCGTCTAAATTGGTCACAACAACGCTTGGAAAAATACTTGTCAACGTCCAAAAATAAAAATTTATAAAAATGAAAAATGACCTTAACAAAGTAATTTATCCTAGAGAAGATAACCAAAAAGTTGATAATTATTATAGGGCGGCAAGCACTGTCCAGTTATGCACACTTGCTTATGCAAGATAGACATAGCAGTCCTCTAGTGTCCCTTGCTAACCAAAACTCTTAACAACTAAGTTACCTTATAAAATTCCTTGTTACTCCCAGGTAAAACCCATGACAAAATCATTCCCAAGTCTTCCAACAGACCACAACCAATTCTAGGCCAAAAATGTCTTGGCAGCATGCATAGTATATCAACTTTGCATGCTACAGTGCCTCATGATTTAGTAAAACTAACTCATACTCACCTGTGGACACAATCTAGAATTGTGATAAGAGTATCATATGGATACCCAAACATCCTAAAGGTTCCTAACACCTCCCCTTAAACTATGATACATATGTTGCTAAAAATATGCATGAACATAAAAAATTTATGTCAAGATAGGAATTAAAAATTCCAACAATCACCCATAAATAAAAACATGCCCAAATGCTTCTCCAATGATCCATAAGCAACTCTGTATCCAATGGTATACTGCTAACACCACCTGCACATTTAGATTGAAAACCACAAAACTAACATTGTTGCTGACAACGCCCCGATAACACTTGACAGCGTTGAGGGAAGCTTTGTCAGCGTCAGACAAATATATTGTTGACAACGTCACAAAAACACTTATCAGCGTTCAAGCAACCTTTGTCAGTGTTAGAAAAATATAGTGGAAAATCTAAATCCTCAAAAAGACTAATAACAATGCATTATCCTGTACATACTTTTACAAAAAGATTCCAAAACACATATTATGTGAGATTGATCATTCCAATACTTGTTACCAAGTATTGAAACCTTCCAGCATCAAAAGGTTTAGTTAGTAAATCTGACACATTCTCTTCTGTGTCAAACCTATCTGGTTGTATTAAACCCTTTTCAAAACAATCTCTTATAAAATGGTGTATAATTTCTATGTGTTTAGTTTTAGATTGATGTACAGGATTCTTAATAATGCATAAAGTGCTGTTATTGTCAACAAATATCTTGGTATGCATGAAATTATACCCATAGTCCAACAGCTGGTTCTGAATCCACAAAACTTGTCCACAACAAGCAGCTGGAGCCACATACTCAGCTTCAGTTGTAGAATTAGCCACCACTGTTTGTTTCTTGCATTGCCAAGATATCAACCTGCTCCCAAGAAACTGACATCCACCAGTTGTGGATTTTCTATAAAACTTATCACCTCTATAGTCACTGTCTGAATATGCAATCAGCTCTAATGGTGAATCCTTTGGGTACCACAAACCAAGACTAGGATAGCATCTTAGGTACCTAAAGATCCTCTTCACAGCATAAAGGTGACATTACTTAGGAGTCACTTGATGACATGCACAAGCACACACAGCAAACATGATGTCAGGTCTGGAGGCTGTAAGATACATCGATGATCCAATCATGGATCTATAGTGCCTGACATCAACATCTTTCCCATCTCCAATCTTTCCCCAAGGGTGTTCTCTATCCATAGGAGTAGTAGCCCTCTTTTCATGTGGAGAAAAGCCAAACTTCTTCAAGATCTCTGCCACATACTTATCCTAGGAGATGAAGATACCATCTTCTTTCTGCTGAACTTGTAAACCAAGAAAGAAGTTCATCTCCCCCATAGCACTCATATTGAATTTTTATGTCATAAGCTTGGAGAAATCCTCACTCATCTTTGGATCAGTAGACCCAAAAATGATGTCATCAACATAGACCTGAACAAGCAACACATCCTTACCTTTCTTCTTTGTAAATAGTGTCTGATCTATGGTGCCCCTCTTGAATCCATTATCCACTAAATAAGTAGACAAAGGACCATACCATGCTCTAGGGGCTTGATGAAGTCCATACATAGCCTTCTTGACTCTATACACCTTGTCTGGATTCTCTGGATCCTTAAAACCAGGAGGTTGCATCACATATACCTCCTCAACAATTGTTCCATAGAGGAAGGCACTCTTGACATCCATTTGATAGACAGTGAAGCCCATGCAGGATGCATAGGCTAAAAAGATCCTAATAGCTTCAATCCTTGCAACCGGTGCAAAGACCTCCTCCTAGTTTATCCCCTCCTCTTGTGTATATCCCTGAGCCACTAATCTTGCCTTGTTTCTGACCACAATACCTCTTTCATCTCTCTTGTTTCTTAGAACCCATCTTGTCCCTATAGGTCTGACATATCTGGGACAATCAACCAGCTCCCAAACATCCTGAATTGCAAAATGTGTGAAGCTCATCCTGCATTGCTTCCACCCAACTTGGTTCTTTGAGAGCATCAAATATTTTCTTGGGTTCTTGTTGTGACAGAAAACAGGCAAACAAACATACTTGCACAAGAGGGGTATCAATCTTCTTGTGAATATTGGCAATAAATCTGTGACAATCCATCAATTTATGGTTGATATTTTATTCTCGAATATTATTTAAAAACATTATTTTAATGTTACAATATGAACTCACATATTTTTGGGAAGAAATTTGGATTTACGTCTTGGAGTAGCATCGACTACGTCTAAACCGGAGGATTCAACGTTACGTGCTTACGTTTACATACACCGTCTTTGGTGACAGTCCGACATTTCAGAAAATAAATTTATCCGTGAATATTATTTTGGAGTTTTAAATTTGTGTTGGTTCATAAACTCACAAATTTACGAGAAGAGATTAGGACTTACGATTTTATTTTAACGTCCTTTACGACTAAACCGGAAACCTTAGGATTACGTATTTACGTTTTCGAACTCCGTTTTTGATGAAACAATTTTTATTGGATTCGTTTTGTGCCGTTGATTCATAATTTATAAAAACGTTTTTCGTAAAACGACCCGAGAGCACGCAAATCGAGGGAAACTAGAATCGAGGAGTACCCGTAAATAATTGGGGATGAGACAAGTGGGACACTTGTCCCACCCCCAAAACCGGCCAACACTTGCTACCACACATCTATGATGTGTCAAAATCTCAACAAACTAGCTAGCACATGTCTTAGCTTAATGTGTAAGCTAAGACTTCACAAAACCACTAACACTTCAAACTAGCAACTCATTTACACCATGCAATCAACTCACAAACTCTCTCATCTCCTCATTTTTGGCCGTCCCATATTCATCATCCAACACCACCATTGATCAAAAATCAACCATAAAATCCTATGTTATTTCTACCTATGTTGAAGCCCTCTTAAAGCTCTCTTGAATGGTGGTGATTATAACATCCAAGGAGGAGTTTCATAGTGTCTTGAGGCTGATTTTTCACAAGGAGTACATGAAGCATGGTGGTCTTGAAGATGGTCATGGATATCCACAAGTTTCTCCATCAAAAATCCATGTTTTGATCAACCTACATCATCATGGTGGTATAAAGATTGTCCTCCTCATCTTCTTGTCAATTTGATTATGTAATCATGTATTTTATTTCCTATTGTATATGTATATGATGATTATATGATGATAAAAATGTTATGTGGGGATTTGTTGTTGATAAACATGATTAAAAAGGTGAAAAACCATATGAAACAAGTTAAAATCTTGATTAATTTACATGGCTGTATAAAATAGTAAGTAAACAGGTCATGGACTGATAAAATGAAGAAGTAGAATGATTTACAGTAAGCTATGGGTCTTGTACACATGTGAGAGTTGTCCATGCAATGGAATCATTGTAATGAGTGAGATATGATCAAAACAAGTTTAAGGTATAAATCTGAGGTTACTGTTTTGGACGATTTTTAGAAAATATTTAGAAGATGATTCAACAGTAGCTATAGAAGAGTTAAATGTAGCACATATCATTTAGTTTATGTGATAAAAATTTGAGCTTCTATCTCCATATAGAACTCAAGATATGGCAGTTTTGGTGAAAGTGAAGATAAAAATCAGATTTTTGGAAATTAAAGTATATTACTATTATATAAGCACTCAAAATTTAATAGTATAAAATGTAAAATAAAAACCCACTAACTTATGGATTTTATTTATATAAGTATGTAAAAGGTTAAATAAGTGGACATTTTATAAAAATGGTAACTTTTTAAGTTTTATAAGTTATAAAACTATAAACTTGATTTTTACGACTTTTTCGGCTATCGCCGTAAAATTAACGTTTTTGTTAAATAAAACTTAGATGGTTGGACCCGTCTAATGAAAACTTTATAAAACTTATATACTGATATATAGACATGTATAACAAGTAAAAACCGATAAAAACCCGAATTATAGGACATACGGACATTAACAAGTTAAATAAACATATTGGACTAATAAATGGACTAAATAGGATAAAAACTAGTAAAAAGAATCTATTGGGCTTAACCCATTTAGGCCCAACTTGAAAAGTATACATACTGATAATATAGGTATAAAATAGATTAAAACAAGTTAAAGAACCTATAATAAGTTTATTGGACTTAAAACACGTAAATGGATAAAACTAGTAAGCTAGTATAAAAGTTATCGACACATGACACAAAAATGAGTAAATGAGAATATGCAAACCCACTTGATCATCATATATATATAATCATCATATGTATACATAATTGATATTTTTATAAAGTCATTGGACAAACGTCTAAGACCGATTATTATTTATATAGGTTTCCGTGATTGAAGCACGTACCGTACAACCGAATCGCCGATAACCCGCCTTCCCATGTCAACGTGAGTTCATAGCCTCGCACTCTTTTAAATGTTTTTATAAATGTTTTATAAACCCGCGAGGGAGATAACATGTTAGTTTTATAAAATAGGAAACCACTTGTCCCGATTGTTTGTTTATTGATTTTGGACCCGAATGATTGAATGACCTGATTGTATGACCCGATAAATGATTAAAGGACCCGATAGATGAAATTAAATGGATTATTAAAGTTAGGTTATGTCACTAAAAGTCCCATTAGCATGAATTATGAACTACCGGGATTTGGTAGACGCTTATGCATTTAATAGTACTATTTGGGGACGATCACCCCAGTTCGCGCCTTGACGGTTGATCCCCGTCGTGCCACATTGATTGGTAAGTGAATTTATGTATGAGAATATTTCCATAGCGTGACCTTTTTGACGACACGCTACTTTAGATGGGCAAAATTGGTATCGGGTTAGCTACCCGTTGTTGGTTTAGTAAGGTAACAATGTCATGCGGCTTATAATAATCCAAAGTTAACAAAATACTACTAGACGCTCCGAATTACGATGTATTGCCTGACTAGCAATACAGGGTCATACTATTGATATTATGTTTGTGTTTTGGTTTTCGTAACCATATTCATATAACGGTTTTTATTTGATTTATACAACGTCATCAGACGTATTGTATGATGTTTTTACGACATTGGCTCGTATAATAATTTTAAGGCAAATGCCTATATTATGATTTTCGATAAGGATTTGTATAAAATGACTTTGGCTATTTCATGGCCTATTACAAAGATTTGTATAAAATGATTTTGGCTATTTTACGGCCTATTACAATGATTTGTACGAATTGATTTTTGGTACTAATTTTATACCAAAGTTTTATTGATGGAATTTATTAAACTCTATGAATTCACTCGGCGTTATCGCTGACCTTTTCTTTTAACATGTTTTATCTCAGGTACTTGAAGGTAATTCTCGGGAAGACAACAAGAATTCATGGCCCGCACTTAAACGATATTTTCCATTCAAATACTTTGTAAAACTTTGTATGAAATGTAATGACTTGGGACCGGTGTAACTTTGATAATTATGAATGGAAATGATTTATTAATAAACGACGCGATTTTTAAGCGTTGTCTATGATGTGAGTAATGTGCTATCCCGTAACACCAACTAGTCTTCCGCTGTATTGAGTTGTACAAATTTGGGGGTGTTACAATTTGGTACCAGAGCTCTCGTTATAGAGAACGAAAGATTTTTAAAACTAAGGTTTTGAATAAAACTTTTCAAAATCTTTTAACTAAAAATTTTTTTCTAAAAATGTCTAAAAATCTTTTGACTATAACGGTGCCGAAGAATTCCCGAGTTACCGACAAGGCCAGACTGAGAAGTGTTATTTTAATATATATATATATATATATATATATATATAACTTGGATTATATATATATATATATGATGTAATTTTATTACATGATTGTTTGATGATTATTTTGATTTTTATACGAGGTATTTATACGACGTAGATTGTCACAAGAAACCCTAAAATCCCCTAGTAAATTAATCGAAGCTATTCTCGTAGGAATTCTAGCTATCCTAGATCTAAACCAAGTTGTGGATCTTTATGATCCCAACAAATGGTTGATATTCGTAGAAATGTAGATATTAGTTGATTGTGATATTGAAGAAGAATTGGCGAGATTAAATCTGATATCGATGTCATGACGATCTTTCCTTATAGAGTGGAGTTTGACAAAACGTTATCACCTGGAAAGATGTCATCTGATTCGTTGTCATCCAATTCTTAAATTGAAATCGAAAGGGTGAATGTTGCACTTGAGGCTGTCATTGGAACCAGTACCCAAAAGCCTCATGCCACCAATACCTTTCCGAGAAGTCTAGTTGAATGATCAAGTCATTTCGTATTAATGACTCATTTGATAATTGTTGTTGTAAGAGCTAATAGGATTGGAAATTAAGTGTTGATTCATATTGAGATTGTATTGCCTTTACAAGGCCGAAGAATAAGGTTGTAAGTATTGGATAATGAAGTAGGATATTGAATTGAGTATAAAATTGGTTGAAACTTGAATGAAGTAAAAATTTAACCTATATGGAATATGAGATTATTAATAGAAGTCGTTAAGTTTTGTGACTGAATTATAAGGTTTTAATTGATTGTTGATCCATGTTAAGGGTTGTTCCTAGGCCATTGTCCACTAACGAGGATGCCCAGTGTCCAAGAAATAAATGGAAGAAATCTTCTTCTGAATTGAGACCGATGGATCTTCCGGGACATATGGAACACCTAATGACTCTTGTAGATTAGTATTCATTGTAGTATCTTTTAAAAATCCCTAACTTAACTGAGATATCAGTTGGTAGGACGAGTTTAGTAAATTGTATGACATCGTGACACGTAATGTGTTACGGTACAATTTGACTTGTTTGTGATTAATGGAAATACCTTTGATTGCTAAATTCTACATGTATCGATGTTATCTATCTTTTCTTGCTTCTTCCTAATGTTAGCATTAGTGATGCAACCATTGAGCAAGTACTCATCTCGAATTGAGTTACGTTGTGGATTATTCTTTTGAGTGCCATCGAGGTCATGAACCTCATGATTAATTGGCTAAGCTCATTTCCTATCATATCGTAGTTAATTCTTGGCGAACAAGCTTTCATCACTCTTTTGCAGATCACTCATTGTTTTTATAAAGTTAAAACGATTTCCTTTGAGAAAATTTAATTTTCATCACAATAAGGATTATTCAAAGTGAGATTTATAAGTGACTGATATCAAAATGAAGTTGTTTAAGAGACGATTTGGAAACTTAATTATTTCCATCACAAAGAAAATCTTTGTAAATGTATTTTTGATTCTTATTCAAGAATTAAGCATGAAAATGTTTTTATTATAAACATGATGATAAAATTTTTGACGAACTGAGTATTGCATCATTAATCTTGAAATTGTATATAGTTGCGCGCCTACATACAATTTGGAATGGACTATGCAAGACTGATTAGTAGTCACCATAAAACTAATGAATAAACACTACATTCTCTTTGAAGATTGTGAAAGATTAAAATTTTATGAGATCTGCAAGAAGTGAAAAATAAGGACATAGTGTCAGGGACACCTACATATGTGCCTGTAGCATCTATTCTTCTGAATCGAATTTACTCATCTGTGGAAATTGTCTCATTTGACAATTGATATTCCCATCTTGTCCAATTATCCCGTAGTGCGATTCTTAGGAAAAGTATATGATTACCGAGTGTTGATACCCGACTGGATGTATTGACGTTCTTATCATTTCTTATGATTTGATATCATTTGAATGACCTGGGTAACGATCCGAGGAGCTTTCGAATGCGTACTCAAATTATGAAAACATGGAATATATTCATATTCGTTAATTGTTTTCATCTGTATCTGATTTGAAATTCTCTCGCCAAGATTATACGTTGACCTTACTCTTTTAATAGTAGTTGTGTATCCTAATATCCCTGAATTTGTGAAGGATTATGAATTATTATTAATCTTTTGAGAAGTTCACATCTTATCGACGGCAATAAAACTGAAAAGTTGATAGTGCCAGTAGAATGGATTGATTGATTATGACATGACGACATTGTCTTAATTGATGGGAACTCGAGTAGAATTCACCTAAATGATAAGATGTTGATTATCAAAAGTGATCTAAATAATTCTTGATGGATGACCATATCCTGCATTTAGACTTGGAATTATACCGTGAATGGTTGTGAATTAGTCATAGATATTATAATCTAGAAGAACCTAATATGAATTTATTAAAAGATGTTTACGTTATCTGAAACTTTAGGAGATATTTGCTGGTGAATTACCTAGACTTTCGCCACTAAGGCAAGTTGAAATTGATATTGATTATATTTCCGGTGCTGCACTTGTGGCTTGTGCACTGTACGTCAGCACCATCTGAATTAAAGGAATTACCGTACAACTGAAAGAGTTGTCGGAGAAAGATTTTATTATACCAAGCATGTCATCCTGAAGAGCTATGGTGTTATCTTTCCTTATATTTATAGATTACTGTGAATTGAGTAAATTGACAATCGAAAACGATATCCATAACTCGAAATGGAAGAATTGTTCGATCATTTACAAGGTTCTAGCAAATTTGATCCATGGCATGGTTATCATCAATTTCGCATCTGCGAAAAAGATTATGTATTCCAATCACTACATCCGGTACTTGTAATGAACATTATGAGTTTCACGTAATGTCGTTTGGATTGACCAATACACATGTAGCATTCATAAAATTGGTGAATCACGTGTATAGGCTGTAAATTGATAAATTCATGCTTGCGACCATTAAGGACCATTTGTTTGTTTATAAGAATAAGAATGAGATTAATAATTAATTATAGATTGTCCTGAACTGGCCAAATAATAAAAACATGTACCTTGAATAATTAACACGTGATTAAAGACTTAAACTTTACATGATTTGACTATGTGATTAAAAGGATAATGGAATATAGATTGACTCTTCAAAAATTAAGAGCCCTTTTAAGACTTTGGATTTTACTAAAAAGAATGTGCAAACATATTTTGACAAATATTTTAACAAAGGATTTTAAGGGATTATTCCCTTATACACAAACCATTTAACTAAACTTCTGTTTAGGGGTAAATGTTTGTGTATACTTCTAGACAACTTAAGAAGAATTGAGGAAACTATATAATTTATGACTTGAAATTTGAAACGACAATTTTTGCTTTTCAACTAAGAAAACTTTGACCAAAGTATAAATAAAGGTTTTTCGAACATTTACGAATTTTATTAAATATTTCCGATAAATCAACAAAAATTCTGTTAATTAAATTCAAATTTATTTTTGAAAATTTTATATAATTGGTCGAACTAAAAATTTAAAACTTTTACGTTTACGCTTCATAAAAATTAACTAATAATTAATTAATTAATTATAATAATTACCGACGCTTTAGAACGACAGATTGAGTAAAACAGATAAAGATAATAGTAAAGACGAAACTAAAACATAGAAGATATGAAGAAAGAATTTTGAATAAATACGGTTGTGATATTTATTTCATTAGGAAGGTGAATGTAATTACTGACGCATAATATAGAAAGAATATCTGAGTGAATTGTGGACATGATAATTGCATCATCATGAGAAGTGAATATAGATACTGACATATTATATAAAAAGGATGAAGAAACAATTAGGACATGTTCCTTAATAATGAAGGTGTAAAATAAATTGCCGAACAATTTAAAATAAACGATGTGGGTAAAAAGGATAAAATAGATAATAAAAAGGGATTCGCGGCTAATGTGAACCAACAGATTTGAGAAGCCAATGGCGTTAAATGTATAAAAGACCACATATGATTGTCTAAATATGGAGGATTGTGAGATATACTTATGTTGGAATTTGTAAGTATAAGTATTCTATTTATATCATTTATGACTAAAAGTATCTTTGTCTGAAGAAGTTGCACTGATGACGAATTATGAAGGCAGACACCGCCTCATACATTTGTAAACGTCTAGCTATTGCAAAGGTCATCATCTGATTTTGATTCGATTTGGGTCATCGTCGACAGACTGACCAAATCTGCTAAATATCATTCTCGTTAATGATAAATGCAAAAGAGTTATGTAAACATAATGTGCCTGTATCGAACATCTATATCAAGATCCTCGCTTCACATCGAATTTCTAGAGATTTGCTCAGAAATCATTGAGAACGAACCTTGATGAGAGTACTATATACCACCCCAAATCGAAGGGACGAGGTAAAGTAACGATACAAAGTAACATAAGTGTTGTTTTATGTTTGAATGATTGACCTTTGGTAATAGACCGTATAATCGTTTTCCTCTAGAGATATTATCTTTGATAATCATCGTATTAGGATTGAGATCGAATCTTGTTAGGATCTGAATCTTAGAGCATCTGTAAGCAGGAGTTGAGATAAAGACACCCGACATACACCCACTGTGAGTTGGACATGTCTTTTAGGTTTAAGGTTTCCTATGATGGCGAACCTATTCTTGCAAAATACCCGACCCGCGAGATCTGAAATGATTGTTGAAATTAGGATTTGATTATTGACAGCCGGTAGTGGGCAAGAGGTTATGTGAATGTGAAATGTAGATCTTGAAGTGCCAAATGGGTAGCAAAGTTATGCCACAATTTTTAAACTTGGAAAAATGAATTCATGATCTGACAAATCATGGGATATAAGTCCCCGTTGTATGGGACCATTGAGATGGTATAAAAGATTGGTTTGAAAGGCATATAAGCTGGATCTACCCTAGGACTTCAAAGACTGCGTGAATTATGTTTCGTATATCGAACTTGATGGAATATCTATCAAGTGAAATTCTGATTATTCTTAGTAGAGCTTGGATCGGCGAAAAGTTGCATTCATCAGAAACCCGTGAACATCATGGATAGAGAAAGTAAGTCAACATTTAGCCTGATCTTATTCCCGTAGTTATGTTTGATGAAACTCGCGTATTATAATGGATTACACTTGTGAGAAAAGACCGAGTGTGGAGGAAATACCCACATGGATTTAACTCTATAAGAAGCGAGTAGTAAGGTAAGATGATCTTTGAGGACAAAGATCCTGTTTAGGGGTAAATGCTGTGACAATCCATCAATTTATGGTTGATATTTTATTCTCGAATATTATTTAAAAACATTATTTTAATGTTACAATATGAACTCACATATTTTTGGGAAGAAATTTGGATTTACGTCTTGGAGTAGCATCGACTACGTCTAAACCGGAGGATTCAACGTTACGTGCTTACGTTTACATACACCGTCTTTGGTGACAGTCCGACATTTCAGAAAATAAATTTATCCGTGAATATTATTTTGGAGTTTTAAATTTGTGTTGGTTCATAAACTCACAAATTTACGAGAAGAGATTAGGACTTACGATTTTATTTTAACGTCCTTTACGACTAAACCGGAAACCTTAGGATTACGTATTTACGTTTTCGAACTCCGTTTTTGATGAAACAATTTTTATTGGATTCGTTTTGTGCCGTTGATTCATAATTTATAAAAACGTTTTTCGTAAAACGACCCGAGGGCACGCAAATCGAGGAAACTAGAATCGAGGAGTACCCGTAAATAATTGGGGATGAGACAAGTGGGACACTTATCCCACCCCCAAAACCGGCCAACACTTGCTACCACACATCTATGATGTGTCAAAATCTCAACAAACTAGCTAACACATGTCTTAGCTTAATGTGTAAGCTAAGACTTCACAAAACCACTAACACTTCAAACTAGCAACTCATTTATACCATGCAATCAACTCACAAACTCTCTCATCTCCTCATTTTTGGCCGTCCCATATTCATCATCCAACACCACCATTGATCAAAAAGCAACCATAAAATCCTATGTTATTTCTACCTATGTTGAAGCCCTCTTAAAGCTCTCTTGAATGGTGGTGATTATAACATCCAAGGAGGAGTTTTCATAGTGTCTTGAGGCTGATTTTTCACAAGGAGTACATGAAGCATGGTGGTCTTGAAGATGGTCATGGATATCCACAAGTTTCTCCATCAAAAATCCATGTTTTGATCAACCTACATCATCATGGTGGTATAAAGATTGTCCTCCTCATCTTCTTGTTAATTTGATTATGTAATCATGTATTTTATTTCCTATTGTATATGTATATGATGATTATATGATGATAAAAATGTTATGTGGGGATTTGTTGTTGATAAACATGATTAAAAAGGTGAAAAACCATATGAAACAAGGTTAAAATCTTGATTAATTTACATGGCTGTATAAAACAGTAAGTAAACAGGTCATGGACTGATAAAATGAAGAAGTAGAACGGATTTACAGTAAGCTATGGGTCTTGTACACATGTGAGAGTTGTCCATGCAATGGAATCATTGTAATGAGTGAGATATGATCAAAACAAGTTTAAGGTATAAATCTGAGGTTACTGTTTTGGACGATTTTTAGAAAATATTTAGAAGATGATTCAACAGTAGCTATAGAAGAGTTAAATGTAGCACATATCATGTAGTTTATGTGATAAAAATTTGAGCTTCTATCTCCATATAGAACTCAAGATATGGCAGTTTTGGTGAAAGTGAAGATAAAAATCAGATTTTTGGAAATTAAAGTATATTACTATTATATAAGCACTCAAAATTTAATAGTATAAAATGTAAAATAAAAACCCACTAACTTATGGATTTTATTTATATAAGTATGTAAAAGGTTAAATAAGTGGAAATTTTATAAAAATGGCAACTTGTTAAGTTTTATAAGTTATAAAACTATAAACTTGATTTTTACGACTTTTTCGGCTATCGCCGTAAAATTAACGTTTTTGTTAAATAAAACTTAGATGGTTGGACCCGTCTAATGAAAACTTTATAAAACTTATATACTGATATATAGACATGTATAACAAGTAAAAACCGATAAAAACCCGAATTATAGGACATACGGACATTAACAAGTTAAATAAACATATTGGACTAATAAATGGACTAAATAGGATAAAAACTAGTAAAAAGAATCTATTGGGCTTAACCCATTTAGGCCCAACTTGGAAAGTATACATACTGATAATATAGGTATAAAATGGATTAAAACAAGTTAAAGAACCTATAATAAGTTTATTGGACTTAAAACACGTAAATGGGTAAAACTAGTAAGCTAGTATAAAAGTTATCGACACATGACACAAAAATGAGTAAATGAGAATATGCAAACCCACTTGATCATCATATATATATAATCATCATATGTATACATAATTGATATTTTTATAAAGTCATTGGACAAACGTCTAAGACCGATTATTATTTATATAGGTTTCCGTGATTGAAGCACGTACCGTACAACCGAATCGCCGATAACCCGCCTTCCCATGTCAACGTGAGTTCATAGCCTCGCACTCTTTTAAATGTTTTTATAAATGTTTTATAAACCCGCGAGGGAGATAACATGTTAGTTTTATAAAATAGGACACCACTTGTCCCGATTGTTTGTTTATTGATTTTGGACCCGAATGATTGAATGACCCGATTGTATGACCTGATAAATGATTAAAGGACCCGATAGATGAAATTAAATGGATTATTAAAGTTAGGTTATGTCACTAAAAGTCCCATTAGCATGAATTGTGAACTACCGGGATTTGGTAGACGCTTATGCATTTAATAGTACTATTTGGGGACGATCACCCCAGTTCGCGCCTTGATGGTTGATCCCCGTCGTGCCACATTGATTGGTAAGCGAATTTATGTATGAGAATATTTCCATAGCGTGACCTTTGTGACGACACGCTACTTTAGATGGGCAAAATTGGTATCGGGTTAGCTACCCGTTGTTGGTTTAGTAAGGTAACAATGTCATGCGGCTTATAATAATCCAAAGTTAACAAAATACTACTAGACGCTCCGAATTACGATGTATTGCCTGACTAGCAATACAGGGTCATACTATTGATATTATGTTTGTGTTTTGGTTTTCGTAACCATATTCATATAACGGTTTTTATTTGATTTATACAATGTCATCAGACGTATTGTATGATGTTTTTATGACATTGGCTCGTATAATAATTTTAAGGCAAATGCCTATATTATGATTTTCGATAAGGATTTGTATAAAATGACTTTGGCTATTTCATGGCCTATTACAAAGATTTGTATAAAATGATTTTGGCTATTTTACGGCCTATTAAAATGATTTGTACGAATTGATTTTTGGTACTAATTTTATACCAAAGTTTTATTGATGGAATTTATTAAACTCTATGAATTTACTCGGCGTTATCGCTGACCTTTTCTTTTAACATGTTTTATCTCAGGTACTTGAAGGTAATTCTCGGGAAGACAACAAGAATTCATGGCCCGCACTTAAACGATATTTTCCATTCAAATACTTTGTAAAACTTTGTATGAAATGTAATGACTTGGGACCGGTGTAACTTTGATAATTATGAATGGAAATGATTTATTAATAAACGACGCGATTTTTAAGCGTTGTCTATGATGTGAGTAATGTGCTATCCCGTAACACCAACTAGTCTTCCGCTGTATTGAGTTGTACAAATTTGGGGGTGTTACAAAATCCACCAAGACCTTGATGAGATCTTCTAGTTCGAACAGGAGTCATAATATCACCAATGATTTGAGAAGTGGGGTGATTCTTCATAGTAGAAGTGAGAACTCCTCCTTCAAACAGTCTGGTGTCTTCAACCTCATTCTCCAAGTTGCCAATATCTTCTTCATCAGACTCTCTTTCATCAACATGGGGATGAACCTCTTCATATAAATTGGAAGGTTCACCCTGTTCAAAAGTAGAAGAGAAAAGATGTGCAAAAGTGTTGTCAACGCCTGAACCTTGTTTGTCAGCGTGTGAGCTAACAACGCTTGAACTGTTGTTGTCAACGTCTGAGCCATCAACGTCTGAATTTGTCTTGTCAGCGCTAGATTTGCCTTTGTCAGCGCCTGAAGGACCATGCATGTATGTATCTGGTGGTACTTGGGGACCACCATTATCTTTTCCAGCAGCAAAAGCATCCGTCCATATGGGAATTGTGACATACTCTAGTATAGGAGATGACTTTTCTGCTTGTGATCCAACCTATTCATGAACCTGTGTACCTAAAACATCAACAACTTGTTCTTCCACAACATTTGAAGTTACCTTCACAATGTTTGGATTAGTGACAGGCATATAATTTAAAGTCCTAGTTAAAGGTTCCAAGTCAAACAACCAATTTGGACCACTTTCAGGATCACTAGGTTTATTCTCTAAAAACCTAACATGTACTCTTTCAAGAATACGTTTTTCCTTTTTAAGATAAACCCTATATCCCTTGCTCTGCACTGAATACCCCATGAAGTAGCCTTCATCACCTTTTGCACTAAATTTACCTAAGGCATCATTAGTATCTAAAACTGCTACATGACAACCAAAAGGCCTGAGAAAACCAATATTAGGTTTTCTTCCCCAAAATAACTCATAAGGTGTTTTGTTCTGTATTTTGTTGACCAATGCTCTATTTTGAACATAGCAAGCTGTATTAACAGCCTCAGCCCAAAAGGCTATAGGAAAATGAGCATCAGCCAACATGGTTCTGGCTGCTTCAATTAGGGTTCTATTTTTCCTCTCAGCAACCCCATTTTGCTGTGGGGTTCTGGCAACACTAAATTGCCTAGTAATTCCTTTCCTGGCACAAAAATCATCTAACACTTTATTCCTAAATTCACCACCATTATCACTCCTAAGCATTTTAACTTCATTACCAGTTTTCTTCTCAATCTGAGTGATAAAATCAATTAAAGTGTCAGCTGTGTCACTCTTCATAGCTAGAAAGAAGGTCCAAGTAAACCTAGAAAAGTCATATGTGATAACAAAGCAGTATGATTTACCATTCAGACTCTCTATATTGGTTGGACCAAATAGATCCATATGAAGCAAGTGAAGAGGTCTAGTACTAGAGTGCACCTGTTTGGACTTGAATGAGACCTTGTGCTGCTTGCCTTTAAGACATGCAACACAAGAGTGGTCATTGTGGAAGGCCTTCTTAGGCAAACCGTCAACCAAGCCAAGTCTCACAAGCTTGTTTATATTTTTAAAGTTTATGTGCCCTAGTCTCCTATGCCATAAATTACTTTTATCTACTGAAGCTTTAGCATAAAAACAAGACATATTGTTATTCATTCTAATCCCATTCAGATTCACATTGTATATGTCTTTATGCCTAGGTGTTATATAGTCAATATATTTCTCATCAGGGATCTTGTAATCCTTGCTTAACACCAAACATTCAGTATCAGTAAATAGAACTTTATTTTTGTTATCACAAACTTGTGATACACTAAAAAGATTGTAATCAAGTTCCTTTACCAAAAATACATTTTCAAAATGCAAGTTCTTGGTGAGAAGTGTTCCTTTGCCTGTGATAGTACCATATCCACCTCCAAAGTAAACCTTATCCCCATCCTTAATGGGAGTGAAGTTAGTTAAGTAATCTTCCTTCCCTGTCATGTGCCTTGAGCATCCACTGTCCCAATATCCATAATCATTGACATGTTTTTGAATGCCCTGCACATAAAGAAAACAAGTTAGTTTTCTTTGGGAACCCAAGCCTTAGCAGACTTGGATTCATCTGTTGTTCAATAAGAACAGACTTAGTTCTCATAACAACCCCTTTTTCATCCTTCTTTGGATGAAATACCCAGTTAACCCCAATAGGTTTTGTAATGACCTTTGAAATGTAATTAAATCTATTGTAGGTCATTGAAATCCCATTATCATTAGGGTTTTGATCTTCCTTTGGTCTCCATGTTAAGCTTGAAGAAGCTTTAGACCCCTGTGGTTGCAAATATTTAGGTCTGGTCACGTTTCTGTCAGCGTTGGAATTGGTCTTGTCAATGCTGAAATTACCCTTGTCAGCGTTGAACCTAGGGTTTGCTACAGAAACCCATTTCCTATTAGACCAAGTATTTGTCTTTTGAAATGGTCTTTGTCCATGAGTGTTAGACCCTCTAGTGAAGAATGGGGCAGGTCTAACAACTTGTGGACTTTGCTGCACACAAGGTTTGGGTCTGACAACGTTTGACTTTCTAACAACGTTGACTTTGGGAGCGTTGACACACTTATATGCTAAATGTGAAAAGCTACCACAAGTGTAATAGGCTTTTCTAGACACAACCCTAGGTCTAGAAGAAAAGAAGCATGTTCCATCATTGCTAACTTGGCTCTTAGGTGACCTAGTATTCCTGTACATCTCTGCATACTTAATGCTAGGTTTTCTAAAAGTGTTTGAGCCAAGATCAACAGCCTTACCAATGATTGAGTTTGTAACCTTAATGGGAGTTGACTCATTAGGACTTTCACATAGCAAGCCACCCTTAACAAATAAGGTAGGGTTGGCTTTCTTCCATTCATTTAAGTCAGTCAACTTCTGTTAATACTCTTCAACTAGGGTAACAACTCTTAGTGGAGGAATGAATTCCTCCTCTTGGAGTTCTGGCAAACCAGTCCAAGATAGGTCCTTTTGTTGGACACCATAGAAGTCACCAGCTGGTGGTGGAACCACAGAGTAGTCTTTCATCCTAATCCCAGTCATGTCCTTAGGATCCCTTTGTTTACTCACACATTCTCCTAGGGTTTGTGTGGCCTTATCAAATCTTTGAATTTTAAGGCCAACATTATCTTTATTCTTAATGGCCTCATCTAACTTAGCCTGTAACTCACCATTAACCCTTTCCATGATACTCCTAATATCATTACTAGCATTCAACTCATTTTCTTTTAAGTCAAATTCCATTTTCTTGTAATCAAAAACTGTCTTCTCAGTTTGAGTGAGAGCTATTTGATAGTTAGACAGTTTGCATCTTTTAGTACTCATATCATATAATAATCTTAACACCTCTTTGTTAAGTCTCTCAATATTTAACCTACAACCTTTACTACAAAAAGCATCATCGTATACCTCATTATCAGATGAAGAGGAGGAGTGTGCCATGAGAGCATATTGAACATGCTCTTCTTCTTCTATCTCAGCAACCAAAGCTTTATCCTCTTCCCCATCTTTAGCCAAATAGCTCCAGTCCCATCCAATACCATCAATGTCTTGTACTGCAACCATGGCCTTAGGATTTTGAGCTTTAATAATTTGACTTGAGGGTTTGCCAGCATCAGATCTTCTTGGAGATCTGCATTCCCTCATGAAGTGCCCCATACGATGATAGTTGTAGCACTCAACTTTGGTTTTATCAGAACCAGCTGTGTCCTTTGCATTGAAGGTCATCTTCTTCTTAAACCTTCTATTCCACATGTTTGCTCTTATACTAGCAAGAGCCATGTTCCACTTAATATCCATCTCTTCCAAGTGCTCATCACTTATCTGCTCAAGGTCCTCATATGTAATCACTGAACCATTGGGCAAAGAAGCAATATAAGCACACACAGTATCCTGATCCAAACCAGCAGGTTTAACTCTTGGTGAGTTACTTTTATATGTGTAAGCGTCTGAGTATGAGGCGTTGACAGGACATGTTCCAACGTTGACACATGATGATCCAGTAACTGGATGCATGTAAGAGTCCTTCTGATTGAATTGACCTTCACTATGAGAAAAGAAGGCCATGTTACTGTTGGTAGACTTGCTTCCATGCTCCAAGAGAGTTTCATCTTCCAACAGCCTCAGTTTGTTATAGTTATCATCAAAAGTAGAACTTTTGTGAGTGTTGTTGGCAAGTATAGATCTTGCCTCAATCTTCCACACCTCACCAAGACTCTTAATAAAAGTGGCATTAATGTCAACATCACCAAGTTGTGTCCCCATGAAGGACAATTTGCTTGTAATATCAAGCAATCTGCTTCTCACACTACTAAGCTTTTCATTAGGTTGAGCCTTGAAGACAGCATAATCATGCATGAGTTGCTTCTTCTTCTCTTCCTTAGTATCTTCATTGCCACCATATGCAACTTCAAGAGCTGCCCAAAGATCCTTAGCAGATTCATAACCTCTGTATTTATGCTGGTTCTCTTGTCCCAAAGAGAGTTTCATAATATTTAGGGTTTTCATATCAACTCTTTTCTTTGCTATGTCTTCAGCAGACACAGCTCTACCATCATCAGGTTTTTCCTTCGTATCTGCTTCTGAACACCCAGCAACAGCTGTTCTTGTAGCAATGGCATTAGCAATCTTTTGAGCTTTATTGAATGTGTTTCCATATTCAATAATCTCCCAGAGTGTGTAGTCATAGATCCCCACATATTGCTCAAAGTTGAATTTCCACAATTCAAAGTTGGTTGCATCAAGCATAGGAATCTTGATGTTTGGCAAAGGTGAGGAGGAGGAGGTTATTTCTGGATTTGACATGATGTTGTTAGGGTTTTGAGAAAATTAGGGTTTTGGTGATTTTTAGGGTTCTTGTGTTCTTTAAGATCAAAAGTTCCTCAACAAGCTCTGATACCACTTGTTGATCCCAAACTTAGATTGATTTAGCTTTATGTATACGAGATTAGATCAAGTAATACACTTAGAGAAACCTTTGTATATGTATATGACAATCTAAGTGTTATATGGAATTAACACTTAAATAAGAACACACAAGATATAAACAAACTTTCACTTTGATTAATGATATCAAACTTGCTTACAATGAAAGTAGTTTACGTATGAAAAACTTATATTGAACAATAACCTAAAGGTCTTCTTTTATAGACATAAGAAGCATTATACAATAATCTACGTATCAACTATTCTAGGTAAAGATAAATATAGCAAATACATTGTTGTTCCTATATTTACTAGAAGTAATCTAGAATACAATAAACGCGTAGAGTATATCCTTCCATCAGTGCTTGTCTTCAATGTATCAACGCTTGACTTTGTCTTGTCAACGCTTGAGCTGTCAGCATTTGTATTACTCCTGTCAACGCTTGTTTTAATCTTTTCAGCGCTCAAGTAGACTGGCTATAATTTATTCCCAACATGTTAATCATGTAAGCCCCATTAAAAATTGACCATACCATGATTTTCCTTAAATAATCACATTTAGAGGGGATCGAGTCGAGCTCATGACTCGATAATCAAAAACGAAGTACCTCGTGGGGGAGATCCCCTGCTTATCCTTCTTATGCTTTCTAATAGTTTAATGAGAGGGGATTTGTGCCCTTCCAACTCGTTGTCTTGTGGTTGTTTGTGGATGTGTTATCTAGATCATCATCATCGCCACGATTGAAGACTCTCGTGTTCATTTACGTGAGCCTCGATCGTTTGCTTGAAGAGTTTTTCACAAATCCATGACATATCCTTTATCGTTCTAACACTTATCTTTTAGCATAATTCATAAACGGCTTTAGATATATTGTTGATCACCCTTTCCATGCTAGATCCTAAGCATTCGACTCTTCATCTCTAGTATGGGGGTGCTCCACCTTTAGACTCGAAACATTGAGGACAATGTTTAATTTTAGTATAGGGGGGTGAATAGATACTTGCGTTGCTACGCCCTCACGTTTTCCAACTTTCAATGTTTTGTTTTGTTTCTAATAAGGCTAAAAATGGACCAATTTTAAAAAATTTCTTAGTTTTCGTAAGTGTTTTTAAGACACGGATGTATATTTTCCAATGGGTAGAATAAGAGTTAATTTTTGACTTGATGGGCATCTGGAGCCCTTTACATTCCTTAACCCGCTCGAATCAAGTTTTACTAGACTTTTATATAGGGAACTTTAAAACGCGAAAGTCTTAGCTCATTCGGGTTAAGTACAAGAACTTTTCGCAAGTTCCTATAATTGATCCTAGAAAGTCACTTATCAAGGGAACTTTAAAATGCATTCTCTAAACTTGAAAAAGTCTAAGAAAGTGCAAGATCCTATAGGTGGCTTGAAAACCCAAAACTTCGATTTGATATAGTCTTAATGAAAGCTAATCCAAATTGAGCTTAATTTTGACTTGCATGGCTAAGTATTCACGAGTCTCTTTAATTAGAGGTCTTTAAATAGTGAAGAACGAGAAATGATAGAGCTAGACAAGTGATCATGCTAAACGTAGAACATGAAAATGTTCTTTCAAAAACTCACATGTTTTTAATTGTGGCTTTTTCTCCCATAAGATCAATGCATTAAAAATAAAAATAATTGCAATAAGTAAGGTCGTACGATTTGAAAGGTTACTTAGCTTCTAGCACAAGATCGTTTAAAAGTTGCTCGAGGTTGAATAGAGTTCATAGCCAAGGCATAACTTATTGAAGCGGGATGCGAAGATTGGTGAAGATCTAAAAAGGCCCTAACAAGGCATGAGGAGCTCTATTTTGTTGCTAAAGATCCAAGATAATGTGAAGTATCATTATTCCAAAATCAATATTAAGGATCGAGACACACGACGAAAAGCAATTACTCCCCTAAAGATCATGGAGAAAGTGTATCCATAAAGAACCTAACAAGGTATGAGGATAAATATATCCAAGTCCGAAAAGGAGGTGGGTCGTTGTAAATCAAAATCCAAAATAAAGATTGAAGAAAAATGATGAAGTCGTGGTCCAAGTATGAAGAATCTCTAAAAAACGTCAAGTGAAGAAACTCCAAAATATGAAGAGAAGACCATAATTTCAAGAACGTCTTCCCAAGCTTTGAAGTATGAAGTACATGCGAAATATCGGTCAGAGAAAGGTCTCAAATCGTGAAACGAGTTATGTCAAGATATGAACTTAAGGAGATACACGAGAAGCCATTTTAAAATATTTTTTCCTTCGGCTAACTATCGATTAAATCGTGCTACTTTATTTTCGGACTAATAAATACTCGAATAAGTCAATATGAATCACTTGTG